>CAWUFW010006854.1:0-600000 GCA_963921515.1 Calotriton arnoldi
TTTGTTTCCGTGATTAATGCCGAAAGGTGATGTGCTGGGAGTGCGAGTTCAAAGCTCTTGGGCATTTGGACAACAAAATGATTTACGCGGCGCCCTGCCGTGGAACTCGCACCATCTTGTGAATTAAAGAGGCTGCGCAACACTGAACTGTGACCCGTTGCGATCAGTGCAGCAGATGTGGATTCAACCAACTTACCTGACATCGTGGAGCCCACTAAAGGTGTTTTAATTCAATTCAATGCTGCATAAATTAAAAACTGGCATGGAATCCACTGTGGGTGTCTCAATGTATTTCCAAGGACCACAAGTCCTTGCATGCACCAGACAAAGTCAGCGTGATGAACGTGGCCCACTGAGGGCAGTACAGGTGCAAGCAATGAGGAAAACTCCATAAGCCAGTTTTTAGCAGTTGCCCATGAAGAAGAGGCTGCCTCCTCGAAAAGCGTAGGCGAATGTAATAAAAGTTTTCTGACATGCCGAGGTTTGTTTCCGTGATTAATGCCGAAAGGTGATGTGCTGGGAGTGCGAGTTCAAAGCTCTTGGGCATTTGGACAAAAAAATGATTTACGCGGCGCCCTGCCGTGGAACTCGCACCATCTTGTGAATTAAAGAGGCTGCGCAACACTGAACTGTGACCCGTTGCGATCAGCGCAGCAGATGTGGATTCAACCAACTTACCTGACATCGTGGAGCCCACTAAAGGTGTTTTAATTCTATTCAATGCTGCATAAATTAAAAACTGGCATGGAACCCACTGTGGGTGTCTCAATGTATTTCCAAGGACCACAAGTCCCTGCATGCACCAGACAAAGTCAGCGTGATGAACGTGGCCCACTGAGGGCAGTACAGGTGCAAGCAATGAGGAAAACTCCATAAGCCAGTTTTTAGAAGTTGCCCATGAAGAAGAGGCTGCCGCCTCGAAACGCGTAGGCGAATGAAATAAAAGTTTCCTGACATGCCGAGGTCTGTTTCCGTGATTAATGCCGAAACGTGATGTGCTGGGAGTGCGAGTTCAAAGCTCTTGGGCATTTGGACACCAAAATGATTTACGCGGCGCCCTGCCGTGGAACTCGCACCATCTTGTGAATTAAAGAGGCTGCGCAACACTGAACTGTGACCCGTTGCGATCAGCGCCGCAGATGTGGATTCAACCAACTTACCTGACATCGTGGAGCCCACTAAAGGTGTTTTAATTCAATTCAATGCTGCATAAATTAAAAACTGGCATGGAACCCACTGTGGGTGTCTCAATGTATTTCCAAGGACCACAAGTCCTTGCATGCACCAGACAAAGTCAGCGTGATGAACGTGGCCCACTGAGGGCAGTACAGGTGCAAGCAATGAGGAAAACTCCATAAGCCAGTTTTTAGCAGTTGCCCATGAAGAAGAGGCTGCCGCCTCGAAACGCGTAGGCGAATGTAATAAAAGTTTTCTGACATGCCAAGGTTTGTTTCTGTGATTAATGCCGAAAGGTGATGTGCTGGGAGTGCGACTTCAAAGCTCTTGGGCATTTGGACAACAAAATGATTTACGCGGCGCCCTGCCGTGGAACTCACACCATCTTGTGAATTAAAGAGGCTGCGCAACACTGAACTGTAACCCGTTGCGATCAGCGCAGCAGATGTGGATTCAACCAACTTACCTGACATCGTGGAGCCCACTAAAGATGTTTTAATTCAATTCAATGCTGCATAAATTAAAAACTGGCATGGAACCCACTGTGGGTGTCTCAATGTATTTCCAAGGACCACAAGTCCCTGCATGCACCAGACAAACTCAGCGTGATGAACGTGGCCCACTGAGGGCAGTACAGGTGCAAGCAATGAGGAAAACTCCATAAGCCAGTTTTTAGCAGTTGCCCATGAAGAAGAGGCTGCCGCCTCGAAACGCGTAGGCGAATGAAATAAAAGTTTCCTGACATGCCGAGGTCTGTTTCCGTGATTAATGCCGAAAGGTGATGTGCTGGGAGTGCGAGTTCAAAGCTCTTGGGCATTTAGACACCAAAATGATTTACGCGGCGCCCTGCCGTGGAACTCGCACCATCTTGTGAATTAAAGAGGCTGCGCAACACTGAACTGTGACCCGTTGCGATCAGCGCAGCAGATGTGGATTCAACCAACTTACCTGACATCGTGGAGCCCACTAAAGGTGTTTTAATTCAATTCAATGCTGCATAAATTAAAAACTGGCATGGAACCCACTGTGGGTGTCTCAATGTATTTCCAAGGACCACAAGTCCTTGCATGCACCAGACAAAGTCAGCGTGATGAACGTGGCCCACTGAGGGCAGTACAGGTGCAAGCAATGAGGAAAACTCCATAAGCCAGTTTTTAGCAGTTGCCCATGAAGAAGAGGCTGCCGCCTCGAAACGCGTAGGCGAATGTAATAAAAGTTTTCTGACATGCCAAGGTTTGTTTCTGTGATTAATGCCGAAAGGTGATGTGCTGGGAGTGCGACTTCAAAGCTCTTGGGCATTTGGACAACAAAATGATTTACCCGGCGCCCTGCCGTGGAACTCGCACCATCTTGTGAATTAAAGAGGCTGCGCAACACTGAACTGTAACCCGTTGTGATCAGCGCAGCAGATGTGGATTCAACCAACTTACCTGACATCGTGGAGCCCACTAAAGATGTTTTAATTCAATTCAATGCTGCATAAATTAAAAACTGGCATGGAACCCACTGTGGGTGTCTCAATGTATTTCCAAGGACCACAAGTCCCTGCATGCACCAGACAAACTCAGCGTGATGAACGTGGCTCACTGAGGGCAGTACAGGTGCAAGCAATGAGGAAAACTCCATAAGCCAGTTTTTAGCAGTTGCCCATGAAGAAGAGGCTGCCGCCTCGAAACGCGTAAGCGAATGAAATAAAAGTTTCCTGACATGCCGAGGTTTGTTTCCGTGATTAATGCCGAAAGGTGATGTGCTGGGAGTGCGAGTTTAAAGCTCTTGGGCATTTGGACAACAAAATGATTTACGCGGCGCCCTGCAGTGGAACTCGCACCATCTTGTGAATTAAAGAGGCTGCGCAACACTGAACTGTGACCCGTTGCGATCAGCGCAGCAGATGTGGATTCAACCAACTTACCTGACATCGTGGAGCCCACTAAAGGTGTTTTAATTCTATTCAATGCTGCATAAATTAAAAACTGGCATGGAACCCACTGTGGGTGTCTCAATGTATTTCCAAGGACCACAAGTCCCTGCATGCACCAGACAAAGTCTGCGTGATGAACGTGGCCCACTGAGGGCAGTACAGGTGCAAGCAATGAGGAAAACTCCATAAGCCAGTTTTTAGCAGTTGCCCATGAAGAAGAGGCTGCCGCCTCGAAACGCGTAGGCGAATGAAATAAAAGTTTCCTGACATGCCGAGGTTTGTTTCCGTGATTAATGCCGAAAGGTGATGTGCTGGGAGTGCGACTTCAAAGCTCTTGGGCATTTGGACAACAAAATGATTTACGGTGCGCCCTGCCGTGGAACTCGCACCATCTTGTGAATTAAAGAGGCTGCGCAACACTGAACTGTGACCCGTTGTGATCAGCGCAGCAGATGTGGATTCAACCAACTTACCTGACATCGTGGAGCCCACTAAATGTGTTGTAATTCAATTCAATGCTGCATAAATTAAAAACTGGCATGGAACCCACTGTGGGTGTCTCAATGTATTTCCAAGGACCACAAGTCCCTGCATGCACCAGACAAACTCAGCGTGATGAACGTGGCCCACTGAGGGCAGTACAGGTGCAAGCAATGAGGAAAACTCCATAAGCCAGTTTTTAGCAGTTGCCCATGAAGAAGAGGCTGCCGCCTCGAAACGCGTAGGCGAATGAAATAAAAGTTTCCTGACATGCCGAGGTCTGTTTCCGTGATTAATGCCGAAAGGTGATGTGCTGGGAGTGCGAGTTCAAAGCTCTTGGGCATTTGGACACCAAAATGATTTACGCGGCGCCCTGCCGTGGAACTCGCACCATCTTGTGAATTAAAGAGGCTGCGCAACACTGAACTGTGACCCGTTGCGATCAGCGCAGCAGATGTGGATTCAACCAACTTACCTGACATCGTGGAGCCCACTAAAGGTGTTTTAATTCAATTCAATGCTGCATAAATTAAAAACTGGCATGGAACCCACTGTGGGTGTCTCAATGTATTTCCAAGGACCACAAGTCCTTGCATGCACCAGACAAAGTCAGCGTGATGAACGTGGCCCACTGAGGGCAGTACAGGTGCAAGCAATGAGGAAAGCTCCATAAGCCAGTTTTTAGCAGTTGCCCATGAAGAAGAGGCTGCCGCCTCGAAACGCGTAGGCGAATGTAATAAAAGTTTTCTGACATGCCAAGGTTTGTTTCTGTGATTAATGCCGAAAGGTGATGTGCTGGGAGTGCGACTTCAAAGCTCTTGGGCATTTGGACAACAAAATGATTTACGCGGCGCCTGCCGTGGAACTCGCACCATCTTGTGAATTAAAGAGGCTGCGCAACACTGAACTGTAACCCGTTGCGATCAGCGCAGCAGATGTGGATTCAACCAACTTACCTGACATCGTGGAGCCCACTAAAGATGTTTTAATTCAATTCAATGCTGCATAAATTAAAAACTGGCATGGAACCCACTGTGGGTGTCTCAATGTATTTCCAAGGACCACAAGTCCCTGCATGCACCAGACAAACTCAGCGTGATGAACGTGGCTCACTGAGGGCAGTACAGGTGCAAGCAATGAGGAAAACTCCATAAGCCAGTTTTTAGCAGTTGCCCATGAAGAAGAGGCTGCCGCCTCGAAACGCGTAGGCGAATGAAATAAAAGTTTCCTGACATGCCGAGGTTTGTTTCCGTGATTAATGCCGAAAGGTGATGTGCTGGGAGTGCGAGTTTAAAGCTCTTGGGCATTTGGACAACAAAATGATTTACGCGGCGCCCTGCCGTGGAACTCGCACCATCTTGTGAATTAAAGAGGCTGCGCAACACTGAACTGTGACCCGTTGCGATCAGCGCAGCAGATGTGGATTCAACCAACTTACCTGACATCGTGGAGCCCACTAAAGGTGTTTTAATTCTATTCAATGCTGCATAAATTAAAAACTGGCATGGAACCCACTGTGGGTGTCTCAATGTATTTCCAAGGACCACAAGTCCCTGCATGCACCAGACAAAGTCTGCGTGATGAACGTGGCCCACTGAGGGCAGTACAGGTGCAAGCAATGAGGAAAACTCCATAAGCCAGTTTTTAGCAGTTGCCCATGAAGAAGAGGCTGCCGCCTCGAAACGCATAGGCGAATGAAATAAAAGTTTCCTGACATGCCGAGGTTTGTTTCCGTGATTAATGCCGAAAGGTGATGTGCTGGGAGTGCGACTTCAAAGCTCTTGGGCATTTGGACAACAAAATGATTTACGCTGCGCCCTGCCGTGGAACTCGCACCATCTTGTGAATTAAAGAGGCTGCGCAACACTAAACTGTGACCCGTTGTGATCAGCGCAGCAGATGTGGATTCAACCAACTTACCTGACATCGTGGAGCCCACTAAAGGTGTTGTAATTCAATTCAATGCTGCATAAATTAAAAACTGGCATGGAACCCACTGTGGGTGTCTCAATGTATTTCCAAGGACCACAAGTCCCTGCATGCACCAGACAAAGTCAGCGTGATGAACGTGGCCCACTGAGGGCAGTACAGGTGCAAGCAATGAGGAAAACTCCATAAGACAGTTTTTAGCAGTTGCCCATGAAGAAGAGACTGCCGCCTCGAAACGCGTAGGCGAATGAAATAAAAGTTTCCTGACATGCCGAGGTTTGTTTCCGTGATTAGTGCCGAAAGGTGATGTGCTGGGAGTGCGAGTTCAAAGCTCTTGGGCATTTGGACAACAATATATATATATATATATATATATATATTATCTACTAGCGGTCGCCAGTAGATAGTTATAGTTACAACCTATTATCCATAGGAAATCCGCGACATTCTATTTGAAATAACTCTCTTGCCGGTTGACGTATCTTCGCAAAATTTTCAAACTTTGTGGGGCGCTCCGGTCCGCTCCTACCCTGAAAGTCTCGGGGGATTCGTCAAGCGGGGGCCAAGAAAAAGGGGGGTCCCAAAACGCGTTTTCCCCATGCAATTTTCCATAGGAAACTTTAGACACGGCTACAGCCCGAACTGCTGAACGGAATTACACCAAATTTGGCAAAGAGGTAGTTCTTGGTTCAGAAAGAACCCTTTTGTTAAATGGTGTAAATCCGTTCAGTAGTTGCTGAGAAAATCAAAAGTAAAAAGATAGTGATATCTATGGCCGAGTAGGGTCCGCGTACCCTCAGCGCACCCTGCGTGCACCGTCCCGATCACGAGCTGCATGTTAATTGGCTGTCAGCTGGCTGTCAACATTCCGATTCAGGAAATGTTGGCAGCCATTTTGTCCCTCGGTAGAACCGAGGGACAGAAACAAGTGCGCAAAGCGCACAAAGGGAGCAGGGTAGAAACACCCTGACCCCTAGGTTTGCTCAGGGGGTCCCACAAGGACCCCCTGGGCAAAAAATTTTTTTAAAAATCGGCAGGATGCGCTCAGGGTGCGCCAAGTCCCGGGGGCATGCTGGGGGGGTTAATTTTATGTGTGGGGGGCCTCTAAGGGCCCCCAAGCCCGGGGACCACCACCCCCGGGGCTTTATGTGTAATGGTGCGGGAGGGCTCTGAGCCCTCCCGCAGCCCGGGGACCGCCACCTCCCGGGGCTTCTTTTTTATTTTTGATTAACCTGTGTGGGGGCTCCAGCCCCCACACGCCCGAGACCACCACCTCCCCGGGGCACTAAGAAAAATTACAATGGGGGTCCGTTTTGGACCCCCAAGCCCCGGGGACCACCACTTCCCGGGGCTTTCAAAATGTAAGGAGGGGGCCGCGCAGCCCCCTCCTGGAGCCTGTGGTGGCCCTGGGGACCGCCACCCCCAAGGGCCGGCTCCTGCAGTGTCCCGGGGTGCCTACCCCCGGGACACTGCTGTTTGCAATGACAGGACGGGAGCCTCGCGGCTCCGTCCTGTCATTGCAAACTGCTTGGATATTGGAAGAGAGCAGGAAACCTGCTCTCTCTTCCAATATCCAAAGCTGATTGCTTTCCACATGGGGAGCAGAATGTTAGCTGCTCCCCATGTGTAAAGCAATGCCGGCTCCCGTAGGACACGGGGAGCCGGCGGGACTGTGGGGGGTTTGGGGACCCCCCCACAGTCCCCAACGAGAGGCCAGGCCCCGGGGGATGGGGTCCCCGGGGCCATAAGTGGGTCATATTCAACTACCAGACACCCATTGACTTCATCCTAGAAAATTAACTGCCACCAGTAAGAGAAGATCTGGGTGGGCGGCCCCCCAGGGTGCCCCAAACGCTCAGGTTTTCGGGGGCTACTACTCATAAATGGAGAGTGCAGAGGCCCAGATGGAGAGAAAGGGGTAGGAGGTGAAGAAAACCAACAGTTGGGGGACCAGTGGATCAAGTGTTTTCCATCTCTGACATAAGATCACCCTAAGAGTGACCCTGGTGAGCCCTCTTCTGACTTGATGGTGCTGCCTGTGCTATCCCAGAGACAGAAGCCAGGAGACCTGCACAGTAAAGACTCCTACATGACAAAGGCAAAGTGTGTCACCCTTTAGGGGGGTGGTGGCTCCCCACTGGTAGCCCTGGCTTGCCAGGCACTTGTTCAGCCATGGGGTACAGACCCTAGGTAGAGAGGCCAGTCTCAGGATACCACCACTGAGATGGCAGGAGAGAGAGAGTGGAAGTAGGATTTTTATCACCTGGGGTTGTTGCCACCAGCTCTGCGAATTCTCAGAGGTCAGAGAAACATCAGGAGCATGTGGGGATTCCTTGCCAGGCCCAAGTCTGGAACTGAGACCAGCGCAATGAATCAGCTTGGAGGCTCCACCTGCCAGTGGATAGCCCTGGGTCTGGCTCTTGACTGACAGCTGCCAATGGTCCTGTTAGTTTTGGTCCCTATGGACAAGGTTTAACCTGGTTTGGTGACAGAAGTCTGACCCTAGGGCTGGAATTGGCCACATCACCATGTTGTCCGTTGTGGTACTGTATGCCTACTGGGAAGCATCTGTGAGTGAAATAAGGTTAGAATTCTCACAGATGGAGTCACCAGATGAAAAGAAGAGTCTCCTCTCGGGCAGCCCAGTGGCTGAGAAGGATGTTGCTAGAGGGGTCCAACTAGGTTCAGAGGGCTACGAACTGACAAGTGCCACTGCAGAAGCATCCAATTGTCCATGTTCTATCACCTGAGCAGTGAAGCTCAGCAAGGTATTGATTAGTCTACCCTAGGTTTTGGCTGAAGTGGAAGGGGTTATTGATTAATCTACACTGTCTTTTGGCTGGAGAGGGTCATGTTGGACCTGGCCCTTTCTGCAGGGTCACCCTAGATTTTTGTCTTTGTTTGCTGGGAGAAAACTCCAGAAACGTCTTCCACTTCACAGATGGAGCCAGGTGTAAAATTAGGACCCTCAGTCCCACTCATCAGTACACTTCTGGGCCTGTGGATATTACAGAGGAAGGAATGCCCTGCTGCCAGAGGACTGTCCTGCTGCTTGAGGTCTCCTGTTTGAGATGGAAGACTGGACCTGCTCCGTTCATCCCAGGCTACCTGAGTGAGTCCAAGGGCTAATAGATGGCCTCTTGTTCTGAGCTACAGGGACATAGCAAGATCCAGAGGTCTCCCTGCAACTGCCCAGCTGGCCATCTGCACTGGACCTGCCTTTACCTGCAATTGACTCTGCTGGCCTCTGCAGGAGTAAGTTTCTGGACCCTTGGTGTGGCATTAGTTGAGCTCCTCAGTTGAGCTCCTCCTGGATTAAAGGGAGAAAACCTGAAGTTTTGGGCTCTTTGAGACTGTGAACAGGACAGATTGCGCTAAGATCCTACCACTCGGACCAACCGCCAACTCAAAGCTCCGGTGAACCTGAGTCTTCACGCTACAGCAGTGACAGCCCATAGTGACCGCCAACATGAAGCTCCAGCATCGATCATTCACAAAGGCCGACAGGATCTTCGATCTAATGCGATGATCATCCGCGATGCCCTGCATGCTCTTCGCGCTATAGTGACAAACATCTGCAACGCTCTCCTTGCTCCTTATGGCCTCCTCCACTGCCACCTGGACTCTTTGCACTGGACTTTAAGAAGGTGATTTGTATCCTCGGTGATGTTTCTATTTCAATGTAGTGATCCTTTATGTTGCTATGTGCTATTGTCACCACAGCCTGTGGACCTGCTCCCCCAGTGACTCCCCAGGAGTCGTGGGTATCATGTTGATACTTACAACAGCTGAACATCCTCTTCCCAGCACCACCACTTGGCAGATCTGCTGAGGTCCCATCATTCCAGGATGTTCATGCATCATTTCACTGGTGTGATTATCATGTTGAATTTGGACGAGACCAGAATGTGGGCCTTTAATTTTTCTTTGTTTCTTTTTTAAGAACAAATTGTGACCTCATTAAAAATGCTTTCCAGTTATTTGTCCGGCACCAGTCTGGAGTATCCACTCTGAGGTGTTTTTATGGCTACCTTTACATTCCTAACTCCCTGTCAGGCTTGTTTCTTATGGTGCTTTCTTTTGTTTGGAGCTTTTTGGTTACACATCCCTCCCAAAAATAATACCTTCATTATTGGAAAGCAGGCCCGAGCAAGCTCAATTTCCCTGTCCTGGTACTGAACTTGATATTGTTATGGAATTGGTCATGTTACGGTTCAGTGCTGTAAAGTCAGGAATGTTGAATACCAATGTGAGGTGAGGGCAGGATAGTGTACAGGTATGATTTGTTCTTGAGGTGTTTCATCAACACCTAAATACACCCACTCACATACACAATAAATAGCCAAGCTCTCCGCTAGTTGTACGTTGAATCTCCATTAGTTCACTTGGATGACCCCGAGACTTCACTGGTTAAGAGAAGCTGTGGTATGGAAGAAACACACAAACCCAGTCGGGAAAAATATGCAATCTAAAAAAGCGATACATGTAATTAGCAAAACACCCAATAATTAGAAGTCACAATTTAAGAGCTAAAATAAGAATAATTGGGATAAACATAGACCAATCTGTTTTATAAGGAGTTTGTATATTTCTCTATAATAGGCTTGCATTATGGGTCTGGGGGCATCGAAGTCTTTTTAAAGAAAAAATGCTAAGTATCCTTGAGTTTTTTTTTGTACTAGAGCCGAACTAATGGAAGATCTGATTAGAAAAGGTGAGAAAAAGTGTTTTGATCCGGTCACTTAAGCTGGTAACAGGCCCTCTCTGGCGCACTGTGTGCTCTTGGTGATGATGCCTTGCTGAGATGAACAGGTGCCAGGTGGGTGATGGCATTGCTGGAGGGTGATGCAGGATTAAAGGTCCTCTGGTCACTATGGTGATTCCGCAGGGTTGCCTCTCTGAATGGTGCTTGTTTTATGTAAAGTCTTGGTAAGAGCTCTCTGAGTGAAGCCAGGATCCAACTTGCATTATTATCTAAAATGAAGCATGTGATTTGTGGGTATTTCTTAGACTATGCTCGCAAATGCAAATTCTAGATTAAACCCTATCACAGAGCTTCCTGCAATGACTGGTTTTCTGGCACAGCACATAGAGACAAAAACCCTAGGCTTTGAGGAGCTCTTCCTTGCGATATTTTACGTTGGAATCACAAATGTTTCCTTCAGTCTATGCTAAGGAAGATATCTATACAATAAGTAGGAATAACTGCTTTTTTAGGTCTGGCTAGACAGCACAGCTGAATGCAATACCTATTGATATGAATTCATTAACATATACATAAAGTGGGCTTGCGATTCTTTAAGAGAAGTATTACTCTCTCATCTCATGCTATTGGCAAATTGTTGTATCCTTCCACCTCCTATGGAGTGCTTGCATTCCACTGCATGAGAGATCACTTCACATCTCAAAGGTACAATTAATCATCACACATTAAATCCTATAACCCATAGATGCACTGAAAAAGAAAGCAACAGTATTTTTGTTTCCATTTTCACTGCAGTAGAATTTTTAATAATATTTAGTGAGGACACGAAATACAATCCAGAGCTGTTGGTTTTGCCAGTGCTTGTTAGGACATCCAGACATCTGTGATTCAGCAGTCTCTGTGACTCTGATAATCAAGCATAGGATTCCACCAGTCCTGGGCATAGAGTCGGGACTTCTGTGGTCCTACTATTTGAGCTCATCTTCTAAAGAGATTTGGTATACCTTAGAGCATCTTTAGTGACGTGGACCACTGTTTGTGTTAACCAGGATCTTAACTTTCTTGGATTTCAGTTCCTCACTCTCACCTACTGAGATTCAGTCACCTCACCACTCCTGCACTTTTAGTACGGAACGGGCAGAAGCAATGCAATTCTATGTAAAAAAAACCATGAAAGGCCACTTTCTTTTTCAAAAGGAAAGATGATTTAGATTTAAAAATTCATAGTTTCATTTTTTGTCACAGCACTAATTCTCTAGCTGTAGGACCAAGTGTTTCCTGGCAGACTGTAGAATCTGGACAGTATATAGTACCTTAGGACCTTCCTGGTTATAGAAGATAGTGACCTAAAAGGTAGCCACTGCAAAGTATCAATACTGTGACAGAATGCTACTATTGATGAAGTTGTAAAAACATACTCAATAGTAACGTACTGTAATTTCTGCAAGTTATTTTACCAGTCTTAGATAGTCACCATCTGTTTAATCCAGATGAACTAGTATTTTCACAAGTACGTGCTCTAGTAGCGATCATATTGATCAATGCAGAGGCAAGCGAATCTCACAGGCCTCCGCAATCAGCAGACTCTACAAGCATTGCGGGAAAAGACACTTTGCGCATGTTTTATCAGTTTACAAAATCAAAATATCTCCAGCGTTGAGTTATGCCTGTGAAACAGTAGATGAACAGTACTGGGAGAATATTGAGAAAGTAGACGGCCGTATCTGGCGCCAAATGTGTAATTTTAATCGTGCAGCACCTATAGCGGCGATTCGGCTTGAATTTGGGTTACTCTCCACTTATGTATTCTCTATGGCTGCGTGCTTAAGATGGGGCAATACATTATTGAACAGTCTTGAGAAACCTTTACGGGTAGCAATGCGTGAAGAAATCTTTGATACCTTGAAGGGAAAGAGCGTCCTTTTTAGGAACTACCAGAAAGCTGTAAAGTCATTTGACCTTGAAATCGTCTGTTCAGGTGTTCTTCCCAAACAAGTTTTGAAAACCAGAATTAAAAAAACAATTTATGATGTATCTTGTAAAAGAGATTTAGTACTGTGTGCACAGCGTCAAAATAATGATCTTATAGTGGGGAGTAGTATTTATAAAAAGCCACAACCTTATGTTCTATGGAATCCCCAACATGGAGTGCGTAGAGTAATTTTGTTACTCCGGCTGAATTTACTCCCCTTAAGAATTGTAACAGGCGCTTGGGAGGGTCTTCCAAGGCAGGAAAGACTTTGCCACTTATGTGGCACATGTGTACAGGACTTAAATCATGTCCTATTTGTCCCGTGTTACACCCATTATGACGTAGATATGTGAGACCCTTTTTTCTAAAGTACAATATTGTCACAGCTGAGGAGGCTCGTAATTGTCTTCTGGCCCCTCCCTCCGAACCTGTCTGTTTTAAAAAATTTAGCTTTTTTAAACAATTTTTGAATATATTCTAGAGAAGTATTTGGTTGTCCCGTTTAGCCATATTAGGCCGGATAGGCACCACTCGTGCTGTACTTAATGAATTTTATAACGAATACTTTTGGGTAGATTTTATTAGCAGGTTGTAATTATTAAAGTGCTATTGTACTATTATGTTTGTTACTATCTACGTTATGGTCGTATTTCAAAAGGGTCTTTTGATGCTGATGCTACAGTTCTGTATCTGTACTTTTGTCTCCTTACATGCTGCTACGAAAGCCGTTATGCGCAATTGAGTATCTATTATTTTAAGATTTTGATACTTGAGAACTTGCACTTTTTTCTTCTTCTTCGATGCTGCTAGCTATTGTATATATTCTATTGATTTTTAGAATTTTAAAACAATCATTTTTTATGATAAACGTATCTTTGCAAAAGCACAGTTGAAGTCGTCTAAAAACCTAAGTGTTCAATTTGTTTTGTCTAGCCCTGCAAGCTTTGTATTTGAAAGCACTTTGAAATTAATTTTGTTTTTATATTGCTCTACTCTGCGTAATTAACATGTACTTATGAATTTTCTTTTATATGAAAACAGAATTTTCTCTTTTTAAGTGTTGGTTAAGTTGATAAATTGGATATATGTTTTTATGTGGAACTCTTCAGAGTTCCAAATCATAATAAAATTAAATTGAATTGAATTGTTTGTATTTCTCCTTGCTCACAAAGTGCTAACTCAGTGTCAAGACAGAACCACCGGCCACTACTGGCCTGTCTTCAGTCTACAGTAGGTCCACAGCAGGGGGCAGGATCACTAAAGTTTGATACCAGTTGCCTCCCTCGCTATTAAAAGCAAAATAACCTCCCTGTAGACACCTGTTTTTACAAATTCTAAAGGGCGTCTGATGCAGCAAGAATTATTCACTAGACAGTTTTGTAAACAAATCGTACTATTTTGCTGGAGCAAGAATTTCGATTTTAACTCATAAAACCTATTTCTGTGGCTATAATGTTGAAAACCTAGATATGGAACAGCTGTGATTCTGCCACCACCTGATACAGACATGTAAATTGTAAACCTGGTGTGAGTTTAGTGACAGGTAAGCACTGGGCTGTTGGGAGGGCACTTCAAAGATCTTTTGTACCTTATTTAAAAATAAGTAAAGTCACTTTGTCAATTTACATGGTATCTGCAGATAATCTCTTCGATTTCCACAGTGAAAGTTATGCTACAAAATTAACAGACATTTTCATTGTTTAAAAACAAACAACGTTTTGTCCAATTGGCAGCCATAAAGGGCCTCATCTGGGGACAACATCTGCATATGGGGTCGAACATAGGGTAGGTGGATCCACATTTCATTACGGGTGTCAGTGAAATGTACGCCTGCGCTTTCAACAGATAATGAAATGATTTATTAATGGGGGCAGAAAAAGTGGACCTCAAACCAATAACTGATGACATCCAACCAGATATTTTGAAATAGCAGCAATCAGTTAACCACCGCTGCACATATTGGGATCTGTTAATAACTTCTATCAGTGGATTCCTGAATAATGATTCTACCCTCAGGGGCTACCTCTTGGGCTGAAGTGGCAAGAGAGAGTGGGTTAAAGTGGTAATATCAGGACTGGAGGAATACAGATGGATATATCTGTATAAAAATACATATACATATATGTACATATATATAACAGACGTTATAGTTAGTTGGACATTTCACTTGTACAAAAACAGAGAAATTCGGCCGTTATAGTTAGTTGAGCTAACTATATCTCGCACCCCCGCAATGCACTGCTGATGACGTCACATATTACATCACTCATGACATGGTCAGTGACATCAATGATGACATCTCAAATGACATCACTGATGACTTCACTGATGACATCATCCAGTGACTGCGTGTTTCTGTAAAGTTTAAATATGTTTTATATAGATATATAAATATATATATATACCATTGAAGAATGAGTGGGTGTATGAGTGTCTGTATGGATGATTTAGTAGGTGTGTGACTGACTGTATTAGTGAGTGATTAAAAGTGTCTTACTGAATGCATGGGTTAGTGACTAAGCTGTGTGAATGTCTGTATTAGTCTGTCAGTTGACATGTAAGCGGCTGCATGGAGTTGTAAGTAGCTACATGAGTGTCTATATTGGTTATTGATTAATTGTTTGAGTATCTGTATGGGTGCCTGAGTGTCTGTGTGGGTGGGGGAGTGTGACTTTTTGCATAGATGTGTGAGTGGGTGATTCACTGGGTGTATGGGTTCAAGAGTGCGTCTGTGAAGGGCTGTATGGGTGGATGAGTGTGTGTATGGGTGTGTTGGTGAGTGTTTTGATGTCTCAGTGGTACATGTGTGAGTAACTACATATGTGAAAGGCAGTATATGTGAGTGTTGGACTATATAAATGACTATATGTGATTGTGAGAGTGGCTGTATGGATGAGTGTGTGCTTGTGTCAGTGATTGTATTGGAGAGTAAGTATGTTTTAGTATCTGTATGAATAAGTGAGGTGGTGTGTGAATAATTGTGTAGGTGAGTAAATGGGAATATGATTGATTCTTTGCATGACTGACTATGTGTGTGAGTAACTCTATGGGTAAGTGGCGGTGTGTGAGTGTCTGTATAGGTGTAGGAATGCATATGATAGTGCTGAATTAATGAGTGACTGCATGTATGAGTGACTGTATGGGTGAATGAGTAGATGTGTGTGTAGACCTAGGAATCAGTGAGTGGGTATGTAGTAACTGGTATTGGTGTGTCTTTGGTTTCAGAAATGGTAGTATGTATTTTAGAGTGGGTGTATCAAAGGTTACATTAGGGTGTGAGGAGGTGCATTAGATTATCACGTGGATGATGTCATCAGTGATGTCATCAGTGATGTCATTTGATATGTCATCAGTGATGTCATGAGTGATGTCACTGACCATGTCATGAGTGATGTAATATGTGATGTCATCAGCAGTGCATTGCGGGGGCGTGAGTTATAGGTAGCTCAACTAACGACAACAGCCAAATTTCTCTGGTTTTGTACGAGTGAAATGTCCAACTAACTATAACTTCCCTGAAACCTGTGGTTTTGTCAGTGAATTTCAAAGGTTTTTTAAATGCTAATTCCTAACTATAACATCCCTGAAACCTGTGGTTTTTTTCACTGAATTTCTAATGTTTTTTAAATGCTAATTTTTAACTATAACATCCCTGAAACCTATGTTTTTTTCAGTAAATTTCAAAGGTTTTTTAAATGCTAATTTTTAAGTATAATGTCCAAAAAATACTTTTTCTTAGTTCTTTAATTGTTATAAAAATAATGTAATGTTTCCTCTTTTCTAAAATATAAATGTACATTATTTTTTATTTATTTTTTAAAGTGGATACGGGTACCGATCGTGTACCTATCTCGGTGGGTGCGCGAATCCAAGAATTTTGCCGCCATATTGGTTAAGTCGTGTTGGATGCGCGTAAGTTTCGACTCTTCCCCCATTCTGCTTAATGCCAGTTTCCATAGTAACAGTTCATGAAACATTCAACTGAACTAAAGGGTCACAAGTTCACCATATTTTCACGTTCAGCACACAAGGTTACAAATGCAAACAGCAGGTGTGGTTGACGTTTGAAAAATATGAGCTTATCCTATCTTCTGTACCTTTCAAACATTTTTTACTAACCAATTACGAACATGCTTTTTAAAGAAAGTAACATGCATCCTATTTTTGAGTGTACAATGTTCTTAAACAGCCAATCAATTCCCTACTTTTTAAAAAACAGCATCTTGTCCACCATTTTAGATATCTCTCATTCTACCAACTGACTACCTCAGCTACAAACATCTTTCATTACTTCCAGACATCCCTTCAAGATGCTCACAGTATGGATTGCTGGGCACAGCTATGTTTTCTGGTGCAAAAGGTATGCTGAATGCAGAGGTGTTGACAAAGACCTAGCTTTGCAAAATGTGGATATTAAATGGATTGCACAGAGAGGATTAAAGTGGCACCAATTGATGCCTTTGGTTAAAACCTTTTTGCATCTCCAACCCCCTGACCTAATCATTGTGCACTGTGGTGGCAATGACCTAGGGACATTGACTGGGGTAGGACTGGAAATGCTCATGAAGGATACCTTTGCACAATTGATGTTGCTTTTCCCCCAAACTGTCTTTGTATACTCTAATATATACCAAAGACAGAAATGAAAGTGGCCAACTCAATTCTGTCCACAGATTGAAAAAGCTAGGAAGAATGTCAATAAAGCTGTTCCTGCTTACCTTAGAGACCATAGGATGGGCTCCATCTATAACAACAATCTACGTTTTGATATGGATGACAACTACAGAAGTGATGGAGTACACTTCACAGATCATGGGAACAGAGTGTTTCTCAACAACCTAAAGCTGTGCATCCGCACTTACATGTAGCTACAACAAACTCTTAATGAAAACAAGGGCTCTTTTTAGAGCCACCCTATAACACAAGCTTACTCTACAGCATGAACTCAATGTACTACAACACAACACACTTTTCAAGTTTAACTATTAATTTTTAATTTTATATATTTTTAACAACTCTATCAATAGTAATCTTGTCATTAACTTCAATAACAGTTCCTCTTTAAAACAACTTCACAAATACAACACTACCTTCTAAATTATATACTACTAAATTATTTATTTAAGGTGAATTCGCGAATCCAACGCGACGTCACACGGGGGCCGCGCTGAGAGACGCGTCAGAGTCGCGACTCCAAAATAGAAAGAAAAAAAAAATGCCCCACTTCCATTATTCGGTATTTGCACAGGGGACCCCATGCCACGGGGCCTGGCCAGCCTGTAGTTTTTTTTCAGGAGGGGGCTATGTGGCCCCCCTCCTAAGGCCAATTATGGACCTCCGGGGACCCCATCCCAGGGGCCGGCCTTCCTATGTTTTAAAAAAAAATAATAATAATTTTCCTGGGAGGTGGGCCACGTGGCCCCCTCCCCTGGGCCACTTCTGGTCCATGGACCCCATCCCCCGGGGCCGGCCCTCAATGTTGGGGACCGTGGGGGATCCCCAATGCCCCCACGGTCCCTGCCGGCTTCCCGCCTCCTGCGGGAGCTGGCATTGCTTTTGGGCAAGGGGAGCGGCTAACATGCAGCTCCCCTTGCCCTAAAGCAATTCTGCTTTGCTTGTTGAAGCGAGAGCAGGTTTCCTGGAGCTGAGGGGTGGCAGTCCCCAGGGCCATCGAGGGCTCCAGGAGGGGGCTGCGCGGCCCCCCTCCCAACATTTGCACAGCCCCGGGGAGGTGGTGGTCCCCGGGGCTTGGGGGGACCCGCGAGGCCCCACTGCAAATAATTCATCAAAAGCCCCGGGGAGGTGGCAGCCCCTGGGGCTTGGGGGAGCCTGCAAGGCCCCCGTAAATAAGTAATCAAAGCCCCGGGGAGGTGGCAGTCTCCGGGGCTTGGGGGGCCCACGAGGCCCCCCCACAAAAATGTAAATGCCCCAGGGAGGTGGCGGTCCCCGTGGCTGTGGGAGCCCTAGTGGGCCCCCACTAATTAATTTAGCATTGCCCCAGGACCTGGCCAACCCGGGGGCTTATAGAAAACAAAGTGCAGGAGACCGCGCTTCGTTTTTTAAAAATTTTCACGGCGGGATTCCCGCACCCACTGCGACTTCCACCGAAAAAAAAAAAAATGCTTTTTTTGGCCTGGGGGTGAAGGGATTTCTACCATGACCCCTTTCCTACATTTACAACCTTTTTCTACCTTTTTGATGAGAGTCGGTTCTACCGAGTCACCAAATGGCTGCCAACACACTCTGGTTTGGAGTGTTGGCAGCCAATAAGAAAGAAGCTCGTGCACGAGAGGATTCGCGGCTCCTCCTTGGTGCTCAGATATTGATATTTTTATTTTTTTAATTTCTCAGCAACTACTGAATGGATTTACACCATTTGAAACAAAAGTGCTTGCTGAACCAAGAGCTACTTTTTTGCCAAATTCGGTGTAATTCCGTTCAGCAGTTCGAGCTGTAGCCTGTTCCAAAATTCCTATGGAAATTAACATGGGGAAAACATGTTTTGGGACCCCCTTTTTTCTTGGCTCCACGATGTCAGGTAAGTTGGTTGAATCCACATCTGCTGCGCTGATCGCAACGGGTTTGTTTCCGTGATTAATGCCGAAAGGTGATGTGCTGGGAGTGCGAGTTCAAAGCTCTTGGGCATTTGGACAACAAAATGATTTACGCGGCGCCCTGCCGTGGAACTCGCACCATCTTGTGAATTAAAGAGGCTGCGCAACACTGAACTGTGACCCGTTGCGATCAGTGCAGCAGATGTGGATTCAACCAACTTACCTGACATCGTGGAGCCCACTAAAGGTGTTTTAATTCAATTCAATGCTGCATAAATTAAAAACTGGCATGGAATCCACTGTGGGTGTCTCAATGTATTTCCAAGGACCACAAGTCCTTGCATGCACCAGACAAAGTCAGCGTGATGAACGTGGCCCACTGAGGGCAGTACAGGTGCAAGCAATGAGGAAAACTCCATAAGCCAGTTTTTAGCAGTTGCCCATGAAGAAGAGGCTGCCTCCTCGAAAAGCGTAGGCGAATGTAATAAAAGTTTTCTGACATGCCGAGGTTTGTTTCCGTGATTAATGCCGAAAGGTGATGTGCTGGGAGTGCGAGTTCAAAGCTCTTGGGCATTTGGACAAAAAAATGATTTACGCGGCGCCCTGCCGTGGAACTCGCACCATCTTGTGAATTAAAGAGGCTGCGCAACACTGAACTGTGACCCGTTGCGATCAGCGCAGCAGATGTGGATTCAACCAACTTACCTGACATCGTGGAGCCCACTAAAGGTGTTTTAATTCTATTCAATGCTGCATAAATTAAAAACTGGCATGGAACCCACTGTGGGTGTCTCAATGTATTTCCAAGGACCACAAGTCCCTGCATGCACCAGACAAAGTCAGCGTGATGAACGTGGCCCACTGAGGGCAGTACAGGTGCAAGCAATGAGGAAAACTCCATAAGCCAGTTTTTAGAAGTTGCCCATGAAGAAGAGGCTGCCGCCTCGAAACGCGTAGGCGAATGAAATAAAAGTTTCCTGACATGCCGAGGTCTGTTTCCGTGATTAATGCCGAAACGTGATGTGCTGGGAGTGCGAGTTCAAAGCTCTTGGGCATTTGGACACCAAAATGATTTACGCGGCGCCCTGCCGTGGAACTCGCACCATCTTGTGAATTAAAGAGGCTGCGCAACACTGAACTGTGACCCGTTGCGATCAGCGCCGCAGATGTGGATTCAACCAACTTACCTGACATCGTGGAGCCCACTAAAGGTGTTTTAATTCAATTCAATGCTGCATAAATTAAAAACTGGCATGGAACCCACTGTGGGTGTCTCAATGTATTTCCAAGGACCACAAGTCCTTGCATGCACCAGACAAAGTCAGCGTGATGAACGTGGCCCACTGAGGGCAGTACAGGTGCAAGCAATGAGGAAAACTCCATAAGCCAGTTTTTAGCAGTTGCCCATGAAGAAGAGGCTGCCGCCTCGAAACGCGTAGGCGAATGTAATAAAAGTTTTCTGACATGCCAAGGTTTGTTTCTGTGATTAATGCCGAAAGGTGATGTGCTGGGAGTGCGACTTCAAAGCTCTTGGGCATTTGGACAACAAAATGATTTACGCGGCGCCCTGCCGTGGAACTCACACCATCTTGTGAATTAAAGAGGCTGCGCAACACTGAACTGTAACCCGTTGCGATCAGCGCAGCAGATGTGGATTCAACCAACTTACCTGACATCGTGGAGCCCACTAAAGATGTTTTAATTCAATTCAATGCTGCATAAATTAAAAACTGGCATGGAACCCACTGTGGGTGTCTCAATGTATTTCCAAGGACCACAAGTCCCTGCATGCACCAGACAAACTCAGCGTGATGAACGTGGCCCACTGAGGGCAGTACAGGTGCAAGCAATGAGGAAAACTCCATAAGCCAGTTTTTAGCAGTTGCCCATGAAGAAGAGGCTGCCGCCTCGAAACGCGTAGGCGAATGAAATAAAAGTTTCCTGACATGCCGAGGTCTGTTTCCGTGATTAATGCCGAAAGGTGATGTGCTGGGAGTGCGAGTTCAAAGCTCTTGGGCATTTAGACACCAAAATGATTTACGCGGCGCCCTGCCGTGGAACTCGCACCATCTTGTGAATTAAAGAGGCTGCGCAACACTGAACTGTGACCCGTTGCGATCAGCGCAGCAGATGTGGATTCAACCAACTTACCTGACATCGTGGAGCCCACTAAAGGTGTTTTAATTCAATTCAATGCTGCATAAATTAAAAACTGGCATGGAACCCACTGTGGGTGTCTCAATGTATTTCCAAGGACCACAAGTCCTTGCATGCACCAGACAAAGTCAGCGTGATGAACGTGGCCCACTGAGGGCAGTACAGGTGCAAGCAATGAGGAAAACTCCATAAGCCAGTTTTTAGCAGTTGCCCATGAAGAAGAGGCTGCCGCCTCGAAACGCGTAGGCGAATGTAATAAAAGTTTTCTGACATGCCAAGGTTTGTTTCTGTGATTAATGCCGAAAGGTGATGTGCTGGGAGTGCGACTTCAAAGCTCTTGGGCATTTGGACAACAAAATGATTTACCCGGCGCCCTGCCGTGGAACTCGCACCATCTTGTGAATTAAAGAGGCTGCGCAACACTGAACTGTAACCCGTTGTGATCAGCGCAGCAGATGTGGATTCAACCAACTTACCTGACATCGTGGAGCCCACTAAAGATGTTTTAATTCAATTCAATGCTGCATAAATTAAAAACTGGCATGGAACCCACTGTGGGTGTCTCAATGTATTTCCAAGGACCACAAGTCCCTGCATGCACCAGACAAACTCAGCGTGATGAACGTGGCTCACTGAGGGCAGTACAGGTGCAAGCAATGAGGAAAACTCCATAAGCCAGTTTTTAGCAGTTGCCCATGAAGAAGAGGCTGCCGCCTCGAAACGCGTAAGCGAATGAAATAAAAGTTTCCTGACATGCCGAGGTTTGTTTCCGTGATTAATGCCGAAAGGTGATGTGCTGGGAGTGCGAGTTTAAAGCTCTTGGGCATTTGGACAACAAAATGATTTACGCGGCGCCCTGCAGTGGAACTCGCACCATCTTGTGAATTAAAGAGGCTGCGCAACACTGAACTGTGACCCGTTGCGATCAGCGCAGCAGATGTGGATTCAACCAACTTACCTGACATCGTGGAGCCCACTAAAGGTGTTTTAATTCTATTCAATGCTGCATAAATTAAAAACTGGCATGGAACCCACTGTGGGTGTCTCAATGTATTTCCAAGGACCACAAGTCCCTGCATGCACCAGACAAAGTCTGCGTGATGAACGTGGCCCACTGAGGGCAGTACAGGTGCAAGCAATGAGGAAAACTCCATAAGCCAGTTTTTAGCAGTTGCCCATGAAGAAGAGGCTGCCGCCTCGAAACGCGTAGGCGAATGAAATAAAAGTTTCCTGACATGCCGAGGTTTGTTTCCGTGATTAATGCCGAAAGGTGATGTGCTGGGAGTGCGACTTCAAAGCTCTTGGGCATTTGGACAACAAAATGATTTACGGTGCGCCCTGCCGTGGAACTCGCACCATCTTGTGAATTAAAGAGGCTGCGCAACACTGAACTGTGACCCGTTGTGATCAGCGCAGCAGATGTGGATTCAACCAACTTACCTGACATCGTGGAGCCCACTAAATGTGTTGTAATTCAATTCAATGCTGCATAAATTAAAAACTGGCATGGAACCCACTGTGGGTGTCTCAATGTATTTCCAAGGACCACAAGTCCCTGCATGCACCAGACAAACTCAGCGTGATGAACGTGGCCCACTGAGGGCAGTACAGGTGCAAGCAATGAGGAAAACTCCATAAGCCAGTTTTTAGCAGTTGCCCATGAAGAAGAGGCTGCCGCCTCGAAACGCGTAGGCGAATGAAATAAAAGTTTCCTGACATGCCGAGGTCTGTTTCCGTGATTAATGCCGAAAGGTGATGTGCTGGGAGTGCGAGTTCAAAGCTCTTGGGCATTTGGACACCAAAATGATTTACGCGGCGCCCTGCCGTGGAACTCGCACCATCTTGTGAATTAAAGAGGCTGCGCAACACTGAACTGTGACCCGTTGCGATCAGCGCAGCAGATGTGGATTCAACCAACTTACCTGACATCGTGGAGCCCACTAAAGGTGTTTTAATTCAATTCAATGCTGCATAAATTAAAAACTGGCATGGAACCCACTGTGGGTGTCTCAATGTATTTCCAAGGACCACAAGTCCTTGCATGCACCAGACAAAGTCAGCGTGATGAACGTGGCCCACTGAGGGCAGTACAGGTGCAAGCAATGAGGAAAGCTCCATAAGCCAGTTTTTAGCAGTTGCCCATGAAGAAGAGGCTGCCGCCTCGAAACGCGTAGGCGAATGTAATAAAAGTTTTCTGACATGCCAAGGTTTGTTTCTGTGATTAATGCCGAAAGGTGATGTGCTGGGAGTGCGACTTCAAAGCTCTTGGGCATTTGGACAACAAAATGATTTACGCGGCGCCCTGCCGTGGAACTCGCACCATCTTGTGAATTAAAGAGGCTGCGCAACACTGAACTGTAACCCGTTGCGATCAGCGCAGCAGATGTGGATTCAACCAACTTACCTGACATCGTGGAGCCCACTAAAGATGTTTTAATTCAATTCAATGCTGCATAAATTAAAAACTGGCATGGAACCCACTGTGGGTGTCTCAATGTATTTCCAAGGACCACAAGTCCCTGCATGCACCAGACAAACTCAGCGTGATGAACGTGGCTCACTGAGGGCAGTACAGGTGCAAGCAATGAGGAAAACTCCATAAGCCAGTTTTTAGCAGTTGCCCATGAAGAAGAGGCTGCCGCCTCGAAACGCGTAGGCGAATGAAATAAAAGTTTCCTGACATGCCGAGGTTTGTTTCCGTGATTAATGCCGAAAGGTGATGTGCTGGGAGTGCGAGTTTAAAGCTCTTGGGCATTTGGACAACAAAATGATTTACGCGGCGCCCTGCCGTGGAACTCGCACCATCTTGTGAATTAAAGAGGCTGCGCAACACTGAACTGTGACCCGTTGCGATCAGCGCAGCAGATGTGGATTCAACCAACTTACCTGACATCGTGGAGCCCACTAAAGGTGTTTTAATTCTATTCAATGCTGCATAAATTAAAAACTGGCATGGAACCCACTGTGGGTGTCTCAATGTATTTCCAAGGACCACAAGTCCCTGCATGCACCAGACAAAGTCTGCGTGATGAACGTGGCCCACTGAGGGCAGTACAGGTGCAAGCAATGAGGAAAACTCCATAAGCCAGTTTTTAGCAGTTGCCCATGAAGAAGAGGCTGCCGCCTCGAAACGCATAGGCGAATGAAATAAAAGTTTCCTGACATGCCGAGGTTTGTTTCCGTGATTAATGCCGAAAGGTGATGTGCTGGGAGTGCGACTTCAAAGCTCTTGGGCATTTGGACAACAAAATGATTTACGCTGCGCCCTGCCGTGGAACTCGCACCATCTTGTGAATTAAAGAGGCTGCGCAACACTAAACTGTGACCCGTTGTGATCAGCGCAGCAGATGTGGATTCAACCAACTTACCTGACATCGTGGAGCCCACTAAAGGTGTTGTAATTCAATTCAATGCTGCATAAATTAAAAACTGGCATGGAACCCACTGTGGGTGTCTCAATGTATTTCCAAGGACCACAAGTCCCTGCATGCACCAGACAAAGTCAGCGTGATGAACGTGGCCCACTGAGGGCAGTACAGGTGCAAGCAATGAGGAAAACTCCATAAGACAGTTTTTAGCAGTTGCCCATGAAGAAGAGACTGCCGCCTCGAAACGCGTAGGCGAATGAAATAAAAGTTTCCTGACATGCCGAGGTTTGTTTCCGTGATTAGTGCCGAAAGGTGATGTGCTGGGAGTGCGAGTTCAAAGCTCTTGGGCATTTGGACAACAATATATATATATATATATATATATATATTATCTACTGGCGGTCGCCAGTAGATAGTTATAGTTACAACCTATTATCCATAGGAAATCCGCGACATTCTATTTGAAATAACTCTCTTGCCGGTTGACGTATCTTCGCAAAATTTTCAAACTTTGTGGGGCGCTCCGGTCCGCTCCTACCCTGAAAGTCTCGGGGGATTCGTCAAGCGGGGGCCAAGAAAAAGGGGGGTCCCAAAACGCGTTTTCCCCATGCAATTTTCCATAGGAAACTTTAGACACGGCTACAGCCCGAACTGCTGAACGGAATTACACCAAATTTGGCAAAGAGGTAGTTCTTGGTTCAGAAAGAACCCTTTTGTTAAATGGTGTAAATCCGTTCAGTAGTTGCTGAGAAAATCAAAAGTAAAAAGATAGTGATATCTATGGCCGAGTAGGGTCCGCGTACCCTCAGCGCACCCTGCGTGCACCGTCCCGATCACGAGCTGCATGTTAATTGGCTGTCAGCTGGCTGTCAACATTCCGATTCAGGAAATGTTGGCAGCCATTTTGTCCCTCGGTAGAACCGAGGGACAGAAACAAGTGCGCAAAGCGCACAAAGGGAGCAGGGTAGAAACACCCTGACCCCTAGGTTTGCTCAGGGGTCCCACAAGGACCCCCTGGGCAAAAATTTTTTTAAAAATCGGCAGGATGCGCTCAGGGTGCGCCAAGTCCCGGGGGCATGCTGGGGGGTTAATTTTATGTGTGGGGGCCTCTAAGGGCCCCCAAGCCCGGGGACCACCACCCCCGGGGCTTTATGTGTAATGGTGCGGGAGGGCTCTGAGCCCTCCCGCAGCCCGAGGACCGCCACCTCCCCGGGGCTTCTTTTTTATTTTTGATTAACCTGTGTGGGGGGCTCCAGCCCCCACACGCCCGAGACCACCACCTCCCCGGGGCACTAAGAAAAATTACAATGGGGGTCCGTTTTGGACCCCCAAGCCCCGAGGACCACCACTTCCCGGGGCTTTCAAAATGTAAGGAGGGGGGCCGCGCAGCCCCCCTCCTGGAGCCTGTGGTGGCCCTGGGGACCGCCACCCCCAAGGGCCGGCTCCTGCAGTGTCCCGGGGTGCCTACCCCCGGGACACTGCTGTTTGCAATGACAGGACGGGAGCCTCGCGGCTCCCGTCCTGTCATTGCAAACTGCTTGGATATTGGAAGAGAGAGCAGGAAACCTGCTCTCTCTTCCAATATCCAAAGCTGATTGCTTTCCACATGGGGAGCAGAATGTTAGCTGCTCCCCATGTGTAAAGCAATGCCGGCTCCCGTAGGACACGGGGAGCCGGCGGGACTGTGGGGGGTTTGGGGACCCCCACAGTCCCCAACGAGAGGCCAGGCCCCGGGGGATGGGGTCCCCGGGGCCATAAGTGGCCACGGAGGGGGCCATGCAGCCCCCCTCCCCAAAGGAAAAAAAAGGAAAAAAAAAAAAGTGCTAGGCCGGCCCCGGGGGATGGGGTCCCCGGGGCCAATACAGGCCCAGGGAAGGGGGGCCACGCGGCCCCCTTCCCGTTTTTATTTTAAATTTTAATTAAAAAAAAAGGGGTAAGGCCCTGGGGGATGGGGTCTCCAGGGGCTAAAAATAGGAAAAAGGAAGGGGGCCACACAGCCCCCCTTCAGAGAAAAAAAAAAACGATCGGGCCCGCAGGCCCCGCCCCTTCCTTCACCACTCTGCAAACGCGCCCCTGGCGCGTTTGCAGAGGAAGCAATTCCCCTTGAATACTGGGGGTCCCTGGGGGACAACTAGCCCACCAGGAACCTCCAGTATGCGCCAGGGCTGCCTTGCAGAGAGGTGTACAGAGGCCACGCCCCTTTACACCTCTCTGCAACGCAGCTCTGTGGCACTTTTTGGAGGTATATGGTGGGCTAGTTGCACCCCAGGGACCCTCAGGATTCAAGGGGAGTTAATCCCCCGACTTAAAACGCGCCACGGGGCGCGTTTGAACAGTGGTGAAGGGAGGGGGCGGGGCTTCAGGTGACATGTGTGCAAACAGGCCCCATGGCGCGTTTTAAGATGGGGAATTAAATCCCCTTCAATCCTGAGGGTCCATGGGGGCCAACTAGCCCAACAGGTACGTCCAGAAAGCGCCACAGAGCTGCGTTGCAGAGAGGTGTAAAAAGGGGTGTGGCCTCTGTACATGTCTCTGCAACGCAGCCCCCTGGCGCATACTGGAGGTTCCTGGTGGGCTAGTTGGCCCGTAGGGACCCTCATGATTCAAGGGGACTTAATCCGCCTACTTAAAACGCGCTACGGGGCGCGTTTGCACAGATGTCACCTCAGGCCCCGCCCCCTCCCTTCACCATTGTGCAAATATTCCTCTAAAATCAGACGAAATACGAATTCTGATTTACTCACCTGTTATCAGGAGAGACCTCAGTGCTGCATCTTTCAGCCCAGTACTAATCCTGAAAAGTAATTTTAACCGTACTTACCAGTAACTTGAATTTCCTTCCATAGGCTAACATTGACTGGTTTCACTTGGAAATTCTTCTAAGTGTGGAGTTTTGGAACTTTAAAATATTCCTCTAAAATCAGCCGAAATACGAATTCCGATTTACTCACCTGTTATCAGGAGAGACCTCAGTGCTGTATCTTTCAGGACAGTACTGCTCCTGAAAAGTAATTTTAACCGTACTTACCAGTAACTTGAATTTCCTTCCATAGGCTAACATTGACTGGTTTCACTTGGAAATTCTTCTAAGTGTGGAGTTTTGGAACTTTAAAATATTCCTCTAAAATCAGCCGAAATACGAATTCCGATTTACTCACCTGTTATCAGGAGAGACCTCAGTGCTGCATCTTTCAGCCCAGTACTGATCCTCAAAAGTAATTTTAACCGTACTTACCAGTAACTTGAATTTCCTTCCATAGGATATAATTGCCTGCTTTTTGCTGAAAAAGTTTCTAAGTGTTGATTTTTGAAACATACAAATATTCCTCTAAAATCAGCCGAAATACGAATTCCGATTTACTCACCTGTTATAAGGAGAGACCTCAGTGCTGTATCTTTCAGCCCAGTACTGGTCCTGAAAAGTAATTTTAACCGTACTTACCAGTAACTTGAATTTCCTTCCATAGGCTAACATTGACTGGTTTCACTTGGAAATTCTTCTAAGTGTGGAGTTTTGGAACTTTAAAATATTCCTCTAAAATCAGCCGAAATACGAATTCCGATTTACTCACCTGTTATCAGGAGAGACCTCAGTGCTGCATCTTTCAGCCCAGTACTGATCCTCAAAAGTAATTTTAACCGTACTTACCAGTAACTTGAATTTCCTTCCATAGGATATCATTGCCTGCTTTTTGCTGAAAAAGTTTCTAAGTGTTGATTTTTGAAACATACAAATATTCCTCTAAAATCAGCCGAAATACGAATTCCAATTTACTCACCTGTTATCAGGAGAGAACCCAGTGCTGCATCTTTTAGCCCAGCACTGACCCTGAAAAGTAATTTTAACCGTACTTACCAGTAACTTATCTTTTCTTCCATAGGAATCCATTGTCTGGTTTTCAGCAGAAAAGTTTCAAAGTGTCGATTTTCACAAACTACAAATATTCCTTAAAAATCGCCTGTATGACTTAAACGCATTTTTTCAACTGTTTACAGGAGATGCACCAGTGCTGGATCCAGGATCCAACACTGAGTAAGAAAAAGTAACGATAACAGTTTTTACCTGCTAAGTGAATTTCCTTCCATAGGATAACATTGGTGATTCTATGAGGAAAAGTTTCTAAGTGTCAACTTTTAAAATACAATAATATTCCTTAAAAATCACGACTGTAACCAAAACGCTTTTACTCAACTGTTTACAGGAGTTGTCCCAGGACTGAATCTAGGATCCAGTCCTGTGGTTAGAAAAGTAATCCATAAAGTAACTAATTGCATTTAACTAGAAATTCACATTGAGCTGAATGTTGCATTGTGTTTGAAAATGTGTTGCCCATTGCAACAACTGTAACTACTGTACTTAAAAGTCTATTGCCTATGTGCTAAGTATTTAAACTAAAGTAATTCATTCTGAGAAAGTATTTTTTGTAATGTAATGTATAATGTAATTACAATGTAATTAAAAAAAAAATATGTAAAAGAAATTGTTTCTAAAAATGTAGTAAATCAGTATGAAAAAAAATAATATAAAAATTAATACATTTAAAAAACCTTTGAAATTCACTGAAAAAACCGTAGGTTTCAGGCACGTTATAGTTACAAATTAGCATTTAAAAAACCTTTGAAATTCACTGAAAAAACCATAGGTTTCAGACACGTTATAGTTAGAAATTAGCATTTAAAAAACCTTTGAAATTCACTGAAAAAACCATAGGTTTTAGGGACAGTTATAGTTACAAATTAGCATTTAAAAAACCTTTGAAATTCACTGAAAAAACCATAGGTTTCAGATATGTTATAGTTACAAATTAGCATTTAAAAAACCTTTGAAATTCACTGAAAAAACCATAGGTTTTAGGGACAGTTATAGTTAGTTGGACATTTCACTCGTACAAAACCCGTGAAATTCCCCCGTTATAGTTAGTTCAGCTAACTATAACTCGCGCCCGCAATGCACTGCTGATGACGTCACATATTACATCACTCATGACATGGTCAGTGACATCACTGATGACATCACTGATGACATCTCAAATGACATCACTGATGACATCATCCACGTGATAATCTGATGCAGCTCCTCACACCCTAATATAACCTTTGATACACCCAATCTAAATTACAGACTGCCATTCGCAAAACTATAGATACTCCAACACCAATAACTACATACCCACTCACTGATTCTTAGGTCTACACACACACATCCACTCACTAACCCGTACAGTCACTCATACTTATGGTCACTCAGTACAGGACTATCATATGCACTCTTACTCCTATATAGACACTCAAACACTGCCACTCATCCAAAGAGGTACTCACACACCTAGTCAGTCATGCAAATAATTAAACACACTGCCATTTACTCACCTATACAGTTATACACACACCAGCTCACTTAATCATACAAATACTAGCACATTGTTATGCTCTTATACAATCACTGATACAAGCACACACTCATCCATACAGCCACTATCACAATCACTCACTCTACGCTTATAGCTATTTATATACTCCAACACACATATATACTGGCTTTCACATATGTAGTTACTCACACATGTACCACTGGGACATACATTCACTCACTAACACACTTTTACACACACTTACCCACCCATACAGTCTATCACAGATGCACTCTTGAAACCATCCACCCAGTGAATCACCCACTCACACATCTATGCACAGAGTCGCACACACCCCACCCACACAAACACTCAGGCACCCATACAGATACTCAGACAACCAATCAATAACTCATATAGACACTCATGTAGCTATTCACAAACCCATGCAGCCACTTACACAGCAACAGACAGACGGATACAGACATTCACCCAGTTTAGTCACTAACCCATGCATTCAGTAAGATATGTTAAATCACTCACTTATAGAGTCAGTCACGCACCTACTAAATCATCCATACAGACACTTACACACCCACTCATTCTTCAATACGTCTTTTCCTATATATATTAAAAATATTTAAACTTTACAGAAACACACAGTCACTGGATGATGTCATCAGTGATGTCATTTGAGATGTCATCAGTGATGTCATGAGTGATGTCACTGACCATGTCATGAGTGATGTAATATGTGACGTTATCAGCAGTGCATTGCGGGGGCGCGAGTTATAGTTAGCTGAACTAACTATAACGGGGGAATTTCACGGGTTTTGTACGAGTGAAATGTCCAACTAACTATAACTGTCCCTAAAATCTATGGTTTTTTCAGTGAATTTCAAAGGTTTTTTAAATGCTAATTTGTAACTATAACATATCTGAAACCTATGGTTTTTTCAGTGAATATATATATATATATATATATATATATATATATATATATATATATATATATATATATATATATATATATATATATCCAAACAACAAAGTTCACTCTTACCCAAGCCTTCTTGTGACGGTGTTCACATGGCGGGGTGGCGAGTCCCAGCAAATCCTATCAAATGCTGCTTTGAAAATAGATGAAACAGCATGCCGCAGACACAGATTCTTTGCAAAAGTATTATTTTAATGGTGGCACACGCGTTTCGGAACCAACGCTCCTTGCTCACGAGTAACTTTTGTCGTAGTGAAAAAAACTTTAAATAAACAACCATGTGACATTACGAATCATGAATACTGCAAACAGACTTAACCGATACATCGAGTTTACAACTCATCACTCGATGAAAACATTCTCCTTTTAGTGAAAAACACTATTTTTCATTTTTACGATATAATTTCAAGGCAAGTGGGAATATTAGCAATCCGTTTAAACTCTATCCGATCTCCTGAACTCAACTCCTATTGACAATAAGGTTTTGGATCAACTTTATTGACCATAGAAAAACCAGACACAATAACAGCAATATACTCGCTGTGGTGATCACTTGTCTTAAGGGTGATTTCCTATTACACATAGAGCTACCCCTATGTGTATTAATCATAGCGCGATTGCTCAATTATTTTACGCCATGGGTGGGGGGGTGTGTTACTCCCTGCATGGATGTGTGAGTCAGTGATTAAGTGGGTGTATGGGTTCATGTGTGGATCTGCGAGGGGCTGTATGGGTGAGTGAGTGTGCATATGGCTGTGTTGGTGAGTGAATGGATGTCTCAGTGGTATATGTGTGAGTAACTACATGTGTGAAAGGCAGTATATGTGAGTGTTGGAGTATATAAGTGACTATATGTGAGAGTGGGTGATTGTGAGAGTGGCTCTAAGCATGAGTGTGTGCTTGTGTCAGTGATTGTAGAAGAGAGTAATTATGTGTTAGTATCTGTATGAATAAGTGAGGTGGTGTGTGTATATCTGTATAGGTGAGTAAATGGCAGTGTGATTGATTTTTTGGGTGACTGACTAGGTGTGTTAGTAACTCTATGGATGAGTGGCGGTGTGTGAGTGTCTGTATGGGTGTATGAGTACATATATCAGTGGCTGTATTGATGAGTGACTGCATGTATGAGTGACTATGGGTGAGTGAGTGGATGTGTGTGTAGACCTATGAATCAGTGCGAGGGTATGTACTCACTGGTATTGGTGTGTCCATAGTTTCGAGAATGGTAGTCTGTATTTTAGAGTGGGTGTATGAAAGGTTATATAAGGGTGTGAGGAGCAGCATCAGATATTAAGTGGATGATGTCATGAGTGATGTCATTTGAGATGTCATCAGTGATGTTATCAGTGATGTCACTGACCATGTCATGAGTGATGTAATATGTGACGTCATCAGCAGTGCATTGCAGGGGCGCGAGTTATAGTTAGCTCAGCTAACTATAACGGCTGAATTTCTCTGGTTTTGTACAAGTGAAATATCAGCCTAACTATAACGTCCCTGAAACCTGTATTTTGTTCAGTGAATATCTAAGGTTTTTTAAATGCTAATTCCTAACTATAACATCCCTGAAACCTGTGTTTTTTCAGTGAATTTCTAAGCTTTTTTAAAATGCTAATCCCTAACTATAACGTCCCTGAAACCTGTGTTTTTTCAGTGAATTTCTAAGGTTTTTTAAATGCTAATTTTTAACTATGCCTTCATAGGTAGAACATGTACAGAAAGAGGAAGAAAGGCGCAGAAAGAAGCAAGAGAAGTGAAGAAAGAGGAAGAGAGGTACAGAAAGAGGAAGAAAGGTGGAGAAAAAAGCAAGAGAAGTGCAGAAAGAAGCAACAGAGGTGCACAAAGAGGCCTACTTTGACTGTGCCTTTTCACAGACTCATAGAAAGTAGCCTAATCACTAATTCTTCTCCCAAGATGTCTCTCTTGAAGGTTCTCTATTCATCGACTGCTCAGAATATTAGGCCCACCAAATGTAAAACAGCAATCCTAACCATGCCACTGATGTAAGTCTGACCAAGTTTGTGAAGGTGTGCATGCGTGTGTCTGTGCTTTTCCCTAGTAACATGTTACATTAAAAAAAACATACAATTACTTGAATACCTGTGTTTCAAACAGCATACTCTGTAAATTTGTGTACAAAAAGGTGTATGCATTTCTTTCTGCTCATAACACAGGGCACATGGGTATTCAATAGTATATTTGAGGGGCTCTATAACACCAATATACATAAGACATGTCTACCTGTGCAACCGAATGACAGAGCAGAACTAAGAAGATTTGACCACCTATAAAAGAAGCTACCCGCTTTTTAAGCCACCATCTTCGGATACATACCACATGTGAGAATACATGTACAAGTAGACATATACCTCAGTCACGAGAGCATGCAGACCTTTAAATTTGACAGCTGGCACTTCCCATTTGAATATAGAAACAGGCGAGAGAAGTACAGAAAGAAGCAAGAGAATGCAGAAAAAAAACAAGAGAGGTGCAGAAAGAGAAAGAAATGTGCAGAAAGAGGCAAGAGAAGTGCAGAAAGAGGCAAGAGAAGTATAGAAAGGGCAAGAGAAGTTCAGAAAGAGGCAAGAGAGGAGAAGAAAGAGAGGTTCAGAAAGAGGTAAGAGATATGCAGAAAGAGTCAAGAGAACTTCAGAAAGAGGCAAGAGAGTTGCAGAAACAGGCAAAAGAGGTACAGAAAGAGAGAACAGGGGTGCAGATAGAGACAACAGAGGTGCAGAAAGAGGCAAGAGGGGTGCAGAAAGAGGCAAGAGAGGTGCAGAAAGAGGCAAGTGAGGTGCACAAACAGGCAAGAGGGGTGCCAAAATTTGCAAGAGAGGGGCAGAAAGAAGCAAGAGAGGTGCAGAAAGATGCAAGAGAAGTCAAGAAAGAGGTAAGAGAGTTGCGGAAACAGCCAAAAGAGGTGCAGAAAGAGGGAACAGGGGTGCAGTCAGAGTCAAGAGAGGTGCAGAAAGAGGCAAGAGTGGTACAGAAAGAGACAAGAGAAATGCAGAAAGAGGCAAAAGAGGTTCACAGAGTGGCAAGAGGGTTGCAGAAATTTGCAAGAGAGGTGCACAGAGAAGCAAGAGAGGTGCAGAAAGAAGCAAGAGAAGTGCAGAAAGGAGCAACAGGGGTGCTGAAAGAGGCAAGAGGGGTGCAAAAAGAGGTAAGAGAAGTGCAGAAAGAAGCAACAGAGGTGCAGAAAGAGAGAGGCAAGAGAGGTGCAGAAAGAAGCAAGAGAGGTATAGAAAGAAGCAAGAGAAGTGCAGAAAGAAACAACAACGGTACAGAAAGAGGCAAGAGGGGTGCAGAAAGAGGCAAAATAAGTGCAGAAAGAGGGAAGAGAGTTGCAGAAACAGGCAAAAGAGGTGCAGAAAGAAGGAACAAGGGTGCAGATAGAGGCAAGAGAGGTGCAGAAAGAGGGAAGAGGGGTACAGAAAGAAGCAAGAAGGATGCAGACATTTGCAAACGAGGTGCAGAAAGAGGCAAGAGCAGTGCAGAAAGAACCAACAGAGGTGCAGAAATAAGCAAGAGGGGTACAGAAAGAGGCAAGAGAAGTGCAGAAAAAAGCAACAGAGGTGCAGAAAGAGAGAGGCAAGAGAGGTGCAGAAAGAAGCAACAGAGGTGCAGAAAGAGGCAAGAGAAGTACAGAAAGAGGCAAGAGAGTTGCAGGAACAGGCAAAAGAGGTGCAGAAAGAGGAAACAGGGGTGCAGACAGAGGCAAGACAGGTACAGAAAGAGGGAAGCGGGGTACAGAAAGAAGCAAGAGGGATGCAGACATTTGCAAGAGAGGTACAGAAAGAGGCAAGAGCAGTGCCGAAAGAACCAACAGAGGTGCAGAAAGAGGCATGAGGGGTGCAGAAAGAGGCAAGAGAAGCACAGAAAGAAGCAAAATAGGTGCAGAAAGAGGCAAGAGGGGTGCAGAAAGAAGCAAGAGAGGTGCAGAAAGAAGCAAGAGAAGTGCCGAAAGAAGCAACAGAGGTTCAGAAAGAGACAAGAGGGGTGCAGAAAGAGGCAAGAGATGTGCAGAAATAGGGAAGACGAGTGCAGAAAGAGGTAACAGGGGTGCAGAAAGAAGCAAGAGAGGTGCAGAAAGAAGCAAGAGAAGTGCAGAAAAAGCAACAGAGGTACAGAAAGAGGTAAGAGAAGTGCAGAAAGAGGCAAGAAAGGTGCAGACAGAAGCAAGAGAGGTGCAGAAAGAGGGAAGAGTGGTACAGAAAGAAGCAAGAGGGATGCAGAAATTTGCAAGAGAGGTGCAGAAAGAAGCAAGAGCAGTGCAGAAACAACCAACAGAGGTGCAGAAATAGGCAAGAGGGATGCAGAAAGAAGCAAGAGAAGTGCAGAAAGAAGCAAAAGAGGTGCAGAAAGAGGCAAGGGGGTGCAGAAGAAGCAAGAGGGGTACAGAAAGAGGGAAGACGAGTGCAGAAAGAGGCAACAGGGGTGCAAAAAGAGGCAAGAGGGGTACAGAAAGAAGCAAGAGGGATGCAGAAATTTGCAAGAGGGATGCAGAAAGAAGCAAGAGAAGTGCAGAAAGAAGCAACAGAGGTTCAGAAAGATGCAAGAGGGGTGCAGAAAGAGGCAAGAGAGGTGCAGAAAGAGGGAAGACGAGTGCAGAAAGAGGCAACAGGGGTGCAGAAAGAAGCAAGAGAGGTGCAGAAAGAAGCAAGAGAAGTGCAGAGAGAAGCAACAGAGGTGCAGAAAGAGGTAAGAGAAGTGCAGAAAGAGGCAAGAGAGGTGCAGTAAAAGGCAAGAAAGGTGCAGAAAGAAGCAAGAGAAGTGCAGAAAGAAGCAACAGATGTGCAGAAAGAGGTAAGAGAATAGCAGAAAGAGGCACGAGAGGTGCGGAAAGAGGCAAGAGAGGTGCTGAAAGAGGGAAGAGGGTGCAGAAAGAGGCAAGAGACGTGCAGAAAGAAGAAGCAACAGAGGTGCAGAAAGAGGCTAGAGAGGTGCAGAAGAAAGAAGCAAGAGAATTGCAGAAAGAAGCAAGAGAGATACAGAAAGAAGGGAGGTACAGAAAACGGAGGAGATGTGCAGAAAGAGGCAAGATAAGTGCAGAAAAAGGAAGAAAGGTGCAGAAAGAAGCACGAAAAATGCAGAAAGAGGCAAGAGAGGCGTAGAAAGAAGCAAGAGTGGTTTATAGTACCAATTTAACACCAACATTTAGCAATAAGTAACAGGTGACCATTCTATGTTTACAAAGGGCCTTCCACCACGCTGTAACACTTGTCACTGCATTTTTGGTAACATTTAAGCCGCTTGAGCTAGAAACAAGGTTATTTTTGTTCAAATCTGCAGATTATGCAGCAGATGGAAATGTATAATTGTGCGAAAGTCGGTGCTGCCAAACAGTCGCATAATTCCAGTGGCCCTGCTTATACCTCTGACTAGGTCCTGAAGTGCTCCTCAGTGGTTCCTTCTTTTTTTGTATCTTTGAGTTTAGAGTTTAGCTTCTATGGAAATGAGGAAGACTAAACCTGAGGTTAACACTCCATAACACAGACTACCATACCACATAATTACTCTCCATATAACATAATCCCACTCTACATAATTCCTATACACAAAATACCACATACTTTCTATCCACATAATTTCATTGCACAACATACCACATAATTCCACTACACACAACGTACATCCACCGCACTCCAAAAAAAATTTGTAAAAAACTTTTACATTTACAACGCCAATAGCTCTAACTCTCGTAAATCCAAGACCTATTACAACTAGTAGTCACGTTTGCAGAGTGGTGGAGAAAGAGTGCTGGGCCTCCAACCAGCGCTCAGGAATTCCGCTGCATAGGACTTACAGGAGGTACAAGGAGGGCTTCCTGGCCCCCAAAGTCCCTCTGGAGTAAAGTGGACTTCATCCCTGTTAGAAATGGTGGTCTCTAGTTTGCAGAGGTAGGTACCTTTGTCTAAATAGGGACCCTTGCTTCTAGTCAGGGTAAGGGGGATACACACTTTAGATAACCTCTGCTTACCCCTTGGTAGCTTGGCACAAGCAGACAGGCTTATCCCAAAGGCAATGTGTAAAGTATTTGTACCAACACTCACAGTAACACAGTGATAACACCACAAATGGACACCACACCGGTTTAGAAAATAAAGTATCTTTATCTAAACTTAACAAGACCAAAACGACAAAAATCCAGCATACAAGTATTAAGAAAAATGACTTTCAAAAGGTTTTAGCAACTGAGTCCATAAAAAACTATGGATGCGTGATTTCTTGCAAAGTACCTGTCGTTGCGACAAAATTCACCAAGCCAAACAGCCGCAGCGATGGGAAGCATCGGAAAACAAAGAGATGCGTCGGTTCCTGAGATTTTCATGGATGCGAAGCGACAGTTCCGTTGGACACAGAGGAGCGGTGCGTCGGGTTTGGTCTGTAGGGGGAAGCGGTGCGTCGATTCCGAGATGACTCCGATCCGTGGGTGGTGCACCAGGGAAAACTTGCCGCACAGGGGCGATGCGTGGAAATCCGGGATGCGGCGACGTCGAGCGGTGCTGCGTCGATTTCTTCAGGAGCGATCCCTTGATGCATCGATTCTTGCAGTGGCGATAGGCGCTGCGTCGGTTTCAGCAGCGGCATGGCAGTGCGGGGAGATTCTTCTCGCACCAAGCGTTGCATAGGAAAAACTGTCGCAAGAAGAGCGATGTGTCGATTTTCTTGTTGTTGCGTTGCTTTCCAGTTCCCAGCAGCAGAACAACCTCCAGAGGCCCCACACAGTCAAATGCACTCCTGGCAGGTCAGAACTCCCAGCAAGGAAGTTCAGGGGAGCTGGGGGTGAAGTGTTTGTGTTCCTGAGAGTTCAAAACAGGAGGCAAGCTCTACTCAAGCCCTTGGAGACTTTCCTCAAGCAGGGGACACAGCACACAGCAAAGTCCTTCTCCTTTCCTTGGCAGAAACAGCAACTGCAGGCCAGCCCCAGACACACAGCAAGGGCAGTACTTTTCCTCAGTTCCTCCAGCTCTCCTCCTTGGCAAAGGTTCCTCTTGATTCCAGAAGTAGTCTAAAGTTCAGGGGTTTTAGGTCTAATACTTATACCCCAAAATGTCTTTGTTCTCTTTGTGCAAGGGTCTCTGAGCCCAGTCACAACCAGTTCTGTCCTCTTTGGTGCAGCTGCCCGGAGGGAGGTGGAGACAGCATTGTGTAAGGCAGACAGGCCCTATTCAGGTGCAAGGGAAATCTCCTCCCACCACTCTAAATGCAGACCGGGCCCATTCAGGTGCTAGTGAGAACTCCTCCCCCTACTCTGAATGCAGCCCAGGTCTATTCAGCCCAGCCCTGACTCATTCAGGAAAGGCAGGACACACATCAACCCCCCCCCCGGTGGCTGTCTGAGAGAATGCACCTTCCCAGCCCCGGTCACTCCAAAACCAGACAGTCAATACACAAACAGGCAGAGGCACACAGAATGGTTAAACAAGAAAATGCCTACTTTCTAAAAGTGGCATTTTCAAACACAAAATTTAAAAACGATCCTTAGTAAAAGCTGTGTTATTAAATTCTTAGCTCAGAGAGCCTAAACTTTATTTTTCTATCTTATCCCTATGGGAAGATGTGCTAGTAAAATGTTACAAAGCATTCCCCATTCCGTCCTATGGGGCATGATAGCCTTTCAATAGTGAAAAACGAAATTGGCAGTATTTCACTATCAGTGACATGTTACACACATCAGTATATGTCCTACATTTCACATACGCTGCACCCTGCCCAGGGGTGTACCTTCAGCCTACCATAGGGGTGTCCTATATGTTAGAAAAGGGAAGGTTAGGGCCTGGCAAGTGTGTGCACTTGCCAAGTCGACATGGCAGTTACCAACTGCACACAGACACTGCAGTGGCAGGGCTGAGTTACCGTTTCAGAACTACTCATGTGGATGGCACAATCAGTGCTGCAGGCCCACTAGTAGTATTTTATTTACCCGCCAAAGCACACTCAGTGCACTTTACTAGGGACTGACCAGTAAATCAAATATGCCAATCAGGGAGAACCAATCATAATAACAATTTATACAGGGAGCATATGCACTTTCGCACTGATTAGCAGTGGTAAAGTGCCCAGAGTCCTAAAACCAACAAACACAGGTCAGGAAAAAAAAGGAGGAAGAAGCAAAAAGTTTGGGGATAACCCTGCAAAAAGGGCCAAGTCCAACAATCCCCTAACCAGTAGTGTCCCAGGAGGCGCGTTTGCAGAGTGGTGGAGAAAGAGGGGCGTGGACTCTGAAGACCTCTTAGCAATCCCACTGTGTGGGACTTACTGGAGGTAACAGGAGTGGTAGTTGGCCCCCAAGGACATCCTTTGGGGCCAACTACCCCTCCTATTACCCCCAGTAAGTCCCACACAGCAGGATTGCTAAGTTCTCATAGCAGGCCACGCCCACTTTGCCCACCACTCTGTAGACGCGCTCCCTGGCACGCTCTTGGATGGGGATTGAAGTCCCCTTCACTGTTGGGGTTCCTTAGGGGCCAACTAGCCTACCTATTACCTCAAGTAAGCCCCAGACAGTGGGATTGCTGAGAGGTGGACACAGGCCACGCCCCCTTTCGCCACCACTCTGCAAATGCACTTCCTGGCCACTCTTGGTTGGGGGATGAAGTCCCCTTGCCTCCTGACAGTCCCTGGGGGCCAACTAGCCCTCCTGTTACCTCCAGTAAGCCCCACACAGCTGGATTGCTGAGATTGATCAGAGGCCACACCCAGATTTTACACCACTCTGCAAACACGCCTACTGGAGCACTGCTGCTTGGGGGGTGAAGTCCACTACAGTCCTGTGGTACTCAGGACACAAAAGGACCTCATCACCCCATCACCAGTGCGCCAAGAGGTGCGTCTGCAGAGTGTTGTAAAAAGGGGCATGGCCTCGGACCACCTCTCAGCAATCCCACTGTGTGGGACTTACTGGAGGTGCCTTGTGGGCTAGTTGACCCCCAGGGACCCTCAGTAGCGATGAGAACTTCATCCCCCAACCCAGGCGCGCCAGGAGGTGCAGGGAGGGCATGGGCCTCCATCAAATTGCCGGTTCCTTTTTTAAAATTTTCTTTTAGGAATGGGGCTGTGTGGCTTCCCTTCCCTTGACCCTTTTGGGCCGCGGGTACCCCATCCTCCGGGGCCTGAGCCATTTTAAAATTTTCTTTTTAAATTGAAAAGGGAGGGGGGCGTGAGGCCCCCGTCCCGAGGCTGATTATGGCCCCGGAGACCCCATCCCCCGGGGCTAGGCCTTTCTTTATTTTTATTTTTTTAAAGGGGAGGGGGTCGTGTGCCCCCCCATGCTGATTTCGGACCTCAGTGCCACATCCCCAGGGGCCGGGCAAACAGTTTTTATGGAAGGGGGGCCGCATGGTCCCCCTACCCTGGGCCACTTTTGGCCCCAGGGATCCCATCCCCCGGGGCCTGCCCAGACTTTTTTTCAAAGTTATGCAGCAATGGGGTACCCCGAAATGCCACTGGACCCGGGTAACTTGTGGTACAAAAAGGTAATGTCACAGTGGAAAACAATCACAATTACATACAAAGCAAGAGAAGATCATTGTTGTTTTGATCAAAATCAGACACCACCATTAATTCATTCCATAAATGGTTATGATTTTATTTCATCACAATGTTAGATTATATCAAATTTATAAACCACAATGTATTTCTCAATTAAACATTTTTGAAAACAGGTGCACAGGGGAAGGGTGGTAAGTGCATGGAAAAGGATAGTGAAAGTGATGTGAGAAAGGATGGTAGTGTGCATATATACATCAACAATCAATATTTACAACCAATCCAGCCAGATGCCTGGAATGTACAAGAATGTAAATCATAACATAATATAATAGACGCAAATAATAAATCTCTGTCATCTATGTCTGAACAAAAAGGAAAAAACAATGTCGACGTTTCGACCCCTAAGCAGAACAGCAAACTTTGCGCCTTGAGAGTGGGGTCTTCATCAGGACTGGATGAAGGAAGTAAAAAGCACCTATGGACAATGTGATGGGAATAATACAGTGGTGTGAAAATATAAGAACGTATCAGTAAGTCATTTATTTTGAATAAATTACCAGGAACAACAGCAAGAGGACTTCAGGCTGAGGATTCGAGAGCTGGGCCTCGTGGGCTCCTAAAGGAAGGGGGTAGCCAGAGACGATAACACTAGGATCTATATTCAAACTAGTGAAAAAGGGGTGGGGGAGTATAAGGACAGAGCAAAAAGCTCCAAGAACTTACTCAGAATATTCACGGGTGTTCGTGGATTACGAAAGGATGCCAAGGTTGATCAGTAACCTATGGCTGGAAGCAAAATAAACTGCGTCAGGTGGGTGTACATGCCACAATTAGTGAAGCAAAGTAAATCACGAAGGAGCCACTCTGGAAATGCTCAGAGTCAAAGGCTTGCAATATAGTAAGTGCCGACAACTTGCGCCGCCTATACATACATGAAAACGTGACTGGGCTAGAACATAATATGCGTCAGATAATTGCCAAAAGTACATCTACTAAGTGAGGGAACACACTGGAGCCACGCTAGAAACGCTCTGAGTCAAGAGTCAAAATGCCAAAATTGCTAACAACACACGCCACTCGAAGGCGTGACTTGACTTAAGATAGTGACTAAAAATCTTTATGACCCTATAGCCATCAAGGCCCGAGGAGGATCTGGGCAAGTCTGACAATTAATGGCAGCGCGTTTACATAGAGAGCGCTTCACCCGCATAAAGCAGCAGCACGAAGGGAGGCCGCTCTAAGGGCGGTGAGAGGGAGATAAATCCTAGGGATCGGCTCACTAGAGGCGTACCTGCTGGCTGCTGGAGAAATCCATCTTGTCAGCTAACAGCGTGCCAAGGCAACTGGCAAGGGTTTTATGCCCGGGACACAAAGCGTGCACGCAAGGCACGTCCGGTCTGAAAACAGATCGGTAGATTTTACGACCTGTTTCTTAACGGAAGATGATACGGGGGTTTTTTCAACATAAAGGAAATTAGTAACTGTCTGCAAAAGGCAGCGCACAATATATTTAAAGAGAAAAGAATGAAACACAATGTTGTTGAACAAATTCAGCTCAAATATTTGCATTACAACGATAAACAGCCACAATATAAAAAAACACATTAAACTTGTGTGTTAGATATCCAGGATATGCTAGTTGGGAAAAATGAAAAAATGAAAAAATATATAATGAAAGCCACGAAGCTGATACATTAGCAATTCCAAATTGGTTTACACAATACAAAGAATTCATGTGGTCCCATCTACCCTTCATTGTACTGTGTGTGGATATTGGCATCTAAAGTAAGGGGCTGTCCAGTTCAAATTGCTGGCGCACAATCTGAACTCGCAAGGGCAAAACAGGCCTCTTGATGGTTGTTCGAATTGTAATCAGGTAAAATGCGTATACTAGGGAGATGTGGCATCTAGTCCCCATTCAGTGTGGATAGTTGTGCATACGTTACATCCATTTCATTGAGGCCATTATGGACAGTGTTGAAAAGGTCCATCCACTTGCATACACGCACATTTAGAATCGAGCTTAAATCGCCACCCCTTATGCCAAGTCTGACTTCCTCAATAACTAACCACTTGATTGATTCAGGAGGGTGATCATGTGTTTGGAAATGTTCGCCTAGGGGCGACCCTGTCACTGCGCACCTTATCCTGCTGCAATGTTGCAGTATACGTGCCTTGACCTTCTGAGTTGTTTGGCCTATATAAACTTTGTCGCAAGGGCAGAGAATTGCGTAAATTACATTGTTAGTGTTACAGTTTGTGTGACTTTTGAGAACCGTTGAGCAATTATTATGTTCGAATTCTTTTGTTTCAATTGTCATACCACAAGCCTTGCAGCTCCCACACTTGTAGTGGCCCACTACCGATTGAAGTTGCCACATAGATTGAATTGTTGGATGAGGCGGGGCTCAAGGAGTGACCTGACCACATGGTCCCGGATGTTCTTTCCTTTCTTAAAAGAATGCATGGGGGGCATAGGTAATTGCAAATCTTCCGCCACCAATTGCCAGTGTTTGTTGACAATTTGTCTGATGTCATTACTCCTTGTGTTGAAAGTTGTCACACAGACGAGTCTGTCCGTATGATCATTGGGACGTTCTTTGGGTGTGAGTAGAGATTCCCTAGGGTTGTGCCAGGCCCGTTTCCTGGCCCGCTTGACCATCCGTTTAGGGTACCACCGTTCTACCAATCTGTTAATGAGGTCATCTGATTCCGCGAAGAAGTCTTCCTTCAGTGTGCAATTTTTCCTGATCCTGAGGAATTGCCCGAAGGGCAGGTTGTCACGTAGTCCCCGAGGGTGGTGGCTGCCATATCTCAACAGAGTGTTTCTCTGTGGGCTTCCGGTATAAAGTGGTATATAAGCAATGATTGGAAGCTTTGATTGATATGTCCAGGAAATCAATGGTACATTTATCCTTATGAATGGTAAATTGGATGTCCGTGGACCTGCCGTTCAACCATCCAAAGAAATGCAGGAGTTCAGCCTCACTTCCAGTCCAGATCATAAAGACGTTGTCTATGTAACGCTTCCAGAATGTTACTTGATGTTTGAAAGGGTTTAGGTTGTTATAGACGAATTGTTCTTCAAAATTGTCCATGTACAGTATTGCCAGATCCGGGGCAAAGCTCGCCCCCATGGCAACTCCCTTGGTCTGCACATAATGGTCCCCCTGGAAAAAAAAAGAAGTTTTGTGTCATAGCTATTTCCAACAGCTGTATAATAAACTCCGTCGGGACTAGTGCAGGTAGTGGTCTTCTGTCCAAGGAATTTTGTATGACCTCCAGGGCGTGTCGTTGTGGGATACTGGTATACAACGCTACGATATCCAGTGTAACCAGGATTTGAGAGTCAGGTTCGAAACACATGCCATCCACTAGGTTGATTACCTGCATGGTATCGCGAAGGTAGGATTCAGTCTTCTCCGCTAGTGGCCTTAGAAAAAAGTCTACATACTTGCAGAGAGGTTCAAGAACCGAGCCACAGCCAGATACAATGGGCCTACCCAGTGGCTTTTATAAATTTTTGTGGATCTTTGGTAAGGTATAGACAGTGGGCAGGCGGGGCTGTTTTTGGTTTAAGTAATGGAATTCCAAATCTGATAGGAAACCAGCCTTCTTACCTCTTTCAGTGGTACGGAGGATCATGCTACTGATCTTCTTAGTCGGGTTGCTATTCAGTCTTTTGTAGCTGACCCCGTCTCTCAGTTAGGAGTAGATCTCTCCTTTGTAAGCCCCCACGTCTTGAACCACAATGGCACCACCCTTATCCACGTGTTTAATCACAATAGAATGGTTATTTTTGAGGCCATTCAATGCATTCCGCTCTGCAGCCGTCACATTGTGCTTCACATACTTCTTGGTAGAGCACGTCTTGAGAATTTCCTTTAAGACAATCCTTTCATAGGTTAGGATGCGATGAGACACCATCTGGGAAGTTGGGGTAAAAGTTGATGGAACCCTCAGACCAGTGTTGGACATTTTAGGAAGGGAGGGTGAGTGCCTAAAGTGGTATCTCAAGCGGATCTTTCTAAAGAACCGATGAAGTTCTGTCTGGATGTTGAACTTGTTGGGATATGTAGTTGGCACAAACGATAGGCCTTTACTGAGAATCGTGTTCTCATCAGCAGTCAATTCATGTGTAGATAGGTTGATGATCGGGTCCTGCCGACTGGTTACCATCTGTAAACCCGTCGCCTGGTTTGTATCTCTCTGTGTTGTTCTTGGGGGAACCGTACCTGTTTCTGGTTCGGGTTCTGACCCCGTTGTCTCCCTCCATCCCAGCCTTGACCTTGCTGGGGGGGGTCTCGTGTTGCACCCCTGTTCCAATTCGTGTTCCAGCCCCTCGGAGGTTGCCATTGGCCCTCCTCTAAAAAAGATGGTCCTGGTTGGGCATAGTACCAATTGTCCTGATACTGATATCCGGAGCTGGTGCCCGCCTGGTCACTGTCACTCCCTGAGGAACCAGAGGACTCGGAAAAGGTTGTGAATCTCTGATTACCTCTATAACCTCCTCTGCCTCTGTTTATGAACCGGCCCTGTTGGTCTTGTTTGAAATAATCCTCCTGCAAGTAGGGATAGGTTTGTTTTTTGTCATAAAATCTAATGTCCTTGGACAGTTTGTCCAGTTTTTTTGCTTGCGTGTTGACGTCAAATTCCTTGATGGTCTTCTCCAAACGCTCTAATGCCTCCTTAGCATTGGTTAGAGCGTTATCGTCTGTGATTTCGCGCTTCAAATCTGCAATCTCTTTTATCAGTTTATCTACCTGTTCCAAAGCAGTTTCCACGCCCAGCACCATCCAATGGCGCGAGCAGTTGTTGGCCACGAAACTGAAGCCTTCCTTGAATTTCGGTAGATCAACAAAAATTGCCAGCTCGTTCGTGACTTGAAGACCAACAGGTATAATGTTGGCCTGTACGTACTTCGTCAAAAGGTGTCCATGTAATCTGGTACTGATTAATTTTTTCTCTAGCCTCTCAAGTTTACTGATCTTTTCATTTAGAGAAACATCTATATTGGGGGTATTGGACGAGAGGAAGAGACTATTGGATGGACCTTGGATTAGTCTATTTATATACTCCTCAGTGTGGGAAAGTGTGTCGTTCTCTGTCATACTGAGAATAAAGGAAGATAATTAAAAACACCCTCGCAGGACATACCTGCACTTTACAGAGTTATGCAGCAATGGGGTAACCCGAAAGGCCACTGGACCCGGGTAACTTGTGGTACAAAAAGGTAATGTCACAGTGGAAAACAATCACAATTACATACAAAGCAAAAGAAGATCATTGTTGTTTTGATCAAAATCAGACACCACCATTAATTCATTCCATAAATGGTTGTGATTTTATTTCATCACAATGTTAGATTATATCAAATTTATAAACCACAATGTATTTCTCAATTAAACATTTTTGAAAACAGGTGCACAGGGGAAGGGTGGTGAGTGCATGGAAAAGGATAGTGAAAGTGAAGTGAGAAAGGATGGTAGTGTGCATATATACATCAACAATCAATATTTACAACCTATCCAGCCAGATGCCTGGCATGTACAAGAATGATAAATCACAACATAATATAATAGACGCAGATAATAAATCTCTGTCATCTATGTCTGAACAAAAAGGAAAAAACAATGTTGATGTTTCGACCCCTAAGCAGATCAGCAAACTTTGCGGCTTGAGAGTGGGGTCTTCATCTGGACTGGGGTGAAGGAAGTACCTGTTTAAATATTAAAGCCCCGGGGAGGTAGCGGTCCCCGGGGCAGCTTGGGGGTGGGCAGGAGCCCCCATGCCTGTTTTTTATATTAACAGCCCCTGTGAGGTGGCGGTCTCCGGGGCTGCTTGGCGCCAAGTGTCCCCCTGCATATTAATATTATAAACAAAGCCCTGGGGAGGTGGCAGTCCCTGGGGCTGCGGGGTGCCGCGTGACCCCCTGCATATTAGTATTATAAACAAAACCCTGGGGAGGTGGTGGTCCCTGGGACTGCGGGGGCCCTCAGGGCCCCTGCATCACATTTTAGTAATGCCCCCAGGACCTGGCCCACCCGGGGGCTTAATTAAATGAAGTGCTGGAGACCGCGCTTCCTTTTTTTTTTTAGCGGGATTCGCGGACCATATGCGACTCCCGCAAAAAATATATTTTTAAAATGCTTATTTGTCCCTCAGACAGGCCGAGGGGGTCAGGGTGTTTGTACCCTGCCCCCTTTTCTTGTTTTTTTACTGTTTTTCTTGTGACTCGGTTCAACTGAGTCACAGGATGCCTGCCAACACTTCCTGGTTTGAAGTGTTGGCAGGAAATAAGAGTCAAGCTCAAGATCGGGAGGGTTCGCGGATCTACTGCAGTCACCAGATACTAAAATTTCTAAATATATGAATTTCTCAGGAACTACTGAATGGATTTACACCATTTAACAAAAAGAGTGCTTTCTGGACCAGAAGCTAACTTTTTGCCAAATTTGGTGTAATTCCGTTCAGCAGTTCGGGCTGTAGTCGTGGCTAAAGTTTCCTCTGGAAACTAATATGGAGAAAATGCGTTTTGAGACCCCCCTTTGTTCTCGGCCCCCGTTTGACGAATCACGCTGAAACTTTCAAGACAGGAGCTGACCTGAGCGCCCCATTAGTTTTGAAAATTTCGCGAAGATTCGTCAAATGGCGCCAAAGATATTGGCAAAAGAAAAAACGCTTTTTGAATAGAAACAAGGTCCTAACTATAACTACCAACTGGCGACTGCCAGTAGGTAATATATATATATATATAGTGAGTTCCATGGGCTCTCTATTGGAGAAGACCTCCCACTACATAGATGTGTTTTTAATGGAATTTGTGACATCCCTTCCCTCGTACCTGAAGGACACAACGGCTTTTTTAAATAGAATACGAGACATCAATTGGAATAACCATCAGACCATGGTTACAATAGATGTAACCTTGTTAAAAATGTAAATGTAAATTCGTACTTGTAAAGCGCACTGCCACCCCAACTGGGGCATCCTGGCGCTATACGCATACCGCTGTGGAACCCTTCCTGGCTATTCCCTGTGAAATGTCCACTCCTGGGCACCCCCAAGGTGAAGCCAGGCATCCCAGCGCTGGTGGGGCCGTTGTGGAGATTAAGCAAGCTATTGCCCAGAGTTGCAGAGTGGGACCCATGATTAGAATAGGCACCGAGGCGAGAATTATCAGGTCCGAGGAAATTGAGTCCAAGACCCGCCGAGGGGGGAATTGAACCCTGGTCCCAGGCCAGATCTCTGCATCAGGGTCTGCCGCTCTAACCATTGAGCCACACTTCTCCACCAATTCTCCATAAAGATGGCCTAACAGCGGTCAGAAGGTTCTTGAAGACAAGATCATTGAGTTTTTTAGAACACTCTGAGATGATTATGGAAATGCTGAATCACTGCCTAATGCACAATGTTTTTCTTTTTAATGGGGAGATATTTCTCCAAAGACAAGGCACAGCAATGGGGACATCATTCGCCCCAACTTATGCGAATCTATTTATGGCGGTTTGGGAGGAAGGCATACTACAGAGCAGGCACAAGTTGAATATCAAGGCCTGGATGAGATATATCGACAATTTATTCATGATATGGGAAGGAGACTCGTCAGGTCTTGATGAATTCATTCAAAGTTTGGACCAAAATGATTATAATCTATCATTTACATCGATGTGCAGCAAAACACAAGTGACATATTTGGATGTGGAAGTATTTGTACAAAAACAGAAACTCTGTACAAAAATTCATAGAAAACCAACCGCCACCAACAGCATCCTCCACGCGAATAGTGGACATCCTCAACACCTAAAGTGGAGCATTCCATATGGAGAGATGCTTCGCGTAAAGAGGAATTGCTCGATATCGAGCAACACCTAGATGAAACCAGCACTAGATTCCTGGCTAGGAATTATCCATCGGGTGTTATTGAAAGTGCCAAGATCAAAGCAACAGGAAGAATGAGATCTGAACTATTGGAAAAACATGAGCGACTAGAAGAAGAAGATGTGACTCGCTTAATCCTAGACTTCAATGTGGAAAATAAGAGCTTAACCGCTTCCATGCGCGGCCGATTTTCGCCCTGTGCGAGGCGTTTCATTAAGCGGACGGGTTCATGACGAGCTCAGCTCGTCATGCGCACACGAGCACTGCGCAGCATGACGAGCTGAGCTCGTCATGAGCATGGAAGGGGTTAAGAAACATCATAAAAAAGCATTGGAGTATTTTAATGCTTGATGAATCATTGAAGAAGACACTACCAACAACTCCAAAGATCACGTACAGAAAGACAGCCTCATTGGACGATCTTTTGACGCATAGTCACCTGGAAGTATCGAATAAGTAAAAAGGAAAAATAACTTGGCTAACAACACCCGGCTTTTGGAAATGTTCCAAATGCAAGGCCTGTGAACATGGATATAACACACAATCGTATCAACTGCAAAATGGAAAGAGGGAGAGAATCACTGAACATATCACATGCGAATCCAAGTATGTGGTATATGTTTTAGAATGTCCATGTAAAAACTCTATGTAGGGAGCACCATTAACAAACTAAAACTACGCATATTACAGCATCTGAGGGCTATAAAAAACAAAGATCTTTCATACCCAATGGCAAAGCACTTCTCAGAAAAACATTTGGGTAACAATCTAGAACTAAAATATTTCGGAGCTAAAATGGGTAAACAAAATGAAAGAGGAGGGGACAGAACCCTGGACCTAAGAAGAGCAGAATCGAGGTTCATTTTAGCACTTGGAACAGAAAATCCATTTGGGCATAATCTGGATGCTGAGTTGCATGTTCATCTGTAAGAATATGAGATCAATCTACAGTATAACCTTTTGATTATGAAAATAAAGAAGGAAGAACATCATGTTAATGGACCCTCGGAGAATCATGGGACAGTGCATTATTCAGTAAAGATATAATAAGAATACGAATAAAGGAGCAAGAATTGTGAGGTGGTGCATTTGGGAGACAGATGGAATTTGGGGATTTCAGAAAGAAGCAACAAAAGAGATGGAAAAAGTAATGGGACACATATAGTACATGTGGCAGGATGGAACAGCTATGACTACAGCGAGAGGAATAGAAGCACCTTTTTCTAGACCCCCAATGAGATATGAAATCTGCAGTGATAGAATTAATACAATCTACTTTAGAGATACTAAGGCTCATGGAAAAAGATGTTAGGAAAATGACTTTTTGCACAATATATTTGCACAAATGCACTCGTCACTGTATCTCCTTAATTTGAAATCCACCTCAGAAGAATTAAGACTCTTGGAGAAAATGGTTTGGAACTTAACTTTGCACAATGAATTTTGCACAATGTATCTTGCACAATGCATATGTCACTTTCCTCTCTCTATTAGAACCATGACTTATAGGGGGTCCCTTATACTAATAAGATGTGTTGAGCTTTTACCCTCTTACTCTCTTACTGTCTTAATGTGCTTCCTCTCCCCCCCTTTTTTAAAAAAAAAGCATATTGAACTTAGACCTTCTTGATTATATTTAAAATGTACTTTACAGAAATAGAACGGTCATGTTCCTTTTAATATGTTTTTAAAATGGACTTAATGGTGTTCTTACATGTCTTTATACTTCCATTTGATGAATTTCCCCGCCCATCATAGTACTCCCCCGCCACACCCCCTGCTCACTCCTCCATTACCTCCTTTCCCGATGCAGTTGGTTTTTATCAGGCTTTCTTGGTTAGAAATTCTTTTTAGGCCAAGGTACTTTACCAGTAATGTTGAAATATGTAAGAGAGAAAAAATGGCAACAGTTAAAAGCCAATGTGAATACTTACAATTGTGGGTTAACAGTCTAGTCTATTTTTAACAGAAATAAACAAGGGATTCATGCACTGTGTCACTTTAAATAGACAGTTTAAACTGTAGGACTCTATGGTCCAGTTGAAGGCATTCGCCGAAACGCGTTGACCGTCCTTTTCACGTTTGCACTAATGGTGTTGCAAATAAAAAAAATAAAGTACCTCTAAGAAATTTGATCGTGGACTCCCTCTGTGCCGTGGAGACTCTGGTTCATCTGATTGGGACCGCATTGGGTTTTGCTGTTAATATATATATATAAATATATATATAGCTAACAGGCGATAGCTACCTTTCCCCGCGGAAAAGGACAGCGATAGATTTAGCGTGACGGCAATAAAAAAACGCACGCTAACGTGAAAAAAGTGGCGATGGGCCAATCAGCGACAGAATCCTATCGCTAATTGACACCAGGCTTGCATTTTACGATGTCAGCGGAAAAATGCACCATAAAAGGACCGCAAAGCAGAAAAAAGAAAAAAAAATGGAAAATACCAGTGGAGCAATGGAAAAAGCTGGGACCAGTGCAGAGGCCACAAACATGCCCACAAATACCCAGGAGGACCAGCCAGAGACCCATGTGAAGGCCAAGAGGAAGAGGAATCCTAAGTTCAGCCTGCAAGAAAACCAGATCCTGATTGCGGAGGTGACTGAACACCAACAAGAACTGTTTGTCACCTCCACAGTGACATTGGCAAGGAAAAAAGAAATATGGGAGGACATTGTGTCCAAGGTGAATGCCGTTGGAGAGAGGAGGAGGACAGTGGACGACTGCAAGAAGCGCTGGCATGATACCAAGCGCAAAACCAAGGAGAAACTAGCAGCCAACGTGAGAGCAGCCAACGTGAGAGCAGTGAGGCAGACTGGAGGTGGGAGTCCAGCGCCACAGGAGGAGCTGGATGAGCTGGAGGAGCAGGTGTCCCGAGTGATCAGTGAGGTGTTGGAGTGAGATGTGTCCTTGTGCTGGCAATTTGTATGTGCATGGTGATGTGGCAAGGGGGCCATTTTGCCACCCTGCCGCATGTCAAGTTGTTGTGCCACTTTGTCAGTTGAGGGGGCACTCATGGAGTGGACTGACGTTGACCTAGAACTAATGTGGGCTTCCTTCTCTGTGCACATTCAAAGGTCTGTCTGCCGGCCAATGTGTGTCGTGCAATGTGTTGTCTGAGAAGGGTGATATGTCCCTTTGCCACCATGTACAGGGGTATCCGGGACATGACCCACAGTGAATGTGACTGGTCATGTGCACGATAAGGCATGCCACTACCAATGTCAGCACACCTGCAGCATTGTGCACATGTGCCTGAGTATTTGGCAAGGTTGTGTATGCGCAGCAAAGTCCACTCATATGCACATGCACATCCCTGCACACCACTCAAACACATGTGCACAATGCTGCAGGTGTGCTGACATTGGTAGTGGCATGCCTTATCGTGCACATGACCAGTCACATGCACAGTGCATCCGCATTTTGGCCCCAGAGTGAGATGTGAACATGTGCAGGCAATTTGCATGTGCGTGGTGATGTGGCAAGGGGGAAAATCTGACATCACCTGCATCACCATGCAATGTGCCCCCTCGCCTGTTCATGAGATGCAGTCAGGTGTACACCAAGTGGGGAAACATCTAGTGAGTCTGCATACCACACATACATGCAATGTCACAACAAATTGACCATGTAGGCTGCTGGATAAATGTCGCACCTCCAAAAATGCACACAAACAGCACACTTCACTAAAAGGACGATGGAATACAATGAGCAGGGGGACGTGCCAACAACTACACAGTACGTGAACAATGCAGAACAGGAATGTATCACACCAATATGCACTGCATGCCTTGTCTGTGTGACATACATGCTGAGCCACAATGTGCCTGTAAAGCTGTCTCACTGACAAAGTATGACAACAAGCAAGGATAGCTAATTCCAAGGAAACATGTCAACAGGCTAAATGCCACCCTCAACCCATGTGCCAAATTGCACTCCCACCCCCCCACGTGTACACATCTGCCACATAGAATACAGCATTCCACATTAATCCTGATGTGAGTTGCCCATCACACCATCATGCGCAACTCAAATAAAAGGTCTAGTAATTCAACTGTGTCAGTGAACAAATAAGCAGTCAGGTAGTCATCACCCACATGCCAACCCAGGCATTGAATAACAGAACCAGGACAGCAGGTATCATCCATGGCAGCAGCTGTGTGGCACATACACAAACAGACATCGCCCGCACATATGCATCTCTTGTGAGGGTGGAGGTGACCAGGCCTGAGCACCATAAATAGGTATCATGAAATGCACATACATCAGAAAACTGACCACTTACACACCACACGTGTGGTCAACTTTGAGGCTAATGGGTGTTGACACCATGGTGCATATTACCAAGCCCCTATCGCCACCACAACGTCACTCATTTCTGATGTTGGGGTGGTGATAGAGTCAGCGCACCATGATCAAGGCAGCGTTAACCCACTCAATGTGGCTTAAAGCCACGTTATGTGACTTTACGCTGCCTAGAGAATAGGGCTCCTTACAGGCTAAAATTTGCGTGAAAGGGGGCGTGCAGTGGGTGTTGTGGTGTGTGTCCCACAACAACACACATTGAAGTCGACGCTGCCATCCATCATCAAGTTAGGCGAGAATAGGTGGCAATGCTGAACTGAACACCAGAGAAATCCTGCCTCTAAGGTTGCAACACTAGGAGAAATGCATCTAATCACCTTTTCGTTGCTTCTCTCACGTGTGCTGCCTTGTGCAGCCCACATGTGAAAAGCCAAATTCCATGGTATGTCCATGTACAGGAAGGTGTCCCTTCCTGTACATCAACAAACTGTACTCAAAAAATCCATTGTCTAACTCCCATGTGTGCTGCACGAAGCAGCACCCATGAACGTTTGAAAATGCCGTCTTAGCTTTCTCCATGTGCAGGAAGCAACTACTTCCTACACATAAAAAAACCTCCCTGCTCGCAGACACACTTGCACTATGGTGCAAGGGAGCCTATGCTGGTGCAAAGCTGTGCAATCTACTTACATTGCAGGGGGAAATGCCAGGCTGCACCATATCCTTGATAACATGTTTGAGCCTGGCGTTACAAAAGTGGTGGTGAGAGCTGTGAAGACAAGATGGCTAACGCCTCTCCCTGCCACTTCCTTGGTGACATGCCCCTGTCGGTTCAGACAGCAACAACAATCGAAACTCACGCCGAACCATACTCACAACAGGTCAGCCAAACGGAGGGCACTTAGCAGTGCATGCAATAAAAAAAATGAAGGACGACATGCACACCAGACAAATCACAATAGACAAAGCAACATGGATGTCTATGTGTACTACATAGTGCAGCACATGTTGAAACAGCAAGTAAGCTCTCATTGCCAATGTGCCTAAAGGGTGCCCTACTCACACATAACCATACTTGCACAAAAAACATGCACATGTGCAGTATCCTGCAATGCTGCGTGTCCGTGAGCCACATTGACAAGGCAAGTGACAGTGCATAATGAATAGCATGCCTGCAGGCCCAAACCATGAACATGGTTCTGGCCACCTCACTGAGGTGGCTGAGTGTGGACAACATCCTGAAACAAGCAAGTCACACCCTGACACATCCTCGTGTACATACAAGCCCTGACGTAAACAAGACATTTGAAGTCAAACAATGCACAACTCACACAACTCTGACCAAGACCCATATCCCACCCAGTTTGCCCCAGCACAGCATTGTAAATGCAGAGAACTCAAAGCCCACTACCTGAAAGGCATAATGGGCAGCCAAACCAAAGCTGCAAGTGCAGTGCACACAGACAAATCTGAGCCCATCAGCATTGACTACTATGTGGGCTAAATTGCATTACTCACACAAATGAACAGAGGACACAACTTGTGACGCATGTGTGTGTAGATATTGTACAATAACATTTGTCATAGCTGGAAACTGTGAGATGACAATGTACAACAACAACATCACAGCCGCTAACTCCTCAAATCATCACTATCCTGCAACAATTAGGCATCTCCTCAAAAACAGTATGAATGGAAACTGTCCTGCTGTCTGCTTGTAAACTCATCCAATGCATTATTGTACAGGACAAACACTGTTAAACTGTATCTCCCCTATCACATTGCAGAGGGAGAGACTGCACCTCCTGGACGGCAGCCTGGCCCAACCTTCAAGGATGACGAGGAGGAATACCCCACCATCGATCAGGAAGCACTGCAACACCTGCTAGACTCCTTCAGCACCCCACCTCCAGGAGCAGGGCAACTCAGCAGCATTTCGGCAACCCCACCCCCTGCACAAACCAACCGGCAGCAAGCACCTCCCACCACACCTGCCTCCCCGGACCTCCAGGACCCACAGCTGGCCTTCCAACGTCATGTGCTAGAGGCCCAGCAGGAGATGGCGGAACAGGTGTGGGTGGGGTTCGAGCACCTGGCAGACAAACTTGAGGCCATACGTGGGTGTCTGAGTCCCGTCCGGGACCACATGCAGAAGATTACGGACACCCACAGCCCGCTCGATGCCCTCCAACGGTCCATGGCTGACATTGCTGGAGTCATGATTCTGAGACAACAACTGTCTGCTCAGAGTGGCGCCAGCAATGTCAGCCAGGATTTGGCCAACATGTGTCGGATAATGGAGAGCATGGAGCGGATGCAGGTACAAGATATGGCTGCCAGGGCCGCACACCAGCGCAAGGTTGCTGGGATCTATCATGCCCTGCACCTGCTCATCACCTCATTGCTGCCACAAGGTCTGGCGCAGATGGATGCTGCTGCTGCCTCCACATCCTCAGCTCCGCCACCTGATGTGTCAGTGCCTCACAGTGCTGCACCCACCCTACCACCACCCACATGTGATGCACATGACACATCAGAGGACGGAGATGAGGATGAAAGTGCATATTTGCTAAGGAGGAAGCGGTAGCATCCATCTGCGCCAAAAGGCCAGTTACCTCCTTGGTGCCGGGCTCAGTATCATGCCATGGAAAATCTTCTTGCACTGTCTTCCACTGTCCCCCGACAATCACCTTGGACCTCCACAGGGACTGCCATATCACTCCTTCCTTGCCAATGCCACTGCAATCAGCCTGCGGACTGAACTATGCCTCTTCCCTTGGACCTGTTACCACCAAATGACTCTGTCTGGCCCTCCAATGGGCATCCATGCAATGTGGGCATGTATGGCCAAGTACTGGTCCAGTCTTCATCCTCTGAATGTCAATAAAATATCTAACTCACACAGATGTGTGTGGTTCTTTACCAATCAAGTATAGGAGTATGTAAAAAGTGTTAGGACACTGATTCACACAGAAGGTACACCAAGGGAAATACGAGCAATGTACCTGTTTCCCCTGATACAGATAGGCAGTGAGATGGCGGAGTGTGTGTGAACTAGCGGTGCCCCCATTGCCCCAAAACAATCATCTAGCAATACACAAACCTAGCCCCACGTCCTTTCATGAAAAGGCATGTGTGCTAAAATGTCCAAGTCTGTTGCAGGCCACGAGTTGTGTCCTCCTTAACACTTGTAAACAAATATCTCTTGGCATATCTACTCACACACTACGTGGGGGACAAAGGCTGTTGTGATGGTGCACGTTGCATGTCACATCCCAAAATACTGGACAGCATCTCCACAATGATGAAGACACAGAAGGGCACATGTCCACCATACACATACGGAACCACAATGTCTGCCTCAGTGAAGTAGATTGGCAAATAGGGCCTCAGCCCAAAGTGCAAGCTGTCAGTCAGCCCCTCCCTGTCGACAAACGATGTAACCTAAGATATGCCCTCTTTCATGCTGTGACCACTGCAAGTGTATCGGCAATGTGTGTAGGGGTGTGTGTGGCACCGCACTCAGCATATAGTCCGATGCACGGACAACATTTCAAGGGCGTCATCAACATGAGCCAATGTCAGTAGTAACAGCTGGGACAAGTCTCCATGACACTGTCACTACAGGGAGCAATGCAACAGTTCCCCCTTGTGTGCAGCAGAGCAGTGTGCCACCCCCCAAACGTTAGCTTTGACTAAATATAAACTTGACTAGTCCAGTGAGTCACGAAAGGCATTTAAGAGATGCCAACTCTGTAAAGCCAAATGCACAACTCACAAAATACATTTGTGAGTAACGTAAAATGTGGAGTCATCACTTACTCTCAGATTACTTTGGTAAATCAGGAACACTGCTGTTCCATGTCCTGTACACAATGCACACAGATATCTGACAAATCATGCATGGTCTGGAGAGTGAGCGTACATGAACCGGTACATATCTTGCAAAGGGAGCGGACACACTGGCACTACGCAGCAAGTGTGGCTAGGTCTGTGCAATGTAGATGGACTCTGCGGCAGGAGTATCTGACTTGCAGGTGTGTGACGGAATCTGTCGAACATGGCGCCTACATCCATCTCCATGATGGATAACAGAAGCTAACTGTATTCACTTGCCATGCCATCTTACTAGGTCATGTGCAAAATGGGCAACAATGTGCTGTCCAAATCCGTGAGTCACACAGAAGATGTAGAACGTCACAGATGACTGTCCCTAGACTAGGGCGTCAATCCAAATTGACACCCTGTCATCAATTTAAGTCCAGTGTGCTCACATCTAAGGTATCCTGACACAATACATCCTGCAAACTTACATGTCATGAGCAGACTTAGCGAATTAAATGGATAGTCCAGTGATGGCCAAAGTTGCATACAATGGAATGAGACACACTCCACAACCTCATCCCTGACATAGGTGCAAGCAAAAATCCAAAGTTTCAAAATTTTAATAGAACAGTATAGATTTGCAAGTGACCTAAACTAACACTAATCACTACAACTACTACTAAAATCTAAACTAACTATGAAACAATCTTATTTACCTTAACTATCTACCCTAACTAATCCTAGACATGCAACAACACATCATAGACATCAACCCCCTCCCACCCTTAAGGCACACCACGAGACAGGACAAAGACATCTAAGCTATACATAAACTAACTAAACAGGTAACCTACACAAAGATATATATTTTTGTAAATTTTATCTTTATATTTTTAATGAAGAAAAAACACATCAACCCCCCACCCAAAGGAAAAGGAAACTTATCCCCAAATACGGATGACTAATTAAAATCTTATACCTACCTAACAAGCTAACACTAACTAAAATCTGCACTAAAACTACACTACCTAACAAATGAATAACTAACCTAACACTACATAATATAAGATGTCAAACATTGGAGGAAGGGAGATGAGGGGGATGGTGTCCAACAGGTCCACCCATCATGGCAGTCCCAAGTGTTGGTGTATGTCCGCCACCTGTCTGTTGACATCAGACAATTCACGCCTGAGCTCTGCCAGCGAAACCACAATGTCCTGAAGCAGCCTCCTGTCCCGCAATGTGAACGTGACCACTTGATTCCCATTTGCAGGTGGGACAGTGCCTTGGGGTGAGGGGGTGCCGTAGGGGGATGTGCTACCTGTCCCGGCTGGAACACACCACTGACGCCTGAGGGGCCTGGGGGGGGCTGTGTGACATCCAGGGCATGCTCAGGCAGCGCCTTCCATGTGCCCTTCTTACGTTCCTCATGGTACCTCCTCGACATGTTGCGGTACCCCTTCGCAACCTTCTACACATGTCGGTACCGATCCTTCCGCACCTCGAAGGCATGTATTTAGCCAGGCGTCATGTTGTCTGTAAAACATACACAAAGTCAAATTAGAGTCCCTTAGCCAATTTCACTATCCTCCATACACATCTGTAATACAAGTTCACTTCAACATGGGAGCATACACTACGGCGTAACTATGTGAAGTCAGCAAGTGACCTGGACAACGACATGTTGAAGCATGGATCAGTGACTACATGCTGGGGAGACTGACATGACAGTGCATGGCATGGTACATGCACTGTCACCAAGTAATCTGGTTGACACTGCCAAAAGGTTTTGCCATTTCATACACGGGCAGAGGGTGACAAGTACAAGCAATCGGAGGAGGAAAGCATTACCCCCCTGTGTGTAGCACCACCCTCATCCTCACCAGTGACACAGGGCTGCATGATAGGTACAAAGCCCATGTGCAGGCATGTGTGTCCCCCAGCACATGTGTGCGGTTCATCACGACTGCGCCAACACAGGCAATCTTGCACCAGTGTGCTAATGCAGGGATGTTTGTCCATATGTAGGGAGGACTCACTCCCGCCACATGAACAATCCAAAAATGCCATCTTGTAAATATCATGTGTGCAGTGTCGTGCAGCACAAATGGAACTTAGGAAATGGCTTGTTTGTCTACAGTTTGTTCATGTACAGGTATGGACACCTTCCTGTACATGTCTAAACATGGCATTTTGCTATTCTCCATGTGTGCTGCACAAGGCAGCACACATGTACAAAGCAAACATGATGATCCAAATTCATTCCTGCACATATGGCCAGGATACAACCGGGATGTAACAGTTGGTAAGTTGTGCGCTGCCAACTAGAAATGCCGCACTTGGACATCATGGGCAGCATCTGATACAATGGGTGTTGGCATGGAACGCCCAACACAACCCCCAATCCACGCCCCGTTCACACTCAACACTGCGTGACAGTGTACCTCATTGTCAAGTAAGCGTCAATGAACGTGAAATGTTTCAACGCTGCTCAGATTATGATGCTAGGCCCCTATTGACAACATGACCTTGATGACAGTAACGTTGACTTAGCGATATGGGCTTGATGATATGCACCTCACTTCCAAAGTGTGTCACTGACTGGGGATGGGCCAAGTCACAACTGTGAGACCAATGCATTTGTCCAGAGTCACTTGCCGATTACTGCACACTGCTGACTCCAAATACACATCATCACACTGTAGGCAAGTTAGACGTGATACGCAGCCATACTTCATACTGCAACGGTGATCATGTGACCCAGTCATACATGCCAACGCAACATGCTAGTCATTTAAGTTCCAACTCACCTGTGGCGTGTGGGTCCTCGAAGCTGTCAATGTCCCCCTGTGTAATTGTCGGTCGTCCATCTGTGAGACAAGAAAAGAAATATGTGTTGATATTAGACTTCAATTCATATGTGTCGTATACCTCATACCAATCATCACCATGACAGCAAATGCTACGTAACTGTGGTGTGGTGTTTCATGTTGACTACATGATTGGGTCAACTTTAACTGCCATTCACACCAGACCTGCGACAGCTTATTTTGGACAGACAAGACTGTGATGCCAGATGCATGCCCATAATCTTAGTGTGAGGTCATCCACTGCGCAACATTACTACATGCATCCTGATGTTCTATAGGCACTTTGTACAATTGAGTAGCTGCAGATTGCACAAAGCAGTCACACAGACGTTGTTGGTGTATGACAATCTGGGGATGTCCACTTCCCTTAGACCATTTGTCCCTAAACCAAAGTCTTTCACACAGCAACTATGGGCCCGATTCACAGAACTTACTTAAGACAAAATCCTAAACTTACTACCATTTTGGTATTCACAGAAGGCACTTACTCATTTTGGTATTCACAGAAGGCACTTACTTACTCATTTTGAGTAACTTACTCGTTGTGTGTAACTTACTCATTTTGGTATGCACAGAAGGCACTTACTCATAAATGAGTAAGTGCCTTCTGTGCATACTAAAATGAGTAACTTACTCATTTTGAGTAACTTACTCATTTTGTGTAACTTACTCATTTTGGTATTCACAGAAGGCACTTACTCATTAATGAGTAAGTGCCTTCTGTGAATACTAAAATGAGTAAGTTACACAAAATGTGTAAGTTACTCAAAATGAGTAAGTTACTCAAAATGAGTAAGTAAGTGCCTTCTGTGAATACCAAAAAGAGTAAGTGCCTTCTGTGAATACCAAAATGGTAGTAAGTTTAGGATTTTGTCTTAAGTTAGTTCTGTGAATCGGGCCCTATGTTCACAGGGCAGCGTAGCTGACGTAACACACATCATGAGGACAGCATTTTGTCACTACCTTTTGGCCAGCACACAGCTCACATGGACAATTCCATGGTTAGTTAATGTACAGTCACCCAGGCCATACACACACAATCATCTGCCTGCAAGCACATTTTGCGCAGGTGTGCCAGCTATGGCAGTACAGTGCTAAGTTTGGTCCAGCGCAGTGGGTGACACAGACTTGCAACATATGCTTGTCAATGTGATGCTGCGTTGTGTCTCGGATGTGCCAACAATATGCGCAGACGCTTAGCGTCTCACACCTAAATCAGCAAACATTTCTCACTTTGTAAGCAGTGTCACACACGTTGTGATTTTCATACCTTACAGTCCACAGAAATAAATGTTGAGTTTGTACTTACCACCCTGTAGGCCTGTCATGACTCCCACGTAGTCCAAGAGGTCTGCCTCACGTGCAAGCATGTCCTGCCATCAGTGCTTCCACTGGCGCACGTTGCGCTCCACTCCGAAGAACCATGACATATGCACCTGCACACGCTCCCATCTGATCTTCCGCACAGACACATTGTACCCTTGCAGGATACGGCCTCCCCTCTCCAACATCAGTGGCAGGTGGAATTTTATGAGCCACAGGAACTCCCCCAATGTCCCCTCGGACATCCTGCCCTCCCTGCCCACACCCGGCATCTCTCTACACACCTGTGAGCCCACAGCCAGAAATAAAAGAGGCCCCGATAATATCCCCAACAACAATTTAAATGCACTATCCCAAGACAGACACCCAACAAAATTGAGGACAGGAGAAAGTAAGACACAATTAATGAGTACACAACACTTCACAGACACTATACACAGGACACAGGACACAGCAACACTCTCAAAATCACTAAACTGCAGCACACACCAACAGAAACCTCCAGCACTCCTCAATCACCAGCAATGTGCTCAAAAGAGAAACTTAAAGTGCAGAACACTACTCCAGTAGACAGGAAGCATGCAGACATCACTTCCTGTCTCTTTGCGGCCCGTTTGTGAGTTAGCGGCGAAAATTTGCACGCAAATAGTCACATGAGTAATCTTTTTAATGCCAAAAATTGTCGCGCGATGTATTCTAACATTGGGCGGATGAAAAAATATATCGCTTTTTCGTGTTAGCGGCAAGATCTGCACGCTAAGGGCAAATCATTACACTGATCTACAGTCTTGTTGCAAATTGAATGTCAGAGCCCTGTAACAATATGTTGAGGTTGTTTGGCACTCAGATGACAACATGTAAATGATGTTTCACTACACATGACACCGTAACCTGCAACATTCAACACAGGTCACACCATTACTACATATCTAACAACAGAACCATCAATCAATCATGGATTTCCTAAGTGTGCCATTCACCTGTGGGGGTCACCAGACGTAGGGGCATGACTTTCGGCACGCTTCAAGTTGTCTGTGTACGTGCATGTGTTGAAGGTGGTGTTGATGTTGCATAGTGGTTTGTGTGCGATGGCAGATGTGGCACTGTGGTAGTTGTGTGGGGGCCAGGTGTCTGTGTGTGCCCCCGAGTGGATGCCTTTCCTAGCAGAGGAGGTGTCTTCAGCCGTGCCTGGAGTCCATTTGGAGAAGGCATTCTGGTAGTTGTCGCAGGGGTGCTGGTGGTCCATCTGCTGCGTCAAGTTAGTGGACCACATACTTGTTGTGGGGCTTGTTGATCTGGAGGTGGTCATGGCTTCCAAGCTAATTGCTTCTGACACACACGAAAGCATGTTTTACCCCACTGCACGTCCTGTTTTCATATTTTACCCCATTGCACGCCCTATTTTCATATTTTACCCCATTGCACGCCCTATTTTCATATTTTACCCCATTGCACGCCAAATTTTGCATCTCTTACCCCATTGCACGCCAAATTTTGCATCTCTTACTCCATTGCACACCCACAGTTTCATTGTTTTACACAACGTACACACTCCAATGAATTATTGACCGCTGGCAACAGACTACAATTGTGTATTTATTCACAGACGGCAACCTATATTGGCTGATTTGCACAAAGGACACGCAACAATTTAGGATGGGGTAGCCCAATTAGCACCATGAAGACTCTAGTCTTACACATTTGACACACTGAAAAGCATCTCTGGACTGAGGAGACATTGCCAGCATGAATGTAGTTTTGTTATTTTCTTTGCACGTATTGTGGTACGTACCCTTTTCAGAGTGATGTAACCATGCTGGACAGTAAAATGCAGACAGGGTATGTGTGTATGTCTATTTATTGGCACACACCGTGATTGCGGTCATTTTGCTATGCGGTACATTGGAGGGGGACTGTCACAATGTGATTGTTTATTATTCTGTCCCTTCGGGCAGTTCCTGCTGCATTTACTGTGGGGTGTGCGCCACCTGCCTCATCTTCATCATCATCCTGGTAATCGTCCGGTGCAGCAGGCACTTGAATCCATGGAACATTGGTGCGCACACATATATTGTGCAATACACAACATGCAAGGATGATTTTGTTGACTATTTCAGGGCTGTACAGCAGTCTGCCACCTGTGATGTCCAGGCAACGGAAACGTGACTTTAGCACGCCAAATGTGTGCTCCACAATGGATCGGGTGCGTCTGTGGGCCGCATTATACTGCCTCTGTTCCTGGTTGGTGGGGTTTCGGAGGGGTGTCATCATCCACGGGCATAGTGCATATCCTTGGTCACCTGTGACATATGTAAGCAAGATGTTTACATTAGTGGCAGGGCTGGCTGTGTTGTTGGTGTAGATAGTTTTATGGAGTGTCATTTGTGTTGTGTTGGATTTCATGTTAGCCATGTGTTGCTTCTGACTGATTACAAACATCACTGCAAATTAATTTGACTCACTGTTGATACTCCCTCCCCCAAGCCTCATCAATTGTGTGCGCTGCGCGGTTACATGACTGGCTCTTCTAACATCTAGCGATGGCACTAAGCACCCCTCCTCACAGTCTATGCCATGTGAACGTTGAAATGGCAATGGGCCACACCAGACACAGTTCACGTTCAGTTGTGCTGCTGTCGCTGCTGCCAGACCTGCCCCAATGCACAGCACATGCAGTTTCATGTCACGAGCGGCCACATATCAACAGTCATCAGCCCCCTCACATGCAGGGCCCATTGCAGGCAGGAACGCTTCACCCACACCATCAGCATCATCAGACGCAACACTGTCCACTCCGTGGACTACATACTCATTCGGGAGTGTAGCCTCCAACTCTCATGCCACGGCTACCAAAGATTCATTTGACTCTGGGAAAGGTTAGCTGACATCAGACTGTCCCAGATCTTCACCACACTGATCCCCAAGGCAGGGCACAACTTTGACGGCTTCTTTGCATGTGTTGACTTGGTCCAGTTCATCGGCCCCACTAAACGCACATGCGTTGGCCACTTACACATGCACCACCTTGTTGATGTACACCAAGCCACCGTTGACCACATGCAGGCCCCCACAAAGTTGGGGTAGATCATTCACAGAGGAGATGCTACACACCACCATCAACTGCAACAACCACAACACTGCAGTCATCAATGATGGCATATGGCCACAATTTCCAAACATGTATCTCCAACTGCGCATGCACCCTTGTCCCACTATGCAACTGCGACATACGGCAGGCATTGAATGCCACACCAGTCTGCACCAACCTCTGAGTTGGCAGATGCATCTGCTGACACATGGAGTGGAGCTGGTGCAAGCAGCACCAACACGAACGAATGCTCATATTCACCGTCACCAATACGCCCACACACCAAACTGCTCTTTCATGTTGGATTGCTGTGAGTTGCAACATGTATGATCAACAGCTGGGGCATGCTATAAGCAAGGGACACATGGGTCCTCATCCTCGTAACAGTACAATCAGCATGTGGCATCAGCTGGTGGTCCAACGCCTTCGGATGCCCCCACCCCACATCTAGGTACCTAGGCCCCATTTTTGACTCCTCCATCTCCAGGTGCCTACCGGTGTACACAGTGGCCTGCGGCTGCTTCGCCAGCCTATGCATCCTCCATGCAAGATTCAGATGGATCCCCCCATTGTCAGGTATGACAGTGACCCACACAGTCATTGCCATCAGGTGGGGCTACAGTGACATGGTATATGCCAACATGGGCATGTCTGAGGTCAGCTTACTCCCGACTGTCCAGCACAACACCTACACACTGGGCCTTGTGTTCCTACTTTCAGTATTGATCATGTGCCGCCATCGCACATACATGGTTCCCACCTCTCACCACATTTGCGTATGGGTGGCCCAGGGGCTTAGCATTTGTGGATGATTTGTCTACATATCTAGCCACAGTTCCCACAGTTCTTGGTGTTGTTGTGTATGGTATGTATGCATGTTAATTGACATGTATATGTGATTGAGACATGTACATTCTCACACTTCTAATTTGCATCTCTGTGAAGTTGAGGCATGTGGTGGGTCACGTTAGTACTTACTGACTAGCACTGCATTTCCAAATGTGCCATCCTGGAAGCGCTGGTTTATGATGGACTGTCGGAAGATGTAGGAATCATGCACACTCCCTGGAAACTTGGCTATGACATTGGTGAAGAGTCCCCGGTGGTCCACTATTGCCTGCACATTCATGGAATGGGTGTGCTTTCTGTTGCGGTATATGTGTGCACTGTCCGCAGGGGGCACAAATAGGACATGTATGCAGTCAATTGCGCACAACACCTGTGGGAATCTGGCTATGGCGTAGAATCCTTGCTTGGTCTCAATCTGTTCCTGCACAGTGTTGGGGAAGTGGAGGTGCTGGGGTATCAGGCTGAGTATGCCATCCAAGACAGTTGGGAGGAAGTTTGAAAAGGCTGCCTGTGAGACTCCTCCGACTCTGGCCATTGTTGGTTGAAAGGTCCCAGAGGCCAACATATGCAGCACAGCCAGCAGCTTTGTCTGCGGGGGGATGTTGGTTATCCGCTGTGTTTGTGACGTCAGCCTGTGGGCTATCCGGTTCAGGATGTTTTGGATGGATGTCCTTTTGAGCCTGTAGTGAGCAATGACATCCTCTGGCATCAGGTCTGCGAGGCTGGTGCGTCTGCTCAGGGCCCGCTGTCGTCTTTGGCGCAGCCTTGGTGGTGGTCCTGGGGGAGGTGGCAGTGGCAATGGTGGTTGTTGCCTTTGTGGGACTCCAAGCTGAATGATTAGTACCTCCATGGCGTCTGTGGGTCTTCAGGTGAGGGTCTGGGCTAGTCTCCCTTATATGCCTCCATTTATCTCCATTTTTGCAATTTTTAGACCTGTATTTTTCAGGTCTTATTTCCCTGCAGCTAAGGGGCCTTAGCGGGACTTTTTTTATCGCTTCGCGGGTCTGGGACATCATTGCTAATACTGCGATGGTGTGTTAGCGACTTTTTTCATAGAATTTTGAGAGGGAACGCCTACTTAGCATATCATTAGCGAAAACTATCGCTGCCATGCACGGCAATAGCAAAAACGGTAGCTATCGCCGGAAAGCTGTCGCTAACGCTTGTTAGCGACATCTTGGTAATAGGGCGATAAAAAAAAATGCGTTAGCGGCACAAAAGTGCTGCTAACGCCGCGATATCTGGCTTGATAATATGCCCCAATGAATTCAGCTCTGTTGAGGAGAAAGACACATTTTTCACATCTAGAGAAGCACAAGTACTCTGAGCTAAGCAATTTGTGTTCATGTAGGTTGCATGATAAAAGGTTGCTAATTTAATAATCCTTTAAAGCACTGAAATAACAAGTAGTTAAATAGTAATAAAAAAGCAAAGCATATGGAAGAGTGCCTCTCACTATTTGGTGCTGTAAAAATGTCTTACCCAAATATTTCAAATGAATGTACGAGAGACCTCTAATTTGTGTTTACATATATTGTTTATTGGTGTTACTGTCATTACTATTCTCCGGAAAGCACATAAAAGGTGATTGCAGGAATGCTTGCAAATAATCTAACAAATGGCAGTCACTAGGGGTAGCTTTCCAACCCAATCTTTTATGCCCTCTCTGCCACTCCAGTCTGAGGCCTGCCTTATGCAAATTAGTACTAAACCTACTTTACTGGGAAAGGTCCACCCTGAACTGCAAGGCAAGACCCCCTCTAGAAGGAAACACAAGTGACCTCAGACTGGTTTCGGCCTTATTTCACCTCATTAGTGAGGTATAGCTTCGATCCTATTGCACAGCAAGAAAGGAACGCACGTCTGGGCACACCCTAGCTTGTTTGTCATTGTTTTTAATCTCCTGAAGTGACATTGCAAGATGTGTTAAACTGCCAAACATGCATTGTTTGTGTTAAAAAAATATTTTTAGGTTTGGCATCAGACCTTGTGATTTTACTAAAATGATATGTATAATTGTTTACTTAAAGGAGCTTTCAGCCACATCTCTTTATCCATTGGTCTGTTGTTGTGTCATTCACATTTTGCTTCCACGCATACAACGTACAGGGTTCACTGACAGAATACCGACTACAAAAATATAGATGAAAAAAATATCGAGGTAAAAATATAGAATGCAAAAATATCGACTCCCTATACTTAAACAGGTAAGTACAAAAATAACGGAAAAAAAATCAATGTAAAAAATATAGTTGTACAAAATATCGATTTTTTTATATATAAAATAAAATAATAAATATTAAATATATTAAATATTCAAATTAGTTTAAAAATACAAATTAGATTTAATATACATTTTAACAAATATAAGAAATAAACTTAATTAAAAAAGGTAAACACGCATACATCATAATTAATATATATATATATATATATCCAGAAGGAGCTCCTTTGTTGGATATATATATCCAACAAAGAAGCTCCTTCCGGACTGTCGGGGACCCAAGGAGAGTGGCGCACACACCGGCGGAGCACACCGGTCCTTAAATCACCAAATGAATCGCAACAGTTCATATATGTATATATATATGTATATATATAAATACCAATAACTTAAAATCTAATAAAAAGCATTCTATTATAAATTAAAACATTAAACTATTAAAAATCTTTCAACTTAAATTTCTCACTACAGTCAGTGCAACAGTAGGGAAAGTGTTGGTTAGCGGAGGGGTAAAAATTACTATTCCCACTCCAATGAGTGCAACAGTAGGGAAAGTGTTGGATAGCGTAGGGGTAAAAATGACTATTCCCACTCTAGTGCAGTTTAACAGAAGGGAAAGTATTGGATAGCGGAAGGGTACAATTTACTATTCCCACTCAAGTCAGTGCAACAGTCGGGAAAGTGTTGGATAGCGGAGGGGTAAAAATTACTATTCCCACTCCAATGAGTGCAACAGTAGGGAAAGTGTTGGATAGCGGAGGGGTAAAAATTACTATTCCCACTCCAGTGAGTGTAACAGTAGGGAAAGTGTTGGATAGCGGAGGGGTATAAATTACTATTCCAACTCCAATGAGTGCGACAGTAGGGAAAGTGTTGGATAGCGGAGGTGTAAAAATTACCATCCCACTCCAGTTAGTGCAACAGTAGGGAAAGTGTTGGATAGCGGAGGGGTAAAAATTACTATTCCCACTCCAATGAGTGCAACAGTAGGGAAAGTGTTGGATAGCAGAGGGGTAAAAAATACTGTTCCCACTCCAGTAAGTGCAACAGTAGGGAAAGTGTTGGATAGCGGAGGTGTATGAATTACTATTCCCACTCGAATGAGTGCGACAATAGGGAAAGTGTTGGATAGCGGAGGGGTAAAATTTACTGTTCCCACTCCAATCAGTGCAACAGTAGGGAAAGCGTTGGATAGCAGAGGGGTAAAAATTACAATTCCCACTCCAGTGAGTGTAACAGTAGGGAAAGTGTTGGATAGCGGAGGGGTATAAATTACTATTCCTACTCCAATGAGTGCAACAGTAGGGAAAGTGTTGGATAGCTGAGGGGTAAAAATTACTATTCCCTCTCCAGTTAATGCAACAGTAGGGAAAGTGTTGGATAGCGGAGGGGTAAAAATTACTATTCCCACTCCAAACATTGCAACAGTAGGGAAAGTGTAGGATAGCGGAGGGGTAAAAAATACTATTCCCACTCCAGTAAGTGCAACAGTAGGGGAAGTGTTGGATAGCAGAGGGATAAAATGTACTTTTCCCACTCCAGTCAGTGCAACGTAGGGAAAGTGTTGGATTGCGGAGGGGTAACAATCAATATTCCCACTCCAGTCAGTTCAAAATTAAAAACTAACAAAATATTAACAACAAGAAAATATTTTGAAAAACAAACTAAAGAAAAAATATATCAATATGTTAAAAAATTAAATACAAATATATTTAATAGTAAATATTTAAAAAATAAAAACAGATTATAATGTTGAATACATAGGACACATACCTACAAGTATTATATTAAATAAACTAAAAAATAATTTTCAAACAAATAAATATTTTTCATCAGAAAATATTTAGAAACAAACACATTCATTATTACATAAATGTAGTTTTTTTTATTTCCTACCCTATAACACCACACAATTCACAACCCCAAATCTAAATTTGAAAAACAAAAATGTAATTCCATAATTAACATAATTAATTACCAATTAAAAAAATATTATTAATTGAAAAACAAATTAAAACTCATAAAAATTAATTAACTTCTTACACATTAACCCTATAATCCCCACAACCCACAGTTAAAATTAAATGTAAAAAAATTAATTACACAATTAAAATGTATTTTAAATTAAAAAACTAATAATATTTTACAACTAATTATAAAGTAAGTAAAATTATTTACTCCCCAGCCTTTACCCCTATAAAAGTAAAACCCACACAAAAAAATAAACAATTACCCTAATTAAATATCAATAAATTAATTAATATTAATTTTCAACTAATTATTAATTAATTACACATAAATTAGTTCCCTCCTTTTCCCCTATAAACCCCACAACCAACACCTAAAATTAATTACACAATTTCCATATTTAATTTTCAATGCATTAATTAATTAATATGAATTAACAACTTATTATGAATTAATTACACATAAATTTCTTCCCACCCTTTACCTCTATAAACCCCACAACCCACACCTAAAATTAATTACACAATTCCCATAATACATTTTCAATAAATTAATTAATATCAATTAACAAATAATGATTAATTAATCGAAAATCAATTACTTCCCACCCCTTACCCCTATAAACCTCACATCCTGCACCTAAAATTAATCACACAATTTCCATATTTAATTTTATATTAATTAATTATTAGTAATAAATAACCAATTAATAATTAATTAATAATAAATTACTTCCCACAATTAACACTATCGAATCTCGATTAAATAAATATAAAAAAATTTAAAAAAATCATTAATTTATGTAATTAAATTACTTCCTACCCTATTCCCTATAAACCCACAACCCACTACGGAACTAAAAACGCAAAATTTACTCAAAATATAATTGATAACTACTAAAAATATAACACATATATTAAAAAACATAAACAATCCTTAAGCAAAAAAAATACATTAGATAAATTTCAAATATATACTAAAACACATAACACTAATTAAAAAATCGATATTTTAAACAACTATATTTTTGCAAATTATATTAATGACTGCTATATTTTTTAATTCGATATCACTTACCTTCAAATCGATAATCTTGACAACGATATTCTTGCACTCGATATTTCCACCCCATGATATTTCCAATTCGATATTCATGTAGTTCGAATTTTTTGGCCTCAATATTCTGTCTCATTACCACATACAGCATGGGGCAATTGGTCAGTCTACTTCAGCAACTGGTTTTCTTCACTTTGAGTGACTGCATTTTGCTCTTTCACAAGGAGCACATTCCACACAAGGTAGTTCCTTTCAGTGCCAGTGTTTTTGTTTTTACTTTATTATTATTTTAGTGTTACCATTGTGCTTAGAGCCTAAGGTGAAAGCAGTATGCCTTCCACCAAATGAGCGCACAGGACACATTCCAGCTTTATCAGCTCCTGTCTCCTGCCAATGCTATTGTAAATTCGTTTTTAAGTGTCCTATTTCACAGCATAACAGATTGTGTCAATTTAAAGCTGTTCTGTATTAACTTATTCGTTTTTTTACTATGTATGCAGTACGCAAAACAAAAGCTTTAATATTATACATGTGAATTCATAAGTGGACCATATTTCAGAACACATTTATTCTGGACTCAAATTTCACTAATGTTTCTTTAATAAACTCTGCTCAAGAACAAAATCAGCCTTTGTCATGCTTGAGTGTCAGCAAATGTAAAACTTTTTTTTATTTCCTTCTGTCTTTGTTTCTTTTGTTCTGTCTTTGTTTCTTCCCTTCTTTCTGGCTTTCTTTCTCCCCTGCCTTCTTTCCTTCTTTTCACTTCTTCCTTACTTTCTTTTTTCCTTCTTTTTTCTTTGCTCCCTTCTTTTTTCTTGATTTCTCCTTTTTTTCTCCTTTTATTTCTTCCCTTCTTTCTTCCCTTCTTTTTCCTTGCTTTCTTTCTCTTTTCCTTTCTTTCTTTCTTTCTTTTCTTCTTTTTTCTTTCTTTCTTTCTTTCTCTCTTTCTTCCTTTCAATATTTCTTTCTTTCTCTCCTTCCTACTTTCCTACTTTCTTACATTGCCCATGTCGTAAAACATCCATGTTTGATTTCATGACTCCAATGTAGGCATTTTATGACATATTTGATGTATTTTTACGGCGTTATAATCGTTATATAAAAGTTCTGACTAAAGCTTGAGCTTGTAAGAGCTCTGTGACCTGGGGATGGGTCTTCTGTCTGATATTGTATGCCCTCTGCAAATTGAGCGGGAAGTTCAGCTGTCTGAGTCTGAAAGGAAGTTTAGATATGAGTAAGACAGAGAATCTAAGAGGAAAGGGTCGGATATCAATACAAAGGAATTCGACCGTAGAAGTACATGTCATATATTTTAGAAGTACATACAATAGCTTAATCAATGTATTCTTACTGCTGTAAAACCGGTAGATTTTAGGCAATTTATTTGGGACATATTTGTGTAAAACTCTGCATTTCCTTCTTGATGAGGCAGGAAACATGGGCTAGGGCTCAACCACTCAGCAGACAATCAAATGTTGGAATATTTATTTACTTGAACAATTCCTTGTGAAATTGTTCTTCGAAAGACACAGTATGACAAATATTTTAATAACAATTCTCAAGTTAGGGGCACTTTAGGTTTGCACAGTTCCTACTCTCTAGGTGCAGCAGGGTAATTTTCTATGCTTTCTTTAGAGCCTTTGGACACCTCAATACGCCACAATTTTTTGTGAATACTCCGAAAGTGCACCGGTATCTTTTAGTACGTACACAAATGTAGAAAACAATACATATTGTAGAGAGTAGCTGTAGGAAAGTAGGATTTGCTTCTACGGTTACTCCCACTTTTTGCCTGGTGCCAAGCTGTATTTGACTAAACTGACTGGGATCCTGCTAAGCAGGACCCCAGTCTATCTGCTTTCTCCTAAATTGTTATGTTGACTACTTAGGTACACCCCAGATTGAATACTGGGGTACCCTTATCAGTCCCTAGTGTTGTGTAGTTCCTATAGTACCCATGCAGGACCTGCGCGTTTGTGTAACATAAGCTGTGGGCTTGGTGGCAGAATGACTCCGTGCACCCCCACCGCTTATGTTAGATTGTTTTGCATTAGCTAGCTCGCAGTGCCACTAGTGTCTCCTCTTATCGGGGAGAGATTAGTTTCTGGCAACCTTAGAACATGACAACCCTGATTCCCTCAGAATCGTGGAAACAATGTACTACCTTTCGCTCAGTCACTCGTGCTCACTTATTCGGTTTGTCTCAGAGAGTTACACAGAATAAACAGTCGGGCGTTTCAATAAGTATTTATTGAACAATTGTTATTCTAGTGTAAAATATATGTGCTGCAGAGACCAGCAGGCAACAGCAGAGATATATTATTAGCAGTACGATAAAAGCAAAGGGATAGAACAATTCTACCATATTGCGATAATCATGGATACATATATGAATATAAAAGCATTATGCAGAGTGTGCGTACTCCTACGATGCCTACCTAGATGTACCTGTGTGTACCTAGCATATGTGTGTAGGTCTTAGAAGCTAAGAGCCAAGAATCCTCCTAGGATTTAGTCGAACCCCCATACCTGAATAGAGAGAGTGCAGGACCCCGTCCTGGTCTCGAGTTGGACACCCCGTCCGGGTTGTGTCAGACCACTGTCAGCTTGAGCGACTGCATGCAAGAGACTCAGCGTCTCTGGTCAGTGTGTCAGCATGGAAGTCTCGGTTCCCTCTAGTTTACCGGGGCAAGATGTGGTGTATTTATACCCTAAAGAGTCTCGGTCCTCAGTATGGTTTGTATTGGACATGAGGAAGACGTCAGGAGTGAACTTTGTACATACATTATGCTGGTGGTGTATTCTTAGAAAGCCATGCATAATTAATGAGTACAGTGTGGGCCTGTGTTTGGAAGAACCCTGCTGCATTCAAAACCACAGGATAGATAACGTTCAGCCCTCAGAGCTCGTTGTGTACTAGCTGGGACCAATGTAGGTGAAAGATCATGCCTATATAAGGAATCATACTATAATAGGAAATGTACAGTTGTGACCATAATTGGGCATATGCGGCCATGACCATAATTGGGCAAGTACGAATATGACCATATTAGGATAAATATGAATACGTCCATTTTAGGGCATGTACGAACGGATCTACATTAGGGCATCTATGTGGGATATAACACCCACTCCACTTCCGAACTGGATAATAAATAACCATACTTAAAATCTGGACAGTTTAAAAACATTTTTAAAAGCAAGTAAAAACATGGGGGCATATTAGCAAAACCCAGGTTAAAATTATCGCCGTTTTAGCGGCAGGAAACTGCCGCTAAAACGGCGATAATGGGCTTGCTAATATGCGTTATGGAATTCCAATAGAAGCCCAGGTTAGATGTCGTGCACATTAAACATGGGCTTCTATTGGAATTCCATAACGCATATTAGCAAGCCCATTATCGCCGTTTTAGCGGCAGTTTCCTGCCGCTAAAACGGCGATAATTTTAACGTGGGTCTTGCTAATATGCCGCATGGTTCTAAAAAATCGTTAAAAAATGTTGGTGCTTAAAAAAAATAATGTTTAAATTCAGCTTTTTCTAGTTTCTAGTTGCCACTGAAAAGTCAATATCGTCTCTCTACAGAAGTTGTATTACCATAAGCAGGAGAAGGCCATACTTTTCTCAAGCGAAAGTGTCAATGCAAGAAAATGTTCCAAATTTAGATCGTTTTATTTTGAAACGAGTGAAGAAGCCGAATTCTTTCCCGGGACACGATGAGCCAATTCAAGATTACGCGTCCTGGCTGGGAAGCTTAGTATTATCGGTGTCAGCTGCTGTAGATGACAAATCCAACGCCTCACAGAGAACGTCAATCGCACATAGATGGAATTTAGTACTGCCAACAGTCGGTGCTGCGGCAGCTTGTGCGGCAGTTGTAACCCGGGTGCCTGTGGAGGAGTCACCTAACCCAGCAGGAGCGAACGGCACCTGTGGATTCTCCAGGAATGCATTCATCAGAATTGGAAGCCGCTGGGGACAACGCAGAGCATGGTCCTTTATGGGGTCCAGCATTGCATCCATGTCCGGAGGCGCATCTGATGGAAATGTTAGACAAAGATCCAACGTGCATTCTTCTCCGCAGAACAGGCATCGAAGCACAGGTAAGATGCAGTCTATCCAGACTGGTCTAAATGATAGAAACCAGGAGGCACTGTGTTCTCGCAGGCAAGAAATGCACAGAAGTTGTACCATGCGTTCACAGTATTTCCGCTCCAGGAGCGTGTTCACCATTCCCTCGGGAAGTGGGTCGTCCATTGCGTAGCAGCAATATTACAATCAGGATTCCTGCGATTAGAAACAGGATGAGCGGGAATCCTCCAAATACTCTTCCCAATACGGAGTGTATAAAATTTGGGATTACTCCGAGGACTGTCTGAAAGGTGCTTAACAGTCCTGACCCTATGGTCTTAAATAGGTGTACAATTCCGCCTGTATCAGACATATTGAAGATACGTCCCACCATTTCTGCGACATGAATGGGGCAGTTTGTACGTATGAGTGCCTGTATCTTGGTCGAGGTTCTTGCAACTTGAAGTTCATACGTTTCTCGAGCGGAGGTTAAGGGCACGGGTTGCTGTAAAAGCATGGCTTTCAATCTGCTCAGAGTATCAAATTGTATAAAAGAAACATTCAGCGAAGGCCATAGCGGCGCCTCCCCGAGTGATTTCAGTGGCGGAAACAATACTTGCATACAGCAAGTAACCCTGGAGTTAACAGTCACTAGATATGCGACGCCCGGAAGCATCCCACAACAACCTTGATCATTTAACATTAAGTAACTCCCATTTGAGAGCAGCTGGAAAACCGGCGTGATCATGGCCGCTGGGGTCCCTGACATGTGACAAGATAAGTTTGCCACTGAACCACTGCAGGCTCCATGTAGAGAAATATCCTGACACATGAGAGAACCGCTCAAAGCGTTCTTGCAGTTTGTACCACTCAGATACACTTCTCGATCCCCATTTCGGCATCGGTATCTATATGGTAACTCCCAAGTTTCCTTGATGTATCCCTTACCCATTTTTTCATATTTGTCTGCCTGCCTTTGCTCAAGGCAATATTGAAAATGAAACGTAGTGACCGGCAGAGTAATTTGGCCATGAATTAGCCATTCAGTTGATGGTGATTCGGCTACAGTGAATGGTAACCTTTCTAGTTTCTCAATATGCAGCATTGTATATTTGGCTCCCCTTTGTGCCATTTCTGTCTGTTTATCAGTGAGATTGTATTCTGAAAACAGAGACGTGGTGTTTATAAAACGCCATGGCACATAGCCTGCACGCAAAGATTGCAGCGTCCAGCTTAACATCATAATAGAACGTAGTTGAGATTGCCCGTGTTATAACAAGGCCAAATCTTGTTCTAATATGTCGATTGCCGAGGACACAATGTTGCCTAAGGAGTAAATCCTGGAGGTCATAGTTGTTAACACATTATCCACTACAGCTAATGCCTTTTCTAAGTTAATACGGTCTATTCCTCGTATTCTTTCTGCGGCCTCTTGTTGGGATATTTTCCAGTTTTCATTATAGTAGGCATAAAGGCCTGCATATATGAAACGTTTCTGACGCTGTCTCTTGGGTCCCAGTAGAAAATCTCTAAGATCCATGTCAGGTGTGAGTAAGGTCAAGTGGTGCTTTACTTCTGTCAGTGTTGAGGTCTCTAGCCAATCAAGGCACAACTTCCCAACACTATACGATGTCACTACCCCTGGGTGTTGTCTTTGTACATAGCGTGGATCTGGCCTATGGATGCTAAGCCCTCTGGTTGTATTCATAAATCGCTGTTGACATTTGTTTGTGTCAATGGGCCAAATCAGCCATTCTGTCCAATCAGGATCTGATCTGTTGTACTGGAAAATCTGTGATGGTGTTGGAAACCCCGATGTGTTCATTTCCTTGCCTTTGGCTAATCCAAGACAGGATGTCTGTTGCACAGTTTCGTTCAGAAATATAATCTGCTGCGGAATGATGCATGCTCTAAAAAGTGCTTCTATTCCCTGGACTTGCCAGTCCCTAGAACCCCAGATTGATTTTGATTCTATTGTGTCTTTCCATAGATCGAAACCCTGTTTAGACAACTGGTTCAGAAAGGATGCAGAGTAAATATGTTTGGTGTTTGTTAACATAATTTTCTGAGCTGAAATTTTTTCCATTTTATAATAAAATGACGTCGGGTCGGATGTGTTAAACCCTGAGAAGTATGTGAATTTCTGTGCAAATGCTTGTGAACTACCTTTTGGAGGTGTTGGACAGTGTTCCCACTGGTGGTATTCAAATACATTTCTAGGTGTTATAGATTTGTGTAAGAAATGATCACCACATTGTTGGTAACAGTACAATGTATCATAGTCTGAAGTACCTTCTAACATTTCATTGTTCGGAAATGCTGCAGTTTTTTCTAAATCAGACATCATATTATTTACAGTTTCAGTGTCCCAATCATCAGAAAATGTACTGGAGGTAATGAAATCACTAAAAGAAATTTTAAATACATGTTTTAGCTTTAAAAGTTCAGTCGGACCTAATATATCATAATCAATCTTGTCCCATACTATACCGTCCGGTACTGTAGTGTAGCTCCTATTTCCCTTATAGGCTCTGCGCATTGGAATAATATATCCTATAGGTTTGACATAGGACTAAGGTCGGTATGTCCCTATCGAGTATATTAAACTTAATTACTTGTGCCAGCTAGCTCAGAGGCCACTAGAAACTTCTTGACAACAAGAAGGGATTAGTTTCTGGCAGCCGCAAAACATGACCACTGTTTCCCTTACAGAATCAGGACGTGTCCCAGAGTCGTAGAGACAATAGATAACTATTTCACTCAGCTCAGTCGTGCAGTATTTAGTTACTTCTCAAAGTTACACAGAAATAACCAGACGGGCGTTTCAATAAGAAGGTTTATTGAACAGTCTTGTTTCTGTTGTAAGTTAGATGTGCTGTTACGATCACAAGACAGTATGCGAGATAAATAATGTACAAGGTGAGCAGTAGAAATAAATAATACTGCCTTAGCATTATCTTGTCAGCATATATGCATTTACATAAAATGACACAGCCTAAAAATGCGAGTACTCATACGATGCGTTTCTATCCTAGTTCTACCCAGTGTGCCTAACCTTTCCTAGGTGTAGGGAGAAGTAGAAGTAGGTGCTGTATTCCTGACTAGAGTATACTAAGAGTAAGTTACGCCTACCATGCCAAGAGTCTAGTATGCCAAGAGTCCCTCTAGGTTCTAGTCTGCTCCATACCTGAAGAATGAGAGAGGTAGGAATCTCTTTTCCGGACTCGAACTCCAACACCCCGCAAGGAAAGTTAGATCACTGGAAGCTGGACACTCTGCGTGCAGGAATGACAGCGTCTTCTCAGTGCGTCCGGCCGGGAATCGGGTTCCTCTGAAGTCGAGGTCTCCTCTGATTTACAGGGGTTTGGGAAGGTATATTTATACCTGAAAATGTTAGCATTGACGTAAGTTGGGTAGCGAAAGACGTCATGAATGAATCCCTTAAGGAATAGAGGTTCATGCATAATGTATGAGTCCTTGAAGAAATCAATAGTCCTGGGCAAGGGAAACTCCCGCAGCCTGAGGGTCTGTTTTTTTATGGACTCGTTGAGACCCTAGGGTGGACGGATGTCGGAATCCATGCCTGTATTTGGTATGCATGGTTTATGCCTAAATAAGGCCTGGGATTTTATGCCTATATAAGGGCAAGGCGAATTGTGCCTATATAAGGACATGAGCCTAGAAAGCCCGTTTATGGACACCCTATAAAGTACACAACACCCACTCCTCTTTTGTGTATACAACAAAACTAAAATGCTAAACATTTAAAATGCTAAACATTAAAATGGAGTACCGCATATTAAAACATATCCTAAAAGCTTTAAAAGACATATTAAAAATGCAAAGGTTGCTGTACATCATTAAGCAGTGCTTTTCATTCTCAGCATAAGGTATGAAATAAATGCATTTGGAATGAAATTTAAAAGCAATATTTACATATGACGAAAATGATCGATAAGGTTGTTCAAAATCAAAAAGTCATTTCCTGTCATGAAACTTAAATGAACTGATTTAGACACACAAGATGACTAAGTGTCCCTGGAAGTACTGCCAAGTCTGTATTATAAGGCTAGTTCTACTTAAACAGATTGGAGTGCCATTTTCGTCCGAAAAAATGGGACAAAAGTTCAAATTTGGTAAAGTTCCAAGGTTTTGTTTTTAAAAATGAAGGCCAAATTGTTGCTGTTGTACGGGAACAGAGTATGCCGAAGCAGAGTCAGTTTACGGGTCTGGTGTAAACATGAGATCATCTATTTCAATAGACAAAACATCATCCACTGTCGTTGGTGTAAGTTGGAACACCTCGTGTAAGAGATTGATCGCACAAAGATGGGAACCATCGCTCTCAGCATAGCTCGCCTCAGCAATGTTCGCGTCCGTTGTTACCTGTGTGCCTGGAGTTGTTTCTCGTACCTCAGCAGCAGCAGGAGGCGACTGTGAGATCTCAATGAATGCTGACATCAGGATTGGAAGCCTCTGGGGACAACACAGAGCATGGGCCGTTATCGGGTCCAGCAAAGCATCGACGTCCTTCGGCGCAGCTGATGGATATGTTAGACAAGCGTCCAACACGCATTCTTCACCGCATAGCAGGCAGCGTAGAACAGGTAAGATGCAATCATGCCAGATTGGTCGGAATGACAGGAACCACGTGGTATTAAGGTCCCGTAGACGAGTCATGCCCAATAGCTGTACTATTCGCTCACGGCACTTTCTTTCAAGGAGAGCTTTCTCCATTTCGCTCGGAGTGATTTCGGCGAATCGGCTGGCCATAGCGCAATAGCAGACAGATGAATAAAATTCCGGCAACAAGTGCGAGAATTAATGGTATGCCACCAAACACCGAATGTGCAAAGTTCGGAATGATTCCAAGTATTGCTTGGAACGGTGCTAACAGACCGGTGCAAATGCTCTTAAATACATGTACAATTCCTGTTGTATCTGACATGTTAAAGATACGTGATATCATTTCTACGAAATGTATAGGGCAGTTTGTACGTATTAAAGTCTGTATCTCAGCCGAAGTCCTTGCAACTTGTAGATCATAGGTTTCTTGGCCGAGGTCAAAGGCACTGTTTGCTGTAAAAGCATGGCTTTCATTCTGATCAAAGTATCAAATCTTATAAAAGAGACGCTCAGCGAAGGCCATAAAGGCGACTCCCTGACTGTGTCTATTGGGGAAACAATACTTGCATACAGCAAGTGACCCTGGAGTTGACCGTTACTAGATATGGGATGCCTGGCAACATTCCACAGCAGCCCTGATCATTCAACATGAGTTAACTCCCATTTGAAAGTTGTCCAAACGCTGGATTAATCACAGCAGCTGGTGAACCGTGCTGATGGCAAGACAAGTTTGCCACAGAACCATTACAAGCTCCGTGTAAAATAATGTCCTGACAAATGAGTGAACCGGTCAGTGCATGTTTACAGTTAGTACCGCTAAGAAACACTTCACGATCCCCACTCCAACATCTATGTGTATACGGTAAATTCCATGATATCTTAATGTATTCCTTACCCAACCTTTCATATTTGCCTGCTTGCATCTGTCTGAGGCAATACTGAAACTGAAAAGTTGTCACAGGTAATGTTATTTTGCCATGAATAACCCATTCTGTTGCTGGTTTTTCTGCCACTGTAAATGGTAGCTTTTCCATTTTTTCAATGCTTAGCACTGTATACCTCGCTCCTCTTTGTGCCAATTCGATCTGTTTATCAGTGAGATTGTATTCTGCAAACAGAGACGACGTGTTGATGAAACGCCAAGGCACATAGCCCGCTCGCAAAGATTGCAGCGTCCATGTCAATAACACAATAGAACGTAATTGAGACTGACCTTGTTGTAACATAGCCAAATCTTGTTCTAGAATGTCGATAGCAGAGGATACAATGCCATCCAATGAATAAATCCTGGAGGACAAAGTTGTTAACCCATTGTCGACTACAGAGAGTGTTTTCTCTAAATTAATACGATCAAGTTCACGTATTCGTTCTGCAGCCTCTATCTGTGACACTTTCCATGCTTCGTTATAAGCAGCATAGATGCCGGCATATATGAAACGTTTTTGACGCGGTTTTCTTGGTCCAAGCAAGAATTCCCTAAGATCTGCGTCCTCTTTAAGTAAGGTTAAGTGTTGTTTCACATCCTGTAGTGTAGATTTATGCAGCCAATCGAGGCATAATTTACCTACACTGTATGTTGTTACCACCCCTGGATGTTGTCTTTGGACATATCTTGGGTCTGGCCTATGAATAGTAAAGCCCTGAGTTTTGTTCAAGAACCTTTCCTGACAGTTATTTGTGTCTGTGGGCCAGATCAACCATTTCTTCCAATTTGGATGAGTTCTGTTGAGTTGTAGTATATTGTCAACTGTCACCACTGCCTTTGTATTGTTATCACTGGCAGGTGTTGGCACAGAAGGTGTTTTCATCTCTTTTATCTTGGCTAACCCAAGACAAGATGTCTGTTGTACGGTGTCATTCAAAAACATTATTTGTTCAGGGATGATACAGGCTCTAAATAAAGCTTCTATACCCTGTACTTGCCAATCTTTACTACCCCAGACAGTTTTTGTCTCTATTGTGTCTTTCCATAAGTCGAAACCCTGTGTAGACAGTTGGGCAATAAATGCTTCAGAATAAATCTGTTTCGTATTTGTTAACATAATTTTCAGTCCTGATTTGTTTACATTTTTATAGTAAAACGTTTCTGGATCAGATGTATTATAACCTGAAAAATATGGAAATTTACTAGCAAAAGTTTTCGAACTACCTTGTGGTGGTGTAGGACAATGTTCCCATTGGTTAAACATAAACACATTTCTTGGATATGCAGTTTTGTGCAAATAATGATGACCATAGTGGTTATAACAATACAGTTCTTCATAATCAGATGAACCCTCTAAAAATTCATTTTTAGAAAATGCAGCAGATTTTTCTAGATCAAACATTATATCTTGAACAGTCTCTAAGTCCCAATCATCTGAATAGGTACTGGACGTAATTAAATCACTTAGTGAAATTTTAAATAAATGTGGAATGTTCAATTGTTCACTTGGACCGAAGATTTCATAATCTGTTTTGTCCCACACTATACCATCCTGTATAGGAACAGCTGTGATGTTCACTGATGACAAGTCTCTTGCTTCACGATGGGAAGATTTATGTGGTTTCAAAAGTACATTCACGTCTTTTCCTTCACTGTTCACATGGATGTATCTGCCATTTATAAGCATGCTTACAGTTGTTACCAAAGCTAGCCAGAGCAGGAAAACAAAAAGTCCAGATGTAATCCAGAGTTCAATCCATGGAGAAACCAGATAAGTCTTTTTCAGAAAGTGAATAAAGTCTTGTACTTGCTGCTTGAGTTTTGATGATGCTGGCGTCGTTTCAGGTTCGCTTGGATCTTCTGAGAACGTATCAAAGTCAATGAAATAGCCAGAAGCAGTTCTGTCAATTGTTGGAATTGCATCAGGATTCGTTGAAATCACAGGAACCAGTTCTTCACGAGTCACATTGGTGTAGACAGGTGTATTTGGACGAACTGTTATTTGGTTGTCAAGAGGGATGAGTTCCATAGCTTGGTTGCTTAGTCCTTCATTTGTTACAGCTGAATTCTCGATCGTGATCAGTCTTTCAGTCTGAACCTCTTGAATAGTAGCGAGAGGAGTGCGTCTGCTACTAGGTCGGAGTCCACGAGGCCTACTGCTTAGTATTGGCCACATGTTGTGGTTTGATCAGGTCGATTGACACAAATCTTTTCTCCTTTCTTCCAGCAAGGGGCGGCAGAAGTACTGTCCTTGTTCCTTGAACTGCTAGAACAGGTACCGGTTGTCTGTAAGAAGGTCCAAATTCCTTCTTGTCCGCTATTTTTTCTCTGACTAGATCCCCAACTTTTGGAATCCAGACAGGCCTTGCTGGGACCGCCGATTTTTCCCCAGTGGTGGTTGGCTGTAGGGATACGTTGCTTTGTTTCGTTCTTAATTTGTTAAGATCCTGTAAAACAGCCAAACGATCTTTGATATCAAATGTTTTTATGTCCACCACTGTGCCTACGTGTTCTAAGTCTGGAACCCACATTCTTGTCCCAAATAGGACCTCATATGGAGTGACCCCCTAGAGAACTTCTTGGCAGATTGTTAAGTGAGCGCTGAACGCTAATGAGGTGTTTGACCCACCCATCACCCGAGCCTAATACCCTAGCTGTTATAGACTGCTTTATGTCCCGGTTTTTCCTTTCCACAACAGAATTTCCCTCAGGATGGAATGGAGAGGAGTACCGCAATGCAACGCCCAGACTGGCCATGGCCTCCTTGTAAGCCCTAGAGCTAAACGCAGGACCCTGGTCAGAATGAAACGTGCCTATTGCGTATGTGCCGATATAGACTCGCAAATCTTTTATAACAGTTCGAGCGTCAGCCGAGCGCTGAGGCCATAACCATAGGAACCTAGAGCATGAATCCACTGCAACCATGATGTATTTATAATTACCGTCCCTTTGCAAGGGACCGCAGTGGTCCAGGTAAACACAAGCTAATGGTTTATCTGAAATTAATAAGGGTGTCTGCGCAGGACGTTTCACTGTTGAGACTTTCATCTGTTGGCAAATATCACATTCTAAAACATAGTTCTTAGTTTGTTTCCGAATGCCAGGCCACCAATATCTTTGCTTGAGTAAAGACACTGTCGCAGAAACACCTGCATGGGCAGAAGCCATCCCTTCGTGTGCTGCTAGGATAAGTCCTAATCTGCGTTCCTTGTTTGGAATTACCCTATCCCCCACTCCAGGGATTCGAGCAAAAGGAACGTTATTCGCATCAATTACATAAGAGTACTTGAGTGGAAACTTTTTTGGTAACGCTGCACTGCTGCCTTTGCTTGAAGCATTGACAGCTAACATTATCTCACCGTCTATTTTTGTTTTTGAACGAGTGATCGCAGCTACGGAAGCCGTCTGAACAGCCCCCTTCGCAGCTTCGTCAGCCAATGAATTCCCTGCAACGTGAACGCCATCACGCTGATGACTCAGTGTGTGAATCACGTGAGCCTTTGGTAGATCGTTTTTCAACTGAACTACTTGTTCCCAAAGCAGTTTGTGCTTTATTGTGCCACCTTTCGCATCTTTAAAACCATTTTCAAGCCAGGTTCGTATATAGTCATTATACGACTGAACACAGTAAAAGGAATCGCACACTATCAGTGTGAGGAATTCTCGATCCGTACTCTCAAGTGCCAGTTTGAATGCCTGTAGTTCAGCTCGCTGAGCTGTACAATCACCTAGTGACTGAGTTTTTGTGACCATAGGTCTGAAGATGCCATTTCGCATGCGACCTTTAACGATTGCACACGCTGCACTGTAAGCTTGCTTACTCCCTGTTGCGGGCTGTGCGGATCCGTCAGTGTAAATTACGAATTCATACTGATCGAGAGGCAGAATCTCAGTGGGCAGAGAACATTCTTGTTCATATTGGAGAAATGCCTGTGTTTTTAAATCTGGATCAAAAACATATTCAACATCAGTTGCAGCAAGAGAATTAACCCACTGTATCCATCTCGGATGTAAAGCTTTAGCATTTGGAATGCTCGCTTTGTGACCGCTTCTAAAGCCGGTACTGGGGTAACGACAATTATGCGTTTCCCTTGGGCTAAGGCTCTTTCTTTCGCTACAGCTGTTTGAACTGCTGTCAGAATTTTTTCAGTTGAACTGAAGCGCATTTCCGCTTGTGTATACAAATGTGATTTGTATGCAATTGGTACTTTCTCACCCTCATTAAAGGTTAAGTAAGTGAATCCACATTGACCCGAAATTATTCGAATCACCAAATTTCTTTGACTTACGCGTGTTTGTAAGTGATTTGTTGCTAACATGTTAGCCTGGAGTGAACGCAAAATTTCTGTGTGTTCCTGTGTCCAGTTTTTAATTGAAAAATCAGGTTTGATTAGTGCGTAGAGAGGTTTAACCCTTTCTGCGTAGTTTAGAATGTATGTTCTTCCAAAATTTAGGAATCCCAGTATTGATTGTAAGTTTTTTAGCGATTTTGGAGGTTGGAGCAGCGCACATTTCTCTAGAAAGTTAGCTGCCAAGCTCTTGCCTTCACTTGAAAGCTCATATCCTAAAAATAGGACATTGAGATGGGCAATTCGAGACTTTTAAAGTTGAACTTGTAGCCCTCAGAGGCGAATCCCAGTATAATGGTGCTCACCCTGTTCAAGTGTTTTTCCAAGTCATTGTCTGTCAGATAGATGTCATCGACATAAGACAATGCCTCGTTATCATAAATTTGTAGTAACTCCGTTACTCTCGCTGAGAATAAACCTGGGCTGTTCTTGAACCCTTGTGGGAGTCGACAAAAGTGACGCTGGGTCCCCATTATGGAGAATGCCGTTAAGTACCTACTTTCAGGTGCTATGTTTTGACAAAAGAAACCGTTTGAGATGTCTAATGTTGTTTTGTATTTTTTACGCACAATGTTATTCATTAATGCTGTGCTGTGTGCATTTTGCACTGCAAAAGTTTTAGAACAAGTGTTTAAATGTCTGTAGTCCAAAACTAGACGATATGTATTGTCTGGTTTGGAGACAGGAAACAAAGGATTGTTCATGGAGGAGGTGCATGTTTCAATCACCCCTTGATATTCAAGTTGATCTAAAATCTCCCTGACCTGTTTTTTAGCTTCTTGCTTAATAGGATACTGCCTCTGTGCAGTAGGTTCATGTTTCAGATTTATTTTATGGTGAGGTGAGTCCTCATCCCATCCTACATGATTTTTATATAATGCTGGAGCCTGGGCCACTGCCCATTTTCTGGCATATGTATATTTTAAGTGAATTGGAATGTGATTGGAGAAGGCAGGCATAATCATGTCCTCGCCGTGTGGGCACTCCCTGACAAATTGTGGTGGCCAGTCTTTTTCTGCTAGAAGTATGTCATAACCCTTTGATAGTTTTTCCCAAAAAAGTGCTTTAACCTGTCTAGGTTTGTCTCCCTCCATCCGGAGTGTTATTTCATATAACCTTTGTGGAGTACTAACCCTGGTGTCTACAGTCTCTACTGTAATGTACTCATTCAAGTCCACTATCTCCAGAAGTTCCATCAGGTTCTGGCGAGCTATTGTGACTTCTGCTGCACTGTCCAGCATTGTCTGAGCCCATTCTCCGTTCTTGAGTTGACTTCTCAGAATTCTCGGCATGTCTTACTATTAGACCTGCTACTTTCTTTTGGAGAATTGAGGTTTAGTTTTAATTTTTGTTGCGTGCTTGTCGTCTTTCGATTTCACGCGTTCTTCTCTATGTTCTGTTCATCCTCTTCTTTCCGAAGTCTGTGATGAGATCTGAAAGGGACGAGAGGAACGTGTATCATTATCTTAATACCTATCAGGTTTTCTCAAATTATCCCTATTCCTGAGGTTGTACCTCCATTCAGAGGGCTCCTTTTGAGGAGACCTATCTCGGGATTGAGATCTTTTCTCATTTGAATTTTGTTTATTAGACTCCCACTTCTTTTTAGAAGATGTAGGAGTTTGTTTAATTGAGTCCTTCTCAGGACTTTCAGATAGTTTTGGTTTAGCTGGTCTCCCACCCAAACTATCTCTGCCTAATTCTGCATATGATTGTTCTATAATTCTGGGTAGCTCTGTTTGATGTTCTGTAACATCAAATTCCCTTAATTTTTGTCGGATCGCCACTGCTGCTGCCTCCCCTTTAATATTTGATAATATTATTGTTGAGACCTGATCGAAATTTCTCAGTAATTTCATACCTAAATTTAAAGCAGGCTCTGCCCCGTATTCGTTTTGAATTTGTTTTAGGACATCAGGTATTACCGCAATTGACGGAATGCCGTGTGTTTTAGTGTAGATGGCAGCAAAGACTGAGCCCCAAGTGGTGCAGTCTTCCAGTTGTGGTGTGATCCCCATTGGTAAACTAATGGTTAGGATTCTGTGTTTCTCATGCGGGCTAGTATTTGGAAATACTGCTTCGATTTGAGTAATTTTTGAGCTATCCAAAACGGAATTTGCTCCCGCTTAGTGGGCATTTTACCCATGACTGCGTATAGAGTCTGTGGTGTAATTTTTAAATTGTTCCCCTGGTGAGGGGTTTGATTTGGAATTGTTAATGGTTGTTGGACTGTGAAAGTCCGCATGACATATTGAACCAATTGTCTGTAGATTTTTATTAACTCTGTGAGTTGATTAAGTATTTCCTCGTCTGACATTATTTCGATGTCTGGTTGAGGTGTGTAGCCGGCTAGAATCGGCCATGTTGCTCCTGGTCTACCTAGTGGACCGAGCCTAGTAATGTTTTTATTATGTTTTAGGGCGCCTTTAAACCAGAGCTGATGCTCCTGGTATGTTAATGGAATCTCTATATCCTCGAAAGGAATGTATTCCTCTGGTGGTTCATCTTCTTTGTAGAAGTGAAACAAGTGTGTTACTGGATTGGATTCAGGAAGAATTACCCATGAATAGAATACCTCTGTCTGAAAGGATTCATGTGCCTCAATCACGAAAACTGCTCTACCCCTCTCGGTGGTAGTCCATGTTTTATAAGTTTTAGAGTAATGGCTCTTCTTAAGTTTGGAGCGATGTCAATGACACCCTCCTCGGTTTCATTTAAACCGGTGAAGTTAAAAAGTGCTGGTTGGGCTGGATCAGCCGCAGCTACACCGTTTCCGGCGTCTTCATTCATTTTGTTTTTGAAAAATGTAGAACAAGTTTCAAGGAAACAAAGATAAGGTGCACAATATTGTGGAACACTGTATCCTTCAACGTTGAGCAAACCAAACAGCTAATATATAGGGTACTGCCCTATGTAGCCGTGGCGGTTACCAACCCTGCCCACTCCAGACGTCTTTTGGAGTATATGGGTAGGGGTCTCTGAGAGAGAAAAGAATATATGCACAGCTGAGTTACTCAGTCTCTAACGTTGAATTACTGCCTTACCAAACGTTGGGCGCCATGTAGTGTAGCTCCTATTTCCCTTATAGGCTCTGCGCATTGGAATAATATATCCTATAGGTTTGACATAGGACTAAGGTCGGTATGTCCCTATCAAGTATATTAAACTTAATTACTTGTGCCAGCTAGCTCAGAGGCCACTAGAAACTTCTTGACAACAAGAAGGGATTAGTTTCTGGCAGCCGCAAAACATGACCACTGTGTTTCCCTTACAGAATCTGGACGTGTCCCAGAGTCGTAGAAACAATAGATAACTATTTCACTCAGCTCAGTCGTGCAGTATTTAGTTACTCCTCAAAGTTACACAGAAATAACCAGACGGGCGTTTCAATAAGAAGGTTTATTGAACAGTCTTGTTTCTGTTGTAAGTTAGATGTGCTGTTACGATCACAAGACAGTATGCGAGATAAATAATGTACAAGGTGAGCAGTAGAAATAAATAATACTGCGTTAGCATTATCTTGTCAGCATATATGCATTTACATAAAATGACACAGCCTAAAAATGCGAGTACTCATACGATGCGTTTCTATCCTAGTTCTACCCAGTGTGCCTAACCTTTCCTAGGTGTAGGGAGAAGTAGAAGTAGGTGCTGTATTCCTGACTAGAGTATACTAAGAGTAAGTTACGCCTAGCATGCCAAGAGTCTAGTATGCCAAGAGTCCCTCTAGGTTCTAGTTTGCTCCATACCTGAAGAATGAGAGAGGTAGGAATCTCTTTTCCGGACTCGAACTCCAACACCCCGCAAGGGAAGTTAGATCACTGGAAGCTGGACTCTCTGCGTGCAGGAATGACAGCGTCTTCTCAGTGCGTCCGGCCGGGAATCGGGCTCCTCTGAAGTCGAGGTCTCCTCTGATTTACAGGGGTTTGGGAAGGTATATTTATACCTGAAAATGTTAGCATTGACGTAAGTTGGGTAGCGAAAGACGTCATGAATGAATCCCTTAAGGAATAGAGGTTCATGCATAATGTATGAGTCCTTGAAGAAATCAATAGTCCTGGGCAAGGGAAACTCCCGCAGCCTGAGGGTCTGTTTTTTCATGGACTCGTTGAGACGCTAGGGTGGACGGATGTTGGAATCCATGCCTGTATTTGGTATGCATGGTTTATGCCTAAATAAGGCCTGGGATTTTATGCCTATATAAGGGCAAGGCTGAATTGTGCCTATATAAGGACATGAGCCTAGAAAGCCCGTTTATGGACACCCTATAAAGTACACAACAGTACAGGAACTGCTGTAATGTTCCCTTAAGACAAGTCTCTTGGTTCACGATGTGAAGACTGGTGTGGTTTCAAAATCAAATTGACTCTTTGGGCTGTAAAGCTTGGCTGGAGGTATCGTCCATTAATAAGCATACTAAAAGTTATTATTAAACCTAGCCAGAAAATGAAAAATAAAATCCCAGTGATATACCATAGTTCTATCCAAGGTAACACCAGGTAAGTCTTTCTAAAAAAGTTCAAAAAGTCAATGAGTTTCTGTTGGAGTGATTTTTTGGCTGGCGTCGTTTCCGTCTCACTTGGATCTAGTGAAAACGTATCAAAGTTCATGAAATAGCCAGAAGCAGTTTGATCAATTGTTGGAATTGCATCGGGATTTGTTGAAATCGGATTTTGCTCGTGACGAGGCATGTTGACATAGATGTCTGTATTTGGTCTGATTGCAACTTGGTTGTTAAGTTGATTTTCAATTTGAAGATGAATTTCTTGTTGAAGTGGAACGAGTTCCATAGCATTGTTGCTTAGTCCTTCATTTTGTACAGGTGGCTCTTCAAACGTGATGAGTCTTTCTGTTTGAACTTCTTGGATTGTAGCGAGAGGAGGGCATCTGCTACTGTGGAGTCCACGTGGCCTACTGTTTAGTATCAGCCACATAGTGTGGTTTGATTAAGTCAATTGAGACGAATCTGTTCTCCTTTTTTCCGGCAAGAGGCGGCAGAAGTACAGTTCTTGTGCCGTGGATTGCAAGGACCGGTACAGGCTTTCTGTAGGATGGCCCAAATTCTTTCTTGTCAGCAATCTTCTCTCTGACTAGATCCCCGAGTTTTGGGATCCAGATAGGTCTTGCCGTTAATGCCTTGACTTCCTCATTGGCGGCCTGTTTCTGGAGCACGTTACTTTGTTGTGTCCTGGATTCATTTAGATCCTGTAAAACAGCCAAACGATCGTGGATATCAAATGGTTTTTCATCTGCCACTGTGCCTTCACAATCAAGATCAGGTACCCACATTCTTGTCCCAAATAGGACCTCGTAAGGAGTGACACCTCCTAGAGAGCTTCTTGGCTGATTATTGAGCGCGCGCTGTACCCCATAAAGGTGATCGACCCATCTACCGCCCGGACCTAATACCCTAGCTGTTAAAGATTGCTTTAAGTCTCGGTTTTTCCTCTCCACAACAGAATTTCCCTCGTGATGGTACGGAGAAGAGTACCGCAATGCTACGCCCATTCCTTCCATGGCCTCTTTGTAAGCCCGAGAGCTAAACGCCGGACCACGGTCAGAATGTAACGTGCCAACTGCGTATGTGCCGATAAAGATTCGCAAATCTTTTATAACAGTTTGAGCGTCAGCCGAGCGCTGAGGCCAAACCCATAGGAATCTAGAGCAGGAATCCACTGCAACCATGATATATTTCTTGGACCCATCAGATTGTAAGGGTCCGCAGTGGTCCAAATACACACATGCGAGAGCTTTGTCTGATTTCAGTAATGGTGTCTGTGCTGGGCGTGTTACGGTGGATCCTTTTATCTGCTGACAGATGTCGCATTTCAAGACATAGTCTTTAGTCTGCTTCGTTAACCCTGGCCACCAGTAGTTTTGTTTCAATAAAGAAATAGTCGCTGTAACGCCTGTAAGCGCAGAGCCCAAACCCTCGTGTGCTGCTAGTATTAAACCTTGACTACGATCCATATTTGGTATTACTCTATCCCCCACTCCAGGAATCTGAGCATATGGAATGTTTTGTGCATCTAACTTGTAGGAGTACTTGAGTGAAATTTTTTTAGATACTGCTGTGCTGCCTTTGCGTGAAGCATTGACAGCTACCATTATCTCGCCGTCTATTCTTGTCTTTGAACGAGTAACTGCAGCTATGGCGGCTGTGCGAACAGCCCCAATTGCGGCTTCATCAGCCAATGAATTCCCTTCAACGTGAACGCCATCACGCTGATGACTCAGTGTATGTATCACGTGAGCCCTTGGTAGTTCGTTTCTCAACTCCACTACCTGTTCCCATAGCATTTTATGCTTAATTGTGCCACCTTTTGCATCTTTGAACCCGTTTTGTTCCCAATGATGTAGATATTCATTGTACGACTGTACACAGTAAAAGGAATCACACACAATAAGTGTGGGGAATTCGTGATCCGTATTTATAAGTGCCAGTATTAGTGCTTTGAGTTCTGCCAACTGTGCCGTGCAGTCTCCTAGAGATTGCGTTTTTGTGCAACTCGGATGGAACTTGCCATCACGCATGCGACCTTTAACAATCGCAAACGCTGGGCTGTAAGCTTGCTTGCTTCCTGTGGTGGGTTGAGCAGAACCGTCAGTGTAAATAATGTATTCATACTGATCTAGAGGCAAAATTTCATTTGGTAGAGGATATTCTTGTTCGTATTGCAGGAATGCCTGTGTTTTTAAACTTGGATCAAATCTGTATTCAACATCCGTTGCAGTAAGAGAATTAGCCCATTGTATCCATCTTGGATGTAAGGCTTTTGCATTTGGAATGCTAGCTTTTGTAACAGCTTCTAAAGCTGGTACTGGGGTCACGACAATTATGCGTTTTCCCTGGGCCAGAGCTCTTTCTCTTGCTACAGCGGTCTGCACTGCTGTCAGGATTTTTTCTGTTGAAGTGAAACGCATCTCTGCGTTTGTGTACAGGTGTGATTTGTATGTGATTGGTACTGTTTCACCTTCATTAAAAGTTAAATAAGTGTACCCGCATTGACCCGCTTTGACTCGGATCACCAAGTTGCGTACGTTTACGCGTGTCTGTAAATGTTTAGAAGCTATCATGTCTTCCTGTAGGGAACGCAGGATATTTGTATGTTCCTGTGTCCATTGTCTGACTGAAAAATCAGGTTTTATTAAGTCGTAGAAAGGTTTTACCCTTACTGCGTAATCCAAAATGTATGTTCGACCAAAATTTAGGAATCCCAGAATTGATTGTAAATTCTTTAATGATTTTGAAGGTTGGAGCAGCGCACACTTTTCTAAAATGTTAGCTGCCAGGCTTTTTCCCTCACTTGACAGCTTGTATCCTAAAAACAGGACATTGAGGTGGGCAATTTTTGATTTTTTAAATTAAATTTATAGCCCTCAGAGGCGAATCCCATAATAATGGTGCTCACCGTGGTCAAGTGCCTCTTTAAGTCATCGTCCGTCAGATAAATATCATCCACATAGGACAATGCTTCTTCATCCAAATTTTGGAGTAACTCTGTTACCCTTGCTGAGAACAACCCCGGGCTATTCTTGTACCCTTGGGGGAGTCGGCGGAATTTCCGATGTGACACTAACGCACTGAATGCGGTCAGATACCTGCTTTCAGGCGCTATATTTTGGCAGAAAAATCCATTTGAGATATCAAGTGTTGTTTTGTATTTTTTGCGCACAATGTTATTTATTAATGCGGCACTGTGTGCATTCTGAACTGCAAATGTCTTTGTGGAAGTGTTTAAATGTCTGTAATCCAAAACTAAACGATATGTGTTGTCAGGTTTCATTACGGGAAACAAAGGATTGTTCATAGGTGAAGTGCAATTTTCAATCCCCCTGGTATTCTAGTTGATCTAGAATCTCCCTGACTTGTTTTTTAGCTTCCTGCTTTATAGGGTATTGCCTTTGGGCATTTGGGGAAACTTTTAGTGGGATCACGTGGTGGGTTGAATCCTCATCCCAACCAGCATGATTTTTATACAATGCTGGAGCTAGGGCAACCGCCCACTCCTGCGCATATGCATGTTTTAGGCGAATGGGAACGAGGTCGGAAAAGGCTGGAAAAATTACCATTTCTCCTCTAGGGCACTCCATGACGAATGCTGGCAGCCAGTCTTGTTCTGCTAATAGAATGTCATAACCAGATGACAGATTTTTCCAAAAGAGACCTTTAACTTTTCTGGGTGTGTTCCCCTCCATCCGGAGTGTTATCTCATGTAACTTATGTGGGACACTTACCCGAGTATCAGGTGTTTCCACTGTGATATACTCACTCAACTCTGCTGTCACCAGAAATTCCTTCAGGTTCTGGCGAGCTATCGTTACCTCTGCCGCGCTGTCTAGCATCGTCAGAGCCCACTCCCCGTTCAGAAGCTGTGTCCGCAGAATTCTGGGCATGTCTGATCTTGAGACCTGCTACCTTCTTCTTTTTGAACTGAGGTTTTGATTTTTGTTTATCCTCTTTTTTAGGTGCGTAGTCCGCAGCATGTTGCGTGTCTCTGGACTTTGTACGCTCCTTTGACCGTCCTTCCCTCTCGGAGTTTCGTGATGAACCCTGAAAGGAACCAGAGGAACGAGTATCAGTATCCTGATACCTGTCAGGTTTTATTAATGTAATCCCTATTCCTGAGGTTATACCTCTTTTCAGAGGGCTCCTGTTGAGGAGACCTACCTCTGGACTGAGATCTAGTGTCTTTAGAAGTTTGTTGTTTTTTATTTTCCCACTTCTTTTTAGAAGAAGTAGGTGTCTGCTTTGTAGTGTCCTTTTCAGGACTGCCCGCCAGTTGTGGTTTTAATGCTTTCCCACCCAAACTGTCTCTGCCTAATTCTGCATATGCAGTTTCGATTATTTTGGGTAGTTCGTGTTGTTGGTCGTCTGGACTGAACTCCCTTAGGCGTTGGCGGATCGCCACAGAAGCTGCTTCCCCCTTAATGTTAGCTAGTATTATGGCTGAGACCTGCACAAAGTTGTTTAGCAACTTCATCCCTAAGTTAAGGGCAGGCTCTGCTCCGTACTCATTTTGTATCTGTTTCAATACGTCAGGTACTACTGCTAAGGACGGGATACCATGTGTTCTGGTATATATGGCAGCAAAGACTGAACCCCAAGAGGTGCAGTCCTCTACTTGTGGTGTGAGACCCATAGGCAAGCATATTGTTAGGATTCTGTGTTTATCACTGGTTGTAGTATTCGGGAATACTGCTTCAAGCTGAGTTATTTTCTGAGCTATCCAGAATTGGATTTGTTCGCGTTTTGCTGGCATTTTGCCCATTATTGCGTGTAATGTTTGTGGAGTTATTTTATTAACTGTACCTTGGACTGGAGTGTCTTGTGCTGCAGCTGGTGCAGGCTGAACTGTTAAAGTCCTCATCACAAATTGTGTGAGGTTTCTGTAGATTTTAATTAAATCTCGGTGTTGTACGAGTAAGTTTGGCTGTGGCATTGTGTCAATGTCAGGATGCGGTGTGTATGCCGCTAATATGGGCCATGTGGCTCCTGCTCCTCCGAGCGGGCCTAATCTTGCTCTTCCTCGTACGTGGGGTAGGGCGCCTTTAAACCAGTAATTATGCTACTGGTAAGTGAGCGGGACCTCTACTTCCTCAAAAGGAGTATAGTCTGCTGGTGTTTCACCTTCTAGGTAGTAGTGAAACACATTTGTAATTGCATTTACTGCTGGGAGTGTAACCCAAGAATAGAACACCTCTGTTTTATTGGGTTTGTGTGCCTCAATCACGAAAATTACTGTTCCACCCCTGGCTCTTAAGCCATGTTCTAGAAGTTTTATGGTGACTGCCCTACTGAAATTTGGTGCAATTTGTATTGCTTCTTCAGGGTCTTCTTCTAAACCAAAGAGGTTTGTTGTAACTCTCCCTGTTGCGCTTGTTTCGTCCACCATTTTTAATTGGAAGAAGGGAGATTAAAGAGTTCTTAAAATAAGGTGTAAGTGCACAATTGTAGGAACTAACTGTCCTTCAAGCTTGAGTAACCAACAGCCAATAAATAGTATTCTCGCACTACTCAGCTGCGGCGGATTTTGTGCCCACCCACTCGAGACGTCTCTGGGGTTTTGTGAGTAGGTTCTCTGAGAATAGCACGACTGAACTACTCAGATTCTAGTGTTAAATAAGTACCAAACCAACATTGGTGGCACCATGTCGTGTAGTTCCTATAGTACCCATTCAGGACCTGCGCGTTTGTGTAACATAAGCTGTGGGCTTGGTGGCAGACTGACTCTGTGCACCCCCACCACTTATGTTAGATTGTTTTACATTAGCTAGCTCGCAGTGCCACTAGTGTCTCCTCTTATCGGGGAGAGATTAGTTTCTGGCAACCTTAGAACATGACAACCCTGATTCCCTCAGACGTGGAAACAATGTACTACCTTTCGCTCAGTCACTCGTGCTCACTTATTCGGTTTGTCTCAGAGAGTTACACAGAATAAACAGTCGGGCGTTTCAATAAGTATTTATTGAACAATTGCTATTCTAGTGTAAAATATATGTGCTGCAGAGACCAGCAGGCAATAGCAGAGATATATTATTAGCAGTACGATAAAAGCAAAGGGATAGAACAATTCTACCATATTGCGATAATCATGGATATATACATGAATATAAAAGCATTATGCAGAGTGTGCGTACTTCTACGATGCCTACCTAGATGTACCTGTGTGTATCTAGCATATGTGTGTAGGTCTTAGAAGCTAGGAGCCAAGAATCCTCCTAGGATTTAGTTTAACCCCCATACCTGAATAGAGAGAGTGTGGGACCCCGTCCTGGTCTCGAGTTGGACACCCCGTCCGGGTTGTGTCAGACCACTGTCAGCTTGAGCGACTGCATGCAGGAGCCTCAGCGTCTCTGGTCAGTGTGTCAGCATGGAAGTCTCGGTTCCCTCTAGTTTACCCGGGCAAGATGTGGTGTATTTATACCCTAAAGAGTCTCGGTCCTCAGTATGGTTTGTATTGGACATGAGGAAGACGTCAGGGGTGAACTTTATACATACATTATGCTGGTGGTGTATTCTTAGAAAGCCATGCATAATTAATGAGTACAGTGTGGGCCTGTGTTTGGAAGAACCCTGCTGCATTCAAAACCACAGGATAGATAACGTTCAGCTCTCAGAGCTCGTTGTGTACTAGCTGGGACCAATGTAGGTGAAAGATCATGCCTATATAAGGAATCATACTATAATAGGACATGTACAGTTGTGACCATAATTGGGCATATGCGGCCATGACCATAATTGGGCAAGTACGAATATGACCATATTAGGGTAAATATGAATACGTCCATTTTAGGGCATGTACGAACGGATCTACATTAGGGCATCTATGCGGGATATAACACTAGTATATGGTACCCATGTACCCAGGGCATAGGTACCCCAGATGGGCTGAAGCATGCATTATGCCACCCATGGGAGACCATTCCAAATGGAACTACAGGCCTGCCATTGCAGCCTGCGTAAGCTGGTGCTAGCACCACTCACTAAAGATATAGGTTTACTATATCTAGGGTCACTGCACTTAAAACCTATAAGTCACCTCTCTAGCAGGCCTTTGCAATCCTGAAGGCAGGGTGCTTGGTTCTAAGTGAGAGGGTGCCCCTGCATGAGCAGGACACCCCTACAGCCTACGGAGACCATTCTACCGGGTTGTCAGTGAAGCAACCATATACCATCTAGAGGGGCACCGCGTAATTACGCGATTACCATCTCGAAACTGGCTGCAACGAATCCTATCGGGCCTGATTCACAGAACTAACTTACGTCAAAAACGTAAAGTTAGTACTTTTCGGTATTCACAGAATACACTTACCACTACTAACTTTATGTCCGCTCTCGGGCCGGAGATTCCAGCCCTGTGGCGGAATTTCTGCCTCTGGGCCGGAATCTCCGCCTCCGGGCCGGAATACCCTCATTTAGGCCGTTTGAGCATTGAAACGGCCTAAATGAGGGTATTCCGGCCCGGAGGTGAGATTCCGGCCCAAGCGGAACTCCGTCACAGGGCCGAAATCTCCGGCCCGAGCAGCACATAAAGTTAGTAGTGATAAGTATATTCTGTGAATACCGAAAAATACTAACTTTGCGTTTTGACGTAAGTTAGTTCTGTGAATCAGGCCCCTCATGTTTGGCATCAAACATGTTGGAATCGTACCCCTACAATGTAAACAGTGTGGGAGGTATGATTTCAAGCACTGGAAGAGCCCTCCGTTAGGCTCTCCATGTTCCCGGTGCCAGTCTTCTAGACCCAGACAGCACAAAATGGTTGCTGCCAACCAGAGACACGATTCTGCCCTCCTGCTGCTGAGCCAAGCTCGAGCAGGGGAAATCAGAACAATATGCATCATGTCACAGGGAGGTGTGACCACCTCCCAGACAGGATTTAGTGTATTGGGACCGGGTGGGTGCGCTTGCCAGTGCCACAAAGTCTGCATGAGGGGCACATTTGGTGTCCCTGTGCATAGTCCGGTTAAAACCAGTCCTGGGAGCTGTTGGCTCCTGCTCTGGCGTGAAACTGGACAAAGAACATGGAAGTAACCTCACTCCTGTCCAGATCATACCCTGGGAGTGTCCCCTGAATCATCCCAACCCTTTCCTCCAACCTTCTGTCTTCCACAGGGTTTCTTCAGGGTCCACTGGGAAGGGTCCTTAATCTTTAAAAATCCAACCGCGACTTACACGTAGAGTTGTACGGAGCACGCGGTGGTGTTCCCACATTGCACACGCTCTCCATGGGGTCCCTATCTACTTACCTTGGTTGGGTCTGTGGGTCCCCAGCACTTCTGCGTCCTCTTGACCCGAGTTCTTATACCACTTTCTTAGTATATGGTTTGGTCTCCCCCTGGCATCCACTGTGTATTCTGTGCTACTTACTGTGTTTCTTTGCTAAAGTATTGTGTGCATTGTGCATATCTTTGGGTAGGAGATATTTGTATGTGTTAGAGAGTATTATATAATAAATACATATTTTAATAAATACTTTGTGTGGTTCTTTTTCACTTAATCTATACTATAAGATTGTATTCTGGTAAAACAAGCTGCTTTACACTCCTTCTGGAGTAAGCCTGAATACTGCTCTCCACAGCTACCACTAAGAGAGCTTTCTAAGGTTGTCTAAGGCCTCTTAAATCACCATAAGGGTTGTCTGGACTAGTGCAGGGTCTCCACTTACATAAGTGTATATCATATACCAGGCCAGCTTCTCACAGTAGCAATCTAGGCTACAATTTAAAAAGCTTCACAACCTTTCTATCACCTTTTTGGAAACCTGAACTACAGCTCTTTAGACTAAAATTGGTTATCTGTTGGTGACAGTGATGCGAGTATCTTTTTAGGTGGGTGCATCTTAGTGAATGCCTGCAGAATGTCCTTGCTTGGGTAGAGTGGAGGGCACAGGGTGACACACTGCAATTCAGATGTGTCCGGATTATCGTCTCTATTAGACAATTACCTTTCATAACTGAATGTGGTAGATAAGCATCTCTCCAAGGACTGTCTCATCTACCCAGTACTGAAAGCTTTTAGTGCACAATGTATTAATTTTCGCAAAGCATTACTGGGCAGATTTACAAGCCCCTTGCGACAACTTTACGCCACCGTTGCGTCACTTCTGTGACGCAGCGGCGTCGTAAACAATGCGCCACGTTGCGACATATATACAACGTGACGCATCTAGGGAGATGCGTCATGTTGTAAAGCTCTGCGCTACATTATACCTGCGTCAGGTATAATGTATGCAGGGTGGGGGTTCCTACGCAGGAAAGCCTCGTAAAAGTGACGCAGTGAAATCTACAAGATTTCACTGAGTCACTTTTACGACGCCACTGCATCAAAACCTTGCGCCTGCTTGAAGCAGGCATAAGGAGTGACGCAGCATGTTAGGAGTAGGCATTCCTAACCACTGCTGGAGTTGCGTCGTACTTGCGACACGACTTCAGCAATGCGCTGCCCTTACGCCGAAAAGATGCGTCACGCATCTGTCTATCCTTGCGCCACGGTGCGCCGCATTGTAAATGCGGCGCATCCATGGTGGCGCAAGGGTTTTTCTACGTGTCGCAATTTAACTCGCGCATCCCTGCTAATATGCAGGGATGCGCCAGTTCTTGTAAATCTGCCCCTAAGCATTTTGGAAAGGAATGAGGAAGGGTACGCCAAGTTAACAAATCTGTCTTTTACTTTTTTCCAAAACTTTGCAACTTTGCAAAGTGGGAAAACTTTTAAAAAAATAGCTTTGCTGATGCTCTCGACAGCAAATATGGCACATGATGCTTTAGTTAGAATCCAAGACATTCTAACCTGCTCTGGAGATCATTACAACCACTTCTGTGTTGAATCCTAATCCTGCCGGCCACATGTTCATACAAATAGACTTTTGAAGTCGAATCCTGAAAGACCTACTTTCTGCACCTTACTTTACTTAATATGTCTTTTAATACTTGCCCAACCTCGTAAAAACCAATATACTGGTGAGAAGCTTTGTAATCTCTTTGCGCGAGAAGGACATTGTTTTGTGCGATTGCAAGTATGGAAAATTACTTTTCTAGCATCTTTAACAAGACAACCTTCGAAAAAGTTGAGGTTTTCATAAAATATCTTTAGAAAACAATTCGCGTGCCATTAACGTCTCGATGTTGATAAAAAAAATCTTTGCCAGTTTCTCACACCCCTATTTGAGACACAATACAGGGATAGAAATGTACATTCCGGCTTATTTTCTAAAACCCAGGATTTCAAATATTTTTATTTTTGCAGAATTGTAATTCGGGCCTCTTAGAAGTCTCTCTGCCTCAAAACAAATCCATCAATCTACCCTCTTTGTAATGAACCCAGAGGGTTGGGTGTAAGACTTTTTTAGTTTCATGGACTACTGCCTACTTTTTGTAAGTGCATAAGGTCTTGTGAGGAGGACCCTGCTTTTATATATTTAATGGTTTAAATTTGTTTTATTGTCATGTTACAAATCTATCAGTTAAGGATCAGCATAATAAAATAGAGTGAGACATGACATTTCTTATAACAAAAGGAAACAAATAACTCCCCAACCCCCCACCCCTCCCCCGGGTACCAATTGCTCAGTGTCTAATAGAGACTCTATGCCTATATCTATCTGTAATCCCTTCATTGTGTGTCATCCCTCAATACGGCATGAGGTGGGTCCGTAAGACGCAAAATATGTAAATACCGGGGGCATGTTAGTTCTCGAAATTCTTGGGAGAATAGCGAGATAAGCCATCGCCATGTAGTGTGAAAAGTGTCACCCCGACCTGCAAGTGTATGAGTAAGTCTCTCCATCCCCAGGATCCCCCACAGGTGGTGCAGCCAGTTCAGATATGTCAGTAAGGTGGCGGACCCCCAGAGCGAGAGAATAGTCTGGTGTTCAGCCCTCAATGCTATGCTTATTTGATGCCCTCTACGGGATGAAAGGGAATACGTTAGGGGGTTAGGGAGGGCCAGTAGCATGTAGGACGGAAATCTAGGGTGTTCTGTTGAGTAGTGGGTGTCAATGTCATTTAACACCGACTCCCAAAACGATGCCAGTTTTGTACACTCCCAAAGGATATGTGTGAGCGTACCTTTCTCCCCACATTGTCTCCAGCATGTATCGCTGCGGGCTGGATTCCCCCTATGAAGCCGTTCTGGGGTGAGATACCAATATGAGGTGATCTTTAGAGCTGTCTCTGTGCTTGCTATGTTATAAGTCCTATGTCGAACACTCTGTGATATATATCTTTCCAGTCTTTCGCAGACAGCTGTCACCCCAGTTCTGTTTCCCAACGACGTTGGGCTGGACATTTGTCTGCCTTTTGCGTAGGCCAGAAAAGTACATATAATTCAGATAGAAGTCTTTTATCAGAGCGCTTGCCCACCAGCCACCTCCCAAAAGGGGTCAAAGTCCGTTCGTCTCCACTCCTCATGGTAGAATGCAAAAGCCAATGCCTTATCAGGGAGTATCTAAAGTGTTCGCCCTGAGGGAGAGTGTAATCTTGTTTAAGGACATCGAAAGTTAATGGGCTGTCCGTGTCAAAGAAGTGTCCGGCCGCCTTGCAAGCAGCTTCCCTCCTAGCCCTGAAGGTGGGTCCGTTCCCAGGGGCAAAGGCTAGGTTATCGACAATCGGTGTCAGGGGGGATGGGAAGGTGGTTAGGTGTCTTCTGTGTGAGCAGCAATCCCATACCCTCATAAGAGAATTTGTAGCAGGAGAAATAGATAAGCTGGGTGCTCGGTGGCGGCGCAATAGAAATGGGACCTTCTCCAGGGATGTCCCCGCTATAGCCCTATCCATAAATAACCTGTTTTTTCTGATTCAGGTCTAGACCACTCTACCAAATACCGTAACTGGGCCGCCTGGAAGTATCTAAGGAGACAAGGTATCCCTAGCCCCCCCTCAGCCACTGGGAGCCAACTCCGTTCTTTACTCATTTTCGGTCTCTTACCCTCCCATGCAAACGGATGGAAAGCCGCCTGTAGCACCGGTATTGTCCCTGGCGGGGGAGTCAGGGGCAGGGTCTGAAAATAAAAGAGAATTCTGGGTAAGGCGGTCATTTTTAGGGCTGCAATGTGACCCATCAGAGAGAGTGGATAGCGTTTCAATTGCTCCAGTTCGGTACCCACCTTCTTTATAAATTTTCGATAGTTAATATCATTTGTGCGTTCCAACGTGGAGCATAGCTGAACTCCTAGATATGTGAGGGACTCAATTGACCACTACACTGTATACTTGCGTTGCAGGTTTTCTACCACGACCTGGGGGACTGTGATATTAAGGGTCTGGGACTTCTGGATGTTCATACGAAATCCAGAGGCTGCACCGAAAGCCTCTATTTCTATCAAGAAGTGAGGAAGACTGTCCTGGGGATCTTCTAACATGACCATCACGTCATCCGTGTACAAATTAATTTGGTGCTCTTCCCCCCCTAAAATAATCCTAGTGATGCCTGGATGATTTCTCACCCGTTGTGCAAAGGGCTCCATATAAAGAGCAAAAAGGAGGGGAGAGAGAGGGCACCCCTGCCTGGTGCCTTGCTATATAGGAAGTATATCTGAACTATATCCATTCACCCTTTCTCTTGCTATCAGGATCCCTAGCCACTGAGAATACAGGCCCAGAATCGTTCTCCTATCTCGAAGTGTTTCAATGTCGCATCTAGGAATGGCCAATGGACCCGGTCAAACGCCTTCTCGGCATCAACCGAGAGTAACATGCTGGCACGCCTTATCAATGATGTGGAGCGGTATGAACCCGCACTGATCGGGACCAACCAATCCCTGCATACAGGGACTCAGGCGAGCTGCTAGGATGCTCGTAAAGAGCTTGGCATCCGCATTCAGAAGTGATATAGGGCAGTAATTAGCACAGTGGCATTTGTCTTTCCCCGGTTTAGGGATAACAACTATTTCTGCTTCTTGCTGAAGGGGGGAGACTGCCTGTTGATGTGATGTCATTGAATAGCCGGGTGAGAACTGGAGCTAAGTCAGCGCAAAAGGCTTTATAGAAACCTGCCGAGAAAACCATCTGGACCTGGGGATTTCAGAGACTTCTGCCTGGAAATAGCAGAGATGATCTCCTCAATGCCAATGGGTGCCTCTAGGGAGGCAGCTTGGGATTCGGTCAAGCGGGACATTGCTGCCTGGCTTAGATAATGCGAGGGAGCATCGGGTGTAGTTGGCTGCCCAGGATATAGTGATGCATAGAAGTCTCTAAAACTCTCCTCAATTCTACTATCCCCTTTTATCTGTTCATCATCTACGTTAAGGAGAACGTCCACTCTAGCTGACTGTCTCTGGGCGCGGAGTATTGTCGCAAGCAACCTTCCGCATTTGTTCCCCTTTACATAGAAGGAGTGCTTTAATCTAAGGAGTGAATATTCCGCCCTGTCTAAATTCAGCCTGGCTAACTGTTTCTGGGCCGTTTCCAATTGGCACCAGATTCTCGGAGCCCCCAGACGTTCGTGCATATGCTCCAGCTCTCTGACCTGTCCTTGGAGCTCCCCTTGCTTGGCGTTGCGTTGGCAGTTTTCTTCCACCGCTATCGCTATAATCACCCTTGAATAACCGCCTTTAGTCCCATAAAGTGGAGGTAGAGACGTCCGGGGTGTCATTAAGCTGCAGATAGTCACGTATGGCTAACTGAATCTGCGTAACTACCTCAGATCTTTGCAGAATCATCTCCCTGAGCCGCCATCTATGCCTAGAATCCCCCCGGGATGGATGCCTAAGCTCCAAGATCAGTGCTGAGTGGGCTGAAGGAGATAGTGGCTCAATCTCTACTGATTGCGTTAACAAAAGTGCCTCTCGTGTCACCAAAAAGTAGTCTAGGTGGGCGTAAGTCCTATGGGCATGTGAACAAAAGCAGTAGTCCCTTGTTTGAGGATGTAGAGATCTCCATAAATCCATTAGTCCCTTCTCCCTCAACCAAACCAGCCCCTCTTTAGACAGAGACCCCGGACCCTCCCCCCCTGGATCCCGAGCGGTCTAGATCGTTATTGAAGACTAAATTAAAGTCCCCACCAATTTAAACCAACTGGTCTTGAGATACTAGGTTTCGTGTTCTGTCAATAACCACGCATGGACCGGTAGGTGATCTCTTTGTTCTTTATTTCTTTTCTCTAGCCCCGTGCCCACACGCATGTCTTATCCCTTTCCCCTAGTCCCCTCGAAGTGTCCGCCCCACTCCCTGACCGGAAGTGGTGTCCGGTCTCTGTCCCCTCCCTTACGTCGTCCGAGTGCAGGGTCCTAGTGCCCCTGACCCCAGGTCACTACATCTCCCCCTTTGTCACGAAAAGAATGCAGGGAGATGTTGATAGATCCCATTGTGTGTCCAGAAAGAACTAGTGATAGAGGGAGAGAAAAAGAGAGAGAGAGAGAGAGAGATAGAAAATGGAAAAGGGAGAGGCTTGCCCTCCTCCTCATCATTGCATTTCTTCAATCAGTCTTTTTGTCCTTTTTCTCACTCTTTTCCCTTCTTGTGACTCCTCGTCTTGTCCTTCGCAGTTGTCCATGCTTTTTTCTCCATTGTCTACTGCTTTGCTTCTCTCCTGGGCGCCGATGTTCTCTGCCGCAGTGTCCTCTCCTTTTTCATCAATTGTCTTCACTCCTTTGAAGTGAGAACTGTTCCGTGTTATTTGATAGATGCCCAATTCCGCTGTGATCATTGGCCCCTTGACTTCTGTTATGGTCATTTGGTCCTTTGAGAATGGGCTGTCAGGCTTTCTCCTCTGATGCACCACTACTTGGTCTCCTTGCTTCAGGTGACCCGGAGTGGCATGTCGCCTGGCGTCCGCGTATGCTTTCATCTTCTCCTTGGCGTCATGGTCCCTGATAGCGATGCTGCTGTGTTCTGGTGACTTCTTCGCTTCTAGCTGAGGTAGCCTTGTTTTGCTTGACCTTCCCAGCACTAATTCAGCAGGGCATCGTCCTGTGGAGCTGTGGGGGGTGTTTCTGTAGTCCTGTAGCACTTGACAGAGCGCCTGTCCTATGGAAATCTGCGTTATCTTTGCTCGTTGTACTGCCTTCTTTATGCTGCCCATGAACCGTTCCACCATGCCATTTGTCTGTGGCCACAGAGGCGTTATCTTCCTGTGATGAATGCCTAGATACGCCATGAACTTTTGAACTCCTCCCCTGAAAACGGAGGACCGTTGTCTGTCTTTAGTGTCTCTGGTGATCCCCAGGCTGCAAATACGTCGTCCAATATTGGTAGCGTCACAGTTGCTGATGTAGAGGAGATGTGTTGTACGATGGGAAACCTCGAATATTCATCTATGATCACGAGCAGATAGTTGCCTGTGTCTAGCGGCCCATAGAAGTCTGCCACTAACGTTGTCCATACTGCGTTTGGAAGTTCTGACATTTGTAGTGGTTCTGGTCTTGCTGGTTTGCCTGTTGTTTGACAGATATGACAGCTCAGGATGGTGTCTTCCACCATTCGGTCTAGGCCAGGGAACCACACCTTTTCCTGCAGCATCTTCTTTGTTGCAACCATGCCTCTGTGTGACTCATGTGCTAGGCTAACAGTCCGTCGACGCAGCCCTTTTGGTATCACTATCCGTGTTCCTCGCATCAGTATGCCATTCTCAGTCTCTGATAGTTCATCGTGTATCTTTTTGAGACGCTATCATTTCCTCCTTGTTGACTCCGTCTCCCATTGTGCAGTTGTTGTTGATGTGTCTCCATCTCTGCTGTCTTGTTGTTACTTTCGCCGCTTGCATCGTGTTGTCCTTTGTTGTCTCTTGCTCCAGTTCCGCCAGTGTTATTTGTGCTGGTGTGTTCTGTCATAGTACGAAGTTAAGGTATTCTTCTGCCATGGAGGTCTTTTCTGGCACCAGTGGTAAGGGGTGCCGAGACATGTAGTCAGCCGGGTTGTGCTCTTTGCCCGGCTTGTGCACCTATTTTGAAGTCGTAGTCCATCAGTCTTATGCCCCAGCGTTCAATGCGGGGTGGCATCTTTGCATTTGGATTGCCATATATTGTCACCAGGGCCTGATGATCAGTTACGATGGTGAAGGGTTTGCCATAAATGAACATGTGATAGTGCTCGCACGCCCATACTACCGCTAAGCTCTCCTTTTCAGGTTGGGAGAATGCTCTTTCAACGTCAGACAGACTTTTGCTTGCGTACGCAACAATTTTTCTTGGGGAGTCTCTGCCTGGCAGGTGCTGTGCTATGATTGCCCCTAGTCCGACCGGGCTGGCGTCTACGGTCAGCTCGGTGCATAGCAATGGATCAAAGTATGCAAGGTGATCTACGGCCATCACTGCTTGTCTGATGGCTTCAAATGCCCAGCTGCACTCTTGTGACCAGATGAACTTCTGACCCTGTTTAGTTAAGTCCCGCAGTGGTGTGCTCACCGTGGCGAAGTCCTTTATGTAGCGGGCGCAGTAGCTGGCAAGACCAAGGAACGACCTCACTTCTGCAACATCCATTGGAGGATTCACCTTCTGCAGTGTCTCGACCTTGCTGGGGTCCGGCCTCATTCCCTTCTTGGAGAAGATGTGTCCAAAGAACACCAGTTCACTCCTTCCTAGCTCGCATTTGTCGGCGTTCAGTGTTAGTCCTGCTTGCTCCAGCTGTCGGCATACCTCATGTAGGGCACTGTCATGCGCTTCATCAGACTGACCAAATACTAGGATATCATCGCTGTAGTTTAGACTGTTTTTACCGGCCTTATCATATGTCTTATCGTTTCCTGAAATATCTCTGCGGCAGATGAGATGCCGAAACTCAAACGCTTGTAGTGGAAGAGGCCCATGTGCGTGGAGAACGTGGTAATGTACCTTGACTGCTCATCGAGCTCCAGTTGGTGGTACCCTTTGCACAGGTCCAACTTCGAGAATAGGCATGCACCAGTGAGACAGCTTATCATGTCATTCAGGTGTGGCCCAGGGTGTCGTTCTCTCTCAATGGCTGTGTTCGGTATCCGCATGTCCACACATATGCGGATCTTTGACGTGTTCTTTTTCGGAACTGCCACTATTGGAGACACCCAGGGTGTCGGTCCTTCCACTGGCTCAATGATGTCTTGTGCCAATAGACTCTGTATCTCTTCTTCGACCTGAGGCTGCAGATGTGTAGGCACTCGTAGGTGATGCTGCGCCACCGGTTTGACTGCCTCGTTAATGTGTAATGTTATTTGTTTCCCTTTTAGTTTCCCTAGGCCTTGTAGTATGGCTGGATGCTCTTGTAGAATGTTCCGTTTCTCTGACATGTGGTATGTCATTGCCAGTAGGCCCATTATCTGCGCCGTGACATTGCTCAGCAGGCATGGTGCTGGGATGTCTCCCCGTAGCACATGTATCTCTTCTCTGCAAGACCTGTCCTTGTACGTCAGTGTTTCCGTGAATTTCCCCATATTTTCCACCGGCTTCTTCGATCCCCAGGTGAACACGTCGACGATAGATAGTGACAGTGGCGGTCTTATCTTCATCTTCTCATACTCCGACGTGCACATGATGTTGCACGTGGCCCCACTATCAAGCATGAACCGTGTACTGTGGCCTCCTACCTCAATCTCCACTGTCGCTGTTTTTCTGATCTGATGCTTCTCCACACAGTTAATGTGCTCAGCCCTCTGTTCTTCTGTGGGTGCATCTGACATCAGATACAGTTGTTCCGCTTTTTCCGATGTGACTGTTCCATCAGATTCATTTGATGAGCTGCGATTTGCCATCTCCATGTACCTGGCATACCTGCTTGTTACCGCTCGTGTTCTTGCCGGTCTTCCTCGCTCACTTTTGAACTGTCTGCTCATGCAAGCGCTTGCAAAATGATTGTCTCTGTTACACTTCCTGCACTTCTGGCCCATTGCCGGGCATGCACCGACGTGTGGGAAGTCAAGGCCGCACCGGTAGCACGTTTTTTCCTGTCTTTTTGTTGGCGGTGTGCTGTCTTTCTTTTTGTTGCTTCCCATTACGCGGTTCGCTTGTTCCGCCCTTCTGTCTTTGCCTAGCTCCATCTCTTTGGCATGTGCCGTTGCTCTTGCTTCTGCTCGGGCCAGTGCTAGTATCTTCTCCAGCGTCGTTGGTTCCTTTAGGATGCGCGCGCGGAACTCCACGGACTGGCAGCCTTCAATGATGCGCAGTCGTATCGCTTGTTCATTGTCGAACTTTTCAAACTCGCAATACGTTACTAGCTTGCGCAGTCTTGTCGCGAAATCGTCAAGGGACTCCTCAGTTCGTTGTCACGCGGTGTTGAATGTGTACCTTTCGAAGTCGATGTTTCTTTGCGGGTCGAACTTCTCCGTGAGGCACTGTATGAGTCCCTTGTACGTTGCCGTTTTTTCGCTGGGAAATGTGGCGAGCAGATCTTCCACTTCATCACCTACGAGATTTAAGAAGAGGTCAACGTGTTTCGCCTCTACGACGTCTGTGGCGCGCATGTATCGTTCGAATTTCCGAATCCAGCGTTCCCACCTGATGCATGTCTGTGGTTCCGATAGGCTGAATGGTAGTGGTCTGCGAAATATTGCCTGTGCACCGCTTTTGTCACTTTCAATGCTCATCTTCCTTGTATCTTTGTTCTTTTCTGTCTTCTTTTGTTATTTCTCTGCTCTTATTTCCTTTTTCTGTTGTAAAGTCCCTTTAGACCTCTATTTTGCCCTTTTCCTATTGCTTTTGGTTGATGCCTTCTGGCCTTCTCCAGCCTCTTATTGGCTGTCCCGCCTGACTCTAAGATGGCCGCCGGGACTTCAGTGGGCGAGATTTGCTATATATTGAATTGCCTGACTTAAAAATGGCCGCCGGGCCTTCCTCAGCTCTTCATTGGCTTTCCCGCCAGACTCTAAGATGGCCGCCGGGTCTCGCGAGATTTCGGGTCAAATCTAAACGCGGGAGGCTCGGACTCTCTTTTAGTCAGCGGGCATTTCTCCACGATCGGGTGCCTTTATTGCTATTTCCCTCACCTCGCTTTCCTGGATGCGGCCGGGGTGGGCTCCCGATGTCGCTGTAGACGCTGCACAGGGTGGGCTCCTGGCTCCGTTTCCTTTTTTGATTGGGGTGGGCTCCCGATTTTGCGTCTTTTTCTTTTGGGGGCCGACGGAACAGGGTAGGCTCCTGGTTTCGTCTTCTCTTCGTTGGGCGTACTCCCAACGTCGTCTCCTTCGCTCAGCGGACCAGGGTGGGCTCCTGGCTCCACGTGGCAATGATGGATGGGCAGAACACGTTTCGATGGTGGCTCCTGATCCCTCCTGCTCATCACCAGTTGTTGTGTTCTGTCAATGACCACGCATGGACCGGTAGGTGATCTCTTTGTTCTTTATTTCTTTTCTCTAGCCCCGTGCCCACACGCATGTCTTATCCCTTTCCCCTAGTCCCTCGAAGTGCCCGCCCCACTCCCTGACCGGAAGTGGTGTCCGGTCTCTGTCCCCTCCCTTAGGTCGTCCGAGTGCCCAAGTCACTACACTAGGGATTCCTCTATAGCCGCCCTGATGAAATGCTCCTGCCCATCGTTGGGTGCATAGAGTGAACCCAAGGAAAGGGCCCGTGGCCCCAATTGCACGTGGTATACCAGGAAGCGGCCCTTGAGCTCCACAAGCTTCGATCCCACTGTACCGCGAACTTGCACGTGAGGAGTATCGCCACCCCTGCAGTTTTACGCTCAGTGGAAGAGAAAAACTGCTGGGAAAATGCCTTGGTCTTAAGCCTATGTGTGTCTTTTGCTAAAAGGTGAGTCTCCTGAAGGAGACATACATCGGCCCCGGTGAGTTCTAAATATGAGAGGATGGATTTTCTATTAACAGGGTAGTTCAAACCCTTCACGTTCAGAGAAAGGATTTTCGCCAAACGAGTGCAGTCTAGTGTGGTGCGTTTCCCAATTGTGGCTATGTTTGGGAAGGTGTAGTACTGTGCGTAGTGGGCCCTTACCTTGCCATGAAACGTATCTAGTCAATACAGAGTCAGCTAGACCTAGGGTCTCTGATAATCCCATGTGCTGGTACTTATAAACAAACAACAAAAAAACAATAACATTAAAGAACTGCAAAGTCTCTGGAGTGGGCGGTATTGAACAGTCAGCTCTCGCCATCTCTGGAGTAGGAAAAAGGATGGGGTCCATAGTGGCCAGCGGCTTCCAGAGGGGGTCCCCCCCAACCCGGCCTCGACAGCTGTTGTAGCGCATGATCCCAGGTTACTGCGGTCGTCAGTCTTGTTGCCATTCTGAACTTGGGGCAGCTCTCCGGACAAACTCTCTATGACCGCCTTCCTCTCTTGGGCTATTGTGGCTGGGTCAGGCTTGACCAGGCTCTTGCCTCTGACCCTCCTCTTACCCTCCTCCTCCTCCATCTCGGGTATCTACCAGGCCCTGTGTCCGGCTTCGTGGTGCTCCCATTGGCATCCTCTGTATTACCAATACCGAGTAGATCACAGACGGCCCGGAATGAGCGCAGCTGGCGTGTCTTACCCTCCCAGCTGAAGATTAACCGGAAAGGGTGGTCCCAGGAGTATAAGATGTTTGTTAAGTGTGAGTCCAGCCCCTCACCTGAAATCCAGGATTGTCTGTGGGGGCGATGACTGCTCCACAACCCACCCTGAACACCCCTCCGCACTCAATCAATCAATCAATCAGGGAATTGTAAGCGCGCTACTCACCTGTGAGGGTCTCAAGGCTCAAGCACTACTGACGACAACAGGAGTCCAGACAGGTGTTCAAAGAGGGAAGGGGAATGGGACGAGTGACAAGAAAAGAGAAAAAACTGCTACTGGGCGCCGTCTGAACCAGCCAGCATGTAAGCACCGGTGTAACACTTGTCTTTTCCCTAGGATAAAATGGAAAGTATAAGCTACACAATTAGCCTTTCAAAAAAGCCATAGAAAACCCACCTCAAAACCCTTTTGACATCTGTCATTCAAATAACCAATTATCATTTGGTGTATTAAGATTAACCCTGGGCAAAGCACTTCGCTACGCTCGCGTAGTTTGCGAAGTTTGCGCTACTTCGCACAACGCGAATTGCACGTAGCACAGTGCAAACACGCGTAGCGTAGCATAGTGCAGCGGTAATTTTTTGCTTGCTCGCGGTCCTCAACGTCAAGTTGGCGACCGCGAGCAAGCAAAATGACATCCCGGCGAGATTCTCAACGCAGGGAGGTCAGGTTTCTCATTGCGAGTGGTCGCGTATGCTCGCGACCGCTCGCGATGAGAAACTACCAGTCCGCGTTGGAAAGCTGCCGCTCGAGTAAAAATCTACTCGAGCGGCAGTAAAAGACAGCTCGCACTGTGCAAGATGCCGTTTTCAATGATTGCACAGTGCGGACAAGCATCCGGCACTGTGCAATCATTGCGAACAGTGCACTACGCAGTTCGCGTAGTGCTACGCGTAGTTCGCGTAGTGCGAACTGCACTTTGCGTAGCTTCGCGTAGCGCTACTTCGCGAACTACGCCCAGGCTGAATTAAGATGTATTCTGGCTTATGAGTTTTCTCATTCGTTTTTGTAATGGAACTTAATAGCAGGTACTATAAAACGATACACATAGACATATTAGTCTTCATATTCAAAACAAAATTTGCACTTCAAATACCTTTAAATTGTTCCCACTCTCACCTGATCAAAGTATATAGAAATGGCTTAAAGAGTCTTCTTCTGTATTATATATTCAGAACAAATTAAAAGTCAAATGTCTGAACAGATCAATACTTTAACTAAAAATCAGCAATATCCTAAATGCAGCTCTAATTCCTCAATAATGCGCAACAGAGATTAATTGTCCTTGACAGTGAAATATAATATCCACGAAGGAAAGGCTAAGTGAAAATAATGTAAAGAACACTTAGCTCCTTTGTTACATGTCCTTTCGTCCTGAGCAGGCTCAAGTGTGAAGAAGGGGATTCCTGCAGACTCCGATGCTGAGAAACGGAGAGGGAATTCCCTGCAGTCCTGGATGACGCGTCCCACGTCGTCGTCGTCACGAACAGGAAGCCAAGCAACGCGTGCATCATGGGCGTGTCTATTTATAGTTTAATTTTGGGCATTGTCTGGTGCGTAGAGGCAACGTGTTGGTGACGCAATAGTCACGTGCTCAGCCGCCCGACTTGTTGTGTTGACAACGTGACAACAACGTCAGTGATCGCGCATTGCGCCTCAATTTCAAAACAAGGTGGCAAATAAGCTAGTGCGTGCATATACCTAGCGCGCATTGGTAATTCAAAGGAAAACAGAGTTTTTAACAGACTTAGTCACGGACATGGTGTCTGAAAGCCTTGAAGTCTGTCATCAAGCATTAGCAAATGCAACTGCACAAATGAACTTATTAATAAACGTACTGATTAAAACAAGTCCCAAACTCCATTCTAAACACGCATTGCCACATGACTGATCTGTACACCATGTGGATGTTGACATACCAGACAAGTGGTTCTGCTTCCTGTAAGAAGAGAGTTCCTGTAAGAAGAGAGTTCCTGGCAGTCCTCCCACTCAAATGTCATGGTTTAGAAGTATATCGTTGATGGAACTGTCGCACTAGACGTGGAGCGTGTACAGAGGAGGCGGGTTCCCATGAGTTTTCCTCAGACTCGTATCCTTTCCATGCTAGTAAATAATGTAAAATTCTGTGGATTCTTTTTGCATCCAAGATTTTAGCTACTTCAAATTCCCATTCTCCCTGTATTTTAATGGGTGGTGGTGGTGGGCCTGTCCGGTTAGTGGGGGAATAGGGACGAATCAGGGAGACATGAAAGACTGGATGGATTTGGTATTCCGCAGGTAATGCCAATTTAACAGTTACAGGGTTAATTATTCTGAGAATTGGAAAGGGACCTAAAAATCTTGGATGTAATTTGCGGGATCCCGATATATGTAGATTTTTTGTCGAAAGCCATACTTGGTCCCCAATTGAGTATTGTGGGGTAGGTAATCTATGTTTGTCAGCCTGTTTTTAATCCTGTTGTTGGTAGGAAGCTAGATGTTGTTTGGCGTGTGTCTGGATGTGTGACAAGTTCTTGTGATGATCCTGGACAGCTGGGACCTGACTTGTGGTAGTTATTGGTTCAACTGGGAGCATTCTAGGATGATAACCCAATAGACAATAAAAAGGTGACATTCCTGTAGCTGAGTGGATAGTATTGTATATACAAATTCTGCTATGGGTATTGCCTTATCCCATTCAGAGGTCAAGGTGGAAAGCAAACAACGTAATGTTTGCTCCAGTGTTTGGTTCAATCGTTCTGTCTGTCCGTCTGTCTGGGGATGATAAGCAGAGGATAAACGGACATCTATGTGCATAGATTAACAAAAACTACGCCAAAACCTGGAGATGAATTGCGGATTCCGGTCTGATACAATGGCAGTTGGCAATCCATGTCGTTTAACATGTTGTATAAAGAGATCTGTCAATTCTTTTGCTGAAGGCATGTGTTTTAAAGGGACAAAATGTGCCATCTTAGTTAAGTAGTCCACAATTACCCATATGATGGAATAACCATTGGATTTGGGCAGAGTAGTGACAAAATCCATACTTAATGTATTGCAAGGTGTGGGTGCTATAGGCATGGGTAGTAACAGTCCTGCAGGAGCTGCATGGGACGCTTTGGATTGTACACAGGTTGGGCAGGTTTTGACGTAGTTTTCGACATCAGATGATAATGTAGGCCGCCAAAAGTTTCTTTGACATAATTCCAAAGTTTTCTTAACACCTGGATGACCAGCTAATGCGGCGTCATGATTCCAATACAATACTGTGTTTCGTAAGTCTTGTGTGGGAATATACAAACAATCATTATGATACAATAAGTCCCCTTTGGTAGTGGTTTGAGAAGGGCCAGCCTCTTTCTATTGTGCTTGTGAAACCGGAGTTACGAATTCCTGGGGATCACAAAGAGCAACAATTTTGTGTTCAGGAATAATTGGATTAGGTTCATTAGTGTTTTTGTCCATGGTGGGAAAAGTTAATCGTGATAATGTGTCCGCTTTTTGCTGCTCTTTACCTGGCCTATATGTGATTAAAAAAACAAATTCGTTAAAAAATAACAGCCAACGAAGTTGGCGTGGTGTTAAGGCCTTAACATTTTGGTAAAATTGTAGGTTGCAGTGATCCGAGAAAATAGTGATAGTATGACGAGCCCCTAATAAATGGTGTCGCCACTCTTGAAATTATAGCTTGATGGCCAATAACTCACTTTCAGTCACTGTGTAATTCTGTTCGGCTGGTAAGAGTTTTTTAGAAAAATAGGCCACAGGGTGTAAGTGACCAGTTTCCGGATCTCTCTGTGATAAAACTCCCCCAACTGCAACTTGAGAAGCATCCGCCTCAACATAAAAAGGTTGAGATGGGTCTGGGTGATGCAGGATTGGTGCTTCCGTGAATGCTTTTTTCAATTTCTGAAATGCTTCTTCAGCTACCGAGGACCACTGAAATTTAACTCCCTTTTTAAGCAAATGTGTGATGGGTTAGACAGTGGAGGAAAACTGAGGGATAAAGCGCCGATAAAAATTGGCGAAACCCAGAAATCGTTGGATGTCTTTTACAGACCCTGGAGTTTCCCATTTCAGAATAGCCTGTACTTTTGACTGATCCATTGAAATTCCACTGGGGGAGATCACATAACCCAAAAACTCAATACATGTTGCATGAAAGACACATTTGGTTAATTTAGCGTATAAATGGTGTTCACGCATACGTTGTAAAATGTCCCGAACATGTCCAATATGCTCGTCGGTAGAGGAGGAGTAAATGAGAATATCGTCACTGTAACAGATCACAAAGACGTCCAGAAAGTCCTGCAGCACTTCATTGATAAAAAATTGAAATGCTGCAGGAGCATTACACAGACCAAAGGCGATTACTGTGTATTCAAAAAGACCGAATTTTGTCCTGAAAGCGGTCTTCCATTCATCACCGTCTTTAACTCTAATGAGGTGGTAGGCCCCTCAAAGGTCCAATTTAGTGAATATAGATGAACTGCGCACCTGATCTAACAATACCGGTATCAGGGGAAGGGGATACCTATTTTCGACCGTAACTTTATTCAAGGCGCGGTAGTCGATACAGGCGTGAAGCTCATGATTCTTTTTTGGGACGAAAAAGAGCGAAGTACTAACAGGGGAGGTGGAATGTCTAATAAAACCCTTTGGTAACAAATCGTCCAAATATTCACGCAAGTAGCGGTTCTCAGGTTCAGACAAGGCATACACACGACTGCATAGCAGACTGGCTCCAGGGAGCAGATCAATAAGGCAGTCATAGGACCGATGAGGTGGTAATTGAGTTGCTAGCTTTTCAGAAAAGACATCATGAAAATCATTGTAAAGCTTAGGAAGAGAACTTGAAGCTTTGTCCTCAACCTTTGATTTAGGGGTCTCTGACACAGAAGCACAATGCAATTGTTTGGGTAGCACTTCTGCCAGCAATGCGTGGAATCCAGGGTAACAGTACGTTTATTCCAATCAATTTTAGGATTGTGTAATTGGAGCAATGGAATACCCAATATGGCTCCAAAAACCGGAGTGTCAATAAGGTCAAACTGAATCTGTTCGGTGTGACCGTCTGCACAAATCATGATTAAAGGGACAGTTTGGCAATAAATTAAACCAGAGGATAGTTCAGAACCATCAACAGCCCATACCGGCTCAGGAATATCCTTCTTGATGGTAGGGATATTTAAAGTTTTTGCTAACCCTATATCCACAAAATTGCTGGTAGCCCCAGAGTCTAAAAGAATAGGGATAACCTTACAAATCTGGTTAGTAAATGCTAAGGTCATGACTAGAGTAAGGTGACGTGGTGTGGGTGTCATGGTGTTTGCTAATAAGTGACATGAGACCAAGTCGTCGTGTGTGCTCGATAAGGAGGTCTCGTTCCTTACCGGGCCAGGGAGTTTTCCGATTGCATATTGTCACCTGTGGAAGATACGGACTCAGTAAGACCTACTGCCTTTCTAGAGGTATTTTTCACTGAACAATCTCGAGCAAAATGCCCAGATCGTCCACAATATAAACATAGATTTAGACGACGTCTCCTATCTTTTTCGACTTTGGACAATGGTCCTCGAACCCCTCTGATTTGCATCGGTTCAGGGTGATCAGAAGAAGAACTGACATTGGGAAGCTCCTTCTTATCATGTTTAACAATCACAACCCTAGTTGTTTCTCCACGAGTCTTTTCACCCTTTCGTTCACCCATACCGTGATCCAGCCAAACCACCAAATCGATAAATTCAGAACAGTCAGAGGGGAGGTCTACAATTTGGGCCAATACATCTTTTAAGTCATCACGGAGGCCACGATAAAACAGTGATGTCCTTTTTTCGTCCGGCCATTCCGTTTCTGCGATTAACCTATTAAATGAAGCAATATAGGACAATAAGTCTTTGTTTCCCTGACGCAAGTTTAACAATTCGTTATCACTTGCCTGTATGAATTGGTGTCGTGCAAAAAGCTTTTGCATGGTTTCTTTGAATACCCGAAAATTATGTAACACTGTGTCATTCCGTTCAACGAACGGAATAGACCATGTGACTGCGGTTCCACCAAGATAAGATAAAATAAACGCCACTTTAGAGGCATCATCTGAGAAAGCTGACGGTCGACAAAGAAAGTGTAACTGACACTGGGTCATGAAAATACTATATTTAGTTTGAGCTCCAAAGAATCGTTCAGGGGGAGCCAAGGGAACAGGTGTAGGGGTAGTAACAGTGATATTTACGGGTTGAACTGCAGATGCTTCTGCAGCTGTAGAAGAGAGAGTAAAACGTGGTGGTTGAACTACCGACTTAGGCCTAACAGTTGTATCATTCCAGGGATTCTCTCACGGTTTGTATCACTGTAACTCACAATGTAAAGAGTGATTCTCATTTTTTAAAGTCGTGATTTCCTGTTGTAACCCATCACTAGTCTGGTCAATTCTTCCACTGATGTGGTATGTTCTTTGTGGGAATCCACCGCCCAGACAGACTTTTCTTTTGTGGCTTGGCATTTCTGTTAAGTGTGAGTCCAGCCACTCACCTGAAATCCAGGATCGTCTGTGGGGCGATGACTGCTCCTCAACCCACCCTGAACACCCCTCAGCACTACTGATGACAATAGGAGTCCAGACAGGTGTTCAAAGAGGGAAGGGGAATGGGATGAGAGACAAGAAAAGAGAAAAAACTGCTACTGGGTACCGTCTGGAACAGCCAGGATGTGAATACTGTATGCACCGGTGTAACACTTGTCTTTTCCCTAGGATAAAATGAAAAGTATAAGCTACACAAATAGCCTTAGAAAACCCATAGAAAACCCACCTCAAAACCCTTTTGACATCTGTCATTCAAATAACCAATTACCTTTTGGTGTATTAGGATGTATTCTGGATTATGAGTTTTCTCATTCGTTTTTGTAATGGAACTTAATAGCAGGTTCTATAAAACGATACACATAGACATATTAGTCTTCATATTCAAAACAAAATTTGCACTTCAAATACCTTTAAATTGTTCCCACTCTCCTGATCAAAGTATATAGAAATCACTTAAAGAGTTTTCTTCTGTATTATATATTCAGAACAAATTAAAAGTCAAATGTCTGAACAGATCGATACTTTAACTAAAAATCAGCAATATCCTAAATGCAGCTCTAATTCCTCAATAATGCGCAACTGAGATTAATTGTCCTTGACAGTGAAATATAACATCCACGAAGGAAAGGCTAAGTGAAAATAATGCAAAGAACACTTAGCTCCTTCGTTACATGTCCTTTCGTCCTGAGCCGGCTCAAGCGTGAAAAAGGGGATTCCTGCAGACTCCGATGCTGAGAAACGGAGAGGGAATTCCCTGCAGTCCTGGATGACACGTTCCGTAGGCGAGGCCAATCAGGAAGAGTTCCCACGTCGTCGTCGTCACGAACAGGAAGCCAAGCAACACGTGCTTCATGGGCGTGTCTATTAATAGTTTCATTTTGGGCGTTGTTTGGTCCGTAGGGGCAACCTGTTGGTGACGCAATAGTCACGTGCTCAGCTGGCCGACTTGTTGTCTTGACAACGTGACAACAACGTCAGTGATCGCGCATTGCGCCTCAATTTCAAAACAACGTGGCAAATAAGCTAGTGCGTGCATATACCTAGCGTGCATTGGTAATTCAAAGGAAAACAGAGTTTTTAACAGACTTAGTCACGGACATGGTGTCTGAAAGCCTTGAAGTCTGTCATCAACCATTAGCAAATGCAGCTGCACAAATGAACTTATTAATAAACGTACTGATTAAAACAAGTCCCAAACTCCATTCTAAACACGCATTGCCACATGACTGATCTGTACACCATGTGGATGTTGACATACCAGACAAGTAGTTCTGCTTCCTGTAAGAAGAGAGTTCCTGACAATGTTATGTTCTTGTAGGAAGGCCACTACCGGATGGTACTCCCTCCTTTTCTGCAGCGTGATGGCCAAAAGATCTTTAAAGAGTTGAAGGGAGTGGCCACTGAAGTGCACCTGGGACAAGTCTCTCGCCTTCCGGAGAATGCGCTCCTTTAGTGGGAAACTATGAACACACACCAGGATGTCTGGTGGGGGCATGTGTGGAACTCTAGACAGACCTGTCCGGTAGACCCTGTCTAACTTAATATCTGAGGCCTGCACGTCCCCCAAACGTTGAGCAAAGAGCTCTGTCACATACTCCTCCACATTACCTGCTTCGGTGGCAGTCGGTGCATTCTGAATCCTGATGTTATTGCGCCTGGACCTGTTCTCGAGATCCTCTGCGTGTGACTGAAGATCTATTTGTTGTTCCGTGAGACGGATGAGCTCCTGCCTGAGCTGTTCAATTTCTTCGTCCCTTGTGATCTCGTGGTTCTCCAGAGCGTCTACCCTGTCTCCTAGTTCCGACACCTCCTTCCGGACCCCCTGCACGACCTGGGCCAGATCCTTCTTGATTGACTGTAGGTCCTCTCTCAGAGTTGAGAAGAGTGTATCCATATATGATCTGGTCACAGGTGCTTCGCCTCCTTCGAGCTCAGGCCGTTGGGATGGATCCTCCAGGGAACCAGATGGCTCCACCGTGTGCGGAATAGATTGTTTAATGAGCATGTCTTTTACAGATCGCTCTTTCTTGACCCATGCCGTAGCATGTTTGTTCCAGTGAGTCTTAAGGCCCAGGGCCACCTCCGCTCAGGACCCTTGTGAGTTCGGACAGTGTCTCAATACCTACTCCTCTGCAAAGGATAGCCCACTGTTGGTGAATCCAAAAAGGTCCAATCGCTATACTATCCAACTCAGAGCTCAGGATCTCTCCAGTGCTCCGCCCAAGCCTAGATTATGGTCAAACCTACTAAGAGGTCCCCTGGGTGTGAGGTCTCAGATATTGGCCTCCTCGCTCCCTTCTGGCCTGTTCCAGGAGATAGCTTGGCTATTTTACTCTAGTGGCTGCGATAGATGATTAACCAGACGTCTCTGACAACCACGGCCTGCAAGGCCTGACCTGCAATCCCCTGGGTGGCGCCCTCCTCTGCTCCGCTCCTGCCGTTCACGAGCTCCCCCCTCTCTTCCTCCAATGTCTATTAGGGGGCCTGTCTGGTGCCCTCAAAGGCCTTCTCCATCACTAGGCATGCTTCAGCACGCGGACATCTGCAGGCCATCCGAGGGGTCTGCTATCCTTGGGATCCCGAGTAACACATGAGGAGGGGGGTGGAGGGGCGGAGGGCCTCCCCCCGGCCACCACAGCTGCTCAACAGGGCCCAAGTAGTCCCCAAGGGTCCAGCCCAGGAGTCCCCCCTCTTCCGCTGCCTTGACAAGCCTCGCAACTCCGGATATTTCAGGGCCTAGGAGGGCCTGGAGATCCACTGGCCGTCTCCGGTTACCTCTAGATGCCGGCCAGGGGCTACTTCCCCCTCCTTGTCCCGAGGGGGCCTCTAGAGTCGGCGGTCACTGCCGATGGTCCCGCACCTCAGCCCCAGCTCACTCACCTTGCCGATTCAGGGAGGTCTGGTCTCCAAGGCCGCGTCCCCTGGGCCGCCTCCAGTTGACTAGGCCTCCGGTGCGCTCTGAGTTTCGGCTGTACGCATTCCAGTCTTGTGAAATGTGGCAGTCTCAGTCCAGGCCTTGCGCCGTCCGTCAAGGCTGCCCCTGTGTAGTTGCAGCCTGCTGCTCTTCCGTGGAGGCCCAGTCATCACTGTGGGTCCGCCGCCTCGTGTCTCAGGCCTCCGGTGTCCACGGCTGTCCTGGAATCCGCCGTACCTCGCGGGGGTTTTGCCCACTACCAGGTCTCCAGGAGCTGCCCCTGCTGTCAGCAAGGAGATATCTGCCCGGGCACTGCTCTCCAGAGCAGCAGGCTCCCCGGGAAATAGCTTTAAAATCGAGGCAGATGCGGAGGAACTGATCTCGCGTCCTCTCACTCCGCCATCTTGGCCACGCCCCCTTTTATATATTTTAAATTGTAGGGCCTCATTTATTGGGAATTGGTGTAGGGCAACGCTGCAAGTCTTCTTGCTTCGCTGACCTACGCCAGTGTGACAAGGCAGGAATGCACCGTATTTACGAAATACGGTGCATTTCTGTCCTTTCCCCCTCCGTTCGCACACAATTTGCTTCCTAGCATCAACGCAGGCACGCTTAAACCATGATGCAAGGGTGTCTATGTTGCTCCACAAAAACAATCCCGAGGGGCGTTTTGCTCTTTCTAGGTGTGCTGCAAAATGCAACACACATGGAAAGTGGAAAGTACAAGGAGAAACAACAATATTTCTCCTCGTTACGCCAGCACTGGAGATGCGTAAGGTTTTGGCGCTACCCCAAGTTTACCTAATTAAGTAAATCTGGGGCAGCGCCAAAATCCACGGGTGTTGCGTGCCTTACCTATGATTTATGAGGCCTTTCAGACTCACGCAGGGTGGCTTTGCGTGGCTTCATAAACTTTTATCAGAGCCCTGCGTCTTGCATGTACCCCTTTACATGGTGCAAAAGTGACACATGGCTCTCATAAATAACCCCTTAGGCCCAGATTTACTATATGATCATGCAGAGCAGTGCAGCAGCTGCCAATGCTGTGCTGCACTGCGTGAGAAGGAGAGCATCATACTTACCAAAATATGGCACTCTCCTCCCCTCTGCCTAGCGCAGGTGCAGAAATGTGCTGCCGTACAGCACAGACACACCTTTGCACCAGAGTTCAAGGGTATCTCAGTGAGTCTAGCATAGGTTTTGTACTGAAAGGATACCCTTCCAATACAAAATACTATGCTTAGACTAACTTTAAACCCTTTCCCACTTTGTATGTGTGCTGCACAGAGCAGCACACATGCAAAGTCAGGAAAGAAAGGAGAAATGAAAGTATTTCTTGTTCATAGTGTCTATTTGAAATGGGTGCAGTTTTTTCTGCAAAATCCTGTTTACTTTTTTAAGTAAATAGAGTTTTACGTCAGAAACCTTGGGTGGTTGCATGGGAATGCCCAAGCAAGACCCAGGGAATGCCCCTTGTAGCTAAGTAATGCAAAGCAGCGCTATGTACTTTCAACAGGTTTAGCGCTGGAAAATAAATAGGTAAAAAATGATATTGTGTCGATGTGCATCACTTTTTTTAAGAAGCAAACACGGCATAAAATCATAGGGCCTCATTTATGAGGTTTTGCCGTAGGGCAGCGCAGCAGGCCTTCCTGCTGCGCTTCCCTACGGCAAAAGAAAAGGGCAGGAATGCGCCGTATCTATAAGATACGGCGCATTCCTGTCCTTTTCCCCTGCGCCGGCGCACAATGGGCTGCCGTGCGCCAGCGCAGGCACCTTTGCACCATGGTGCAAGGGTGCCTGCGTTGTGGGGATGATTATTTTTGTACAGGAAGGGAAACCTTTCTGTACAAAAATAATCACAAGAGGCTTCTTCCTCTTTCTATGTGGGCTGCAGAATGCAGCACGTACAGACAAAGGAAAACCGAGGAGAAATAAAGATATTTCTCCTCGTTGTGCCTCCCTTACGCCTCCCCTGGGGATGCGTAAGCTTTTGGCGCTGCCTCAGATTTACGATTTCTCGTAAATCTGGGGCAGTGTCAAAAGGCCATGCATGTTGCTGGGAACGCCCCCAGCAACACCCATTGCACGCCCCTTTAACCCAGAACACTGCGTTAAAGGGACTGATATTTATCAGGCAGCATTAAGCCAAAAAAAGTGACTTAGTGCTGCCTGATAAATATCACGCAGGCTCCTGCGCCACGGAACGTCAAAAACACTGACGTTCCGGAGGCGCAAGGCGTCTCATAAATGAGGCCCATAGTATATATATCTCCATACAGAAAACATAGCAAACGATAACTAGAAACAACCCAGTAGAAATCTGGCATGCATAGTTATTTACATAAAACAGAGTATTCTGTGAATACATGTACAGGTAAACGTACACTATGCTTTTATAAAGTTTTCAGTTTCAATAATTTACTATGAGAATGTAAATTCTCATTTTGTGAATGCAAAATTTGAATTCACACTCTTAAAAGTATTCATAAAAGTTAAACATAAGTGGGCGAATGGGTATGCAAATAGGTGCTAAATAATACCAGTTAAAGCAGCATTTGAAAGGCCCAAGTTACTTTATTCTTCAAATGTTTGAGATGTCTGCCTCTTTTCACAGGGTGGGGTGGGGCCAGTACAGCTTCTGATCTTAACCCCTTGTAAACCTGGTGGTGTGACGGCCTGATTAAAATGTAGCCTTGGGCACTATAAGGGTGAAGCCTAAAACACTCATGGCTAACTTTAACAGTGACACAGCAGCCCATCACAAATAGAGAGGCATCTGAGATCAGGGTTGGAGGATTCCTGGAAAATCTGACTGATAGCTGCTCGCACCAGCCATCAGACAAATTCACTGACTGACTCTTGCTCGCAGTAAGGGTAAGCATTTTGTTATTATACCAAGAGTGAATAATAGACAAGTATTCAGTATTGGTACAATAAAAAAAAAGGTAAAGTAATGAGGAGTGTGGCGCCCCTTCGCCCATAAAGATGAACCGCCACTGGCCTGTAGTTTTGTGAGCTCTATATAGACATTTAGGGGCAGATTTACAAGCCCCTTGCGCCAGTTTTGCGTCACTTTTCCCATGTTAAAAGTGACGCAAAAGTGGCGCAAGGGGCTTGTAAATCTGCCCCTTAGTGTACTCCATTATCGCCTTGTTGTCCAGTCCAAAAATCAAATGTCTCTGGAAAATGTCTCCTTCTGGGCACAGGACTTCCCTGAACTGGAAAGGCTTAAAAACTCTATATTAATATGAACCCAATTCACATAGATGCGGATCTTCTTATTGGTGTAGTAAAAATCACTATTTCCTACATTCTAGGACTACACCAGGAGCACCCCTAGTTTATCCCTGGTATTCAAGAATAAATTACGAGTACTTCCAAGTTACATGCTATGAGTGTGTGTATATTCTTAAAAACTTTGTAATTCTTTATTTAACATAGAGGGAGGTGTAGTGCCATGTGAGTTTGTAATGATGGAAGCCTAGTGGCTCTTGATTGACTCCGTAGAACTGTGGCATTTGCGTAGTGAAATGAATGCAGGTTTAGAATGTGGAGTTCGCAGCGACACGCAGATGAATAAAGACATGTAATCCTAAGCTCCCTGTGTGGAGTAGTCATTGCCAGGTACCCTGGCTGGAGAGGACGCTACAATTCCTACATTCTAGGGTGACACCAGGAGCACCCCTGGTTTACTCCTGGTATGCGAGTACTTCAAGATTACTCTTCACAGCAAAATCTTTATGAATCAGACCATAGATTTTGTTTATTTTATAAGCATGGCACATACAGAATAGCCTATTTACTTCTAAGAGCTCTTGGCAGAGATGTGCAAGTTACAAAGTGTGAGAGAGATCTGGATTAAATGTCTCTCTCTTTGACAGGCAATCCAGGTTCCAATGGTCAATACAACAATCGGAACATATCAGTCCAAAAGGGTGGAACATGCATAATTGGGAACAGAATGATTATGGCGGCAGCGAGTGAGATAGTCTCACACTTTTTCAAGGATGCGTTGGTGCATGCAGAAGACACTGCTGGGATTCAGAATTGGTGACAATAAGGATATTGAGGGGGAAGCTATTCTAGAAGCGTGGGATCATAATAGAGGAGTATCACTTTTAGCTTAGCCAGAGCAGAGTGGGTTAGTGGATCCTGGACTATAGGTTGGTGGGTCTTCAGTCAACAAGGCATTTGCACATACGTTTTTGAACTATTGAAATGAGGGGCATATTATCAAGGAATAGCGATATTTATCGCTAACCGCGCTTAGCGCGACTTTGTTTAACGCTGTCTATCGCTGGAAAATATCGCTGAGATAACACCCTATTAACAAGGTTTATCTCCATAGCGATAAAATTTCCAGCGATAGCGGCAAAATGTGAGAATATCGCTGGAAAAGCAGCGATATTCTCGCATTATCGCTAAGGTGGATTCAGCATTAGAATCCACCTCCTATACTTTAAACAGGTAAGTCATCCTCACTAGCAGGTGATAAAATCTAGTACTTCGGTGTTATGGGCCCCACCGAAGTGACGTTTACCCAGAAATTATCACTAGCGATAAACGCGCTTAGCGCGAATTATTTTATCGCTTCGCCTGCCTTGCTAATAGGGGGTAGTGGTGTTAGCGACTGTTTTCAGTCGCTTTTAATAGGGAACGCCTTCCTTGCATGTCATTAGCGATAATTATCGCTGACATGCAAGGCGATGTGAATCCCGGCCGCTAACGCCTAAAAGCTGTCGCTAACGCCTGTTAGCGACAGCTTGCTAATAGGGCGATAAAAATATCGCCGCTTTAGCGGCAAAAAGTGCCGCTAACGCGGCGATAAAGCCCTTGAAAATATGCCCCTGAGTTTTCTAAAGCGTATTGTTACCTGCAGGAGGGGACATCACAAGCATCCTAGACCTAATGCTACTGTGGAGTCAGACAAGCTTAAACCTTCTTACTAAAATGCCAAGTTTTCAAACTTGTTCAAATATGAAGGTATTGGTGTGATTTCCAATTGAAGTATGTCCCATAGTCTAGACACAAGATAACAAGATCATTTGATTCTTGGCACATGTGAAACATTTTAAATCTATGAGCTGAGAAAAATATGTGATCTGTAAATGACAATTATGGGCCATTGCATTTATGGATCATTGTGGAATGCACCATAATTTACATAAATCCCCTTTTCGTAACAGAAAGCTGATGAAGATTACTCTACATAATGGGCCATGTAATAGTGACATTTCTGATGCTTCATTATGGTAACCTGTAATGTCCTTGTCTTTCTGCTCATGCTTACTATGGTAGAGAGAGACAGAATTGGCACTCACGAAGCAGATTTTTGCAAAATGTGTTTACATAATTGCTTATGAAGGCCATTTACTACTACAGTCATGTGGTGTGGTCAGTCCACCTACACGGAAAGCAGGATCTCTGCTACTGCACAGACTTCCAAGTGACACCAGGGATTCACCTGCAGAATAGTCCATGTTTTCAGATTTATTTCATCTATGGTCCCTGGTTGGCAGGTGGGTGAACCTTTTGAAGCCTTGGCACATCGCCCTGGTGCCTCATGCCTAGAAGCCCCAAGCAGGGGTGGGACATACAGGATTTAGTAATGATGTGAAGTATCACAGAGTCTGAAAACTGCAAATGGAGATCTAGGCTCCCTGTGTGCCTAATACAAGCTCACTTGTGGTTCACACACTCCTCATGTTCACTCTGCAGGCTGAGCTTGTGTCGGCTTTGATGCACACTGGGCCATTAAGTATTTGTGTGGTTTTTCATCGTGTCACTAATGTTGTTCCCACCGCTTAGAATACATCTTGTATGAAATTCCACTGTGTGTGTGTGGCCAAGCAGGGTCCAAGGCTTCATCTCCTCAAGTGATGAGGTGTTGTCTCCTTTCAGGAGCTCAACTGCTTCCATTTCAGGTACTTTGCTGCCCCTCCACCCTTCACATATAGGGTCCCTGGGTGAAGGTCTGGCTCTTCCAGCACTGCTGAAACCATTGCTGTACTGTAGCCTACGAGTCATCTGGAGCCTGGATCATCCTTCTCAAGCTCTCAGTGCTCTTCCTACCACTGCTACCTCCCTGGACCTCAGCAACCAAGGTTGAATTGACTTCCTTCATTCAGAGTGTCCTGCTAGGTGTATTTAAAACATTGCATATTTTAAAAACAGAGTGAATACAATGTAGATGTATGTGATGTGCATTGCAGGCTGGGATAATTAGTGTATTGTTAGGGAGTTCCCATTCAGTGTGAGGTATGCTGTTATCTTTGTAAAGCATCTGTTTGGATTAAAATAAATCATGTCTGTCCACAACACCTTCCTGGGTTAAACTACGTAAATAAACCCGATCAATACCAAAACACAGATCCCCGTGCAAGGCATAACTGTGCTAGACATTGACATAAATCAGAGTTGGAGGAGGAGTCTTTGCAGAAGGGCTTTCCACATTCTTACCAGGCAAGGACCCACCACAATCACATTTTTGCACCATATCCAATCACCAATGTGCAATTCCCCCTCCATCATTCAACATTCAAGCTATATGCTGTACCTTCCATTGCCTCCCAGCAGTCTCTAGTCCTTTTGCTGAAGCTGCACACAACTTCAGCCCCAGTCAGATATGTGCAATCTTTTTTCGTCTAAGATGAATAGTTCTTTGTGGAGAACCTTTTCTCTCTCTCTCTCTCTCTCCCTTTCCATTTTTGAAAAGGGGCATGCAGGCTCTTAATGAAAGAGAAACAAATGCATTATTTTGTTTCTCTTCAGTCATTGTTCAGCGTGTTTGCAGCTCCTTTAGGCACACACACAAAACACACCCACATACGCGCGTGCACACACGCTCTCTCTCTCTCTCGCTCTCTCTCTCTCTCTCTCTCTCTCTCTCTCTCTCAAAGCACAAATAAACTGAGGGGGAGCTTTATATATAGAAGACTTGGCCCCCTCGCACTGCAGGGGCTGCAGGGGTGTATGTCAGGGCACAAGTCCTAAAAAAAGAAGTGGGGGGAACTGACCAAGTATGCAAGTGACATCATGACGCGTGCCAACACAGCACATGACGTCACGACGCGTGTCATTCCACATGGCATCACAGTAAGTGACCTCACTGGAAGTGACATCAGATACTAAGATCTCACACATGTTTATCAGGTGTATGACGACTACATTTAGGTGAATTATGACATTTAACAAATGAGATTTGAAGTCGAGGCTGTGCCAAAAAAGTAGTGCAATCTTGACACAAAATCTGGGCATCAACTAATACCTTTTTTTAAACCCTGCCACAAAGAAATTGGCAACAAGGAAAAGCATAGTAGAAGATCCGTTCTTCTTAATTGGTTGCAAATTCTGCATTTTAAAATATTTTATGGGGTTAACGTATCTGCTGCAGAGGTGCCCAGTAAATCTCATGGAATAATAATAATGGTGAGTTAACTCTGGAGGTTAATGCATTTGTTGGAGAGATCTGTTTTGTGTAGTCCCAAATTTGAATCAAAGTAGTATAGAAGATTAAGCTGTCTCCTGCAAAACATAATCGCCCACTGTTCTTGAGGGAGGGTGGGACGGGGCGTTTGGGGATTGCTGAACCTCTTTTTTGTTGCTATCTTCTTCGGGTTTGTTATTTATGACATCACAACGCACATGGTGTGCATCTTACACAATGTTGTGAGCATAAATGCATCACTTAATTATGCAATAGTGCTCTGATATGTGTATGTTATAACATGTGCCAACTGAAAATGCAATAAAGTATGTTTAAAAAAAAAGTTGTCTCCTACAAAGCACATCATGTAACATGCAGATCACAGATTTTTATTTTATGTAGATAGGGAAGTCGATTACTGCTTTGAACACAGAGATCCATTTGTTACTTGCAGTTCATACATTTTAATCCTTCTAGTTGACCACAGTGAGATCCGAAAGGCATTTGACTCCTACACCTTGTAACCCTGACTCTCTCATGTCACACATCTTGTACGTTGATTTGCACACTTACATGATTTATTTTGAATGGATAATGTGTATGTTATGTAAAGCTCTCTAACACTGCATTGGGATGAGTAGCGCTATAAAATTAATAAAATAGTGATATTTAAATTGTTATTTGTGTAAATACTGCGACAGTCAAACCCATCTGACATTCTTACAGTGCGTGCACTTATATACAGGGACTGAACAAAGGAAAAAGCATGCATCTCATAATTACCTGTGAAGAGATAACAAGCTGTGTGCTTTTGTTTCCTCTCCGTTGCATTTGCATGTAAGTGTGAGGTTCCAGGCTGCCTCCAATTCCATACTCGATCAAATGAAGGCCTGATGGCCCCTTAACTTCTGCCTTTATCTTTGGCCCAGCTGGAGGTGAAAAAGAAGCCCCCTGCTGCTGTTAATGGAAAGCAGACAATGTGCATGAGCTGCTGAACATTTCCCAGTGTCTGTAAATTACACTGGGAGAAGCTCAACATATATCTGTGGGGCTTAACTTCTTAGCAGGGTGGACGGCATCCAGCCTGTGAAAATAGTGGGTGGACGCCTTGTACCTGCGTGTTCCCCCGACTCGTGCCCTGGTGTATGTTATGTCCCTGCTGGTGATACTGTATAAATTGGCATTGTGCCTTTGCTCGATGACTAGCCTCCAATGCCACTAGGGAGATCTTGTGTGACTCAAGTACTACTAACCTTTTGCAACAAACACTTTACAGATTCAACCAAAAACTTGAGACAGGGTTATCTTTCGACTGCCAGGTGTTTTCTAATTGCAAATCACATCAGTAGAAGGGCCACTATAGTTGTGGCAAAAACCACTCCAATCCAGTGTGTGTGGAAAAGGGCACTTTAATGAAGCAGATGCACATTACAAAATATTACTCTTGGCTCTGAGCCTTAGAGACTGAACAAGCCTTACTAAACATCGTAATATCACTAACCTCATTTTCCCCGCCTCTAAATGACCATCCCAACAAATGTCAATCTTACTCCACCGTCCAAGCCCCCCTTTGAAGCCTCCTCGCTCCCAAACATGGAATAAAACTGTTTTTAAACTGAAATTTCCGTCAACACTGCCTAAGCACCTACATATAAGCGACAAACCCCCTTATACAACCATAAACCCTTCTTCCGCGCCTGATCCCTCACCGTTAATCCTCTCCACCCACACTGCTCCTTTTCACCGCCCGCCATATGATTAGGGAGGGGGGCCAAAACTAACTGCCTTCAGCCCAACCACTGTCACCTTCCTAATCGAAAATTGCACATATCACCAATGTGGCACCCAACCTAAACCTCTTTGGCTCCTCCTCCTAGGAATGTACCCCAATGACTGCTGTGCTGCTACAAAGACTGCCACTCTGCTGGATTTTCTGCTTTGCTGCCCTGCTGCCTGCTACCCTCTGCCCTGAGAAAGGACTGGACCCTTCTCTCTTGAACCCATAAGGACACCAAGGGCTTGCCCCTCTTCTAAGTCTCAGGGACATCAGCGATTTTTTACTCATCCCACATCAACACCTGAACTTTGCTTGCTGCAAGTCTTGCCCTGCAAAGTGGTGCCAATCTCGTCCTGGGTCCTTGGAAGTGGGTATAAATACTGCTACAACCAGAACTCACGCATCGAAGCCATTGCACCAATCGGAACCATCGCATCTCCCTCAACATCGATGCATCGCCACTGCTGCAAGGGCCAAGGACATCACATCAGCAACTGTGCAGCGCATCGTCTCTAGTTTCCGACACATCTACGACTTTGGGCGGTTTGGCGCTACATGTGTCACCTTCAAGCCTGCGGTTCGACGATGACGCATCGCCACTTTGCATCCCGCATCTCAACTCCGTTGATGATGCATATAAGGTACTGTTCAGCAGGTCAAGGCTGGTCCCTTTACCCAACCCGCGCTCCATTGTGGTCGACCTGAACTTTTGGATTTGACCCAGTCTAGCACAACCAGATAGCTGCGATTGACGCTTTAAGCTTTTAAGCACTACAATTTCATTTAATCTTTACAATTTCATAACTCCAGTCATACTTATTGGATTTTTGTTGTTTTCATCTTGTTTTGGTCATAAAAATATAATCGACTCTTCATACATGGTGTGGAGTCTTTTTGTTGTGTTTTCACTGTGTTACTGTTTGAAGTGTTGCACAAATACTTTACGCATTGCCTCTTAAGTTAAGCCTGCCTGCGGTGTGCCAAGCTACCAGAGGGTGAGCACGGGTAAATTTAAGGTGCCTATCTGACTTACCCTGACTACGATTGTGGTTCCTTCTTGGACAGGGTGCATATCTCTGCCAACCATAATCCCAAATTCTAACATCAGTTACATATAACTGGTGAATTTCACAGTTTTGTTTTGTGTTTAACTGGTAGCTTTTTATTATTATGTGCCCCCTGCAATGTAGTAAGGCTGGCTCTCCCCTAGAGAAGCACAGAGTTACATTATAACTCCTTATAATGCATAACTTCAGTTTGGGACTAGCAAGTAAAATGATTCATGGAATAGGACTTTCAAATCCAACCTAATTATCAAGTTGGATTTTAAACTACTATATTGAAAATGCCACAATTGGAATTTGCCTGTCTAAGCCAAATATGCCTTTCTGCCTGCTTCCAGGGTCCCCTGACTGTTTAATGACTCTCCTGACGTGTGATATGTATTCCTCCAAAACAGTGGACGAAGGCCTGAGTGTGGAGAGGTGAGGGTCTTCCTGACAGGATGGCTCTGGAGAAGTTGCACTTCGTAGCGCAGTATGTACCTAGCCCTTCCTGACTTCAGAAGCAGTTTGTCCTATCACTGGCAGATGCAGCTCACTCACACCTGGGCCTGCCTGCCCATTGGTTCACTAGCCAGACTGCAGCCAAACCCAGTGGAAAGAGAAAAACTGACAAGAATCAGAAATAAGAGTTACACAAAGGAGAGTTCCTTACCCACAGGCTGGCACTAGCCATAAAAGTGGCATCCCCAGAACCCTCAGATCATAACACTCATGGACTTGTGAAGACTCAGAAGAAGGACTGCTATGCTGTCTGAGACGGATGTATGATGTAACAACGCGATCATTTAGATTGCGGTACATTACATCGCTGTTTTTACAACGCAAGTCGTTACCACGACTTGTGCTGTAGGGCGCTGGACCTAGGAATAGTATGATTTACTATTCCAACTCCAGCCTACGTACAGTAGGGAAGGTGTTGGAGTAGTAAATCACACTATTCCTTAGTCTAGAGCGCCCTCCAGTGCAAGTCGTGGTAACGAATTGCGTTGTAAAAGCAGCGATCTAAATGTACTGCGGTGTTTTGACCGCGTTGTTAAGGTCGTTTCCCTCTGAGACCTGACAGAAGACTAGACCTGCATGCCTTGAAACAGGAACCCAAAAGTGACTCCAAAGGTAGTGGCTGCCCTTCTGTGTGAACTACAGGGTTGTAACAGTTCCAGAGGTCTTTCTTGGTTCACCGCAGAACCAGGCCCAACTGGACCTGACCTGGGCTCTTCTGCTTGCCTCTGTTGGAGCGAGTCCTGACCCTCTAGTGCTGTGCTCATGGTCCTGGAGCCTCGGCTGGAGTCAGAGCGTGAATTCTCCCTGCTTAACTGAATGTTTCACTGGGTCCAACACAGAGCAATGCAGAACAACGCAGAGCCCTGCAGAGCAATGGAGAGCTGCATCACACAGCTTCTCACCAAAGGCTTCACCGGTTCTGGTGACAAGAGACACAGAGCTCAGCAGAGCTGCACAGTTCCCGACTGAAAGCCTCGCTGGGTCCAATGCAGAGCGACTCAGGACAACACAGAGCCCCACAGAGTTGCACTGCACATTCCAAGCATCGAAGTCAGAAGGTAAAACTACCAGCAGGATCAACCTGGTCCTGTCTCTGGCCTGCGCTCCATCATGGTCGATCTGAACTTGTGTTTTTACCCCTATCCTGCGTGACAAGATACCCTCTGTTGGTGTTTCACACCTTTTGACGCTATTTTTACCTAACATTTTAAAAACAAAACTTCTGTTCTACTTATAAGATTTTTTTCATTTTGGTGTAGTTTTATTTATTAAAGTGTATGCTAATTTTCTAATTAGGTTTAGGACTTTTCTTGTGCTGCGTTTCCATGTTATAACTGGACGAGTGCTGCATAAATACTAGACACATTGCCTTCAAGTGAAGCCCGACCGCTTTAACGCCACACCACCAGAGGACAGTAGTTATTATTTGAAGTGGGTTCTCACCCTGTTCAAACAATTATCCAATTTCTTACAACGTGCCAGAGTTTGTTCTATTTTGTGAAGTAAAGTTGAAGATGGACACAAGTCTCTTTCGTGAAACCTCCTTGAAAATGTTTATAAGCAAACATTTATGTTTTATGCATCTAGCAATGGTCCAACAATCAAGTTTGTTTTCTTTTTACCTTGGTGCAAAGATCTTACTGCAGAGTGGATGGGGGGAAATTTGTTTGCTCATTTTATGTTACTTAATCGAAATAATGAACAAACTGGAGTTGTCCTGTATTCACACCAGTGCCACGTTTCTGTGCTATGCCTGCTTGCTGCTTGTTAGGGGAAAAGGTGATCCAAACCACAAAATATGTTTTTTTCCTGTGGCATGTGTTGTGTTACACACATTCCAGGTGCTCATTGCCATTTTAAAGAAAACAGAGCATGCAGAAACCTGGAGCGTATTGTCCCAATCTGTGCTGTGATGTACCCTTAACTGGGTGCACGATTAGAAGACAGACACAGTGCCCCCTATTGACAGTCACTGCACTGCTCATTGTGAAGGTAAGAGCTCACACCTGCTCTCTGAAGAGCACGTGTGAAAGGCAGACCTATCAATGAGGCCGGATCTTTTATGTCAGTTTCATCAGGAGTGGGGGCAGGGATCGCTTTTGAAGGTGGGTGCAGTGAGTGACTGCACCAACATCAGGGAGTTCCTGCAGAGTGCCTCGTACCCCCCTTTCCTCCTCCATATGGGGCTGCATCTAGGTCATGCACAATTGTCGCCCCTCGTAACAACCTCTTTGTCACTGTAGCCACATCTGTGCTGCGTTGTGGGCGAAAAGGCCAACGGTTCCATCAATTGCAAGACGCCACGTTCCATGAAAATGAGGGAATACCCCCTTATACTCATGCTATCCCATATTTTGCCCTGGTACGATTCCTAATACAGAAGAGCTGCACGTGTGTGTGCAGCCCTATCTGCAATGCCGAAGTGCCCCAGAAGTACAAAGAACTTGTGCATACACTCGTTGAGCCACCAGGACGCCACCTGCATGTTTTAATTCTACAACATATGTCCAGCTAGGGATGCCTGGTGGCCACTGAATAAACACCTGCTATATTGTGGCATATGTCTCGAAAGAAGGTGCAGCAGAGGAAAGAAACTTTCACTTACAATCTGCTCCAGAAAACTGCTTTTCTCAAGCAGCTTAAGTTGAACTGCTCTGAGCGTTCCAAGTGCCTCAATTGTCATTTATAGGGTGGCAAATCTTTATTGATCCCTTAAGGAGATGTCAGTCACAGTCCCCATCAATCATGCTGAGCTGAGTGCCACACAGGAGAAGAAATATGAAAGAAGCCCCCCAGGAGAATTGCTATGTGGTGCTGCAAAGTGGTGTACACAACAAAAGTGGGAGTGTGGACACCGCCAGAATATAAAATCTCATTCTGTCAATGAGAGCACGTTTGAGCCAGAGGTATTCAGAAATGAATTCGAAAAGCAGGTTAATGATGAAGAATTTGGAGAGTGGATGGCTCAGTGCTTTGTTCCAGTTGAAGTTTGCCAGTGCAAGTTTAACAAAAATCAATAAAAAGCAAAAGTCATTACTGCAGAGCTGTCAAATGGCCACATATCATGAGGGTGACTCAATAGTTCTCTTTTCAGAAAACAGCATTGAGCAATCTTAAAGTTGTTACCCATATTTTGAGAAGTGAAAGTACAAGTGATAGCCAACTGTTGTGTAGGCATAAAAACCAGCACAGGATTTACGATACGGAGCACCACAGCATAGGGTCACACAAAAAATCAAAGAAATTACACATCTGTTGGCTGGCTGCCGCAGATAATACTTGCGTGTCTGCACCCGAAGTGACGTAAGGCTGGTTTACAGCACGTAAAGTAACGTAAACCACATTTGCGCCACTTCGGAGTGTGTCAAGTGTCACAAATCCCATGAAAAAGTCACATCTGAGAAAGAAAGGTTTTCCCAACTCACAGAAGGAGGAGTAGCAGCAGAGAGCAGACAACAGCAGCCAGGGCAACAACCCCAACAACCCCACCACCAGCCAGGATGTCCAGACAAACTTCCGGGGAAAGATGAAGTGTAATTTTAGTGAGGTGGAGAACGGCATTTTGATCACAGAGTTGAAAAAGTACGAGCAGCAGCTCTTTGTCAGCTCCAAATTGCAATTAGTGAAGAAAGAGGACGTTTGGCAGTCCATAGTGGCCAAGATCAACAGTGTTGGGCAAGCAAAGAGGACAGTGCCAGACTGTAAGAAGCGCTGGCACGATTATAAGCGTAGGGCCAAGAAGAAGCTGGCCAATAGCCTGAAGGCAGCTATGCAGACCGGAAGAGGAGGACCGAAGTCTCGGAGGAATTGGACCCCCTGGAACAGCGGGTGGCAGCTGTCATCTCAGCAGAGTTGATGGTAGGAGTGGCCGGACCGTACAGTGCAGTCTTTGAAAATCAGCATGGCCTTCAGGGTAAGTGGCAACAAGGGGCAATATGAGCAAAAAGGTCATGCTGTGCAAAGCAACAAGCTATGTCCTTTCACTGCACTGTGCTGTGTGCAAAAGAAGGCATAGAAATCTCACTCATGTACAGTCATACATCACATAAATGTGAGTAATTCTGCCCAGTCACATGATGGACAGCTGAGTCCAGCTCCAACCAGTTTGACTATTCCATGTGTGATGTGCAGCACCAGTCCACGTTCACCTCTGTATCCTGGGACTTGTATTGGAATGCATACCATGAGTCACCAGAACTACAAGTGCCACAATACAAAGCAAAAAACATGGACTGGAACAACACATTTTGCATGGATACTTGAATCCTGCCCAACATGACGGTGACAATGCAGGTCCCCTTGCACCATGAGGCTAGTGTGTCTTACTTGGGCCTATGCAGCCAAATCAGGACTGTAAAGCAATGGAACTGAATGGAGTTGTGCGAGGATAAACTTCTCACCTAAGAGGGGGATCAAGTGTGGGGCATGTGAAGTATCACCACATAGGAACATGCAAAAAGCTACGTGTATAGTCACTAGCATGGAACTGCATTGAACGCATGGAATGCCTTGCCACAATAGAAACCACCCGAACGCCTGTCATGTGCAAATTCACACTTGGGATGGGGGTGAATGCAAGGGATGCACCTCAGAGGACCATGAGGCTCATTCATGAGATTTTGGTGTTGGGCAGGGCAGCAAGGCACCTCACTGCGCTGCCCTAAGCCAAAATGAAAGGGCAGGAATGCAACATATTTGAGCAATACAGTGCATTCCTGTCCTTCTTCCCTGTGCTGGCGAGTTTCGGCAGCATGGCACCAACATTGGAACCCTTACTCCATGCCTCCATTAGATGCAGGATTGTTTATGTGCAGGAAGGTGAACCTTCCTGCACAAAATCAATCCTGAGAGGTGTTTTTCTCTTTCTATGTGTGCTGCAGAATGAAGAAAAAATTAGGGGAAAACAATATATTTTTCCTCGTTATACCTCACCTTCGTAAATCTGGGGCAGTGTCAAATTACATGGGTGTTGTGTGGAAAATCCCACCGCAACGCCCATGGAATTCCACCTGGCCGCAGAGTAAGGCGATGAGGCGATTAGCGCTGGGTCACATGACTCATGATTTATGAGGCCACTCAAAGCCACGCAGGGCCATGGGTCATGCATGTACCACTTTACGTGGTGGAAAGTGATGCTGGGGTCCCATAAATAAGCCCCCTTGTGTGTTGAAAAAATAGATGGTATTTGAGGCTGGTGGGCCCCTGGTAGTGCAGTGGAATGTAGGTGTGGCTTAGCACATTGGACTGGCACTGTGTCTGAATGGGGAGACATTGCATAGCGAGGAGGTGAGAAGTGACGTGTATAGTGTAAGCTCACCTGAGAAATACACATTGTAGGAAAGTAGGATCTGCTTTTATGGTTACCCCCACTTTTTGCCTGGTGCTAAGCTGTTACTGACTAGTCTGACTGGGATCCTGCTAATCAGGACCCCAGTCTATCTGCTTTCTCCCTAAATTGTTATGTTCAGTATTTAGGTACACCCAAGATTGGATACTGGGGCACCCTTATAAGTCCCTAGTATATGGTACCCATGTGCCCAGGATATAGGTACCCCAGAGGACTCCCATGGGCTAAAGCATGTATTATGCCACCCATGAGAGACCATTCAAAATGGAACTACAGGCCTGCCATTGCAGCCTGTGTAAGTTGGTGCTTGCCCACTTACTAAAGATATAGGTTTCCTAAATCTAGGGTCACTGCACTTAAAACCTATAAGTCACCCCTCTAGCAGGCCTTTGCAATCTTGAAGGAAGGGTGCTTGGTTCTAAGTGAGATGGCGTCCCTGCATGAGCAGGACACCCCTGCAGCCTACGGAGTCCATTCTCCCGGGTTGTCAGTGAAGTAGCCATATACTATACAGAAGGGCACCGCGTAATTACGCGATGACCATCTCGAAACTGGCTACAACGAATCCTATCATGTTTGGGATCAAACATGTTGAAATCATCACCCACACCGTAAACTGTGTGGGAGGTATGATTCCAAGGACTGGAAGAGCCCTCCGTTAGGCTCTCAGTGATCCTGGTGCAAGCCTTCTAGACCCGCACAGCACAAAATGGTTGCTGCCGACCAGAGACACATTTCTGCCCTCCTGCTGCTGAGCCAAGCTCGAGCAGGGTAAGGCAGAACAATAGGCATCCTGTCTCAGGGAGGTGTGACCACTTCCCAGACACAATTTATTTATTGGGACCGGGTTGGTGCGCTTGCCAGCGCCACAAAGTCTGCATGATGGGCACATTTGGTGTCCCTGGGCAAAGTTCAGTTCAAACCAGTCCTGGGAGCCGTTGGCTCCCGCTCTGGTGCGAAACTGAACAAAGGACATGGGAGTAACCTCTCCCCTGTCCAGACCCTTCCCTGGGAGGTTCCCCTGTATCATCCCAACCTTTTTCCTAGGGTACTAAAGGGCTTACCTGGGTGTAGGTCCCTAGATTCGTCATGGTATAAGATTCAGATCAGACACCACTCCTGCTTCTACCGTCTGGGCACTCTGGACTTCACTGGACTTCGTTTGGGCCTGACTTCGTCTCCCTTCCAGTCTGCTGCATCGTCTGTGCATCATACAGGAACCTACCAAGGCCTGTGAAGCATCAAAGACACTTGAAGACATCTCCCTTGGAGTGAAGGAGTCACTTCCCTGCATTCGCAGGCACAGCAACTAAGTCAACCAGTCTGCAGATCCTGAGCTCCTCCGGACTCTGTGGCCTCTGCAACACAGGTGGTGGTTTTTCACAGCTCCCGAGGCCTGCCCTGCCCTCTCACCAAGTTTGAAGCCAGTATCCCTCGTGAGGGTTGCAATAAACAAACCCCTGTGCACTACGTCCAACTTGCAGTTGCAAAGGCTTGTCGGCTTCCTTCCAAGAAGATCTTCGGGCTCCAAGTAGCCCCAACCTCGAGCACCTCCTATGACCAGAATCTTCAGCCACACCACATTGTGTGCATCGTGGCCTGCATCTTTTGGTGAGCTGCTTGAGGTCCTCTCGCGACTCCAGTGCCTCTGACCTGTGGGTCCATTTGAGGGTCACCTTTGTTTCATTTGGGCTCCCCTAATTGCTCCGGGCCTGCCCTGACGCCCCTGCTTGTGGTGAGTCCCCTGGACCTTACTAGTCCCGACGTTGCTCCTTCTTTGATTCCTGCATTGGTTGCATTTGCCAAGGCTTGTTGGTGCTCCTGCCGGACACCGACCCCTCAGCACTCGAAATCCTTCGTGGGACAGCTCGTGTATGGCTCCTGGTCCTCCTCAGCATCACCTGGTCCTCACAGCTGCAGAGTCAAAGTCCTCGTCATCCATCCTCCAACACCTGACATCGGAGGGCATTCGTCTTCCAAGTCTCCTGGTCACCCCTGAGTCACATAGACTCTGTCCCCTCTGCTTGCGGGTACCTCTTATCAAGAAACCATCCTCGGATTCCACCGGACCCCTTCTCCTTCCTCCACAGCGGCACTTTCCTGAAGTCCTCCTTTGGGTTTGACAGCGGTTTCTGACACCAATTCACACTTATGCACCTGGCTTCCCTGGTGTAGGTAACGTGGGTACTAAGGTATCCACGGGTGGGGTGGCTCTCCAACCTTCTGTCTTCCACAGGGTTTCTTCAGGGTCCACTGGGAACAGTCCTTAACCTTTAAAAATCCAACCGCGACTTACACGTAGAGTTGTACGGAGCACGCAGTCGTGTTCCCTACCTGCACACGCTCTCTGTGGGGTCCCTTTCTACTTACCTTGGGTGGTTCTGTGGGTCCCCAGCACTTCTACGTTCTCTCGACATTGTCTTGACCCGAGTCGTGGTTCTTTTACAACTTTCTTAGTATATGGTTTGGTCCCCCCCGGGGTCCACTGTGTATTACGTGCTATTTACTGTGTTTCTTTGCTAAAGTAATGTGTGCATTGTGCATATTTCTGGGTATTTTTATAAATACTCTGGGGCAGATCTACAAGAAACTAATGCAGCGCGGTGCCGCAAGTAATTTTGCTGCACCACGCTGCCTTAGTTTCGAAGCACAGGGATGCAACATATTTACAACAATATGTCGCATCTCTGTGCTTTCCCCTGCGCTGGCGCACAAACTGCTGCCATGCGCCGGCGCAGGCACCCTTGCACCATGGTGCAAGGATGCCTGCGTCATGGGGAGTTTGTTTTTGTGCAGGTAGGGGCACCTTCCTGCACAAAAACAATCAATTGAGGTGATTTCCTCTTCCAATGTGTGCTGTAGAATGCAGCACAGATTGAAAGAGGAAAAACACGAGGAGAAATGAAAACATTTCTCCTCGTTGCACCTCGCTACGCCACCCCTAGGGTGGCGTAGCATTCTGACGCATTTCCAGATTTACGATTTCTCGTAAATCTGGAAATGCATCAGTGGACATGGGTGTTGCGTGGGAACACCCACAGCAACACCCATGTCACGCCCCTAACACGCAAAGTGTTGCGTGAACAGGGGCGATATTTACAAGCACAGGTTAAGTCACGCATGGTGACTTTACCTGTTCTTGTAAATATCACTTAGCAGGCTGCACCACCGGTGCGTCACGCAACGTGATGCACCGGCGGCACAAGGGGCTTGTAAATCTGCCTCTCTGTGTGGTTCTTTTTCACTTAATCCATACTTTAAGATTGCATTCTGGTAAAACAAGCTGCTTTACACTCATTCTGGACTAAGACTGAAGGCTGCTCCCCACAGCTACAACTTAGAGAGCTTTCTAAGGTTGTCTAAGACCTCTTAAATCACCATAAGGGTTGTCTGGACTGGTGCAAGGTGTCCACTTACATAAGTGTAGACCATATATCAGGCCAGCTTCTCACATACATGCACTGCTGTGTCTGATAGTGCCACACTTGTGTTGTAGCTGGGAAGGGATAACACAGAAGAGGGCATTGGTGTACTACATCCTACATGTGATGTGGGCCTGGGTGAAGATGTAGCACGTCAGGAGTTAGCCGGGGAAAGGAATGTTTTACCTTGCCACATATGTCAAAGCAGGAGAATGTGGAACAGGAAATGTGAAGTGACAGGATGAGCTAGGTTGCCATGATAAAGGGCTGGAATCAGGGGTGTTTTGAGGGTGAGGTCTATGGGCCTAGTTGTATGGCAAACCTGGGTAGATACATGTCACAGATTATCAGCACTACTAGCATGTTGGCTACAGCTTGATCCGTAGCCCTCAAATACAGGCAGCCATGTAAGTCAATTGGATATGGTCAGGCATATGACTGTTTTGTGTACTGATGCACACCATCATCTCCAGGCCACTTGCACCATGTCACACAGGAGCAAAGCCATTGGCCTGAGGCACGGCAAAGTAGTGCTGGGATAGAAAAGAACATGTATACCCCGTATGTAACATTGTAAGGACCTGAGCAGACTATTTATGTCACTGCTGCACAGCATGCAACCGTGCAACATGATGCAAAGGTGTATGTCTTGGAAAACGCAATACATCTATGTCCTGTAAGGGCCACCTAAATGAACAAATATAATTGCCATGACCATGTAAAACTGTACACATGTGTTGAACGAAGCAGCACACTTGAGAATAAAAACATGATAGGAACTACTACATGACATTCCACCTCACACCTCACCTGTGCCAGGTTAAAAAAACTTAGGATCATGCCCTGTACAAACACGTATGGGAAATCAGGGCATGTTCCCAAATGAAAGCATGTATATGTTACATGTTTAAGCCACATTACTTTGTACAGGGCCCTGGTGCTATAAAATGACAATTTCACCAATGTACGCAGGATTTCAGAAAAATACATAGTAAATCATGTCTCCCTTACAATTTAACAAAATTAAATTTTTAGAGATAGTTACACATCTACATGCAGAGGGTACACACACACATACCTACTGGGCCGCGAATCTCCAGTCCTAGGTGGTGTACCAAATCTATGTCTTGGCTCATCACATTCACACTTCCGCTAATGGACGCTGTGCTCAACACCAAACTGCCTGGCCATGTGCCAATGCACCCCTTCACAGCGTGCCTTACATTCCCTGGGGGGGGAACCCTGGATCACTCTACCCCCAGATGCCATCATCTGTGGAACATAATGGGCCAGCAGCCATAGCATGCTCCCTAACTCTCCCTCCGACATGTGCTGTTCCCTTCCATTCCCTGACATTTATTTTATTTATTTATTTTATTTTTAAGGTTTTGTATAGCGCGAACATGACCCTTGCGTGTATCAGAGCGCTTTACAGGGGGAAACATAGGGTAAAGTACGATGTATACCATTATTGTTTCTTGATATAGATAGTTACTAAAGTGTATGCATAAAGACAGAAAATACAAAAAAAGTAATGGCCAACATCCGTTATACGTGTCCCGTCGTTGTTCATGTGAGTTTACTCATGAGTAAAGACTTTACTTCTTTCATGAAAGCGGCAGTAGAGGGATTCAGTCTGGTTTCTGGGGGCAATGCGTTCCAGATCCTTGGGGCAATTCCAGAGAAGGCTCGGTTGTATGTTTTCTTTTTGGAAAATCTTTGTGGAGGGCATGGAGCTCCTTGAGGATCTATCACCACCCGAGAGCACCAATTTCTGGGCCAGATATCTCGGGGTCTTGTAGTGAAGGGCTTTGTGAGTCATGCAAGTGATTTTTAGTTGAATTCTTGCTTCAAATGGGACCCAATTGAGACCTCTAAGGTCAGGGGAAATGTGGCAGTTTCTTTTAGTACCCATGATGAGCCTGGCAGCTGAATTGAGGAAGGCTCTTAGGGGGGCCGTTGTAGACTTGGGAAGTCCGCAGAGAGTTGCACTCCCATAATCTAGTCTGGGGATTATTAGAGCTTGTACTGCCAATTTGAAGTCTTTAGAGGGAAGGAAGGGTTTTAATTTTCTCAAAGTGCTCATCTGTATGTTTGCTCCTTTTGTTGCGGCACTGATATGTTTATGCACATTGAGATTCCTGTAGAGTGTTATTCCAAGAGATCTCGCTGAGTCGATAACTTTAGGCTGGCAGTTGAGCACTGTAAGTTGTTTAAGCCATTCCTCCGTGATGAATGTTTGATTGGGAGGAGCGATTAGGAGGAATTCAGTCTTGATGGTGTTTAGTTTAAGGTGGTTTTTAGCAAGCCAAAGCTGTGAAATCAAGTTAAGAGATCTGATGCCCTCCGGAGAAAAGACCTTTAGGTACAGTTGTGTATTGTCCGTGTACATGTGATAAGGAATGTTGGAGGAACTAAGAATTTCAGTAAGAGGTTCCATGAATAGGTTAAGAAGAGTGGGTGAAAGGGAGGAGCCATGCGGGACTCCTAACGTGACTCGGATGGACTTAGATAGAGATTGATTGACCTTGAATCTTTGGGATATGTTTTGGAGAAAAGAGGTGAACCAATTTAGGACTGATCCTGATAGGCCCATTCTATGTTTCTGGAGGTCTAGTAGATTGTCGTGTTTGACAGTGTTGAATGCAGAAGATGAGTCGAGCAGGATTAAAAGGCAAGCTTCGTTTTGGTCTAGGATTTTTAGCGCATCATCCACTATGTGTGTCGGAGCCGATTCGGTACTTTGCCCTGCGTGGAAACCGGATTGACATGCCTACACCCAACACACCAAATCCCAAACAAAACCCCCTTAACCTATTCCCTACCCCTAAAATGTGAAACCTGGAAAAGTACAAATACCTGCAATACAATTACAAAAACAAAACAATTTATAACAAGTATACACAATAAACAATATTAAACCAATACAGGGACTGAGCAGACACAGACAATACAACATTCTCCACCAAACACCAGCCACTCTCCAAGACACCTCCTACACCCAGCACAAACCAGCAGACTGTAAGGGAAAGAGAAAGTAACATTAACACTTCCTTGTTTACAGGCTGACTCACCCACTGTGTCATTTCCTGGGTGTAGTCTGCATGTTTTGCCATTTGCGTAGGTGTTTTTCTACGCATCGCTACTGAAATGGCCAATGCGTGGTGCATGCACTTCTGCAGCCACTTCCACGCATTGGCCGCGATGCACAGCTTCCAACCGGCGCAACTGGTGCAATGCGATGCACTGTGGGGCCAATGCGTGGGTTCAGACTCACGCAACTGGCCTATTGTTTGTGGTACATTGTAGTGATTTGTGGAATTCAGGTAAATACAGCTTAGACTCACTTCCCTTGCTTCTCTTTTCGTACCTGACACCCTTGATGAATTTTGATGTGTTGAATGTCATGAGTGCGCCTATGTGTGAGTAATTGCCTTCATTGTGCTGACATTATAAGTGACAATATGTTTTTCTGTAAAACACATACATAATGTTATGTATGGAAACATTACAAACCTATTTTGCGCCTACGGTGTGTAGTATGCTTGGCTCAACGTAGGTAACTGTGGAGTAGGCATCCTTTTGATCAAAGTTATTGCAGCGCTATGCAAATGTAATACACCATAGTTTTCATGAATATGCGCAAAGTCCAAGGTCATACTATCTGTCTGCATCCCTGCCATAGGATGTGTTACGGATGCTATACACACTCAAAGAGGAGCAGACACTGGTGTCGTACAGCTTGTACCTTGCAGGTAAAACTGTGCACTTATTGGACAACATACATGTCAGGACTGAGCCAGACTGACTCTGCGCACACCCGCAGGATATGTTGGCCTATTTTCCCGCTAGCTCACAGTGCACCATCTGCACCTCTATAACCTTATAGGGTGACAAATGTGTGTACAACCTCAGAATAAGACAGCTCTGATCCTCCTAGGAAATCATAGTAATAGATCTAGAACCCTTTCGTTTGGTTACGCATGCACACCCAAAGAAATACACAAGAAATGCTCAGCTAGGCGTTTCAATATTAATCGAAGCATTGTGATTCTTGTATAAAATACATGCGCTGCGATAATCAGTGGAATGAAACAGAATAGAGTAAGTTGTATAATGAGAATAGTGAAAAAGATGTACCATTCCACCATTGTGCTAAACCAGTGAATGTATGCGGGCATATAAGTACTGTGTTACATTGTACTCCTATCCAGTACTGCCTAACCTAATTTGTCTTCGGTGGGTGATCTGCCAAATCCCAGTCAGGTGGTCTAACTCCCCATTATCTGTGGGTAAGTGTCATCAGGCAGTCTTTCTTCATCGTAAGCTGGATATCTCCTTTCGCATGGTAAACAGGAATCACCTGAGCTAGAATTCTGTCATGCAGCTACCTCGCAGTGTCAGCAAAATGCTACACTGCCCAACAATGTTGTGATGCTGTTTATATAATAAACATCAGACATGCTGCCATGTTGAAACCTCAGTTTAGGCCGCTACTGTTGATTCTTTTATGATAGCTCCACCGCCTCATGAACAACAACAAGACAACAATATTTGTGCAGCAAACTTTATCCCTTGTATTGAATGTTCAAGGTGTCGTGAAAGTGTGCCTACGTAGTAGAAATGTAAGCAATGCAGTTTTAGAGATTATTATCCTGCAGAGACACACAAGCAAATGTAGGTTACAAGTCACTTTGTAAGAAAGAAGGCATCTTAAACATGAGCATGTAAAATGATGGTGTTTCTAACCAGGTCTATCCTGACCACATGGCACTGGTTGTTTCTGGCAGTGTACAGTGTAAGTGGCATCCAGCTCAACAATTAACTGGATAGATATGAAGGTATGGTGTTAGACTAATATGACACCTTTGATTGACGGGCAGGCATCATTCACCAGACAATAACAGCCAACACCCACCAAGGCATGTTGTTTTACACACACGTCTGCTGTCCGGGCTTTGTTTCTTGAATGTGTGACACATGTGTGGCACATTCACAATGAACCTGCCAAAATCTGCTCACACAATCAGTTTGAATATAGATGGAGCATCACCAGTCCAGCTTGAGTATGCCAGACAAGTGTGATGAATCACAAGTGCCACTATGTATCGCAATTCACAGCATTGTTTGTATTACAGTAAGACACACAATCACAGTCATACTCATTCCTGCATGAACAGTTGCATCCTTGCCTCATGGGGCACATGTGCCTGCATTGATCCTGGGTAGCCAATCCAGCACCGGTAAAGGTCAATAGTCAACATTTTAAAGTGTTATCTTAGATACCGTACAAATTTTGCTATGTGTTTGCAAACATAGCTGTGGTGTAGGAAGACTATCTGTGCGGTACTGTGTGGCCATTGCCAATATTTGCCCCTCTATTTCCAATCTCAGGACATCATGTAAACTATTCAGTGATCTACATATTAAAGATCGAAAGCAACATCATTGCCATTACCACCTCATGCGCCCTCTGTATAGTAGGCCTAACGTGCAGGGTTCATGTTGTGTTACCCCTGTGGTGCTTCATGGGGCACAACCATACCATGACTGAGTATTCTTATTCCCTCAGATTCCTTGACACTTGAGCCTCTTTTAGTACCCCTGTGCTGCCCTAGGGTGCTTTTGATTCCATGACCATTGTTCCCCAATACCCATGATTCTATTGCGCTTCAGTCACAGCAAGCGTCCCCCAGAAGCTGTGAACATATTGGTACCTTGCACCCACTGCTACTAGGTTCTTGGTTTTGTGTTCGTTCTGGCAGGTTTGAGCTGAACTGATACATTCATTTCCTGGATGACTGGTACCTAACATCTGTCTGCACATTCTCTTCCTGTAAGGTGGAAGCCAGTGTACCAACATGTTTATCCTTCCGGAGTCTTGGAGGACCTTTCAGGCTGTAACGTGCTCTACGTGCCACACGTGAACTGCTACATCTGTTGGTGCCTGAACTTGGTATGTCTACCAGCCCTAACCCTGAGGACCTTCTTTGGCCTACGCTCCCTGCCGAACATGCTTCACCAGTCCCATTCACCTGAATAATGAGCCTGACACATTCAGCGATCTGGTCTTCAGCAGTCTAAGTTGCACCTGTGATTTCCATGGGCCCAACTCCCTCAACGTCACCTTTGCCTCCGCCTTCTGCACAGCTACTCCAGTCCCCCTGCAACTCCCTGTGCCAAGGCCTTGAGATCTTCTTCAAACTCCTGACAGGTGGAAGAGTTAGGCCTAGTACTTGATATCAGATTAGGGCACACTAATCTTTCTGTAGTAGTAAGCTGCTCTGAGTATCAGCTTCCTCAAGACTATAGACTTGTCTGCTGTCCCTCTCCGTGATTTCCACCAGTGCACCCTGTCAGTTCCTGCTCTGTACCCTTCTTGCTAAATTTGCAATTGAACTGAGAATTGCCCAGGCACACAAGACTTTGTCTCTGTGTGTCTCTGATGAATGGTAGTGCCAAGAGAAAGCATTTCAGAGTGCTTGATATGTGAATGAACCTTATAATGAAACCTTTGTTTGGAGCTTAACCTTGGGAGTGCCATTTACTCCAACCTGTGCTCTGAGTTTAACCTTGTGAATGTGAGGAACTCCAATCTGTATTTCAACAGATTACTGGGAGTGTTGTGTACTCCAATCAGTATTTTCAGTTTGTCCTTTGGAGTCTCAGATATTCCTATCTGTGGTCATCTTTATTCTGCTCACATTCCGTGCTTCAGAAGAAGCCTGTAAGTGTGTGTCACTGGAGTCATAATATTGTCAATGTATATAGAGACCTGTTAGTGTACTGATGGTAACTGGCTCCTCTTGTAAGTTCCAGTGTATTGGATCTTAGCAAAACCAGAGTTTCAGAACCTGTGCACATCTACCTCGCAAACACAGAAACCCTCAGGAGTGACAAGCCCTGGTATGCAGTGTTGCACAGCAGCAGGGCAGATCAAGTAACGTAAGTCTGTCTTTTCCTATTTTTATCCCAAACACCCTTGCCCTCGAGGCAGTGCAGGATCTTAGGATTTCTTGATCGCTGATGATCTGCAGAGCTGAGTGGGATAGGAGGTCGAGCATGGGCTCCGGTATTATCTCCCCTTTAAGGACCAGGTAAGTGCATGACAGTCCTGAAGTGCAGGAAACACACTCAGTCATCGCTCACTGTTTGGTACTACATTCAATTTGGACTGTGGCAGAGGGTCTGTAGCTGAACACAGTGGTTCAGCACACACAATCTCTGCATGTGCACACTGTTACACAGATTAGGCACATGGTGTTATCATTCACACATATTTCGGAAGCATGATGTCGGTCTGGGGTGAGTGTGTCACACAGCAACAGACCTTTGGAGTAGGTGCATGAGCCATTAGTCATCACTGCAGTTAAACATGGTTCAAAAGTCAATGTAACTAATGATGTTCAATTTACACGATGCCTGCATACACACATGATCTCTGTCTTAATCCTGCCAACTTTAGGAGCAGTAAGTCTACTCAGAGGGTCAGCCTCCTGGTCCAAGGATACTGCATTCCCTGGCACAGGCATTTGTAATGGAACACACTCAACTTACAATTCACCTTTGGATGGATGCAAGATGTATGATCCGCTCTAATATGCATCTTTACACTCAGGTCAGAGGGACACAACTCTTGCCATGTAGAGGAAACTTCATATCAAAATCCCTCTATTCTACCATGTGCAATGAGTTTGTGTGTATGGACATACAGTTTTGTCTGCCTTTTTAGCCAAGTGTAATCTCACTCTGGACATCTCAGTATTCTTCAAGTGTTCAGATGTTTGCATGTAACCTATTCAATGTTATACTGCTCCAGCTATTTACTGACTGTACTATGTCATCTGCTCATATTTAAATTTTACAGGCCTTCGTTCCTCTTTGCATTGCTGCGCAATGCAAGGCAAATGTGTCCTTTATCTACTGTAGCATGTTCTGGTATATGTGACAATGTAGCCAGTAAATAGCTCACATGTCCCGTGTTGTGTGGAAAGCCAAACATGCATGTAGGCATTCTTTACAAGTGACAGCTTTTACAGGTTTACGTGACAATAGGCCTTTGCCCATAATAACTCATTATCTCTGATGGTATCTGCAAAGAGAATAGTTCCAGCATGATGCTGTCAATTTGAATGCTCACACATTGATGAGACACACTACATTTGAGGTTATTCTCAGATATGGAAGTTGGTGATTTGTGTTCCAAAGTTCGTTGAGTGCCATCTGTTATACACTTTGCTGCTGCACAACACAGCAAGACTGTTAGCTGTGCAGCTCCGCCCTGCTCAATTTCAGGGGGAGGGTGAGGATCAATTTGAAATTGGAAATGTGGCATGCCTGGCCTGCTCCTTTAATGCAGGACACCGCTTCACATAGCATTTCTGTATATGTGCTATTGATAGATGTGAGACATGTCCCCATATAGCTCAACAGGTCTGATGACATGATTATTACATTTGAGGCCTACTTCTAGTTGACGAGACGTGGGTGAGTTGATATTTACAGGGACTGTGACATGAACACAAAGACAAATAATGGATTCAAGCTTTTATTTGCATGTTGAACCTTCCTATTATATTTGTTCATGCTCCGTCACAGTACATGTGCTTCAGGCGAAGAACTGTTGCACAATATGTGTGCATCGCCTATTCCCAGACACTGTATTCTCGATGTCTCCGCCATCCTCATCCTCCATTGGGTCCTGCTGTTAATGGCCCCCTTCCCGGGGGGAATTTGTCCGGACACAGATATTGTATAGAATGGCACATACAAGTATCATCTTGCACATGATGGGATACGAATAGAGCAATCTCCCCCCAGACATGTCCAAATATCTGAACCTGGCCTTGAGCAGACCGAAGGTTCTCTCAACAATGTTGGGGGTCTTGATGTGTGCCTGATTGTAGTTTCTCTCAGGGCTCTGTCTGGGGATGTGCAATTTGGGTCATGACCCATGGCTGGAAACCATATCCTTGGCCAGCTGAAAGTGAAAAATAAATTATTTTGCTTTCTGTTATAGCTACATTCCTGTCCACGTGTGTTATTTGTACTGAAATACTCATACACATTTCTTACGGTAAGTCAAGACATGTGTAACATATACATGTGAAGTGACAGATTGGTGAGCAGATATTTGGCTTGCTGGTCCTCCCTAGGTAGGTAGTGACATTACAAACATGTATTACAGTCACACATAAATATGTCCATGGTAAACCACAAATGTCTTTGTTGGCCTACGTTTCTACATGACATTGGCACAGCCGTTTCATGGTACACTTACTTGACCATGTGATTTTGGGGCATACATGTGGTGCAGTTCACATATGTAACATGAATTGTAATGCTATTCATAGTCAGGTTACAGCAGTTGTTTTTCACAGGGAAGTTGTCATGGTGCACTTTGATAAACACATTTGCATCGCAATGTTGGCCATCTCCACGTAGGACACACTGTTGTTGTTAAAAGTAGACAAAATACATTGTTTTTTCACATGTATGTGTATGACTCTATATGACTCTTACTTGCAGGGTATTGTGTACTTTTATGGCTTGATTTTTTCCTCATTGCTTTGGCAAATGTATGTTGAGATTTGGTATCCAGAGTATACTGTGGTGCCTTGTCCAGGTAGGATGACATGTTTGTCAGCATTGTGTTTGACTTTGTGAGTTTCACATTGTTGGATTCATATGCTTTTCATTTGGGCTACGTACTACACAGAACAGGTGAGCCATCACATTGGTGACATATGTCATTGCTGCTGTCTGCCTACGTCAATGTGTGTACATCGGCTGTCAGTTTTGCAGAGACATATGTGTGTTTGTACTGTTGGTGTCACAATGTTATCCAGAATAGACATTTAGGTGCCAATTACAATATCGCTTGGAAAGCCCTACGGCCGACTCGGTCCCGTAGAGCTTTCCGAGCGACTCGCGCTCCGAGGCTCGGAGCGACCGAGTACGATGCAATTGAGCGCTGACGGACTCGGGTCGCTCAGAGTCCCATTGAAGTTTATGGGAGCCTGTTGTACATAGCGTACATAGGCTCCCATAGAGAATAAAGATAGGTCGCGGAAAAGGGCGCCCCCTGTCGCTGGGACACCTTGGTGCCGGCCGCCCCGTGCATGCATGTGTAGGGGGACCCTTGGGTCCCCCCCTGTGACCGAGTCATAGGGCTATGGGTGAAGGGGGGCCCTCTATGGCCCCCCGAAGTCTGCTTCCCAACGCTGTCTCGAGTCGGAGGCTCCGGCTCGATCCGGCTGCTCGACGCGCGCATCGTACTTGGTCGCTCGGAAATCAGCCCCATTGCGCTGTGCTCGTCGGCCATGTCGGAGTCGTCCGGAGGGCCTCGCTGACGGGTACGAGTCGCTCGGAGCGCGAGGCTATATTCGCATCGCACTTGCTCGCTCGTACAGCAGTACGAGTCGTCCAGAAATCGCGCTTACGACTTGGACTCGCTCCTGACGGATGCCGTCAGGAGCCCTTCCGAGCGAGATCGTAATCGGCCCCCAAGTCTTGTATTGGGCCTACACTGACATGGCATGCCACATATGGGCTTTCTACATACTTCGTCCTGTGTTGCTCCTGAGATTTTGGTCAACATACAAGTGTAACACACTTGCTGATTTCCACAGTACTTGTTCTCATACCACTGATCTTGGTGACCTGTGACTGATACCAAATGTTGGTATGCCATTGAGAAGACATGCATCTCAGACTTTACTATGGTGTCTTTGTACTTGTAATTGACTTGTCTGCCATGCCACGTTTCATTCATGAATTGTTACCCAGTGAAGTTGATGTGTTTCCATCCATCCACATAGAGTGAATGGACACATTGCTACTCACTGACATTCTGCCGCAACTGCCAATGACAGATCAGTAAGTGCGTGTCAATGTGGCACATCATTGTCTACATGTTGAAGTGTATTGTTCCCACTATCTGCACATGATACAAGGACCCAGATATTTGAGAGAGTGCCACTGCACAGTGCAGCAAGCCACCTTTCTGCATTGCAATGCGTCACTGAGAAAGGGCAGTAGTGCCCAGCATTTAGGCAATACAGCACATTCCTGGAATTTCACCCTACACTAGCACACAGTGTGATGAATAGCGTTAAAACAGACACACTTGCACCACAGTGCTTGGGGGCCTGCATTGCATGATGTATTGTCTTCTTGCAGGAGGGTGCAACTTCCTGCACACGTTGAACCCGCGGAGGCCTGACTGTCTATGTATGTGTGCCATAGAATGCAGCACACATAGGTAGCTGGAGTGACTTGAATGACTTCAGTTCTTTTTCATCCTTACACATCACCTGGGGAAACCAATTGATTTGTCACATTACAAAATAATCCTGGGATGGGATACATTACATGCCTCATGAAGCATGGGAGTTCCATGGAGACACCCACACAATGCTCATGGAACACCTCCCTTGCACCCAGTGATGCTACACTACATTTTGGACAGCGTTGCATTGCTCTATATCTTTATGCAATTCAAAAGCACACAAAGTGGCTTTGCGTGTCTTAACAAGAGTGACTTGGGGGTTTGCATTACATATGTACCATGATGCATGGTGCATGTATGAGGTCTCATACATATGACCCTATCTGCCCTGACAGACACAGAGATGGCTATTATGTCATAGATTTCTAACTGTTAGTAGCCCTGTTACGTACTTGAGTTTGACTAACCTACAAGTAGGCCATTACCATAGTACCTATTCTGGAAGCGCTAGTTGATGATGGAGTGCCTGAAGATGTAGGTGTCATGCGGATTCCCTGGGTATTTTGCCAGCACATTGGTGAACATCCCCCGATGATGCACGATGGCCTGGAAATTGATCGAGGAGGTGTGCTACCGGTTCCTGTAGAGATGTGATGTTGCTGAAGGGGGAACCATTTGCACATGTGTGCAATCCATGGCACCCCGCACATGTGGGAAATAAGCAATGGCATAGAAACCTTGCTAGGTCTCCAGCTGCAGTTGTTGTGTGTTGGGGAAGAGGAGTTTCTGGTGTGTTAGGTGGATGATGGCATCCAGGACAGAGGGTAGGAAGGCCGAGAAAGATGACCGTGAGATTCCTGCCACTCTGGCTGATGTAATCTGGAATTAACCAGATGCCGGCATGTGGAGAACAGCCATGAGCTTGACCTGCGGAGGGAAGTTGGTGGACCTGGAAGTTGGTGGCTGTAGCCTTGGCGCTATCTGGAGTAGCAGTTCTAATACGGACCCCCTCCTGAGGTAGTAGGTGATGACTTCATCCTCCCTGAGGTCAATGAGGGAAGTCCGCTGCTGACATGTTCCGTTCTCCTGCACTGCGTTCGTCGTGGTGTAGGTGTTGGGGGTGGGGTGGTTGGAGTGGTGATGGTGGTCGTCTTCTCCTTGCAACTCCCAGTTGCAAAATAAGCACCTCCATGGCGTAGTTGAGCTTTCCAAACTGTTTTGTGTGGCTTATCTTTATGTACCACAGCCAATGCGTCATGTCCTACACCTGGGTTGACAATGCACAGAAATGTGGCGCATTTCAGGCTCAGCGCAGTGTTTGCCAACGATGTCTCACACATTGACAAAACCATAAATATCACTGCATCATTTTTACGATAGATTTTACGTGGGAACACCAATCTTGCAATTTTTTTATTTCTGCGTGGCACAGCTGTTTCTGTTGTTTTGCTAATAGGTGTAATTGCCTTCACTGAGGTGTTGCACCTCAATTAAAACCAAATTCTGTGTTAGGGTGATAGCAGCATTTAAATAGTGTACTTATATGTATGTATTTAACACAAAGCACTAAGTTATCACCTGGAAGAATTAAAACAAATTATCAAGCTTTGATATAAAACAAGAGAACAAGATAACCACGTAGTGGCTGAATTATGCAATTGGAAACCTTGCATCAATCCCGGCTCCCTCCTCACAACATTGAATGATCTTAGGACATTAATTGTTTCGCAGTGCCTCTTTTTTCTTCATCATCACTTGAGAGCACCATAAAGTACGTCAGTTCCGGGTGAGTTCTGTACACAAAAGTCTCTTGTACATGGTTTGAAAGACTATGATGTTACTCCACCTATAATAACACTGGGCTCGAAATAGAGGACACAACACAACTGATTGCCTCTTGGTTCATTAATGACATCGTCATCAGGGCAGTAGCGGGGCATGAATTTGTCTAGGGTGGTCTTTTGAATCTATTTCTTGTAATAATTACCACCAAATGCAATGATATAATCTAATAAACTAAAATGAAATGTGTTGCTTTATATTTATATCTACTATTTTGAATTTTGATGAGACTTCCATTTATGTACTGGAGTTGTGTTGCACCATTGAAATTCTAAATATGTTGGTGGCTTGGCTCATGGTCAGGCTCTTAGAGCCAAGCCAGTTGCTTGGTTTGGCTCAGGCTTGACTCTTCCTTTTAATTTGCTGGAAGGACCCCCTCTAATGATGTTTTAGTGGCACACTGTAATACACAAAGGAGAACAAGTCATTCATATAAGTGCAGGACGTTCAGAGGTCCCATACGCACACTTATCCCAGCCGATGCTGCTTTTTAACATTGCTGACAAGCTTTTAATTTGTTTATATTCAACAATAGACACATGGCAGGACTTGCTAAATGCCAAATCAATTCAGCATTCAGGCAGTGCATCAAGGATTAACCTCTACACTCCTGCCTCTCCTGTCTGCGATGATGAAATAATCCACCTAGAACTGAACCCCACCTCAGTATCCCCCATTGTCCTTCCAGGTCGGCACTTTACTAGAGGGTCTGAGCGATGGCATTAAAAATATACCATTTCAAACCCATTCCAGTGAAGATGAAGTGATCCTCCACCTCTGATGCGACGCATTGGCAGCATCTGCTGCACCTGTTCAAGGCATCATCACAGTGGTGTCGCAGGCGTTACAACTAAACCACACCAAGCAGGGCGTAACACAGGCCCCTGCAGCCCCTGTGGCTCCAGGTGGCCCCAACCCCAGGCGCGGCCGCTACAGGTAGGAGCAGTGGGGCAGTGGGGCGGGGGCAGGGCATGAGGGTAAGTTGATGTTAGATTTGGGGGTCTCTAGTTGGCAGAGGTATGTATCTTTGTCCAAATAGGGACCCTTGAGTCTAGTCAGGGAAAGTAGGTACACTCCTGAAATAACCCCTGCTCACCCTCTTGGTAGCTTGGCACGAGCAGACCGGCTTAGTTCAGAGGCAGTGTGTAAAGCATTTGTGAACACATACAGTAATCAAGTGACAACACTACAAATGGACACCACACAGGTTATATATTTATAAAAATAGGTATATTTTATATAGATTTATCACAAGACCATAAACGACAAAAATAATCCACAATACTGTTAAGAATACTTAGTTGTGATCAAAAAGGCTTAATTCAAGGTTCTGTGCGAGTCGGTAGCCTCCTCCGGCTACGGCGATGTCAAGAACGAACAGAGTCTAACAAATCCAGCTGACCGCGTCGAGACGGGCCAACACAGCGTAGACAGACTCGGTCACAGTACCTTTTACTTGAAGCGGCAGGCACGGGCGTGCGAGCCGGATGGCTGGACGTCGCAATCGCGATGCAAGATGGAAGCGTTGCAGGACGCGTTGTCCCTCGATGCGGTGCAGGCAGCGGCTCGTTGACGTCGTCGAGACGGAGTCGGTGAGACCAGGGCCGTGCGTTGCAGGGCGAGACGGTGCTTCGAGGCGGTGCTGGCAGGTTGCGGTGCGGCGACGGAGCCGGATTCAGGAGCTGGCGTCGATCAGTCCGGACTGCGGTGCGAGTCGGGCGGTGCGTCGCAAAGCGTGCAAGCGGTGCCCAACTCCGGTGCGGTCACAGGACTCGAACTCAGCAGCAGGGACCGTGTCGGTCGGACCAGTTCGATTCGGTGTAGCGAAGCGTTGCAGGACGCGTTGTCCCTCGATGCGGTGCAGGCAGCGGCTCGTTGACGGAGTCGGTGAGACCAGGGCCGTGCGTTGCAGGGCGAGACGGTGCTTCGATGCGGTGCTTACAGGACACTGAGTCAGTCGTGAGAGTCGGTCACAGCTCCCTACCTCTGCAGCCACTGAAACAGAGTTTCCAGCAGCAATTCACAAAGGGGTGAAGTCCAATGGTCCTGGGACTTCGGTCAGGGGGCAAGCTCTCTTCCAAGCCCTTGGAGATCCTTCACAAGTTGATGAAAGTCACAGCAAAGCAAAAGTTCCTTTCTCCTTTCTTTGGCAGTCAGGCAAACCACTGCAGGCCAATCCCCCAAGCAGCACTTCAGGCTTAGGGATAGTCTCTCCTCAGTTTCTTCTTGGTTCCGCTCCTCAGCAAAGGTTTCTTCTTGTTCCCAAAAGTGATCTAATTTTCCTGGGGTCTGGGTGCCCCTCTTATACCCTGATTCTCTTTGTTCTCTGGGGGCAGAGAGGCCTCTGCCTAGTCCAAAACCAGTTCTGGTCAGTCCTGGAGCACTTTGTTTTTCTGACTCCTTCTTTCCTTTCAGAATGTGGGGCAGAGTGCTCAGCCGCCCGGCAGGAGGTGGAGCCAGCATTGTGGAAGGCAGGCACAGCCCTATTCAGACCCAGGTGCAACTCCTCCCTCCACTCTGGATGCAGATCTTCCTATTCAGCCCTGCGCTGACTCACCCTGTCTCCTGTAGCCACCCCCAGCCCCTGTCACTCAATCTCCAGACAAGGAATACACAACCTAGCAGAGGCAGGCTTGGATAGTTAGGCAAGAAAATACCCACTTTCTAAAAGTGGTATTTTCAAACACAGAATGTCAAAACCAACTTCACTAAAAGATGTATTTTATCATCCTGAGTTCAGGCATACTAAATTCGTTTTTCTACCATGTTCCCTGGGTCAGTTCTGACTATAAGGTGTAATAGTCAGTCTGCCCATTCTGGCCTATGGGGAGCAGGTAGCCTTGCAATAGTGAAAAACGAAAATGGCTGTAATTCACTATTAGGACATGCCACACACACCAGGGCATGTCCTACCTTATACTTACAATGCACCCTGCCCTAGGGCCTACTTTAGGGGTGACCAACATGCAGTAAAGGGAAGGTTTAGAGACTGGTAAGTGGGTGTACTCACCAAGTCGACATGGCAGCCCTAGGCTGCACACAGGCTCTGCGATGGCAGGCCTGAGACACATTTTACAAGCCGCTTCTGTGGGTGGCACAACCAGTGCTGCAAGCCCACCAGCGGCATTGGATTTACAAGCCCTGGGCACACTGAGTTCACTGTACTAGGGACTGACAAGTAAACCAATCATCCAATCATGGAGTCACTAATACATATATAAATTACGATAGGGAGCACTTGCACTTTGGCACTGATTAGCAGCAGCAAAGTGCCCATGAGTTGCTAGTCCAGCAAAAACATATCGGCAACAGTGGAGGCATTACGAAAAAATGGAAGGGAGACCCACGCCAAGGACGCCAGGTCTAACACGTGTCCCCTCCAGCTGAAATGTGGGGAGAACTACCCTACCCCTAGGGAGTTCTCATCACTAAGGCAGAAAAATCTGGACAGACCATCAGCATTGGCGTGTTCTGTACCAGGGCGGTGTTCCACCGTAAAGTCCATCCCCTGTAGGGAAATGGACCACCTCAACAGCTTTGGATTCTCACCCCTCATCTGCATCAACCATCTGAGGGGCCTGTGGTCTGTCTGAACCCGGAAGTGAGTCCCAAACAGGTATGGTCTCAGCTTCTTCAGAGCCCAGACCACAGCAAATGCCTCACGCTCAATAGCACTCCATCTCTGTTCCCGGGGAAGTAACCTCCTACTGATGAAGGCTACAGGTTGGTCTAGGCCCTCCTCATTGATCTGTGATAGAACAGCCCCTACACCATGCTCTGAAGCGTCCGTCTGAACGATGAACTCATTGGAGAAGTTGGGTGCCTGGAGCACAGGCGCCGTGCACATGGCAGTCTTCAAGGTGTCAAAAGCTTTGTGACAGGCGTCAGTCCAAATCACTTTCCTGGGCTGCTTCTTGGAAGTCAGCTCTGTCAAGGGGCAACAATGCTGCCATACCCCTTGACGAATCTCCGGTAATACCCGGTGAGTCCTAGGAAGGCTCTCACCTCTGTCTGGGTCTTGGGGGCTCCCAAGCCAGAATGGTATCAATTTTCGGTTGGAGGGCGCCACCTGAACGCTCCCAACCTGGTGTCCCAAGTACACCACAGAACCCTGCCCAATCTGGCACTTACTCGCCTTGATTGTGAGGCCTGCTCTCCGCAGCGCCATCAACACTTCCCAGAGGTGGCGCAGATGTTCTTCCCAACTGGCACTGAACACTGCGATGTCATCCAGGTAGGCGGCACTGAAATCCTCCAGTCCAACCAACACCTGGTTGACCAACCTCTGAAAGGTGGCAGGGGCATTCTTCATCCCAAAGGGCATCACCCGGAACTGGTAGTGCCCATCTGGTGTGGAGAATGCTGACCTCTCTTTGCCCCATCAGTCAAGGCGATCTGCCAGTACCCAGACGTTAAGTCAAACGTGCTGAGGTACCGCGCAGCCCCTAACCAATCTATGAGCTCATCAGCTCTGGGGATGGGGTGGGCGTCAGTCCTGGTGACGGAATTGAGTCCCCTGTAGTCCACACAGAACCGGAGTTCTGGTGTGGCACCAGGCGCGGCAGCCTTTGGAACCAAGACCACTGGGCTGGCCCAAGGGCTGTTAGAGGACTCAATCACCCCTAGCGCAAACATCTTGGAGACCTCCTCCTTGATGCAGGCTCTGACCCTGTCAGTCACCCTGTAAGCCTTGTGCTTCACAGGAAGACTGTCCCCAGTGTCCACATCATGGACGCACCAATGAGTGACACTGGGAACCAGGGAGAACAGGTCAGGGAACTGTCCCAACAGTTGGCGACAGTCACCCTGCTGCTCAGGTGTCAGGGAGGTAGAGAGGTTTACTCCCTCCACTGATCCATCTTGCTCTCGGGCTGACAGGAGGTCAGGAAGAGGCTCGGTCTCCTCCTCCATTCCATCATCTGTAGCTAAGAGCATGCCCACTTGGGACCTCTCCAAGTGGGGCTTCAGGCGGTTCACATGCAGGACCCGCAAGGGGTTCCTGGGAGACTGCAAGTCCACCAAATAGGTAACTGGACTCTTGCGCTCCACCACCGTAAAAGGGCCGGTCCACCTGTCCTGGAGCGCACAAGGCTCCACCGGGGCCATGACCCACACTTTCTGACCAGGCTGAAGCTCTACCAGAGTGGCATTCTGGTCGTACCACCGCTTCATCTCCTCCTGGCTGGCTTCCAGATTTGCCTCAGCAAGTTCTCTGAAACGCCTAGTCTGGTTCCTGAAGGCCAGCATGTAACTGTATACATCCTGGGGAGGTTTCCTGGGAGATTGCTCCCAGCCTTCCTTGACCAAACTCAGAGGTCCTCGCACCGGGTGTCCATAGAGGAGCTCAAAGGGACTGAACCCTAGAGACTTCTGTGGCACCTCCCGGTATGCAAACAACAGGCATGGTAAGAGGACGTCCCATTTACGCCTCATGGGTTCTTCCAGACCCATAATCATGCCCTTGAGGGTCCGGTTGAATCTCTCAACCAGCCCATTTCCTTGAGGGTGGTAAGGAGTGGTGAACTTGTAAGTTACACCGCACTCCTGCCACAGGGACTTCATGTACTTGGACACGAAGTTGGTACCTCTGTCAGACACCACCTCTTGAGGGAATCCCACACGTGAGAAAATTCCCATCAGTGCCCGTCCCACCACGGGGGCCGTCACTGTCCTCAGAGGGATGGCTTCTGGGTACCGGGTGGCATGGTCCACCAAGACCAGGATAAACCTGTTGCCCATGGCTGTCTTGGGGTCCAGTGGCCCCACAATGTCAATACCCACCCGTTCAAAGGGGGTGCTGACCACAGGGAATGGCTGGAGAGGAGCCTTGTGCTTCCTCCCACTCTTTCCACTTGCCTTGCAAGTCTGACATGTCCTGCAGTGAGTGGCGGCACTCCTGCGCATCTGGGGCCAACAGAAATGGGTAACAAGCCTGTCAAAGGTCTTGTCCTGCCCCAGATGTCCTGCTAACGGTACATCATGAGCCAACCCCAGTAGGAAGGCTCTGAAGCGCTGGGGTACCACCAGCACACGGGCTGACCCAGGCTCAGCAACCTTAGGCTCTGAATACAGGAGACCATTCTCCCAGTAAATCCAATGTGATCCAGACTGACCACCTGCTGCCTGGTCTGTGGCCTGTTGCCTCAGACCCACGAGAGAGGGGCATGCGTTCTGCTCCTCGCAGAATTCTTCCCTGGAGGGTCCTCCTTCCTGCTGCCAATGGGTCAGCTCAGGTAGGTCCCCCAGTTCAGCTACCTGTTCCCCTGTAGGCTCCAGGGCATCCCCCTCAGGGTCTGCCTCCTCCTGGACCGTGGGAACTTCGGGGGCCGGTTTCCCGCGCCCCCTGCCTCCTCTCTTTTCGGCAGGCACCTGGGCCTCCCTCTCAGGCTCCAGGTCCTCTTGAACACCTTTTGCTGCCATTGACCGGGTGGTCACACATGCCCAATCAGGCAAGCCCAACATTTCTAAATGCGCACTCCGCTCCACCTTAGCCCAAGGTGAGCTCTCCAAATCGTTCCCTAACAAACAGTCAACAGGCATGGCTGGCCTCACAGCTACTTGAAGAGTACCCGAGACCCCCCACTCAAAGGGAACCTGAGCCACCTTGCAGTGACTCTCTGTGTTGTCAGCGGCAACAACCGGATAGAATGCATCAGGGATAACCTGCTCCTTAGACACCAGGTGACACTTGACAGCTGTCACACTGGCTCCTGTGTCTCTCAGAGCCTCCACCCTATGGCCATTGATGGTCACCCACTGCCTGTATTTCTTAGTGTTCTCAGGCAGCGGGGTCCTAGGGACCATCTCAGAGTCTCCTAATGAGACAAGGGAAAACACTGTGGGATCCCCCCACCTTGGGCACCCAACTCCTCCCCCAGGGCTACACTAGCCAACTGCCGGGGGACTGCACTGGTGGGTGCTGGTTTTCCATGCAAAGGGCAACGAGGATCGTTTGCCTTGTGGCCAGGGGCGCCACACTTGTAACATACCAGTGGTCCCTGGTGAACAGGGGGCCTGTCAGGGCCACTGGCTTCTTCTCAGGGGAGGCTGGGAACCTTTCCCTTGGTTCCCTTGGGGTTTACTTTGGGGCCCTTTATGGAACTCCTTCTGTTTACCCTTGTCCCCCCCCCACTCTTCTGCTGGGGACCCTGCCCACCCTTGGCGGAGTCTCCCAAGTGACCCTTGTGGAACCGGGTACTCACCCAGCGGTCCGCCTCCTCAGCAAGCTGCCTAGGGTTAGTCAGCTTACTATCAATCAGGTGCTGGCGTAGCTCAGGAAAACAATTACCGGACAAGTGCTCCCAGGCAATCAAATCAAAGAGCGCCTGAAAATCAGTCGCTTTGCTACCCTTTACCCAACCATCCAAGGCTCTGCAAAAGAAGGTCACATATTCAACCCAGGTACTGCTTTCAATCTTACTACAGTTCCTGAACCTTTGCCTATAAAGCTCAGGGGTCAAACCATACCTAGTCATTAAGGCATCCTTCATGTGGCTGTACGAATTATAGACTTCAGAGGGCAAATCCAACAAGGTATCCCGCCCTTCACTGAGGAACCGTCCCCACAACCCCGCTCCCCAATCCTTCTCAGGGACCCGGTGGGAAGACATGGCTACCTCATAGGCTTTGAACCACTGCCCTATGTCATCATTTTTAAAAAACTCCTTCACCACATCTTTGGGAATATACACTCTAGCTTCAACAGGCATTGGCGGTACACTGCCACCAGAGGGAGTAATCTCTAAGCTCTTGGCCTTCAATTCCAACTCCCTCAAAACTTTCTCATGTTCAAACTGCATTTTCTTCTCCTCTAGGGCCAATTTCCTAGTTTGCATTTGGAATTCTAACTGCCCATTCAGCTTGAGCTTGGTCAGCTCCATTTCGTGCATCCTACTCTCTTTCCTGTCCTCCAACTCCTCTGGAGACAGTCCTCTGGCAGAAACACTGCTACCTACTGGGGAAGGTGGTCTTCCAGCCCCTAGACCCAATAGCCCCTCCAGCTGCCCTTCTGCATTCTCAGCCCCCTCCACAGGGGCACTCCTTGATTCGACCCAGGCCCTCAGCGCCTTTTGGAGGTCCTCCTTCCTGGAGAGCCCGGTCATGGACACTTTAAACTTTTTGCAGAATTGCCTGAGCTGCTTAAGGGTGTAGCATTCTAGCCTCTCTTCTTCCCAATCACACTCAACAGAGGCTACTGATGCTGGTTTCTCCATAGTGACTGAACTTGGCATTTGCAAAAATAGGAAATCCCAGAAAAAATGCTATAAAAGTATGTGGTTGCGTTTTTGGTCTGCACTCACTAAGTAGTGTTCACCAATCACTGTACATGAGTCACAAATGCAAGTCCAGAAACCTCACCGCTGACCACCAATGTTAGATTTGGGGGTCTCTAGTTGGCAGAGGTATGTACCTTTGTCCAAATAGGGACCCTTGAGTCTAGTCAGGGAAAGTAGGTACACTCCTGAAATAACCCCTGCTCACCCTCTTGGTAGCTTGGCACGAGCAGACCGGCTTAGTTCAGAGGCAGTGTGTAAAGCATTTGTGAACACATACAGTAATCAAGTGACAACACTACAAATGGACACCACACAGGTTATATATTTATAAAAATAGGTATATTTTATATAGATTTATCACAAGACCATAAACGACAAAAATAATCCACAATACTGTTAAGAATACTTAGTTGTGATCAAAAGGCTTAATTCAAGGTTCTGTGCGAGTCGGTAGCCTCCTCCGGCTACGGCGATGTCAAGAACGAACAGAGTCTAACAAATCCAGCTGACCGCGTCGAGACGGGCCAACACAGCGTAGACAGACTCGGTCACAGTACCTTTTACTTGAAGCGGCAGGCACGGGCGTGCGAGCCGGATGGCTGGACGTCGCGATCGCGATGCAAGATGGAAGCGTTGCAGGACGCGTTGTCCCTCGATGCGGTGCAGGCAGCGGCTCGTTGACGTCGTCGAGACGGAGTCGGTGAGACCAGGGCCGTGCGTTGCAGGGCGAGACGGTGCTTCGAGGCGGTGCTGGCAGGTTGCGGTGCGGCGACGGAGCCGGATTCAGGAGCTGGCGTCGATCAGTCCGGACTGCGGTGCGAGTCGGGCGGTGCGTCGCAAAGCGTGCGAGCGGTGCCCAACTCCGGTGCGGTCACAGGACTCGAACTCAGCAGCAGGGACCGTGTCGGTCGGACCAGTTCGATTCGGTGTAGCGAAGCGTTGCAGGACGCGTTGTCCCTCGATGGGGTGCAGGCAGCGGCTCGTTGACGGAGTCGGTGAGACCAGGGCCGTGCGTTGCAGGGCGAGACGGTGCTTCGATGCGGTGCTTACAGGACACCGAGTCAGTCGTGAGAGTCGGTCACAGCTCCCTACCTCTGCAGCCACTGAAACAGAGTTTCCAGCAGCAATTCACAAAGGGGGTGAAGTCCAATGGTCCTGGGACTTCGGTCAGGGGGCAAGCTCTCTTCCAAGCCCTTGGAGATCCTTCACAAGTTGATGAAAGTCACAGCAAAGCAAAAGTTCCTTTCTCCTTTCTTTGGCAGTCAGGCAAACCACTGCAGGCCAATCCCCCAAGCAGCACTTCAGGCTTAGGGATAGTCTCTCCTCAGTTTCTTCTTGGTTCCGCTCCTCAGCAAAGGTTTCTTCTTGTTCCCAAAAGTGATCTAATTTTCCTGGGGTCTGGGTGCCCCTCTTATACCCTGATTCTCTTTGTTCTCTGGGGGCAGAGAGGCCTCTCTGCCTAGTCCAAAACCAGTTCTGGTCAGTCCTGGAGCACTTTGTTTTTCTGACTCCTTCTTTCCTTTCAGAATGTGGGGCAGAGTGCTCAGCCGCCCGGCAGGAGGTGGAGCCAGCATTGTGGAAGGCAGGCACAGCCCTATTCAGACCCAGGTGCAACTCCTCCCTCCACTCTGGATGCAGATCTTCCTATTCAGCCCTGCGCTGACTCACCCTGTCTCCTGTAGCCACCCCCAGCCCCTGTCACTCAATCTCCAGACAAGGAATACACAACCTAGCAGAGGCAGGCTTGGATAGTTAGGCAAGAAAATACCCACTTTCTAAAAGTGGTATTTTCAAACACAGAATGTCAAAACCAACTTCACTAAAAGATGTATTTTATCATCCTGAGTTCAGGCATACTAAATTCGTTTTTCTACCATGTTCCCTGGGTCAGTTCTGACTATAAGGTGTAATAGTCAGTCTGCCCATTCTGGCCTATGGGGAGCAGGTAGCCTTGCAATAGTGAAAAACGAAAATGGCTGTAATTCACTATTAGGACATGCCACACACACCAGGGCATGTCCTACCTTATACTTACAATGCACCCTGCCCTAGGGCCTACCTTAGGGGTGACCAACATGCAGTAAAGGGAAGGTTTAGGGACTGGTAAGTGGGTGTACTCACCAAGTCGACATGGCAGCCCTAGGCTGCACACAGGCTCTGCGATGGCAGGCCTGAGACACATTTACAAGCCGCTTCTGTGGGTGGCACAACCAGTGCTGCAAGCCCACCAGCGGCATTGGATTTACAAGCCCTGGGCACACTGAGTGCACTGTACTAGGGACTGACAAGTAAACCAATCATCCAATCATGGAGTCACTAATACATATATAAATTACGATAGGGAGCACTTGCACTTTGGCACTGATTAGCAGCAGCAAAGTGCCCATGAGCATCTAGTCCAGCAAAAACATATCGGCAACAGTGGAGGCATTACGAAAAAATGGAAGGGAGACCCACGCCAAGGACGCCAGGTCTAACAGTTGACATACGACAGGATAGGGAAAATAAAATATATAAAGAAATAAAACCACTTACCTTGCGCTTGCCACATCGCTGAGTCGGCGATGTGGCGATGCGGCGAGCGCAAGGTAAGTGGTTTTATTTATTTATTTATTTTATTTTACTTATCCCGTCGTCTGGTGACTTCCCCCTCCCCGCCCAGCCCCGCCCTGCCCCACCGCTCTTACCTGTATCTGCCATGCCTGCCCAAACCTCTGGGGGGAGGGCATATTCAGCTGAAGGTCAATGAATATCTGTAAGATATAAAAGACTCAGTCCCCTTATCACGTTCTGCTAGGTGGACCCCATCATTTTGCGTGACACCAACCTTTAGGCCAAGGACGGGCTATGGAATAGGGGCAACAGGACATTGTCTTTCCTTTCTTGGTGTCTCTACAGACTGCTGGCATTGTTCTGGTAAAAGCTGGTTTGTTTTTCCTGGGAAATGCTATTACCAGTCAGATGCTGAATCTGCATTTGAAAGGCTGGCTCTGCCCCCGCTCCGCTCTCACCCACTGGGCTGATTGCCTCAAAGGATAAGGGAAAAGAGTCAAGAACTACATTTTATTTTTGAATTTCACAAGGCAGCCAAGTGGAACTAACACACTTATACCATAAGCCGTTCCTGGCTTTCCAACCAACAGCAAGTTATATTGTCAGACTGTTCATTTTGCTCAAAAATCCAGCATACAGTGTACTGTTGGCTAGGATGTTAGAATTGGACAAAAGTGTTAAAATGTCATAGAACCAATTGTCAGCTATGTTTCAACATTTTACAAAGTCATCTAGTTCATTTAAAAAACTGCCTGTTTCACCAGTAAAACCAAAGGAAAACTCTGCCCACATATTTTATGAGGGTTCACTCTTTCGTTAGCAGTATGTATTAAAACAAGAATTTGTAATGCAAATCGTTTTGGTTTTTGTGTAGTAGAAACTAACTTTTATACCGAGCTATTCACAGTGCTACAAAGATACAACACGGGAAACAGCAGCACAACCTTCTCTAACTGCTGATAAGGTCTGAAGAAAAAATGCAATGCACTGATGATTTCAAGATGTGAAAATGGAGAATTAAACTAAGGACAATTGACCAATTGCCTGACTTTGTGGTGATTTTTTGGTTTTCCATGTATTGAGAAGCAAGACGTAACCTAGTACATAATTTTTAGGTCGAGCTTTCGAGACCTGTTGTATCTTCTTTGTTGCTTACAGCCAGCCCACTGCTTGTCATTTGTTTGTTTCAGTGTCCTTTAAAAATCCTTGTTAGCTAGTGGTCAATCCACCTCTTTGTCCCTCCTTTTTTCTGTCTGGTTCCTCCCATACAGCAGGGACTACGTACTGGATCATTACGCTGTGGTTGTTTATATGATATTTGGGGGACTATTTTTTTATTTCTTTCCTGCTGGTGTTACATTGCGGGCGCGTGTTCAGCATCCCCGGTATTTTATTGTTGCATCTTGGCTCCCCCCCTCCTTTCACTCAACATCATACGTACACAACTGCTCCCAGGGGTCCTGCATGAGTAATTAAACACATTATTAGTCGCTCCGACTTTAAAACCGGGCTGGAATTCCTGTTTCCCTCAAGTTAAGTAGGTGCATGCCACTAAGACGTAGTCATTTGTTTGCAATCGCGCTCTTCGGCTGCTTCCTCCATTCTCTGCTTTAAGCAGATGAGGCACAGCTACAGTCCCTGTGCATGTTTTACAAGGGGCGAGGGTAGCCATAGTTCCTGGACGTTATTTTTACGTCCAAAGAAAAGAGCAGTTTCTTCAAAACAGGGCTGGAATCCCTGTTTCCCTCAGCTTCCAGATGATTGGCTTTAAAGTAGGTGCATGCGCACTGAGAAGTCATTGTTTGTTTTCACTCACGCTCTTCAGCTGCTTCCTCTGGCTCCGTTCTCTGTATTAAGCAGCCGGTACACTAGTGAGGCACAGTTACAGTCCCTGTGTATGTTTTTTAAAGGGCGAGGGTAGCCATAGTTCTGAGTTTGTGCCTTGAAAGTCCACAGAACATAGCAGTTTGCCGACATGCAGTGCAGTGTTAGTTTGTGTACGCAGCTCCCCAGGAGTCTCTTCTCATGGTCAGATTGGTAACGCGGGCATTCGGGCAATGCCCGAGGGGCCGGTGTCCAGTTCCAGCTGTGGGCTGCTTTTTTGGGCAGCCTGGGGGGCCCGATTTGGGCAGTGTCTGTGTTGTTCGGATGCCGCCAGCGGCCCAGTGGGGCCCTGAGTGGCCTTTCTGGAGGCAGATGGGCATTCATTACTTCCCTTTTATCAACGGGCAGAGGTGTCACTCCCTTTCTCTGCTGGGCCGGCCCATTAATATATGCATATTGAGCGGGGGCCTGAGCAGAAGTGGCCTCACTTGTTTTCCGGTGTGTTTCACCAGTGTGAACTAATCCGTGCATCTTTTTTTACCACTCCCCCTTTTTGTTTATAAAATTTTGCCGAAGCAGTGTTTTGCGGAAAGACAATATGTAAATGTGGGCCACTTTTTTTAGCATGCCCGGGCCGATTTTTAATCCCAATCCAACCCTGTTTACTCTTCTCAGTTAATACAAGGCGTCAATAAGAGGGCATCGCTGTGTTTTCCGAAAAACACGGTAGAGCTGAAACTGCTGTGGGTGAGGACACCGGGCAGGGGAGGGTTTAGAGACTCTCTCATTCTTTGTTCATCAGTCTCCCTATCTGCCCCACGCTCTCAGTAAATAATATGTTGTCTTAGTCCCAGAGATGCCACTATCCCTTATCCTGGCCCTGCTGCACGCTTATTTTTCCTGATTTGGAGCACTAAATCAAAGAGTGTCTCTTTTGCTTTATTGTACTGAGATTTAGAGGAGTTTAACGTAAGTGAGGAGGAGGCGGGGCTACAGAGCCCCGCAGTTAAGTATCAAGAGACAAGCACAAAACTGTTCTAATTCGAGCTTACTGAAGACCAACTCATTTTTAAGTATTTTGAATCATGGTACTTCCGGGAGAATAGAAATACTTAGGAGTCTTCCGGCTGCTTAGAGTACGTTTCTTTTTGTCCAGCTGACATTAATTCCACTGCACTGCATTGTTGGTTGAAATGCCAAAGAGAAGCACGTGCATATATATTTTGAACATGCTAACAGTGCATATCTTTTAAACATGCTGCTAGTGTTTTCTGGACATTTCTACATTGATACTACGTTGCTCGCAATTAATCTGATTTTATTGTTCCTGTTTGGTGACCTCATTTAATCATTATTTTTTGTTCAGGAGAATGCAGTAATCGTTTTCTGAATTTATTTCATAACTAAGGTTATCTTCATTGCAGGCGGTGATCCCTGTGGCCTAGAAAGCGCAACTCCTTATTTTGACAGCACATTGTAGCTCCGTTAAGTGAATACAAAAGACTTTTATGACGCCTCTCACCCCTGGAACAAGGCATTGATTTGATCCTCATATTTTCTTGTGGAAATTGCATATTGAGGGTTTGGAAAGCTACTTGGAGGAGATGTATTGTTTTGGCACTTGTATTACAGACAAGTGGTTTGGCACATCACAGTACTAAGGATACTTGCTGTGCCACATTAAAATATAAACTGTTTTGATAGGTTCTTAATATGTGAATATTCAGAGTGTTTCTATTGTAAATTATATGTACATAGAGCTTACTAGTCCTAATGAGGCACTGGAGAGCTCTGCAGCAAGTAGCACATTACTCCAGATCCCAAGGTTCGAGAATGATAGGAATATGTGCTTCCTTTTCCAACTTGGATCAGCTGCCTTAAGGTTAGGTTTATGCTCTGGAGATCTCGTGCATTCACTCTACTGTTGTGAATAGGGTTAGATTAATTGAAGTTGATTAATAAAAGGGAAGATGTGAGATCTTACTGGGAGTTGGGGACATGTGTGCCTGTTAGAGGGATAAATTCATTAGAAAAGAGGGATGTCTGGAAAGCATGGTTGGGAGTCCATAATAGCACACTCCACATATTTACACTGTACACAATACTACATAAAAATACCCCACATAAATGCACTCTATGCAACATACCAGCAAACCACATAAATGCACTACATACCGTAACACAATTCCAATAAGCATAATTTCACTCAACCCAACACAGTTTAACTTCACACATTTCCAATACACACCACATAATTCAACCACAAACTACATATTTTTACTACATAACACAATTTCACATTACACCTCCAATACACACCACAGACTTCAACAAAATACCACAAAATTTAACAGCACATCACATGATTCAAAACCACAACATGCCACTCCAAAATACCATTCCACATAATTACCTCCATAGCACACAATATCACTCTACATAATTCCACTACAGTTAATAATATTTAATTACTGTTCACATAATTCCACAACACACCATGCCACCGTTTTCCTCTACACAACAACACACCACAAAATTCCACAACCCATCTCTGCATCGCACTTCCACCAACCCTGTCATCTCTCCTCCACACACCCACTGCCCCTCTCATCTCTCCCTCACCCTCCCACCTCTCATCTCACAACTCCACTGCCACCTCTCATCCCTCCTTCATACTCCTGTCTCCTCTCTATACTGCCTGCTCACACATGCTACCTTCCTGTACCTCCAAGAGCTGTGCACTGGTTCACCTCTTGCCCCCCTGCCTCTCCTATTCATCCCTCTCTCTCACACCTCTTACCCTCTTACTCACTCTCTCATGCACTCTTCCCGACCATCTCAATTTGGCTCACTTAGTGTATTCGGACAGTTTCCTGAGCCTTTTCAGAATTTCTGTCCTTCAAACCCACATTCTCCTCTTCTTTGCGTGTCTTCTGCGTACATAAGCGCACTCTCTTTATACGTCTGTGGCCTGCTCTCCCATTTGTTATCTTTCTCACACACTCTTTCTGCACCTCTGTCTGGAGTTCATTCACCTCTTCGTTCACAAACAACCTATCCCTCTCTATCTTCCTTTCTATCTAATCTATGCAGCTCTCACCACATCTATTCACCATGCCACATAATTCCACTACACAAACTTCACACCACACAATTCCACACCACACATTCAACTACTAACAATTCCAATTCAACCCACATAATTCCACTCCAAACCACATACATCCACTCCACTCCAAACCAAAACACATGGGTAAAAGACATTGTCATTTACAACGCTAATAGCTCTAACTCTTGCAAATGCGAGACCGATTGCATTGCAAATGCTTGTTATTTGAAGCAGGCCAGCCGCAGCAACTATGCTCCAGGTAGGCACACAGATGCCACCCTCACCAAAAAGGGTTTGAATGAGTGTGCACCAGTCACTGTGCAATCCCTACTCCGTGTTGCATCTTTTCACAATTTTTAGGGCTGCCACTGATGCATTGTAAATGGGGGCCTAAATACAGTCTAGCCCATAACGGAAACAAAATTACATTTGGAAGAAATTTTCAAATCAGACCCACATTGAACTGTGTGAACCAGCGCACAGAGCAAGCCTGATCCTCTCTATGCGGAGGTTTGCGGAGTGGAGGGTTGGGCGGGTGGAGGGGTCGTGGGATGACAAAATAAAAAAATAAATAAAACTTACCTTCGGCTGCGTCGCGCTCTTCTGCTCCTCTTGTCGCATGCATAGGCTCCCAGACTTCACTGCGTCCAATCCTGACGCTGCTGTCATGTCATGAAAGCAGCTTCAGGATTGGCCTGAGGACTTTGAACTTGCACTCCCAGTGAGTCTGGTAGCCTGTGCCTGCTGTCTCCAACCTAGCAATGCAGTTCCGCTTGGAGACAGCTTCAGCGTGCATGACGGTTTGGCAGGCCTAAGACGGCCGGCCAAACCATCATGCGCACTGATCACAGTGCACTACCACTCCTCCTGCGCCTGTCATTCCCATGGTTCACCCCAAAAGACTCGTCAGGAAAGTAAAATTTATACGATAATAAAATGTGTTTATTATAGTTTTATTTTTCCTTTCCTGCTGTTTTGAGGCAGCCGGCAGGGGGGCAACGCTCCTCTGCCACAGCGGAGCAGCCGCCGCTGTTGTGGACTCTCCTGAAAGGCACCTTTAGAAGAAACAAGCCCAGCAGGCACATTACAAAGCACAGACAGAAAAAATATGTATTGGCTAAATGGCTGTTGGGTGTGGAGTAGTTCCAATTGAAATTGATGAACATTCACGAGCTGCAGGATCAACAGTGCTCCACAGCAGAAACTGTATGTGCACCTATAAAGAAATTGCATACCAAATAAAAAACCTGTAAGAGCAACAGAAATTTGTGGGCCACCTTACCTCTTTGATACACAGTGTCCGCTGAAAAAATGGCCATACCGAGTGCTATGCTGGGAGAAATAGTACCAGTGTTAAATGTAAGGTCAGAACATAATGCCCATTGCTGTTCCTGTGCCAGGTGAGTGGTCATCTTTGTACTACTAAAATATACAACTAAATAAGGGTGCCTCCAGCCAATGTTCCCTCTAATTTCATTTCCATATGCAGCATCATTGACCTCTTCCTTCCTGGAGGGCTAGGTGTTGGGGTTGGCGCAAAATAGGAGGGGCAACTTAGAGCTGTTTTTCTTATTTGTGCAAAACTGCAATTTTAAAGTATTTTTATTTAGTTAAAGCTATATATTTTTAAAACAAATTGCTTAATACATCATTAAAGAGCTCCCAGTTCCATTTGGTATGCCTTTTTGATTTTCAAACATTTTTTGGATATTTGCACTTCAAAAATACAATCAGGTTGGCTTTTTTACTTTGGTTCAGCACAATTACATCTACCATTTCCATCTGTGGTTTGCAGTATAACAGCAACCTACAATAAATACAGCACTCTGAAATGCACCACAGACAGGATCTCTCTTCACTCTTCATCCACACTCCTCCATAAGTGCACCTGATTCACAGAGCCACCCTTGATCTGCATCCACACAGCTCTGCAGTGGCATCTAGTTACAGGTCCATCCTTTGTCGGTATTCATGCAACTTTAATGATGCTCCTCGTTCATCTCATTCAGTGAGCTGCCATTGACCTGCATTCACACGCACCTGAGGATGTACCTTATTCACAGACCTGCCTCAGTCTGTATTCAGATGATGCACCTTTCTCCTAGGACTGCCTTCAAACTATCCTCACTTGTCTCTGACTGTTTGACAAAGGCAATGTACATTAGTATATATTTTATACTGACAGAGCAGGGATGGTCTAGTTTCATTTGTCTGTGGGCGTCTTGGGCTGTCTGCTTGCCTGTTACCAGAGCATGCCAGGGGGGTTGTCTGTCACTCCTGGGTCATCTCTGAAGAGCATTCAATATCACTGCATTCATCATGTGGATGGCTGTGGGTCATGCCTCTATCTCTGCTGGACGCAACCTTTCTAAACTGGCATCCTGTAACCGAAGCATGACTGTGGGAGCTTTACTAGGACTGGTTTCTGCCTGTGCATGTCTGACGGTTGTCTCTCTATTACACATGGATGACATCTTTAGATAGTTTAACCTGACTGCCTGTAAACAGTGCATGAATGTGGGTTTCTTCTTTGTCGATCCTGGGTAGACTCTATAGAGACCTCTTCAAACAAAAATAACAGTTAAATTACTGTAAACCTTGTGCTCTATATACTTCACTCTTCTGCCCTCCACTATATGCTTAAGAGCAGCGACCGGTACCAGTATAAGAAAACCATTGTGTCAATGCCAAAACGTTTAATAGAAAAGCAACACTATAATTGAACACTCTTCCAGCCTAGCACTCCATCGTATTGTAACATGCTACCCATCTGCTTATGCACTTCAACTCCTACTCAGGGATATGAGCACTTCATACGAGGAGTTGAAGTGTTTGTGAACATTAATTAATACTATGGGTGCTCTCCTAATGTACATATATATTTTTCTAAAAAAACGGATACAGATACAGAGCATATATATGTTGCATTTTTCACCGGAGCTGGCTGAGCAGCAATTAATGATTTGCACTGCTGATTCCGTGGCACATATTTTTTCATGTGCATAATGTGTGGAGTGCATAATTATGCATATGAAATGAAACATAATGGCAATTTGAGCTGGCCAGGACATAACTGGTTAACCTTATAGAAGGGAAAAGAGTTGAGCAAGACTAGCCTCATCTTAACTTTACATTCAGAGAAAGGAGGTGGCAGAGTAGCGGAATTGACCTTCCTCTCTCGCCTTTACCCTCTTCCTTACTACCTTTAGTCATTCTTTGTAATAAGAACAACTTGTATTTTCTATAGTGCTATATATCCCAATTGGGGCATTTCTAGGCACTGTACATAATAGATGTTAACAATACCTATTCATCCTTGGCATGGGATCCCCCGACCTTTTGTCTTCCATCCTCCTGCTTGTTCTGACTTCGGTTTTGCTGGAGTTAGGATTAACCCTGGGCATAAAACTCTGCTCGGCTCGTGGAGTTTGCAGAGTTTTGGCAACTCCGCGTTCCACGTAGAATGCGGAGTTGCTGAAAAACTCCGCACTCGGCAACGGAGCGGAATTTTTGTGTGTTTGCGAGCCCAAAATGCATTTTCGCGCATGCAGCAGCGACTCACCGGGTGCCTACGATCGCCGACGAGATTTCCCGAGCCGTTTGCGAGCGCTACGAGATTTGCTAGGCGGCCGCATGGTCCTGCAAGAGTTTGCGTTTGCGAACATGTCATTCGGGCGCGCCATCGGACTTCCGGAGGAGGTTTTGTGAAGTACTCGATCCCGAATGCGCAGAATCTACTGCAACTGCAATCTGGAGAAGGTTCACTCCCCGAGCATCAACAAAACCTTCTCGAAATGATAATTTGGATTAAAAAAACTCCTCAAATTGACATTTGGCTGTACTATTTTGTGCAAGGACTCCTTTTTCTTTTTTTACTTTATTTTGAAGAGGAAGTGCCCCGGAGTCTCCAACTTCCTGTTCCTGTCCATCAGGCTCCTCCCAGTGCTTTGTCCATCTCCTGGTCACTTTTCATTTGGATTTGGCAGGATCACTCTTTGTGTCTGCTGCATCATATATCATTGGATATGAGGACTTTTGAATTTGAGATTTCACAAGTAAGTTGGAAAATTGATGTTGTTTGTTTGATTGGGGAAATGCACCTAGATTTATTTGTACTTTTCATCGTTTTTTAAACATTTATTGTGGTGGGTGGCCTGTAGTTTCAGGAGGGGCCTAGTTGTTTCTTCGTAAGTAATTTGTCTTCTTTTATAAAGGAAACATGTTGCACAGTTCACTACATTTTCTCCAACTTTTGAAATCAATTTGCAATATTTATTTAATTCACTATGTATCCCAGTAGTCTGCCAATAGGCATTTCAGCCAGTATGCCCAGAGCTACTCATGGATGAATGAAACAACTGTTTCTGTGGTGTCTGTTGAATTTAAACATCATTTAGGGCATGGATGGCATTGGATTGAAATACAAAATGTGTTTTTTTGGGGGATTTCACTTTTTTTTTCATGTGTGTTAAATGCCTTTTTTGGATGTGTGTGGTTGTAACTTGCAAACCTTTTTTTAGCCTTGTGGATTTTCGTTTTTGGCATTGTTGCATTAAAGATGTGTTGTTTAGCATGCCTCCTTTGTCTGGCCAGTGTGTGAGTGTGTTTGTAATAGTGGGCCACCCATTATTTGCCTTGGCTGAGGGTCCCTTGTGGCCAGGGGCCATTTTGTAAAGTCTCTGCCCATACTCCATATAGGCCTGCTTAAGTTCACTGTTTTCCAGGCCTCCTGCTTGTTGTTTTTGTGTGACCTGTGGCTGGCAGCCATTTTGTGGAGGCAGATAGTGTGCTTTTGCCATATAGGCCTGCATGTCTGTCTTCCCTTTGGTCCCCTTGGCTTATTGCTACCATTGTCATTTGTCAGCTGCAGCTCTCTGAGTGCTGCATCCCACGTGATGCACAATGCCAAAGCGTTACATTTGCATTTTTGTTGTTGTTCTTCTTCTTTCCTATCCTTCCTGAGTGTACTGTAGTGTACACAGTACACCATGAAAGCCCTTGTTGTTGTCAAAGTCTCGCAAATGGTTACACTGTATTGTTAATTGTTTTAATAACTGAGGTAATAACACTAACAAGTGTGGCCACACACACACTAAATTATATTGTATTTGTTTGTACTAGTAATTGAACCACAACAATGCCACATTTCACTGATGTTCTTCTTGCTTCTTTGCTTTTAGGTGAACAAAAGAGGAGGAGACAACATCACCCATTGTACTGCCAGACAGAAGGCCTGCGCCCTGCGCATGACGTCACGTGACGTGTGACCACAGACAGACATCTCTTCAACTTGTGCCACTGCGTGCTGCTGACATCTTCAAGATGGTCCCAAAGAAAGGTACCAGGTCCAGTACCAAGAAAGTTGCCAGTGAGAAGTAGAAGGCACTGCCACTTACAACCACCGGTATGTCACCCAAGACCTTTTTTGGGAAACCAAAAATTGTGCCTGCAGCGGCGTCTGGGAGCAAGCTGGGAGCAGCACCCCCTCATCAGTGAACCCACCCCACCAACCTAGGCTCAAGCCCTTGTCTGTTGCAGAGGCAGCCAGTTTAATCACGACAACGCCGACGAGCAGTAATATTGAAATTGACTTATAGTTATCGCAAACTAGTACTCAATCAATGCAGAAACTCAGATAAGAGGGCAACAACAGCCGCAACCACCCCCAATAGTAGTTGTTCCTCCCGAAGTAAGGGCAATTCAGGAGATCAAGCTTCCTGCTGAGGAAGAAGAGCAAGCCACTCTTTCAGAAGATCCATTGTCTTCTGGGTCCCCAGCAAGGAAAAGGAGAGTTAGTCCATCAACTTCTTCTCCAAGCCCCCCTTCTGATGATCTAGATGCCACTTGGATCCCACCTCAGTCTGAGAGTGAGATACGCCACGAGACAAGGCTAGGGAAAAGGAAGGTTCCAGAAAGCCTTAGAGTTATGTAGAAGAGGAGGATGATGACGATCCAGTCATCATGGACATTAGCCCCGCCCCAGTGGAGACCAACATTACCCCATCCCAAATTGCTGTGAGGGATGTGGCACGGATACCACCAACACAGATGCCACCAACACCACCACAAGCTGCCATATTTACAAAGTTCCGGCAGTGCCCTACATCTACCACAACCACCTCAGTAGAAGTAGGTACTGCAGAGAGTCAAAAGTCACGCCCACCTACCAGTTCATCCGACATTGCAAGGGGCACCAGCATCATCAGAAAGTTGACTTCCCCAGTTTTGGACTTCTTTTCGGTTAGCAGGAAGGAGGTAAATATTGCTATATGCTCCATTTGTGGAGTAGGGGTTAGTCAGGGTAAGCTTGGTACAACCTATGGTCCCGGAGGCCAAACAACCCATCTGAGAAAGCACCTCTTGATCCAGTGGGAGGCTCACCTTAGCGGCCAAAAAACTGCAAGTGTTGTTGGTGGAGGGGATGAAGAAGATCCGATCACGGTGGAAGGTGGAAGGTGTACAAGAGGGAGACATTTTCTCAGATACACAAAGCAGCCCTGTCCCTAGCAGTGCAGGTGTACCGCCCACATCATCATCAGCAACATCGCAATGGCACAAGAGTCAGACTGAGACACCAAGGGATCCAAGGCAAGAGAGTACCGCTACGAAAAAAGTGCATTGAGCCTAACATCTGGTGTCAAGAAGTCACGTGCATCAGTGGCACCAAAAAAGAAAAAAATCCAGGCTACTATTCTCAGCATGTTTAGATCGGAGTGGCAGTACGAACGCAACTACCCAACGGTACATTTGTACAACGCAAAGCAGGGAAAAATGTTTTTGCTGGACCTCCTCCGTTTTTCTTTTGTGGAAGGGGTGTGTTTTCTTGAATTTGTAGCAGCCATCTGCCCAAAATAGAAGATTCCCAGCCGGTCCTATTTCGCCAGAGTTCCTGTTCCAGCACTACATCAGGACGTGCTGGAATTGCTTGGACAAGCTTTGCAACAGAGTGCCGTTCACACTATCCACCTGACAACAAACATGTGGACCAGTTGCCAAGCCACTGATTACATGTGCATCACTGCACACTGGATCTCTTTTGTGGGGGTTAGAGAAAAGATATCTGCAGGTGTTGACACTGCTGATATTTTTAATGCCTCTTGGAAACATGCAACAGTAGCCATGTTCGCCATGGAGAAATCTCATACTGCTGCAAACATTTTGGGAGACTTTAACAACAAGGTCTTTGAATGGCTGCGACCAAGAGGGCTTAACATTGGTTTTGTTGCCACGGACAATGGCAGTAACATAGTTAAGGCCATGGCTGATGGTGGCTATTTCAGGGTCCTGTGTTTGGCACACTGCATTAACAACATTGTTCAACACTTTCTGAAAAAAGAAGACCAGAGTCAGCAACTTACTGACCATGCGGAAGAATCTGCACTCGTTTCAGCCATTATTTTAAAGCCCGGAAGCAGCTGAGGATCATTTAACGTGATAATAGAATGCCAGTTAAAGCACTCATCCAGGCAGTGCCAACATGTTGGAACGCAACTAATTACATGCTTGAACGTCTGTTTGACCAGCACAGACCAGTTAATGAATATGTCATGCAAAAAGGGGTTGATACTGTGAAAGGCATGATCATTGAGATGGACCAATGGGGCCTAGTTAAATGCCTGACGGAGATGCTGTTTCATTCCGAGGTCTTCACACGTGAAGTCAGCAAGGAGGACTGTAACATGGGCCAAGCTATCCCACTGTTGCACATGCTACAGGAACAGCTAAAGGAGGTGCCTGCAATGTACGCAGGTGTGGAGGAAAAAAAAGAAGCGTATGAGTAGGTGGAGAGCTTAACCCTTTGCTTATCTGAAAATACAAGGGTGCAAAGAGGCATTGTGTCATCCAACCATTACATTTGTGCCACAATTCTTGATCCATGGTACAAACTATTACTGCACACATTCATTCCTTTTTGAGACGGGGATGTTGCCAGCTACAAAACTTGGATAGCTGTTGTTAGAAATGGGGGTCTCTAGTTGGCCATGGCTGGCGCCAATGTCCAAATAGGGACCCTTCTTCCTAAGTCAGGGCAAGTGGGCTACCCCCTTTGATAACCCCTGCTCAACCCTGTGGTAACGTAGCACGAGCAGTTAGGCATATCTCAGAGGCAGTGTGTGAAGCATTTATGACCATGCACAATAAGGCAGTAATGACACCACAAAAGGACACAACTCAAGTAGGTATAGAAAAAATAGTATCTTTATCTAAGGTTTAGTACGAGACTCTCAAAAGCGTTTTAACCAGACACAATGCACGTAAATCAGTAGGGATTTAAAAAGGCAATACGGGTTCACCAGGACGTGGCACTGACGGAGTTCAAGGCCTGGGTCTACACGACCCGTTGCGCACCAGATACCTGCCGTTGGACGGGGACCCAGCACGTAGCTTCTCGAAGAAGCGGAGACGGTGACAGGCGGACTCCCAGCGACCACAGTTCTCGATGGCAGTGGTCCGCAAAGTGCACTCACAACGATTTGGGCACTCGGGGACAGGCGGGCTCCCAGCAGCAGCAGCACGCGGCTGCGGCGGCCCGGGCTGGTGGTGGCAATGACTCTTGACGTGCAGCTCCGTGGTGGGCTCACGGCGGCAGCAGCGCTCTCCTAGCTGCGGTGGCCCACGAGACGATTCACGATGGTGCAAGGTTGACAAAGACGCGGGCACTCAGTGGCAGCAGCTCTCTCTTAGCTGCGGCGGCCCACAGGACAAATCCCAATGATGCAAAGTTAGCAAAGGTGCGAGCACTCCGCGGCAGCAGCTCTCTCTCTTAGCTGCGGCGGCTCACAGGGCAAATCACGATGATGCAACGTTAGCAAAGGTGCGAGCACTCAGCGGCGGCAGCCCTCTCTTGGCTGCGGCGGCTCACAGGACAAATCTCGGTGATGCAAAGTTAGCAAAGGTGCGAGCACTCAGCGGCAGCAACTCTCTCTCAGCTGCGGCGGCTCACAGGACAAATCACGATGATGCAAAGTTAGCAAGGGTGCGAGCACTCAGCGGCGGCAGCTCTCTCTTAGCTGCGGCGGCTCACAGGGCAAATCACGATGATGCAAAGTTAGCAAAGGTGCGAGCACTCAGCGGCGGCAGCCCTCTCTTGGCTGCGGCGGCTCACAGGACAAATCACGATGGTGCAAAGTTAACAAGGGTGTGAGCACTCAGCGGCGGCAGCTCTCTATTAGCTGCGGCGGCTCACAGGACAAATCACAATGGTGCACAACTAACACAAGTGCGGGCATCCAGCGGCAGCAGCTCTCTTAGCTGCGGCGGCCCACACAGTTTCAGCGAAGGTTCTGAGGATTCAAATTAAGGCGGGCACTCAGCGGCGGCAGCTCTCTCTTAGCTGCGGCGGCCACACAGTTTCAGCGAAGGTTCTGAAGATTCAAATTAAGGCGGGCACTCAGCGGCGGCAGCTCTCTCTTAGCTGCGGCGGCCCACACACAGAGTTCGCAAGGGTTACCAGTCCGCATTCCTCACAGTAGGACTAGAGGTTCCGGATTACTCGACGGAGGCCTCACCTGCAAGTTGAATTCCTAGCAAAGGAATTCGGGCGGCTGACGGGGTGAAGTCTAATGTCCTTGAGACTTCAGCAGGAGGCGCTCTCAATTCAGGCCCTTGGGTAGTTTCTTCAGCAAGCTTGGTGAAAGTTTCAAAGTCCTTTCCTCTGTCCGCTCGGACAGAGTTTCGTCTTGACATCCAGAAGGAACACACTTGAAACAGGTTTCAGCGCAGCATTTTATACCTAAAAAGTCTTTGTTCTCTGCAGTCACAAATCACTGCATCCAGCCAGAACCAGTTCGGTGGGGTCGGGGAGCACTTGGTTCACGAGGCGACATCCTGCCCTTTGAGAATCTGGGGGTCTGCTATCAGACGCCCAGTGGGAGGTGGAGCCATCATTCACCTTGCCAGGCACGGCCCTGCTCAGATCAAAGAGTCACCCCTCTCCATACTCTAAATGCTGATCTCTCTCTACAGCCAGGTCTGACCCAGCTGGCCCTGCTGCTCCAAAACCAGACGGCCAATACACACGCTAGCAAAGCCTACAGGAAAGCTGAGGCCAGAAAATACCTCGTTTCTAGCAGAGGTATTTTTGAACACGGGCTACGCAAATAATCCTTACTAAAAGATGTATCTCAATGTCCTGAGCTTAAACATATCAAATTCGACGTTCCTATCAGGTTCCTGGGGGCAGGTAGGATTAGGGCATGTAATACTCAGTCTGCCCGTCCTGGCCCATGAGAACGGATAGCCTCACAATAGTAAACAGTGAAAATGGAGGGTAACTCGCTATTAGAACATGCTACACAGACATACTTTAAAAGCTGCTTCGGTGGGTAGCGCAAATCAGCGCTGCCGGCCCACCAGCAGTATTTGGCCTACCAGCCCTGGGCACACACAGTGCACTGATACTAGGGACTGACAGGTAAACTAAACGAGCCAATTATGATTAACCCAATTCATACAGTTATCTTTACACAGGGAGCACCCCTCATATGCATCAACCATCTAAGGGGCCTGTGGTCGGTCTGAACCCGGAAGTGAGTCCCAAACAGATATGGTCTCAGCTTCTTCAGCGCCCAGACCACAGCAAATGCCTCACGCTCAATTGCACTCCACCGCTGTTCCCGGGGAAGTAACCTCCTGCTTAGGAAGGCTACCGGTTGGTCTAGTCCCTCCTCATTGATCTGTGACAGAACAGCCCCTATACCATGCACTGAGGCGTCTGACTGGACAACAAATTCCTTTGAAAATTCGGGCGCCTGAAGCACGGGTGCGGTGCACATGGCAGTCTTCAGGGCGTCAAAGCGTTCTGACAGGTGTCAGTCCAGTTTACCTTCTTTGGCTGCTTCTTAGAAGTCAGCTCAGTCAAGGGTGCAACAATGTTGCCATATCCCTTGACAAACCTCCTGTAGTACCCCGTGAGTCCTAAGAAGGCTCTCACCTGCGTCTGAGTCTTGGGGGGTTCCCACGCCAGGATAGTTTCAATTTTGGGCTGAAGGGGCGCCACCTGGCCGCTCCCCACCTGGTGCCCCAAATACACTACAGAACCCTGCCCAATCTGGCACTTACTGGCTTTGATTGTGAGGCCTGCCTTCCGCAGTGCCATCAATACCTCCCAGAGGTGGCGCAGGTGGTCCTTCCAAGAGGAGCTAAACACCGCAATGTCATCCAGGTAGGTGGCACTGAAGTCTTCCAGCCCAACCAACACCCTGTTGACCAGCCTCTGAAAGGTGGCAGGGGCATTCTTAATTCCAAAGGGCATCACCCGGAACTGGTAGTGCCCATCGGGTGTGGAGAAGGCTGACCTCTCCTTTGCTCCCTCGGTCAAGGCGATCTGCCAATACCCAGACGTCAAATCAAATGTGCTGAGGTATTTTGCAGCCCCTAACCGATCTATGAGCTCATCAGTTCTGGGGATGGGGTGCACGTCAGTCTTCGTGACTGAATTGAGGCCCCGATAGTGCACGCAGAACCGAAGTTCTGGGGTGGTACCAGGCGCTGCAGCTTTTGGGACCAGGACCACTGGGCTGGACCAAGGGCTGCTAGAGGACTCAATCACCCCAAGGGCAAACATTTTGGTAACCTCATCCTTAATGTAGGCCCTTACCTGGTCAGTCACTCGGTAAGCCTTGTGCTTAATGGGAGGACTGTCCCCGGTGTCCACGTCATGGACACACCAATCAGTGACACTAGGTACCAGGGAGAACAGATCACTGAATTGCCCCAACAGTTGGCGACAATCACCCTGCTGCTCAGGGGTCAGTGTGGTGGAGAGGACCACACCCTCCACTGACCCATCTCGCTCCCCTGCACACAGGAGGTCAGGAAGGGGCTCGCTCTCCTCCTCCATCCCAGCATCTGTGGCCAGAAGCATGCCCACTTCAGACCTCTCAAAGTGGGGCTTCAGGCGGTTAACATGCAGGACCCGCAAGGGGTTCCTGGGAGACTGCAAGTCCACCACGTAGGTAACAGGACTTTTGCGCTCCACCACCTCAAAGGGGCCAGTCCACCTATCCTGGAGCGCACAGGGCTCCACCGGGGCCATGACCCAAACCTTCTGTCCAGGCTGAAACTCGATCAGAGTGGCATTCTGATCATGCCAGCGTTTCATATCTTCCTGGCTGGCCTCCAGGTTTGCCTCAGCAAGTTTCCTGAAACGCCGAGTCTGGTTCCTGAAGGTCAGCATGTAACTAAACACATCCTGGGGAGGTTTCCTGGGAGATTGCTCCCAGCCTTCCTTGACCAGACTCAGAGGCCCTCTTACCGGGTGACCATAGAGCAGCTCAAAGGGACTGAACCCTAAGGACTTCTGTGGCACCTCACGGTAAGCAAACAACAGGCATGGCAAGAGGACATCCCACTTACGCCTCATGGGCTCGCCTAGGCCCATAATCATGCCCTTTAGGGCTGGTTGAATCTCTCAACCAGCCCATTACCCCTGGGGTGGTAAGGAGTGGTGAACTTATACGTTACCCCACACTCCTCCCACAGAGACTTCATGTACTTGGAGATGAAGTTAGTTTCCCTATCGGACACCACCTCTCTGGGGAATCCCTCATGGGAGAAAATCCCCATCAGTGCCCGTCCCACCACGGGGGCAATCACTGTCCTGAGCGGGATGGCCTCAGAGTACCGGGTGGCATGGTCCACCAAGACCAGGATGAACCTGTTGCCCATGGCTGTCTTGGGATCCAGAGGCCCCAAAATATCAATCCCCACTCTTTCGAATGGGGTGCTCACCACGGGAAAGGGCTGTAGTGGGGCTTTAATCTTCCCCCCACTCTTCCCACTTGCCTGGCAAGTCTCACACGTCCTGCAGTGAGCATCAGAGCTCCTGCGCATCTGGGGCCAATAGAAGTGGGTGACCAGCCTCTCAAAGGTCTTGGTCTGCCCCAGATGTCCGGCCAGTGGCACATCATGAGCCAACCCCAGTAAGAAGGTCCTGAAGCGCTGGGGTACCACCAGCACACAGGCTGACCCAGGCTCAGCAACCTTAAGCTCGCTGTGAAGGAGGTTGTTCTCCCAATAGATCCAATGTGACCCTGTCTGGTCACCTACTGCCTGGGCAGCGGCCTGTCGCTGCACCCCCTCAAGAGAAGGGCAGGTTCTCTGCTGCTCGCAAAATTCCTCCCTGGAGGGCCCCCTTCCTGCTGCCAATGGGTCAGCTCCGGTAGGTCCCCCAGTTCGGCCACTTGTTCCCCTGTAGGTTCCAGGGCATCCCCCTCAAGGTCTGCTCCCTCCGGGACCGTGGGAACCACGGGGGCCGGTTTCCCACGCCCCTACCCCTTCTCTTTGAGGCAGGGGCCTGGGCCATACTTTCAGGCTCCAGACCCTCCTGAACATCCTTCTGAGCTGTCATGGACCGAGTGGTCACACACGCCCACTCAGGCAAGCCCAACATTTCCAAATGAGACTTTCTCTCCACCGTAGCCCACGGGGAGTTCTCCAGATCGTTGCCCAACAGACAGTCTACAGGCATGGTCGCCCTCACAGCCACTTGAAGAGTTCCTGTGACCCCCCTCCACTCGAAGGGAACCTGAGCCACTTCACACTGGCTCTCTGAGTTGTCTGCTGACACTACGGGGCAGAATGCATGGGGGACAACTTGCTCTTTGGACACCAAGCGGGAGCTGACAGCAGTCACACTAGCTCCGGTGTCCCTGAGAGCCTCCACCCTATGGCCATTGATGGTCACCCACTGCCGGTACTTCTGAGTGTTGGTCAGCAGTGTGGGGTTAGGGACCTTCTCGAAGTCCCCTAGCGAGACAAGGGTTAACTCTACAGGATCCCACCCACCTTGGACCTCCATTTCCTCCCCCCCAGGGCTACACTGGCAATCTGGTGGGATGGTGCACGGGGTGGTGCACGAGGGATGCATTGTGGTCCCTCTGGGGACACTGGGGATCATAATACCGGTAGCCCACTTGACCACACTTGAAACAAGTAAGGGCTCCCTATGAACAGGCCTACCTGTCGGGGACACTGGCTTCTTCTCAGGGGGAGGCTGGGACACCACTGCTTGGTTCCCTTGGGAATTACTTTGGGGCCCTCTCTGGAACTCCCTCTGTTTACCCTTGTCCCCCCACTTTTCTGCTGGGGACCCTGCCCACCTCTGGCGAAGTCTCCCACAAAACCTTTGCAGACCTGGGTGCTCACCCAGCGGTCCGCCTCCTCAGCAAGCTTCCTAGGGTTAGTCAGCTTGCTATCAATCAGGTGCTGGCGTAGCTCTGGAAAACAGTTACTGGACAAATGCTCCCACGCAAACAAATCATACAATTGCTCGAAAGTTTCCACTTTGCTACCTTTTACCCAGCGATCCATTGCTCTGCAGAAAAAAGACACATATTCAACCCACGTCGTACCCTCTAACTTCTTACAGGTCCTAAACCTCTGCCTGTACATTTCCGGGGTCAAACCATAACGGGTCATCAAAGCTTCTTCCATATGGGCATACACCATCCTGCTCTTCTCAGGCAGGTCCAACAGGGTATCCCTACCATCACTCACAAAGCGCCCCCACAATCCCGCTCCCCAATCCTGCTCAGGGACCCGGTGGGACACCATTGCTATCTCATATGCGGCAAACCATTTCCCAGTATCCTCACTCTTGTGAAAATCCTTAATGACATCCTTAGGAATATAAACTCTACTCTCAGGAGTTACTAAAGGTATGCTGCCACCAGAGGGGGAAACCGGGACACTCCTCACCCTGATCTCTATCTCCCTCAACATTCTCTCATGTTCCATTCTCATTTTCTCAAGTTCAAATGACAATCGATTCTTCTCAATGTCTAACTTCTTACTCTCAAGGTCCTTCTGACCTTCCAATTTAGCCATCTCCAAACTATGCCTCCTATCTCTCTCCCTGTCCTCCAGCTCTTCTGGGGTCAGGCTCCTTTGGGATACACTAGTACCTGGATTGGAGGGTGTTCTATCTCCCCCTCTACTGCATCATCCTGCTGCCCTCCAGCATTCTCTTCCTCATCCCCAGCGGACTCTCTCGCTTCCCACCAGGCCTTCAGCACCTTGTGGTACTCCTCCTTCCTAGAGAGCCTATCACGGGGACTGCGAATTGCCTACAAAATGACTTCAGCTGTTTGGCAGTATAGGTATCTAATCTTTCCTCCTCAAAGGCGAGATCCTCCGAAGCATTGGATGTTGGCCTTCCCATATTAGCAGTACTCATGGCTGCGATCAACAATTCAATACTAAAACAACCAACTAAAAAAAATTCGGAGAGAATCAAAATCTGCGCGTGTCTGCGCTTTGGTCTGTACTCACTAGTGGTGTCTACCAGTTATTGTACGTGGATCATAAATGCAAGTCCTGATCCTCACCGCTGACCACCAATGTTAGAAATGGGGGTCTCTAGTTGGCCATGGCTGGCGCCAAAGTTCAAATAGGGACCCTTCTTCCTAAGTCAGGGCAAGTGGGCTACCCCATTTGATAACCTCTGCTCAACCCTGTGGTAACGTAGCACGAGCAGGTAGGCCTATCTCGGAGGCAGTGTGTGAAGCATTTATGACCATGCACAATAAGGCAGTAACAACACCACAAAAGGACACAACTCAAGTAGGTATAGAAAAAATAGTATCTTTATCTAAGGTTTAGTACGAGACTCTCCAAAGCGTTTTAACCAGACACAATGCACATAAATCAGTAGGGATTTAAAATGGCAATACAGGTTCACCAGGACGTGGCACTGACGGAGTTCAAGGCCTGGGTCTACACGACCCGTTGCACACCAGATACCTGCCGTTGGACGGGGACCCAGCACATAGCTTCTCGAAGAAGCGGAGACGGTGACAGGCGGACTCCCAGCGACCACAGTTCTCGATGGCAGTGGTCCGCAAAGTGCACTCACAACGATTCGGGCACTCAGGGACAGGCGGGCTCCCAGCGGCAGCGGCACGCGGCTGCGGCGGCCCGGGCTGGTGGTGGCGATGACTCTCATTGTGCAGCTCCGTGGTGGGCTCGCGGCGGCAGCAGCGCTCTCCTAGCTGCGGCGGCCCACGAGACGATTCACGATGGTGCAAGGTTGACAAAGACGCGAGCACTCCGCGGCAGCAGCTCTCTCTTAGCTGCGGCGGCTCACAGGGCAAATCACGATGATGCAACGTTAGCAAGGGTGCGAGAACTCAGCGGCGGCAGCTCTCTCTTAGCTGCGGCGGCTCACGGGACAATCACAATGATGCAAAGTTAGCAAAGGTGTGAGCACTCCGGGGCAGCAGCTCTCTCTTAGCTGCGGCGGCTCACAGGGCAAATCACGATGATGCAAAGTTAGCAAAGGTGTGAGCACTCAGCGGCGGCAGCTCTCTCTTAGCTGCGGCGGCCCACACACAGAGTTCGCAAGGGTTACCAGTCCGCGTTCCTCACAGTAGGACTCGAGGTTCCAGATTACTCAATAGAGGCCTCACCTGCAAGTAGAATTCCTAGCAAAGGAATTCGGGCGGCTGACAGGGTGAAGTCTAATGTCCTTGAGACTTCAGCAGGAGGCGCTCTCAATTCAGGCCCTTGGGTAGTTTCTTCAGCAAGCTTGGTGAAAGTTTCAAAGTCCTTTCCTCTGTCGGCTCGGACAGAGTTTCGTCTTGACATCCAGAAGGAACACACTTGAAACAGGTTTCAGCGCAGCGTTTTATACCAAAAAAGTCTTTGTTCTCTGCAGTCACAAATCACTGCATCCAGCCAGAACCAGTTCGGTGGGGTCGGGGAGCAGTTGGTTTACGAGGCGACATCCTGCCCTTTGAGAATCTGGGGGTCTGCTATCAGACGCCCAGTGGGAGGTGGAGCCATCATTCACCTTGCCAGGCACGGCCCTGCTCAGATCAAAGAGTCACCCCTCTCCATACTCTAAATGCCGATCTCTCTCTACAGCCAGGTCTGACCCAGCTGGCCCTGCTGCTCCAAAACCAGACGGCCAATACACACGCTAGCAAAGCCTACAGGAAAGCTGAGGCCAGAAAATACCTCGTTTCTAGCAGAGGTATTTTCGAACACGGGCTACCCAAATAATCCTTACTAAAAGATGTATCTCAATGTCCTGAGCTTAAACATATCAAATTCGACGTTCCTATCAGGTTCCTGGGGGCAGGTAGGATTAGGGCATGTAATACTCAGCCTGCCCGTCCTGGCTCATGAGAACGGATAGCCTCACAATAGTAAACAGTGAAAATGGAGGGTAACTCGCTATTAGAACATGCTACACAGACATACTTTAAAAGCTGCTTCGGTGGGTAGCGCAAATCAGCGCTGCCAGCCCACCAGCAGTATTTGGCCTACCAGCCCTGGGAACACACAGTGCACTGATACTAGTGACTGACAGGTAAATGAAATGAGCCAATTATGATTAACCCAATTCATACAGTTATCTTTACACAGGGAGCATTCGCGCTGTGTCACTGATTGGCAGTGGCACAGCGCCCAGAGCATCTAAATCCAGCCAACATAAAAGGTAAGAAGCAAAAAGAAGAAGGGAGACCCGCGCCAATGATGCCAGGTCTAACAGCTGTGCAAGCCAGTCAGCTAGAAAAATAACGGCCGGGAATTAGAGACCCGCTCCTCCATGGCACAACAAGTACTGCAGGCCAACCTTCAAGTTCAACTTCAGAGCCTGAGGGCAGTGCAGTTGGGTCACAGCAGCCATAACCACCAACAACACCAAGAACAACATCAACAACAGGTAGAACAGGAGCATCAGTCCCAAAATCGGCACAGGAATGGTTTCTACAGGCAGGGCTTAAGTACAGTGCTGAGGCAAAGGCAAAAGAGGCCGAGCAAAGCGGAGCACCCATGACCTTTGCGCGGATGGTCCAGGCCTACAACCAACAGTGGTCTACTTTGATCAAAATCCATTACTGTATTGGTATGGGAAAAGCCGCCAATGGCCAGTGCTCAGCAGGTTGGCGATACACTATCTGGCTTGCCCCATGGCAAGTGTCTCTGCTAAGTGTGTTTTCTGTGCTGCTGGTGCCGATCTGACAGTGCGAAGGACCAGTCTCTCACCCCAAAACGTGAAGAGGTTAACCATAATCAAAATGAATCAGCACTTTATACCACCGGATTACACCATACCTGAAGTTGTACAGCAGGAAGATGATGACGGCGACTCAGGTCACGGAAGTAGTGTGTTAGGTGACCTACTTCTGGCCGAACCACCAGAGTTTGAGCACAAGCTCTACTTCCCTGACAACAAGGTTCTTTCATTTTCCAATTACTTTCTTTCTTTCTTTGAGGCCAAAAAAAAAAAAGATATAGCTAAGGAACATTATTTACTTTATTATTTGTGTTTCTCACTGTCTTTATGGTTCACAAGTCCATCCCCACCGTCTTACTCTTTTTATTGCCTGATCGGAGTTGCAACTGTGTTTAGTCAGTGAAGAAGTAAAGTCCACTCCTGACTTGCCCAAAAGTCATTTCCCTCATGCCAGACATTGGATGGAGAATTCAAACAAATGTGTGCCTGCCAACAACCCTGCGCCCTCACTGTCTATCTATCCTTTCCTAACCCAGAGGGACTGCCCCGAAAGAACAGGTAAATGATGGCATGCATTGCACGCTGACTGATTGTTGTTTGTTGTGAATGTTCACTATTCTACAAAGTGACTCAAGTCAATCATTCCCTTCTTGTTGTTTAATAACAAAATTGTACTACTACAGGCGGATCCATTGCATTTTGAGTCAGGACGAGTCTGGAGGACTCACTCGGGAGTCGGACACTGTTGGTACGGACTCGGAGTTGGACACCATACTCGCAGTCAGAGTCAGGTCAGGAGGATCAGAGATGATTGATGGAATAACTCAGAGCGTGAGCATGACTACTTCGAGAAATGCCACCAGAAGAAGATGGAGGTTTTCAAATTCACTGAACCAACCGATTTGGATGATGATAACTTTGAAGTGGCCTAAAGGTAAACAACAACACAGACCAGACCTACATGTTTGTGTAGTGGATGGTGGTGGGCGGCGATTGTAGTGTAACTGACAGTGGTGCATTGATTTATATTTTTACTTCATTTGGAAAATGCTATGTTGTTGTGTGTATGTATGTGTGCTCAGTGATGTCTGGCTCAAATTCGAAGCTAAGTGGAGTTTGGGTGGGGGTGGCCTGTTGTTAGCGGTAACTGCCGAAATCAGACATGATTTAGCCATGCTGCCTCTGAAGGGCTTCTTGTTGCACTCCTTATGCAGTTTAACTTTTTGTTTTCTCCTTGATTTTTCAATATCCTTTTTGTTTTTCCATCTACAGGCCCTTTACCCTGCGCCATACTAGAAACACAACTCACACTTACCTTACCAAACTGCATCCGCCAGATTGACGGGTGGACAGTCCAAGAGGAATGCAGAGATGCAACTCCCAATTCATACAGTATTTTTTTTTTCTCTTCAATCATTACGACTGTGTGTGTTGTTTATGTTTGCTTATTTTACTCCTACAGATATTTTAATTGTATTTGCTATCTTTCTAAGCCCGGTACAACAGAATATAAATAATGTATGTAACTTGGGTCTCTCTGGGGGCAGACAGACAATTTCATAATTAATATACTGCCCTCTACTAGTCTAGTACCACTCATCATCATGCATGCATTTCCTTTTCCTCCCAAGACAGATTTATGATGGTCGGCTGTCAAGATGAGTGTTGTCCATGTGTAGTGTTTGTCTTTGTCAAACCTTTCCATCAAATCCCCCTTCTTAACCATTCATCAAACCCCTAACCCTCTACCCCCAGGCTGGGTGATTTATTGAGGTGTGACTTAACAATTTACACCATTAATTGATCACACACTTGGTGGGGCAGATGTGGTGAAAGCAACACCAACTCAGTGCAGGGTGAGGAGGATCTTATTCTTAAGCTCATATAGCTCACACTGACAGTATATATTATCCACCCCGGCACAGTGTATGATATTTTTTTTCAGAGGAACATCTCATTGCCAGCATCATCATTCAGGCACTGTATTAATTTGCGTCTAAGGTAAAGCTTGTCCTCTTCGTACAGCTCGTAGTAGCTCAATATTGTTCTGATTAATTCAATTTTTCATTGCTTATCATACTCTCTTCTTGTGTCTGAGACTGAGTCTGTTCTAGTAGTCCAGTCTCTGGTGACTGTCATCAAGCTTGCATATAATAACGGCATTAACCTAGTTTTTTTAATTTCAATTTGTTAACTTCCCTTTCGATGAATAGTCCCCACTCTCCGAGTCCTTATTCTACAGTTCTAGTTCGCCTAGGAGGGGGTGGGACCTCGCTTCAGTTCTGATGAGTTTGCCTTCAATATCAAAAGAAACACTAGAAATGCATGCTGCTACTATTACCACCACCATGATGGCACCTTGAGAAACCATGGATCCCTCGCTTCATCTAATCAGGTAAGAGAGATTGAACTGTGGTTGATTGATCATCGTTGAACGACAATCATTCTATACAATGGTAATTCATCCCCCACCCCCTCCGTGTCCTTAGGGGTTAATAATAATATATAGTAGCAGAGTAGACTGCAGAGACTAGGAGAAGAGAGTAGTAGGACAAGGGAGGGTACCGCATCACTATTTTGTTTACACTATCAGCAGATTTTTAAAACTGGCTGCAGCAAAGGCAGCAGTGCGAGGTAAAACAATAATCCCACCAAAAGATGTTTAAATCATTCATAATCATAAAATGTAAAAGTATGATACGTTCATTCCCTGAGCAAATCTAAACCAAACACACAACTGACCCACCCCTCTCCCTAACCCTAACCCTAACCAATGTCCAAGTAGTGTCCAAGAAATGTCCATAAATAAAGAAAAACCCAACAATCCCCCAACTCCCACCCGCCCACCCAAAAACAGATTAAAAAAGGGTCTGAAGAGAGCACTAACAGCGGGTTAGAAGCTTGTTCAGATGCTTGTCCATCCGTTCCTGCCTGGCTTCAATATTCGCCAGCCTTAGCATGATGCGGCGCTCAAACCGGCGGAAATAAGGGGGAGCAGCAGTGCTGGAGGAATGGCGGCGGGTGCCCATTGGACTGCGGCGATGGTGTGGTGGGGTCGGTGTTGTGGCTTCTGAGTCCTGACTCATCCTCCAAGACCACCAGCCGCCGGTACTCGGCCCTGATGGCCTCCATTTTCCGCTGCCGGGTCCGGGCTGCAATCTCCTGCCTGCTCTGTGTTGTTGGAGCAGCAAGAGTAGCTACATATCAAGAAATAAAAAAAACAAATTGTAAACAATGTTCTTAGCAAAACACATAGAAAATTATGTCATGGGTATGGAGGGAGGTGATTGATGATAGGTGGGTAGGAAGGATACGTAATGTTGGGCTTGAAAACTACTGTGAGTCCAGGGAGGAGTCTGAAATACCACCCCCTCAACCCTTTGAATTAAAAAAAAATCGAAAAAAGAGTGGGAGTCAGTGAAGAGGCTCACTCTAGTCTCATGATCTCAAGTACAGACCTTTCAGCAACATACATTTGTCATTTGACATTTACCCACCCATGCGTCCATAAGTTCATTTCAATTATATGAAACCACCACAGGATTCCAATCACCCACTCAGGCAGGCATCCTTTCACACATACACTTTCACCCACCCATGCAAGCTTCCTACCCGTATACCTTTCATCCATCCTTCACCCACCTATGCATCCTAGCTATCAGCCACCTATAGTACTATTTATGCATCCGGCGCTTTGACCCATGCATTCTTCTCTTTCAGTCATATAAATTACATTTCATCCATCCTTTCTCCTTCCATCCTTCCCTTTTCCATCAACCCATAGTTAAAGGTCTTGTTCATGAAACGTTCTCTGCTGAGTTGAAGATAGGAGCGGCCATTAGTTACTCAGCTCAACTCCTGCTGTGTTCACCTGTTGTTCACAAGTCAACAAGACAACACCTTTACAGTGAGTTTATAATTATAATTAATTGTCAATAAGCAAGCAAAATGACTTACCACCACCCGCCACTGCTGCTGGCTCACCCCCTTCTGCTGCCGCATCTGCAGACTGGCTGGTGCCGTCACTGCTGGCCCCAGCACTGCTGGCGGGGCAGCTAGAAAAAAAAGATTACACATTTCTTAGATGCCAGATACACCTCCCCCTATTAATTGTTTTATAGCAAAATAAAAAAACACCACACACATCATTCACTACAATTTGGATACATTACAGACAGTATCTTCTATCAAATATCAGGCTGGGCATTCTGTTAGTTGCAATTTTTAAAAAAGCCTAAAGTCAAGACAAGAGACAAGCTGTTAAGGAGTGGCTAGGGCTATTGATTGATGAACCTGATGTTTTGAGAAAAAATAGCATATGGTCTTGGTTGGCAAATGCAATGGGGCCGTCCTCCTCGTACTTCCTCCCAGACATGGTGCACAGTCATCAGTTCACCAACTGCTGCTAATAATACTTGGCATAGCTAAAAAGACACAACTTTGGGGTGTCCAGCATGACCATTGCCACTCTCTTGTATTAGTGATTGAGCCTTCTCATCTCAACATACATGCATAGAATACCTTTCTTGGGCAATGGGCATGCAATCTGCACGGCAGAGGAGTAGTAGTAGTAGTAGTAGTAGTATGTGAACAATGGTTCTCTGAGTCTTAGAGTACCACCACTAGGCAGTCCACAAAAGGGGAGAGGGAAAGCTGACTGAAAAAGCAGAAGAAAGGAAGCTACAGACTAGTAACTTGAGACAGTTTGACGTAAAGTTAAGAAACTTGAAATATAGAAAATAAGTAAATAGGATAATGCAGGAATAACAAGAATTTTGAAACGGATAGATCAAAGCGGATTTGGAAAAATAATATAAAACGGGTAGACGCCACATTATTGAAAAAGGAGCAGAAAAATTAGGGGAATAAATATATTACTGTTAACACCAGGAGGACTTACTGGGGCCAGCAGAGTCATCGGCCGAGAAACTCGGGGAGGCACCTCTAGCTCCAGCTCCTGGACCCTCACCCGCCTCAGCCCTCTTCTTGCCCCTGGATGTTGATGTAAAAAATAAAGACAAAAAAAGATTAGTGGTAAATAAATATCTCCCCAAAATATTTTTTGACAGACAAAGGCAATCGAAATAACATTAAACTTTTCTAAATCAGATCAACTAGTAGTAGTATCGCAGACTGTCCTATCCTATTCAAATTTTCCAAAACCTACCTAACTAGTCCACTCCTATTCCAAATTTAGTAAAACTGCATTTTAGAATTACTAATAATAAATTGCAATAAATGATGTTTGCTTCTTCTCAAATCTCATTGGAAATCTCTTAATCTCAAGTCAACCCCCTTTGACGGGTCAATTTACTAAACACTAAGGGCCTTATTATAATGATTACAACGATGTCGGGCAGACGCCATTGTGGTTCTGGAACCGCCCGACCGTAGGTCGGCGCCACGGTCACGACGACCGCACAAGTCTATTACAAATCGATGCGCTTGCCCATAGGCCATAGGGCGGTCGCAAACATCCATTTGTCAATGGAAGCTTGTGTGGTAGGCGAAAAAGGCCCGCAGCACAAGCTTCCATTGAAAAATGGATGTTGTTGTTCACAAACATCCCTGCACTGTCGGTGTGGCATGCACCATGCGGTTACGAAATTACAAATAACTAATTACAGAACATCTTACATAATCATCACTAATCACATCAGCCCAAGCGAGTGGCAATAAGTACGATTCGATAACTAGGTTAGGTGTGTAGGGCCAAGCAAGCTAAGCACCTGTCTAGAATAACAAACTATTACATAATATTTGAAAACTTAACTTACCTGCATGTGAGTAGCATGCTTGCTATTATTTTGGAAAAAAATATTAGCTATTGCATAGAACACACAAGTAATAATATAAATTAATAATTTTAATAATTACTCACCTATCCCCGCAACTTCAATTCCTAGCAGGTCCAGCAGGTCCTGCTCTCGGTTCAGGATGTCGGACCAGCGGTGCGCCAACTGCTGATGGGTGCGCCAGACCCCAGAGCAGCCGTACCCGGACCCAGGCCTGCTGCCAGGTTGGAGGGGATGTGGCGCTGGACATAAAAAACCAGCGTTGCCACCTCCTCCCCGGAAAACAGGGCACAGGGATGCACCCCTGCCGGGCGCCGCCTTCCGGCGGCTACTTGCGCACCTTGGTGCCTTTATCTGCCCTGGGGCTGGGTGGGAAGAGAGAAAAAAAAGAAATGGGGAAAAAGAAGAAAGAAGGGTAATAAGGAAGTAGGAAAGCTAAAAAAAGTACAAAACTCACCAAAAACACACAGTAAAGTAGAAAAAAACACAAATACACACTTAGAAAGACAAAAGGTAAGATAATAAATAAAAAAGATTGGAAAAAAAGTTTTAGAAAGCAAAGATTGAATAAGGATGGAAAAGTAGGCCCCAGCACCATAAACAGAGTAAGAAACAAGATGGCTGCACCCATGTGCGACTGCATGGTGCAGTTCGTGCAGTTTTTCCACCCAAACACGCAATCCGCATTGACGTACGGTGGACATGTCACACGAACGGATGGGACAAGCAACTCCGGCCGCTCGCGGAACTCCTCGTAGCGCGGTGGAGTTTTTTTGCAACTTCGCAGAATTCCGCGTAGCGCCGCTACTTGAACTCCGCTCAGGCTTAGTTAGGACTAATTTGAACCATTCGTGTTTCTGAACCTGCCCTCCAGTCGCAGTGCGCAGTGCGCAGTTCAGAGCATTGAGCTCTGAGTGCCGTTCGAGAGGCATGGCCTAGGCACGAGCCGGGCGGCCGGAGCTGCGAGGTGTGGCAGCTCTCTGAAGGCTCTTCAATGTTTGGCAAGTTGGGTATCAGTACCCTCAGGTTTTGTCAACTGTACCCGGGAGGAGCCGTGAGAAGGCGACAGAGGCGCCGGTTTCACAGCAGCACAGGAGGCTTCATGGCAGACTCGAGCCCATGGAAGGAGCACAAGTGCATGTGCAGTGGGCAGCGGGGCATCCTCACCTCCTTCTCCTGATGCGGCAGTAGGTGCAGCCCTAAACTGTGCCCCACCCCCCACTTGCGGGCTTGCGATGGTGCACTCCTTTATCATCGTGTAGACTAGGGGAGTTGGGGGTTGTCCTTGCGGTGGAAGTGGTGGCAGGAAACAGCTAGTTGGGGTGGGTGGGCCATCAGTTAGCAGGCTCAGCCCTGCTTCGCTCTGGGCACTATCATGCTGGGGGAGGGGGTCGGGCTGGGTATTGCTGTAGCTGGTTGGCAGGCGGCCTGGGTTTGGCTTGTGGCTGGAGACTCAGCCTTTACATGGGAGTGATTTAGATACACAGTGTCATCCAGAGGTGAGGAAGGGGGTGCATAGGAGCACGGGAGAGCTGCACACTGTAGAATCTTGGGTGTTTAAGCTGGAAAAGTGTTTGGAGGGCCTTTCAAGGGAGCCACTATACTAGTCAATGTGGGGTATAGGGGAGAACGTGCCTTCTCGATATCAGTCTTGCTCTGTTGACACTGTCTCGGTTAACCCAGGTGTTTCGGTCTCTAGGTCTGCCTACCTGTCATGATCCATCTGGCTAGTCACCCTAGTCCAGTCCTCATCCAGCTATACCTACTGCATCATCTGGCAGCACGAATCCGCAATACCTACTGCAATTGACTTTGCCTTCTAAGCACAATATGGTATGTGCAGTGTGCATGATATTGACTTTGTATTAACTTTGCCTCTTAAGTACAATATATTCAAGCAACTATGACATTGACTTTGCATTGCCTTTTGCCTCCTAAGTACCATATAACATGTGCAGTATCGAGCAAATATGTGCTGTGTTTAATGTTTATTTTGTACTCATGTAACATCTTTGGTTCCTTTAGGCAAGTTTGCGCGCTTTGCGTAAATTGGTCGCTTACAACCACCGTAGTTTTGTCTCCCGCTATAAAGGCAGCCGCGCCCTGCGGATTATTCCTGTTGCAGCGCTGGTGTGCAGATGCCGCTCTCCGTTCCGCAGAATGCAGAGGTGTCTTCTTTGGTGAAACTCGCCCGCATTCCTGAAATAAAGACCCGGTGAGAGTCATTTAGGGGATCCGTTGCTTGGCAGCAGGTAAAAGACGACGCTCTTGTCTAAACAAATCATCTCCGCAGTAGAACAGATCTTTGTGCCGGTAACTCATCAAGGAAGGAAAGAAGTACTCGTTTATTTTGTAGATCGAAAATATTGCCATTAGTGAACTCTGCGCTCAGACACATGGAAAGACTTTTATGTTTATTTTACAGATCGTGCAGACGCATGGAAAACCTTTCATGTTTATTTTAACAGATTGTGCATATTGTGTGTTAACTCTGGGCTTCAAACCAAAGCCACGAACTTCAGGGGTCAAAGGGTAATTACAGAAGCATCTAAGAAAACTAAGGATACCAAGCTTTTACGTTTATTTTACAAAGTGTGCACATTGATGGTCTGTTTTATTTGAACTTCGCAGAACCCTCTAAAGAAAACTAAGGAGCCCAAGCTTTTATGTTATATTACGAAGTGTGCATAGTGATGGTATTGCTGCCTTAATTGAACTCCGCTTCTTAATTCCTTGCAACTAAAGACTTTTGAAGTGCATTTGAAACTTGCAAAGACTTAAATCCTTGTAAGGACATTCAAGACTATAACTATATATAAAGACTAATTGTAGAAAGTTTATATACGTTATAAATCCTTCTGCTTATTTTCATTTCAGGTAAGGTTTGATCAAAATGCACAACATATATATATATATTGCAGTATAAACAATAAGGTGGATTGGACCTCACTGTGATCTGCTGTCGTTTCCAGGTCTCCCTCCCCGCAGTACCCTCCCTAACTTCCCTTCCCCTCGTCTGGCCACTTTGATCCTCTGGTGAATTTAACTCAGAGTCAGAGCTGCCGGAAGGTGGGACTCTTGAGGGTACTGCTTTTGAGGAACTACCTCCCCTGACAGAATTATCCGCCCACGGATTTTGTTCCTCCCGAGCAGTATCGCCAAGATGGCTACTTTGGATGATATTTGCAAGATGTTAGGCAACTTGCAGAAAGAGTTAACAGCAGCAAGATTAGAAACGGCAACGTTGGCTAGTCGTGTAACTCAGATACAAAATCAGATGCCAGGTGGTCCTACAGCATCCTCTGCGACAGGTGGAGCGACAGCTGGACCCACCCCCACAGTTTCCGTAACTGTACCATCAACGGTCCCTTTAGCGTCTCCTGAGCGGTTTGCTGGAGATCCAGCCAAATTTCAGACCTTTCTAACTCAAATTCAATTACATTTTATGGTAAAGCCAGCTTCCTTCCCAGATGCACAATCCAGAATTGCCTTCCTCATTTCCTATCTTAGCGGCGACGCTGCCATGTGGGCAGTTCCTTTGGTCAACTCAGACAATGCTTTGCTGTACAACTGGTCAGCTTTTAAAAAGGAATTCGAAAAGGTTTTTGACAGGCGTACTATCACAGGGTCTGCTGATCAGGAACTTCTTGAACTCAAACAGGGAAATAAAGATCTCATTAGTTATTTAACACAGTTTAATCGGCTAATCGCGGAAACCAATTGGCCCGAAGAAAAAAGAACCGCCCTTTTTTATCAAGGTCTTAAGCATGAGCTAAAAGATCCACTTGACCCACAACCAAGAGATTGTGCGGAATTAATAGCTCTCACCCTTCGACTTGATCATCGCTTATCCGATAGAAAAGGAGATAGAAGAAGACCAGACTTCAGACAGTCAATACGTTCAAGGGAAAGAGTTACCCAAAACTTTGCTCAAGGTGAACCAATGGAAATTGGTGGAATAAGAAAACCCCTTACCAAAGAGGAAAAAGAGACACAACGCAAATTAGGCCAATGTCTTTATTGTGGAAAAAAGGGGCATTTTGTTAAAGACCGTCCAAGTAAACGAAAAGGATATAAACCCCCGAAGTGAAAAAACAGGAAAACTAATAAGCTCGGGGATTAAACAGAGGTATTCCTCGAGTAAGTCTCATGATTCCTCTGGTCAACTAATTGCCAACACTCTCCAGGTGTCATCTCCACATTTAACCCAGAATGCATTATTTTATATACCTGGAGTCATTGAAGAAAAAGTAGTAGTTATGGTGGACTCAGGAGCCACCGGGAATTTTATCGACGTTACCTTTTGTTCTAAACTAGGGATACCTACTGTTAAAAAGAATAAACCTGAATCTGTACACGCAGTTGATGGCACAAACCTTACTTCTGGTCTAATTACTCATACCACAGTTAGTGTAACCATGGTTGTTTTGTCAACAAAACACAAACATACTGAGGATCTTTGTTTCGATTTAATCGATGCACCTCAATTCGGTATGATTTTAGGAATGCCCTGGCTTACCATGCATAACCCTACCATAGATTGGGCCAAAAGGAGCATCACCTTCGATTCAGAATGGTGTCATCAAGAGTGTCTTTCCCCAGAGAAAACTCAAGAACAATTTAACTGTACACAACCAAAGATTTTGACCAGAGCCCATTGTATAGCCACAGCAGCAGAGCAAGAAATCGAACTACCTCTCCAATATGAATCATTTCGCGATGTTTTCTGTGAAAAAAGCGCAGAAACATTGCCACCACATCATGATTACGATTGTAAATTTGAGCTCATACCTGGGGCAAAAATACCATGCAGCAGGATTTACGCTCTTACGGAGATAGAGAACCAACACCTGCGTGAGTATTTAGATAAATTCCTCAAGAACGGATTTATTCGACCGTCTAAATCACCTTCTGTCTCACCTCTTTTTTTTGTAACTAAGGCAAATGGCGAACTCCGCACTTGTATCGACTACAGGGCGCTGAATAACATCACAGTAAAAAATAGATATCCTCTACCTCTTATTCCAGTGCTCCTTGACCAGGTTAGAACAGCTAAAATTTATACGAAATTAGACTTAAGAAGGGCGTACCATCTAGTAAGAGTTCGTCCTGGTGACGAATGGAAGACGGCCTTCCTTACTGGGTATGGTCTCTTCGAATATTGTGTAATGCCCTTTGGATTATGCAACGCCCCAGCAGCGTTCCAATTTTTTCTAAACGACGTGTTAAGAGAATTTTTGGATCATTTTGTCATCGTCTATATAGACGATATACTTATTTATTCTAATTCTCAGAGTGACCATGAAAGTCATGTCAGAACAATTCTAACCACATTAAGAAAACACGGCTTTTATTGCAAACTGCCAAAATGTGTATTCCATGTGAGTCAGGTAGAATTTTTAGGCTTCATCATTTCACCACAAGGTATTACGATGGCAGATCGAAAGGTGCAAGCAATTCTAAATTGGCCAGAACCAAAATCTGTAAAGGACATACAACGATTTTTAGGCTTCGCCAATTTTTATCGGCGATTCATTCACAAATTTTCTGCCAGAGCATCTCCACTCACACGGTTAAAGCAAAAGGGACGCTCCTTTCATTGGTCTTCCAAAGCCAAGAACGCCTTCCATGATCTAAAAAAAGCCTTTATGACCGCTCCTGTACTCAAACACCCCGATCTTTCAAAACCCTTCATTGTTGAAGCTGATGCTTCAAATACAGCTATTGGAGCAATCTTATCACAACGAGACGAAACAAGCAACCATCTTCATCCAGTGGCTTTTCTATCAAAAAAGTACCTACCAGCAGAAAAGAATTACACTATAGGTGAAAAGGAATTGTTGGCTATACGACTAGCATTTAAAGAATGGTGACATTATCTGCTAGGTGCACATCATCCCATAACGGTGTATACAGACCATCGTAATTTGCAATTCCTTAGATGTGCGAAAGCATTTACCCCACGACAATTACGATGGACCCTTTTTTTTGCAGAATTGGATTTTACGATAACATTTAGACCTGGTAGCACTAATAAAAAGGCAGATTCTCTCTCCTGTTATGACGAATCATTAGCTGTTGATGAAGAACAAAAGTAAGACCAATGATTCCGTGTGATCATATTATCGGGATAACAATGTCAGGACAATTTCTGGAAGATAGAAGTAGCATGCCCATTCAGAAAATTATATCCTGGAAACAAAAAGATAAGAAAAGAACAATGATAGACGGTCTCCCGTTTCACGGAACCTTGCTTTATGTCCCAATTAATAAGTTACAAAAACAAGTACTCCGTTGGTGTCATACACATCCTATGGCAAGCCACCCAGGGTGCACCAAAACCTTAGAATTAGTACATCGTAATTTTTGGTGGCCTCAATGGAAAAAAGATGTCATCACTTACGTAAACACTTGTGAGTCTTGTACTAGAGCAAAAGCAGATCATTCACCCAAGAAAGGCTATTTACTTCCCCTGCCAACACCAACTCACGTTTGGGAAGATATTTCATTAGACTTCATTACCAATTTAACAAAAGATCAAGGCAAAACTGCTATATTGGTAATTGTAGACCGCTTATCTAAAATGGCGCACTTTGTGGCATGTGATGGGATACCCACAGCAGCTAATTTAGTGGAGTTACTTTTATATCATATTGTAAGATTACACGGCTTGCCACGATCCATAACAACTGACCGGGGATCACAATTCGCGTCCAAACTATGGAAGGAATGGTGTGCAGCCTTACAAATACAACGCAATCTATCAACAAGTTTCCATCCAGAATCAGACGGACAGACGGAACGGGTCAATCAGATATTAAAACAATACCTTTGTTGTTACTTAGCCCACACTCAGGCTTCCTGGGTAGATCCATTATGGGAAGCTGAGTTTGCTTACAACAACTTAATGCATGCTTCAACCAAAATGTCGCCATTTTACGCCACTCAGGGATGGAGTCCATGGTCTTAACCCCTCATACATCGCAAGGACACACAAGTCCCACATGTAACTGCCAAAGTACGCAGAATGCAGGATTTAATGCTCACTCTTCAACAAAATTTTATCAAAGCGAAAAGTACTAAGAAAAAATGTGCTGACCGAAAACGGCTACCTGGCCCCATTTATCAACTAGGAGACAAAGTGTAGTTGTCTACAAAAACTTACAATTTAAAAAGAAATATGTTTTTCATCCACGATTTATTGGACCTTTTAAGATACTCAAGTGCATTAACCCGGTATCGTTTAAGCTACAACTTCCCAAGACTATGAAAATACATCCAGTATTTCATACTTCCCTATTGAAACCAGCTCGAGCAGTTATTCATCCAAAACCACCCCCTGTGGTTGTTGGGGATCAGTTGGAGTATGAAGTGCAACAAATAAATGACAGCAAAGTACGGAATGGAAAATTATGGTATTTAGTCTCTTGGAAAGGCTATGGACCCGAGGAAGATTCTTGGGAGCCTCATGATGCCATTCACGCTCCACGGTTGCTCCGTCAATTTCACCAACGCAATCCTGGTGCTCCTTCTTGACGGGAGTGTTTCTGTTTTAATGGGAGGACTGTCATGATCCATCTGGCTAGTCACCCTAGTCCAGTCCTCATCCAGCTATACCTACTGCATCATCTGGCAGCACAAATCCCCAACACCTACTGCAATTGACTTTGCCTTCTAAGCACAATATGCTATGTGCAGTGTGCATGATATTGACTTTGTATTAACTTTGCCTCTTACGTACAATATATTCAAGCAACTAGGACATTGACTTTGCATTGCCTTTTGCCTCCTACGTGCCATATATCATGTGCAGTATCGAGCAAATATGTGCTGTGTTTAATGTTTATTTTGTACTCATGTAACATCTTTGGTTCCTTTAAGCAAGTTTGCGCGCTTTGCGTAAATTGGTCGCTTACAACCACCGTAGTTTTGTCTCCCGCTATAAAGGCAGCCGTGCCCTGCGGATTATTCCTGTTGCAGCGCTGGTGTGCAGATGCCGCTCTCCGTTCCGCAGAATGCAGAGGTGTCTTCTTTGGTGAAACTCGCCCGCATTCCTGAAATAAAGACCCGGTGAGAGTCATTTAGGGGATCCGTTGCTTGGCAGCAGGTAAAAGACGACGCTCTTGTCTAAACAAATCATCTCCGCAGTAGAACAGATCTTTGTGCCGGTAACTCGTCAAAGAAGGAAAGAAGTACTCGTTTATTTTGTAGATCGAAAATATTGCCATTAGTGAACTCTGCGCTCAGACACATGGAAAGACTTTTATGTTTATTTTACAGATCGTGCAGACGCATGGAAAACCTTTCATGTTTATTTTAACAGATTGTACATATTGTGTGTTAACTCTGGGCTTCAAACCAAAGCCACGAACTACAGGGGTCAAAGGGTAATTACAGAAGCATCTAAGAAAACTAAGGATACCAAGCTTTTACGTTTATTTTACAAAGTGTGCACATTGATGGTCTGTTTTATTTGAACTTCGCAGAAGCCTCTAAAGAAAACTAAGGATACCAAGCTTTTATGTTATATTACGAAGTGTGCATAGTGATGGTATTGCTGCCTTAATTGAACTCCGCTTCTTAATTCCTTGCAACTAAAGACTTTTGAAGTGCATTTGAAACTTGCAAAGACTTAAATCCTTGTAAGGACATTCAAGACTATACCTATATATAAAAACTAATTGGAGAAGTTTATATAAGTTATAAGTCCTTCTGCTTATTTTCATTTCAGGTAAGGTTTGATCAAAATGCACAACATATATATATATATTGCAGTATAAACAATAAGGTGGATTGGACCTCACTGTGATCTGCTGTCGTTTCCAGGTCTCCCTCCCCGCAGTACCCTCCCTAACTTCCCTTCCCCTTGTCTGGCCACTTTGATCCTCTGGTGTATTTAACTCAGAGTCAGAGCTGCCGGAAGGTGGGACTCTTGAGGGTACTGCTCCTGAGGAACTACCTCCCCTGACAGAATTATCCACCCACGGATTTTGTTCCTCCCGAGCAGTATCGCCAAGATGGCTACTTTGGATGATATTTGCAAGATGTTAGGCAACTTGCAGAAAGAGTTAACAGCAGCAAGATTAGAAACGGCAACGTTGGCTAGTCGTGTAACTCAGATACAAAATCAGATGCCAGGTGGTCCTACAGCATCCTCTGCGACAGGTGGAGCCACAGCTGGACCCACCCCCACAGTTTCCGTAACTGTACAATCAGCGGTCCCTTTAGCGTCTCCTGAGCGGTTTGCTGGAGATCCAGCCAAATTTCAGACCTTTCTAACTCAAATTCAATTACATTTTATGGTAAAGCCAGCTTCCTTCCCAGATGCACAATCCAGAATTGCCTTCCTCATTTCCTATCTTAGCAGCGACGCTGCCATGTGGGCAGTTCCTTTGGTCAACTCAGACAATGCTTTGCTGTACAACTGGTCAGCTTTTAAAAAGGAATTCGAAAAGGTTTTTGACAGGCGTACTATCACAGGGTCTGCTGATCGGGAACTTCTTGAACTCAAACAGGGAAATAAAGATCTCATTAGTTATTTAACACAGTTTAATCGGCTAATCGCGGAAACCAATTGGCCCGAAGAAAAAAGAACCGCCCTTTTCTATCAAGGTCTTAAGCATGAGCTAAAAGATCCACTTGACCCACAACCAAGAGATTGTGCGGAATTAATAGCTCTCACCCTTCGACTTGATCATCGCTTATCCGATAGAAAAGGAGATAGAAGAAGACCAGACTTCAGACAGTCAATACATTCAAGGGAAAGAGTTACCCAAAACATTGCTCAAGGTGAACCAATGGAAATTGGTGGAATAAGGAAACCCCTTACCAAAAAGGAAAAAGAGACACAACGCAAATTAGGCCAATGTCTTTATTGTGGAAAAAAGGGGCATTTTGTTAAAGACTGTCCAAGTAAACCAAAAGGATATAAACCCCCCGAAGTGAAAAAACAGGAAAACTAATAAGCTCGGGGATTAAACAGAGGTATTCCTCGAGTAAGTCTCATGATTCCTCTGGTCAACTAATTGCCAACACTCTCCAGGTGTCATCTCCACATTTAACCCAGAACGCATTATTTTATATACCTGGAGTCATTGAAGAAAAAGTAGTAGTTATGGTGGACTCAGGAGCCACCGGGAATTTTATCGACGTTACCTTTTGTTCTAAACTAGGGATACCTACTGTTAAAAAGAATAAACCTGAATCTGTACACGCAGTTGATGGCACAAACCTTACTTCTGGTCTAATTACTCATACCACAGTTAGTGTAACCATGGTTGTTTTGTCAACAAAACACAAACATACTGAGGATCTTTGTTTCGATTTAATCGATGCACCTCAATTCGGTATGATTTTAGGAATGCCCTGGCTTACCATGCATAACCCTACCATAGATTGGGCCAAAAGGAGCATCACCTTTGATTCAGAATGGTGTCATCAAGAGTGTCTTTCCCCAGAGAAAACTCAAGAACAATTTAACTGCACACAACCAAAGATTTTGACCGGAGCCCATTGTATAGCCACAGCAGCAGAGCAAGAAATCGAACTACCTCTCCAATATGAATCATTTCGCGATGTTTTCTGTGAAAAAACCGCAGAAACATTGCCACCACATCGTGATTACGATTGTGAATTTGAGCTCATACCTGGGGCAAAAATACCATGCAGCAGGATTTACGCCCTTACGGAGATAGAGAACCAACACCTGCGTAAGTATTTAGATAAATTCCTCAAGAACGGATTTATTCGACCGTCTAAATCACCCGCTGTCTCGCCTCTTTTTTTTGTACCTAAGGCAAATGGCGAACTCCGCACTTGTATCGACTACAGGGCGCTGAATAACATCACAGTAAAAAATAGATATCCTCTACCTCTTATTCCAGTGCTCCTTGACCAGGTTAGAACAGCTAAAATGTATACGAAATTAGACTTAAGAAGGGCGTACCATCTAGTAAGAGTTCGTCCTGGTGACGAATGGAAGACGGCCTTCCTTACTGGGTATGGTCTCTTCGAATATTGTGTAATGCCTTTGGATTATGCAACGCCCCAGCAGCGTTCCAATTTTTTCTAAACGACGTGTCAAGAGAATTTTTGGATCGTTTTGTCATCGTCTATATAGACGATATACTTATTTATTCTAATTCTCAGAGTGACCATGAAAGTCATGTCAGAACAATTCTAACCACATTAAGAAAACACGGCTTTTATTGCAAACTGCCAAAATGTGAATTCCATGTGAGTCAGATAGAATTTTTAGGCTTCATCATTTCACCACAAGGTATTACGATGGCAGATCGAAAGGTGCAAGCAATTCTAGATTGGCCAGAACCAAAATCTGTAAAGGACATACAACGATTTTTAGGCTTCGCCAATTTTTATTGGCAATTCATTCACAAATTTTCTGCCGGAGCATCTCCACTCACACGGTTACTGCAAAAGGGACGCTCCTTTCATTGGTCTTCCAAAGCCAAGAACGCCTTCCATGATCTAAAAAAAGCCTTTATGACCGCTCCTTGTACTCAAACACCCCGATCTTTCAAAACCCTTCATTGTTGAAGCTGATGCTTCAAATACAGCTATTGGAGCAATCTTATCACAACGAGACGAAACAAGCAACCATCTTCATCCAGTGGCTTTTCTATCAAAAAAGTACCTACCAGCAGAAAAGAATTACACTATAGCTGAAAAGGAATTGTTGGCTATAAGACTAGCATTTAAAGAATGGTGACATTATCTGCTAGGTGCATATCTTCCCATAACGGTGTATACAGACCATCGTAATTTGCAATTCCTTAGATGTGCGAAAGCATTTACCCCACGACAATTACGATGGACCCTTTTTTTGCAGAATTTGATTTTACGATAACCTTCAGACCTGGTAGCGCTAATAAAAAGGCAGATTCTCTCTCCGTTATGACGAATCATTAGCTGTTGATGAAGAACAAAAAGTAAGACCAATGATTCCGTGTGATCATATTATCGGGATAACAATGTCAGGACAATTTCTGGAAGATAGAAGTAGCATGCCCATTCAGAAAATTATATCCTGGAAACAAAAAGATAAGAAAAGAACAATGATAGACGGTCTCCCGTTTCACGGAACCTTGCTTTATGTCCCAATTAATAAGTTACAAAAACAAGTACTCCGTTGGTGTCATACACTTCCTATGGCAGGCCACCCAGGGTGCACCAAAACCTTAGAATTAGTACATCGTAATTTTTGGTGGCCTCAATGGAAAAAAGATGTCATCACTTACGTAAACACTTGTGAGTCTTGTACTAGAGCAAAAGCAGATCATTCACCCAAGAAAGGCTATTTACTTCCCCTGTCAACACCAACTCACGTTTGGGAAGATATTTCATTAGACTTCATTACCAATTTAACAAAAGATCAAGGCAAAACTGCTATATTGGTAATTGTAGACCGCTTATCTAAAATGGCGCACTTTGTGGCATGTGATGGGATACCCACAGCAGCTAATTTAGTGGAGTTACTTTTATATCATATTGTAAGATTACACGGCTTGCCACGAGCCATAACAACTGACTGGGGATCACAATTCGCGTCCAAACTATGGAAGGAATGGTGTGCAGCCTTACAAATACAACGCAATCTATCAACAAGTTTCTATCCAGAATCAGACGGACAGACGGAACGAGTCAATAAGATATTAAAACAATACCTTTGTTGTTACTTAGCCCACACTCAGGCTTCCTGGGTAGATCCATTATGGGAATCTGAGTTTGCTTACAACAACTTAATGCATGCTTCAACCAAAATGTCGCCATTTTACGCCACTCAGGGATGGAGTCCATGGTCTTTACCCCTCATACATCGCAAGGACACACAAGTCCCACATGTAACTTCCAAAGTACGCAGAACGCAGGATTTAATGCTCACTCTTCGACAAAATGTTATCAAAGCGAAAAGTACTTAGAAAAAATTTGCTGACCGAAAACGGCTACCTGGCCCCGTTTATCAACCAGGAGGCAAAGTGTGGTTGTCTACAAAAAACTTACAATTTAAAAAGAAATATGTTTTTCATCCACGATTTATTGGACCTTTTAAGATACTCAAGTGCATTAACCCGGTATCGTTTAAGCTACAACTTCCCAAGACTATGAAAATACATCCAGTATTTCATACTTCCCTATTGAAACCAGCTCGAGCAGTTATTCGTCCAAAACCACCCCCTGTGGTTGTTGGGGATCAGTTGGAGTATGAAGTGCAACAAATAAATGACAGCAAAGTACGGAATGGAAAATTATGGTATTTAGTCTCTTGGAAAGGCTATGGACCCGAGGAAGATTCTTGGGAGCCTCACGATGCCATTCACGCTCCACGGTTGCTCCGTCAATTTCACCAACGCAATCCTGGTGCTCCTTCTTGACGGGAGTGTTTCTGTTTTAATGGGAGGACTGTCATGATCCATCTGGCTAGTCACCCTAGTCCAGTCCTCATCCAGCTATACCTACTGCATCATCTGGCAGCACAAATCCCCAACACCTACTGTAATTGACTTTGCCTTCTAAGCACAATATGGTATGTGCAGTGTGCATGATATTGACTTTGTATTAACTTTGCCTCTTAAGTACAATATATTCAAGCAACTAGGACATTGACTTTGCATTGCCTTTTGCCTCCTAAGTGCCATATAACATGTGCAGTATCGAGCAAATATGTGCTGTGTTTAATGTTTATTTTGTACTCATGTAACATCTTTGGTTTTTTTAGGCAAGTTTGCGCGCTTTGCATAAATTGGTCGCTTACAACCACCGTAGTTTTGTCTCCCCCTATAAAGGCAGCCGCGCCCTGCAGATTATTCCTGTTGCAGCGCTGGTGTGCAGATGCCGCTCTCCGTTCAGCAGAGTGCAGAGGTGTCTTCTTTAGTGAAACTCGCCCGCATTCCTGAAATAAAGACCCGGTGAGAGTCATTTAGGGGATCCGTTGCTTGGCAGCAGGTAAAAGTCGATGCTCTTGTCTAAACAAATCATCTCCGCAGTAGAACAGATCTTTGTGTCGGTAACTCGTCAAAGAAGGAAAGAAGTACTCGTTTATTTTGTAGATCGAAAATATTGTCATTAGTGAACTCTGCGCTCAGACACATGGAAAGACTTTTATGTTTATTTTACAGATCATGCAGACGCATGGAAAACCTTTCATGTTTATTTTAACAGATTGTACATATTGTGTGTTAACTCTGGGCTTCAAACCAAAGCCACGAACTACAGGGGTCAAAGGGTAATTACAGAAGCATCTAAGAAAACTAAGGATACCAAGCTTTTACGTTTATTTTACAAAGTGTGCACATTGATGGTCTGTTTTATTTGAACTTCGCAGAAGCCTCTAAAGAAAACTAAGGATACCAAGCTTTTATGTTATATTACGAAGTGTGCATAGTGATGGTATTGCTGCCTTAATTGAACTCCGCTTCTTAATTCCTTGCAACTAAAAACTTTTGAAGTGCATTTGAAACTTGCAAAGACTTAAATCCTTGTAAGGACATTCAAGACTATACCTATATATAAAGACTAATTGGAGAAGGTTATATAAGTTATAAGTCCTTCTGCTTATTTTCATTTCAGTTAAGGTTTGATCAAAATGCACAACATATATATATATATTGCAGTATAAACAATAAGGTGGATTGGACCTCACTGTGATCTGCTGTCGTTTCTAGGTCTCCCTCCCCGCAGTACCCTCCCTAACTTCCCTTCCCCTCGTCTGGCCACTTTGATCCTCTGGTGTATTTAACTCAGTGTCAGAGCTGCCGGAAGGTGGGACTCTTGAGGGTACTGCTCCTGAGGAACTACCTCCCCTGACAGAATTATCCGCCCACGGATTTTGTTCCTCCCGAGCAGTATCGCCAAGATGGCTACTTTGGATGATATTTGCAAGATGTTAGGCAACTTGCAGAAAGAGTTAACAGCAGCAAGATTAGAAATGGCAACGTTGGCTAGTCGTGTAACTCAGATACAAAATCAGATGCCAGGTGGTCCTACAGCATCCTCTGCGACAGGTGGAGCCACCCCCACAGTTTCCGTAACTGTACCATCAACGTTCCCTTTAGCGTCTCCTGAGCGGTTTGCTGGAGATCCAGCCAAATTTCAGACCTTTCTAACTCAAATTCAATTACATTTTATGGTAAAGCCAGCTTCCTTCCCAGATGCACAATCCAGAATTGCCTTCCTCATTTCCTATCTTAGCGGCGACGCTGCCATGTGGGCAGTTCCTTCGGTCAACTCAGACAATGCTTTGCTTTACAACTGGTCAGCTTTTAAAAGGAATTCGAAAAGGTTTTTGACAGGCGTACTATCACAGGGTCTGCTGATCGGGAACTTCTTGAACTCAAACAGGGAAATAAAGATCTCATTAGTTATTTAACACAGTTTAATCGTCTAATCGCGGAAACCAATTGGCCCGAAGAAAAAAGAACCGCCCTTTTCTATCAAGGTCTTAAGCATGAGCTTAAAGATCCACTTGACCCACAACCAAGAGATTGTGCAGAATTAATTGCTCTCACCCTTCGACTTGATCATCGCTTATCCGATAGAAAAGGAGAAAGAAGAAGACCAGACTTCAGACAGTCAATACGTTCAAGGGAAAGAGTTACCCAAAACATTGCTCAAGGTGAACCAATGGAAATTGGTGGAATAAGGAAACCCCTTACCAAAGAGGAAAAAGAGACACAACGCAAATTAGGCCAATGTCTTTATTGTGGAAAAAAGGGGCATTTTGTTAAAGACTGTCCAAGTAAACCAAAAGGATATAAACCCCCCAAAGTGAAAAAACAGGAAAACTAATAAGCTCGGGGATTAAACAGAGGTATTCCTCGAGTAAGTCTCATGATTCCTCTGGTCAACTAATTGCCAACACTCTCCAGGTGTCATCTCCACATTTAACCCAGAATGCATTATTTTATATACCTGGAGTCATTGAAGAAAAGTAGTAGTTATGGTGGACTCAGGAGCCAACGGGAATTTTATCGACGTTACCTTTTGTTCTAAACTAGGGATACCTACTGTTAAAAAGAATAAACCTGAATCTGTACACGCAGTTGATGGCACAAACCTTACTTCTAGTCTAATTACTCATACCACAGTTAGTGTAACCATGGTTGTTTTGTCAACAAAACACAAACATACTGAGGTTCTTTGTTTCGATTTAATCGATGCACCTCAATTCGGTATGATTTTAGGAATGCCCTGGCTTACCATGCATAACCCTACCATAGATTGGGCCAAAAGGAGTATCACCTTCGATTCAGAATGTTGTCATCAAGAGTGTCTTTCCCCAGAGAAAACTCAAGAACAATTTAACTGCACACAACCAAAGATTTTGACCGGAGCCCAATGTATAGCCACAGCAGCAGAGCAAGAAATCGAACTACCTCTCCAATATGAATCATTTCGCGATGTTTTCTGTGAAAAAAGCGCAGAAACATTGCCACCACATCGTGATTACGATTGTGAATTTGAGCTCATACCTGGGGCAAAAATACCATGCAGCAGAATTTACGCCCTTACGGAGATAGAGAACCAACACCTGCGTGAGTATTTAGATAAATTCCTCAAGAACGGATTTATTCGACCGTCGAAATCACCCGCTGTCTCGCCTCTTTTTTTTGTACCGAAGGCAAATGGTGAACTCCGCACATGTATCGACTACAGGGCGCTGAATAACATCACAGTAAAAAATAGATATCCTCTACCTCTTATTCCAGTGCTCCTTGACCAGGTTAGAACAGCTAAAATGTATACGAAATTAGACTTAAGAAGGGCGTACCATCTAGTAAGAGTTCGTCCTGGTGACGAATGGAAGACGGCCTTCCTTACTGGGTATGGTCTCTTCGAATATTGTGTAATGCCTTTGGATTATGCAACGCTCCAGCAGCGTTCCAATTTTTTCTAAACGACGTGTCAAGAGAATTTTTGGATCGTTTTGTCATCGTCTATATAGACGATATACTTATTTATTCTAATTCTCAGAGTGACCATGAAAGTCATGTCAGAACAATTCTAACCACATTAAGAAAACACGGCTTTTATTGCAAACTGCCAAAATGTGAATTCCATGTGAGTCAGATAGAATTTTTAGGCTTCATCATTTCACCACAAGGTATTACGATGGCAGATCGAAAGGTGCAAGCAATTCTAGATTGGCCAGAACCAAAATCTGTAAAGGACATACAACGATTTTTAGGCTTCGCCAATTTTTATTGGCGATTCATTCACAAATTTTCTGCCGGAGCATCTCCACTCACATGGTTACTGCAAAAGGGACGCTCCTTTCATTGGTCTTCCAAAGCCAAGAACGCCTTCCATGATCTAAAAAAAGCCTTTATGACCGCTCCTGTACTCAAACACCCCGATCTTTCAAAACCCTTCATTGTTGAAGCTGATGCTTCAAATACAGCTATTGGAGCAATCTTATCACAACGAGACGAAACAAGCAACCATCTTCATCCAGTGGCTTTTCTATCAAAAAGTACCTACCAGCAGAAAAGAATTACACTATAGCTGAAAAGGAATTGTTGGCTATAAGACTAGCATTTAAAGAATGGTGACATTATCTGCTAGGTGCATATCTTCCCATAACGGTGTATACAGACCATCGTAATTTGCAATTCCTTAGATGTGCGAAAGCATTTACCCCACGACAATTACGATGGACCCTTTTTTTTGCAGAATTTGATTTTACGATAACCTTCAGACCTGGTAGCGCTAATAAAAAGGCAGATTCTCTCTCCCGTTATGACGAATCATTAGCTGTTGATGAAGAACAAAAAGTAAGACCAATGATTCCGTGTGATCATATTATCGGGATAACAATGTCAGGACAATTTCTGGAAGATAGAAGTAGCATGCCCATTCAGAAAATTATATCCTGGAAACAAAAAGATAAGAAAAGAACAATGATAGACGGTCTCCCGTTTCACGGAACCTTGCTTTATGTCCCAATTAATAAGTTACAAAAACAAGTACTCCGTTGGTGTCATACACATCCTATGGCAGGCCACCCAGGGTGCACCAAAACCTTAGAATTAGTACATCGTAATTTTTGGTGGCCTCAATGGAAAAAAGATGTCATCACTTACGTAAACACTTGTGAGTCTTGTACTAGAGCAAAAGCAGATCATTCACCCAAGAAAGGCTATTTACTTCCCTGTCAACACCAACTCACGTTTGGGAAGATATTTCATTAGACTTCATTACCAATTTAACAAAAGATCAAGGCAAAACTGCTATATTGGTAATTGTAGACCGCTTATCTAAAATGGCGCACTTTGTGGCATGTGATGGGATACCCACAGCAGCTAATTTAGTGGAGTTACTTTTATATCATATTGTAAGATTACACGGCTTGCCACGATCCATAACAACTGACCGGGGATCACAATTCGCGTCCAAACTATGGAAGGAATGGTGTGCAGCCTTACAAATACAACGCAATCTATCAACAAGTTTCCATCCAGAATCAGACGGACAGACGGAACGAGTCAATCAGATATTAAAACAATACCTTTGTTGTTACTTAGCCCACACTCAGGCTTCCTGGGTAGATCCATTATGGGAATCTGAGTTTGCTTACAACAACTTAATGCATGCTTCAACCAAAATGTCGCCATTTTACGCCACTCAGGGATGGAGTCCATGGTCTTTACCCCTCATACATCGCAAGGACACACAAGTCCCACATGTAACTTCCAAAGTACGCAGAACGCAGGATTTAATGCTCACTCTTCGACAAAATGTTATCAAAGCGAAAAGTACTTAGAAAATATTTGCTGACCGAAAACGGCTACCTGGCCCCGTTTATCAACCAGGAGGCAAAGTGTGGTTGTCTACAAAAACTTACAATTTAAAAAGAAATATGTTTTTCATCCACGATTTATTGGACCTTTTAAGATACTCAAGTGCATTAACCCGGTATCGTTTAAGCTACAACTTCCCAAGACTATGAAAATACATCCAGTATTTCATACTTCCCTATTGAAACCAGCTCGAGCAGTTATTCGTCCAAAACCACCCCCTGTGGTTGTTGGGGATCAGTTGGAGTATGAAGTGCAACAAATAAATGACAGCAAAGTACGGAATGGAAAATTATGGTATTTAGTCTCTTGGAAAGGCTATGGACCCGAGGAAGATTCTTGGGAGCCTCACGATGCCATTCACGCTCCACGGTTGCTCCGTCAATTTCACCAACGCAATCCTGGTGCTCCTTCTTGACGGGAGTGTTTCTGTTTTAATGGGAGGACTGTCATGATCCATCTGGCTAGTCACCCTAGTCCAGTCCTCATCCAGCTATACCTACTGCATCATCTGGCAGCACAAATCCCCAACACCTACTGTAATTGACTTTGCCTTCTAAGCACAATATGGTATGTGCAGTGTGCATGATATTGACTTTGTATTAACTTTGCCTCTTAAGTACAATATATTCAAGCAACTAGGACATTGACTTTGCATTGCCTTTTGCCTCCTAAGTGCCATATAACATGTGCAGTATCGAGCAAATATGTGCTGTGTTTAATGTTTATTTTGTACTCATGTAACATCTTTGGTTTTTTTAGGCAAGTTTGCGCGCTTTGCATAAATTGGTCGCTTACAACCACCGTAGTTTTGTCTCCCGCTATAAAGGCAGCCGCGCCCTGCAGATTATTCCTGTTGCAGCGCTGGTGTGCAGATGCCGCTCTCCGTTCCGCAGAATGCAGAGGTGTCTTCTTTAGTGAAACTCGCCCGCATTCCTGAAATAAAGACCCGGTGAGAGTCATTTAGGGGATCCGTTGCTTGGCAGCAGGTAAAAGTCGATGCTCTTGTCTAAACAAATCATCTCCGCAGTAGAACAGATCTTTGTGTCGGTAACTCGTCAAAGAAGGAAAGAAGTACTCGTTTATTTTGTAGATCGAAAATATTGTCATTAGTGAACTCTGCGCTCAGACACATGGAAAGACTTTTATGTTTATTTTACAGATCATGCAGACGCATGGAAAACCTTTCATGTTTATTTTAACAGATTGTACATATTGTGTGTTAACTCTGGGCTTCAAACCAAAGCCACGAACTACAGGGGTCAAAGGGTAATTACAGAAGCATCTAAGAAAACTAAGGATACCAAGCTTTTACGTTTATTTTACAAAGTGTGCACATTGATGGTCTGTTTTATTTGAACTTCGCAGAAGCCTCTAAAGAAAACTAAGGATACCAAGCTTTTATGTTATATTACGAAGTGTGCATAGTGATGGTATTGCTGCCTTAATTGAACTCCGCTTCTTAATTCCTTGCAACTAAAAACTTTTGAAGTGCATTTGAAACTTGCAAAGACTTAAATCCTTGTAAGGACATTCAAGACTATACCTATATATAAAGACTAATTGGAGAAGGTTATATAAGTTATAAGTCCTTCTGCTTATTTTCATTTCAGTTAAGGTTTGATCAAAATGCACAACATATATATATATATTGCAGTATAAACAATAAGGTGGATTGGACCTCACTGTGATCTGCTGTCGTTTCCAGGTCTCCCTCCCCGCAGTACCCTCCCTAACTTCCCTTCCCCTCGTCTGGCCACTTTGATCCTCTGGTGTATTTAACTCAGTGTCAGAGCTGCCGGAAGGTGGGACTCTTGAGGGTACTGCTCCTGAGGAACTACCTCCCCTGACAGAATTATCCGCCCACGGATTTTGTTCCTCCCGAGCAGTATCGCCAAGATGGCTACTTTGGATGATATTTGCAAGATGTTAGGCAACTTGCAGAAAGAGTTAACAGCAGCAAGATTAGAAATGGCAACGTTGGCTAGTCGTGTAACTCAGATACAAAATCAGATGCCAGGTGGTCCTACAGCATCCTCTGCGACAGGTGGAGCCACCCCACAGTTTCCGTAACTGTACCATCAACGGTCCCTTTAGCGTCTCCTGAGCGGTTTGCTGGAGATCCAGCCAAATTTCAGACCTTTCTAACTCAAATTCAATTACATTTTATGGTAAAGCCAGCTTCCTTCCCAGATGCACAATCCAGAATTGCCTTCCTCATTTCCTATCTTAGCGGCGACGCTGCCATGTGGGCAGTTCCTTCGGTCAACTCAGACAATGCTTTGCTGTACAACTGGTCAGCTTTTAAAAAGGAATTCGAAAAGGTTTTTGACAGGCGTACTATCACAGGGTCTGCTGATCGGGAACTTCTTGAACTCAAACAGGGAAATAAAGATCTCCTTAGTTATTTAACACAGTTTAATCGTCTAATCGCGGAAACCAATTGGCCCGAAGAAAAAGAACCGCCCTTTTCTATCAAGGTCTTAAGCATGAGCTTAAAGATCCACTTGACCCACAACCAAGAGATTGTGCAGAATTAATTGCTCTCACCCTCGACTTGATCATCGCTTATCCGATAGAAAAGGAGAAAGAAGAAGACCAGACTTCAGACAGTCAATACGTTCAAGGGAAAGAGTTACCCAAAACATTGCTCAAGGTGAACCAATGGAAATTGGTGGAATAAGGAAACCCCTTACCAAAGAGGAAAAAGAGACACAACGCAAATTAGGCCAATGTCTTTATTGTGGAAAAAGGGGCATTTTGTTAAAGACTGTCCAAGTAAACCAAAAGGATATAAACCCCCAAAGTGAAAAAACAGGAAAACTAATAAGCTCGGGGATTAAACAGAGGTATTCCTCGAGTAAGTCTCATGATTCCTCTGGTCAACTAATTGCCAACACTCTCCAGGTGTCATCTCCACATTTAACCCAGAATGCATTATTTTATATACCTGGAGTCATTGAAGAAAAGTAGTAGTTATGGTGGACTCAGGAGCCAACGGGAATTTTATCGACGTTACCTTTTGTTCTAAACTAGGGATACCTACTGTTAAAAAGAATAAACCTGAATCTGTACACGCAGTTGATGGCACAAACCTTACTTCTGGTCTAATTACTCATACCACAGTTAGTGTAACCATGGTTGTTTTGTCAACAAAACACAAACATACTGAGGTTCTTTGTTTCGATTTAATCGATGCACCTCAATTCGGTATGATTTTAGGAATGCCCTGGCTTACCATGCATAACCCTACCATAGATTGGGCCAAAAGGAGTATCACCTTCGATTCAGAATGTTGTCATCAAGAGTGTCTTTCCCCAGAGAAAACTCAAGAACAATTTAACTGCACACAACCAAAGATTTTGACCGGAGCCCAATGTATAGCCACAGCAGCAGAGCAAGAAATCGAACTACCTCTCCAATATGAATCATTTCGCGATGTTTTCTGTGAAAAAGCGCAGAAACATTGCCACCACATCGTGATTACGATTGTGAATTTGAGCTCATACCTGGGGCAAAAATACCATGCAGCAGAATTTACGCCCTTACGGAGATAGAGAACCAACACCTGCGTGAGTATTTAGATAAATTCCTCAAGAACGGATTTATTCGACCGTCGAAATCACCCGCTGTCTCGCCTCTTTTTTTTGTACCGAAGGCAAATGGTGAACTCCGCACATGTATCGACTACAGGGCGCTGAATAACATCACAGTAAAAAATAGATATCCTCTACCTCTTATTCCAGTGCTCCTTGACCAGGTTAGAACAGCTAAAATGTATACGAAATTAGACTTAAGAAGGGCGTACCATCTAGTAAGAGTTCGTCCTGGTGACGAATGGAAGACGGCCTTCCTTACTGGGTATGGTCTCTTCGAATATTGTGTAATGCCCTTTGGATTATGCAACGCCCCAGCAGCGTTCCAATTTTTTCTAAACGACGTGTTAAGAGAATTTTGGGATCGTTTTGTCATCGTCTATATAGACAATATACTTATTTATTCTAATTCTCAGAGTGACCATGAAAGTCATGTCAGAACAATTCTAACCACATTAAGAAAACACGGCTTTTATTGCAAACTGCCAAAATGTGAATTCCATGTGAGTCAGGTAGAATTTTTAGGCTTCATCATTTCACCACAAGGTATTACGATGGCAGATCGAAAGGTGAAAGCAATTCTAGATTGGCCAGAACCAAAATCTGTAAAGGACATACAACGATTTTTAGGCTTCCCCAATTTTTATCGGCGATTCATTCACAAATTTTCTGCCAGAGCATCTCCACTCACACAGTTACTGCAAAAGGGACGCTCCTTTCATTGGTCTTCCAAAGCCAAGAACGCCTTCCATGATCTAAAAAAAGCCTTTATGACCGCTCCTGTACTCAAACACCCCGATCTTTCAAAACCCTTCATTGTTGAAGCTGATGCTTCAAATACAGCTATTGGAGCAATCTTATCACAACGAGACGAAACAAGCAACCATCTTCATCCAGTGGCTTTTCTATCAAAAAAGTACCTACCAGCAGAAAAGAATTACACTATAGCTGAAAAGGAATTGTTGGCTATAAGACTAGCATTTAAAGAATGGTGACATTATCTGCTAGGTGCACATCATCCCATAACGGTGTATACAGACCATCGTAATTTGCAATTCCTTAGATGTGCGAAAGCATTTACCCCACGACAATTACAATGTACCCTTTTTTTTGCAGAATTTGATTTTACGATAACATTCAGACCTGGTAGCGCTAATAAAAAGGCAGATTCTCTCTCCCGTTATGACGAATCATTAGCTGTTGATGAAGAACAAAAAGTAAGACCAATGATTCCGTGTGATCATATTATCGGGATAACAATGTCAGGACAATTTCTGGAAGATAGAAGTAGCATGCCCATTCAGAAAATTATATCCTGGAAACAAAAAGATAAGAAAAGAACAATGATAGATGGTCTCCCGTTTCACGGAACCTTGCTTTATGTCCCAATTAATAAGTTACAAAAACAAGTACTCCGTTGGTGTCATACACATCCTATGGCAGGCCACCCAGGGTGCACCAAAACCTTTGAATTAGTACATCGTAATTTTTGGTGGCCTCAATGGAAAAAAGATGTCATCACTTACGTAAACTCTTGTGAGTCTTGTACTAGAGCAAAAGCAGATCATTCACCCAAGAAAGGCTATTTACTTCCCCTGCCAACACCAACTCACGTTTGGGAAGATATTTCATTAGACTTCATTACCAATTTAACAAAAGATCAAGGCAAAACTGCTATATTGGTAATTGTAGACCGCTTATCTAAAATGGCGCACTTTGTGGCATGTGATGGGATACCCACAGCAGCTAATTTAGTGGAGTTACTTTTATATCATATTGTAAGATTACACGGCTTGCCACGATCCATAACAACTGACCGGGGTTCACAATTTGCGTCCAAACTATGGAAGGAATGGTGTGCAGCCTTACAAATACAACGCAATCTATCAACAAGTTTCCATCCAGAATCAGACGGACAGACGGAACGAGTCAATCAGATATTAAAACAATACCTTTGTTGTTACTTAGCCCACACTCAGGCTTCCTGGGTAGATCCATTATGGGAAGCCGAGTTTGCTTACAACAACTTAATGCATACTTCAACCAAAATGTCGCCATTTTACGCCACTCAGGGATGGAGTCCATGGTCTTTACGCCTCATACATCGCAAGGACACACAAGTCCCACATGTAACTTTCAAAGTACGCAGAATGCAGGATTTAATGCTCACTCTTCGACAAAATCTTATCAAAGCGAAAAGTACTTAGAAAAAATTTGCTGACCGAAAACGGCTACCTGGCCCCATTTATCAACCAGGAGACAAAGTGTGGTTGTCTACAAAAAACTTACAATTTAAAAAGAAATATGTTTTTCATCCACGATTTATTGGACCTTTTAAGATACTCAAGTGCATTAACCCGGTATCGTTTAAGCTACAACTTCCCAAGACTATGAAAATACATCCAGTATTTCATATTTCCCTATTGAAACCAGCTCGAGCAGTTATTCGTCCAAAACCACCCCCTGTGGTTGTTGGGGATCAGTTGGAGTATGAAGTGCAACAAATAAATGACAGCAAAGTACGGAATGGAAAATTATGGTATTTAGTCTCTTGGAAAGGCTATGGACCCGAGGAAGATTCTTGGGAGCCTCACGATGCCATTCACGCTCCACGGTTGCTCCGTCAATTTCACCAACGCAATCCTGGTGCTCCTTCTTGACGGGAGTGTTTCTGTTTTAATGGGAGGACTGTCATGATCCATCTGGCTAGTCACCCTAGTCCAGTCCTCATACAGCTATACCTACTGCATCATCTGGCAGCACAAATCCCCAACACCTACTTCAATTGACTTTGCCTTCTAAGCACAATATGGTATGTGCAGTGTGCATGATATTGACTTTGTATTAACTTTGCCTCTTAAGTACAATATATTCAAGCAACTAGGACATTGACTTTGCATTGCCTTTTGCCTCCTACGTGCCATATATCATGTGCAGTATCGAGCAAATATGTGCTGTGTTTAATGTTTATTTTGTACTCATGTAACATCTTTGGTTCCTTTAGGCAAGTTTGCGCGCTTTGCGTAAATTGGTCGCTTACAACCACCGTAGTTTTGTCTCCCGCTATAAAGGCAGCCGCGCCCTGCGGATTATTCCTGTTGCAGCGCTGGTGTGCAGATGCCGCTCTCCGTTCCGCAGAATGCAGAGGTGTCTTCTTTGGTGAAACTCGCCCGCATTCCTGAAATAAAGACCCGGTGAGAGTCATTTAGGGGATCCGTTGCTTGGCAGCAGTTAAAAGACGACGCTCTTGTCTAAACAAATCATCTCCGCAGTAGAACAGATCTTTGTGCCGGTAACTCGTCAAAGAAGTACTTGTTTATTTTGTAGATCGAAAATATTGCCATTAGTGAACTCTGCGCTCAGACACATGGAAAGACTTTTATGTTTATTTTACAGATCGTGCAGAAGCATGGAAAACCTTTCATGTTTATTTTAACAGATTGTACATATTGTTTATTAACTCTGGGCTTCAAACCAAAGCCACGAACTACAGGGGTCAAAGGTTAATTACAGAAGCCTCTAAGAAAACTAAGGATACCAAGCTTTTACGTTTATTTTGCAAAGTGTGCACATTGATGGTCTGTTTTATTTGAACTTCGCAGAAGCCTCTAAAGAAAGCTAAGGATACCAAGCTTTTATGTTATATTACAAAGTGTGCATAGTGATGGTATTGCTGCCTTAATTGAACTCCGCTCTTAATTCCTTGCAACTAAAGACTTTTGAAGTGCATTTCAAACTTGCAAAGGCTTAAATCCTTGTAAGGACATTCAAGACTATACCTATATATAAAGACTAATTGGAGAAGTTTATATAAGTTATAAGTCCTTCTGCTTATTTTCATTTCAGGTAAGGTTTGATCAAAATGCACAACATATATATATATATATATATATATATATATATATATATATATATATATATAGCAGTATAAACAATAAGGTGGATTGGACCTCTCTGTGATTTGCTGTAGTTTCCAGGTCTCCCTCCCCGCAGTACCCTCCCTAACTTCCCTTCCCCTCATCTGGCCACTTTGATCCTCTGGTATATTTAACTCCGAGTCAGAGCTGCCGGAAGGTGGGCCTCTTGAGGGTACTGCTCCTGAGGAACTACCTCCCCTGACACTACCTGAGGAAGAGGAGGTTTTTGATTTCCTTGAGTGGCTCGTGTCCACAGCACAATATCAACTCTACTATCGGCAGCCCACACAACGGAAAGGTTGACGGACAAAAAACTGATGTCAGGTCATACATTAACCACAAGTCTGTGTCAGAAGATCAAAGCCAATTCACCAAGGAATAGAGCTCCCCATCTAGCCATACTTAAAGGAGGGGGCAAAATACCAGCTTTTGTTCAGAAACTACCTGATGATAGTCTCTTCGTTATAGAGGTCGCACAGTCAATACCTGCGGTTGAGGCAAAGGAGGAGGTCAGCCCCTCCAAGCGAATGGTAGCAGAGCAGCTGGCTGCTTCCATTTCACCACACTCTCAATTACCAGCGCCACCAATGGCCAGGTCAGTTTGTCGATCTCTAGTGGAGCGGCCATCCTTATGCTCATTGTCAGGGGGAGGGGACATTGAGGTTTCACCGGTCCCCTTGGCCTACAAGCCTTCATTATGTTTGGATTATACTCTACTTGAGCTCTCACCATTTAAACTGGTGTTGCCAGCCTTAGATGGGAAGGGGATGCAGCAGAAACATTCTATGGCCCTGTTCTTGAGTACTCCCAGCCTTACAATATCGGATCACATTTTAGATATTTTATCGGTTATGCTGAAGATCTTACCTGTAAATGTAAACAGGGAAGAGAATAAGCCCAATGCAAAGAGCTTCACAACTTGTACTGCGGACACGAGCACCCAGGCGGTAGATCGTAGGATCTTTCTGCACAGACAAGAAAAAAGATGTGATCAATCATTGGTCCTAAGTGATCTTGAAACCCTCTTTATGGAGGAAGAGCCGTCAGCCAACAAGGGTACAAAAAACGGTCCGGACCCCTCTGGCTCTGCCCAGGCCTTAGGGGAGCCAAGTTAAGTCTTTTGGATCTTTGATGAAGTCACCAGAATTTAGCCGGAAGTCACCACTCAAGAGCTAGGCTCAAAGCCAGGAAGCAGAATAATATGCAATAAACAAAAAAACACCAAACATAGCGCAAAAGGGAAAGATAGAAGAATAACTAAGAGAAAAACAAGAAATTACGGTGCTGCATGCCAATTCTACTGAACCAGCTGTTCTTTCGCCGGATCTGGCACCTCTTTATACAGATGCAGTTCCAATTGAGGCCATTGGGTGGGACACAAGGTCGGTTTCCAGATCCAACCAGGTGATCATGTTGTTCCCTTGGCCATCCAGGAAGAGGGGGCTTCCCCAGTGGAAGCTGGAGTAGGGAATGTTAGATTGGAGGATGTCACTTGGTGGGGCTTAAACCCACCATTAATCCCCAGGAGGATGCCATTTGGGTTTTCTAATTTGAGGATATTTTTGCAGACTCTGAGGCAGAATGGTTGCTCAATAGATCGGGTATTTTATCTCTCCTTCACTCGACTAAAATTTCCTCTAATGTTATCTCCCTGGTCTTCCAGCCAAAACCCAGTGAGTCATCGGCGGGGTGACCATATATATGGGTTCACTTTTACTCCATGGTGGTGGCTGAAGAAGTTCTAAGATCATTGGATGAGTTTAGGCGGTCAGACTTTTGATGTTTATGCTACATCTGTTCAGCAGAAGGCTTACCCGTTACCTCAGCCGAGGGTCGCTAGGAGTCATGGGGACAGGCCAGAGTCTTTTCCCCCTTTTCTGAATCAAGGTCCCCCGCCTCCGGCCGATGGAGGCCAGTTGGGAGTAGGCTGGGAAAAGATCCTGGCAGTGAAGACTGATAAGGATAGGCAAATCTTCACTAACCTGGTGGACATTCCAGAAAATAATGCATATGCATGGTACTGGATTGCGGGGACAATTAATTCGAAGAGAGAGTTCTTAAAACCACTTTTTCATAGATCCTGATGCCACCAGGGTTCCTGTCCTAGAATATAGCTGGGAATGAAAAGGAACTTGGAGTCGCTACTGCGGGACATTAAGAAGAACAAAGTAGCGATCGCTGCCCATTCAAAAATACCTGGGAAATGGAGTACTGGGTGTTGGCTGACTATGGTGCTTTTAGTCTAAAAGCAGTTATGGGGCAATATGGGCGACCTATGGGGGGAGTCTAGACATCTTGGTGTCAGTTAAGCACGAAGTTGTGGTATCTGTCCTACCTGGGGATTCTAAAAATGTTCTAGTATTAGCTATATCCGTACTTCCCTCTGCCATTACATGTTCATGGGATCAAATGGGATGTCCTGACTTAATTCTTATTAATATATACTTTTCTTCAAAACTTGGCAAAAATCTTCTGTTCAAGGAATTGGTACTTCTGTTGGCTCAATTGTTATTTCCTTATGTGCCTATTCTCTTGATGGGTGACCTCAATATAAAAATTCCTTCTGTGCAGCTGAGGGATGGTAATTGCACTGAATATTCCCCGTCAGGTCTTGGGGAGGCAGAGAAGGGAGAGGTCCAGCAGGCAGCTCAAGATCCTGCTTAACAGTCTTAACCTGACTATAATAAATGGTTGGTGCCCAGGAGATCAGCCGGCTCAGCAGATGTTTGACAATGGGAGGGTAACATCTCTGATCGATTATGCAACAATTTCTTCAGAGCATTTTGGGATGGTAAAGGATTTTTTTGTAGGGGCTTTTTCGGGTAGCGACCACAAACCTTTTATTTTTTCACTGGCCAGGGTGTCTAAGCCAAGGGATATGTGGCCCAATAGTCTGCCCCTGTACTAGAAAGATGAGCACAGCATTGTATGGACAGTCAAATTAAAATGCCACATCATAAACGGGTTAACAGGGTTGTTGAGTGAGCAATTCTACTCACACTTACATCACACAGTTAAGGGTTTTGAAAAATGTATTTCCCCTTTAAGGGATATGGTGGCTGTAGGGCTTGAAAGAGGGAGAGTTAAAAAGGACATTTTAAGTTAAAAAAAAATCACAGGCTAAAGTAACACTCAATAAAAATATACGGGAGGTGTTCAGAATAGGAGCACAACATAGGGGAAGTTTGATAACACAACATAGGAAAGCCTTCAGGAAAGAAATGTGGCAAATCAGGTGGAGGGAAAAAGACAGCCTATGGACAAAGGCAATCTCTCTACACACTGGTAAACTGAAAGGCGTTTGGCGCATTTCTAACAGCATACTTGGCTTGCAACACATTTTACAGCAGCTCCAATCCCTGAAGAAACTTGAGTTACTTACATCATGGACCTGTATAAAGTCAAAGTTGATGCTGGTCAAGGGGGAGGAAGAGAGCATCCCCTTCCCCACAGTGATTGGTATTGAAGTAGTGATTAAAATTAAAGGCTTGAAAATCTCACGGGTGCAAGGGCCAGATGGTATCTCTTCCAACATTATTAAAATTAACCCCCACCTCTGGGCACAGACTTTGGTACCACTTGTTGCTTGAAACCTGGAAAGGGAGCATTAGGGTCTCTTTATTTAAAAAGGGGCGATATCTTTGATTACCCTATTGGACATCCCAAGTAAAATCTATGCGAGGAATTTCTTGAGTTCATTAGGAGATTGGGTGAGTGCTGCTAGAATTCTACCTCTGACCCAAATGGCCTTTCGGAATGGGTATTCAATCGTGGACGGCTCTGTGATATTAAAGCTGTAGGGGGAGGATTATGCTCACAAATGGATACTGACCCTTTACGGTATTGCACTGACTTGCCAACTGCGTTTGACACTATATCTCTTTTATGGGAAAAAATGGCTAGATGGAATTATCCACTAGGACTTTTGAAGCTAATAGTCAAACTGCATGAGGGCTCATGGACCAGAATGAAACTAGGGGGCGATGGGGCCTTGTCCAAACAGGTCAGCACCCCAAACGGGTTAAGACAAGGGTATATTTTGGCTCCACTTTTGTTTTCAATTTACATAGCGGATGCCATGGTAGGTACTAATTCAGGTCCTTTCCTCCTCAGTTGGGGTCAGAAACCATATCCGCATTGTTTTATGCGGATGACACAGTGCTATTAGAACTTACGCCGGGCGGGCTGCAGCGGCAACGTGATGCTTTTTCACATTATTGAAATGGAAATGATCTAAAGATCAATAGAGCCAAAACTAAGATCATGGTTTTTTCAAAAGGTCAGAGGTGACCCCTGAGGTTTAGGTGGTAGCTAAACGGTGCTCAAGTCAATACAGATAACTAGGTGTGTTATTTAGCCACAACCTGGACTTCTGAGCTCATGTCTCGCTGCAAGAATCAAGTGTCAAGTCCATTGCGGGTATGCTTCAGAGATTAGATTCTACTTTGGGTCATAAGTCTGCAGAAGTGTTGAGAGAGACGTATAACGCACAAATAGTTACTCTGTAACTCTACCTGCGAGGTCTTCTTGAAAACATATTTCAAGCGCCTTCAAATCCTAGAAACATCCATCTGGTAAAAATGGCTGGGTTTGCCCACAGGCTCAGTGAGTAGTGCCCTGAGGCTTGAGCCAGGCCTCACTAATATTCTATTTAAAAATAGACAGAGGCTGCTGTACTATTTGGCAGGTCTTTTAAAATTCGAAGAAGGCTCCTTGAGGCATCTCATAAAACTCCACACATATGGGATGCATAAACGTCAATGGGTAAATAATTTACAGTTTATTGAGGCTTCCCTGTATCCCCCTGCTTGGTATTTCCCCTTAAATATGTCTGAGCTCCAACAGAAACAAACGTTCAAATGCTTAATAAAAGAATGCTCGAGACAGAGCAAAGTGGCTGATGTCCGGAAGAGAATCAACTTGCTGCATTTTATGGAGACAGATTACAGTGGTTTAATTCAGCCCAATTTGAGGGATATTAAGAGTAAATCTGTCAGGTGGTGGGCCCTGAAGGTTCAGCTGGGTCAGGTCCCCTCCTTTCGCAGAGGGTCAGGGATTAATCATTTGTGCGGGACAAGGATTCTTGCCCTTTTTGTAAAGAGGAAGCACTGTCACTTTCACACTTTATTGTTTTTGTGTTTTTCTCACTAAAATAAGATGCTGCCTGCTATTGCATGTTTTCAGAGAGCTGCAGGTTTGTCGCATTAGTGACTTAGGAGCCGATTATGATCTTGCTAGGAAATCCCTCCGTACAACCTGGATCCGGAGGGCTTTCCTGGCGAATTGTGCTCCGCGTGTCCGAGCGATCGATTCCGATGCACCCGTATGGTGACGGACTCGGTTCGCTCGGACTCCCATTGAACTCTATGTAAGCCTGTATACCGAATGCGTACACAAGCTCCCATAGCAAAAAGGAGTGGGTGGGGAAAAGCGTACACCTTGTGGCGGGCACCCGATGGTGCCCGTCACACTGTGCATGCATGGAAAGGGGGGAACCATGGGTACCCCAACGGGACAGATTTGGAGGGCCCTGGGTGAAGGGGGGCCTGCTACAGCCCCCCCGAAGTCCGGTTCCCACAACCGTTCCATCTCGCTGAGACTGAGTCGATACGGCTGTCCGAATCATACATCGTACTCGCTTGCTCGGAAGCCAGCTCCATTGCGCGGCACGATTCGGCTGCAAACGAGTCGGACTGACAGTATCGGGTTCGGAAATGATTCAGTCGATGCGGACGAGATCTTCGCATCGTACTAGGTCGTTTGGAACGGAGGAAGATTCGGTCGGAAACATAGGCTCCGAATCGGATTTGCTCGTTCCAGAACCCGTCTGGAGGCCTTCCTAGCGAGATCGTAATCTGTCCCTTAGTGAGGATAATCCTGCTTTGCAATAATATGTTGGTATGCTGGGCCTTGGCCAAATTCCTGTCCGTTGTAGCCGAAAAGATGACCTTTTCCCTTATAAAATAATGCCATATGCTCTTTGCTCTATAGTGTTGAAAGTGGACATGTATGTATTTTAATGTCATTATTGCCTTTTAAATTCATGAGGTCAATTTTTTTGCAGCCTTGCACATCTTGTCTGTATTGCATAATTTGTTGTTATAGTCGACTCTTCTCTGTGTGATGCTTTTTTAACTCTACCAGAGTGAATTGTTATGCAGTTTTGCAGACTTTGCTGGTTTAGTCACTGTTTTTATTGCCAAATTTGCCTGTATAGTGCATATACCCGGCATTCACACTTCCTGATCTGTGCCGCTTAGGTAGCTATGAACCCGATATCAGGGCTGGACTCTGTATTGTAATTATCTTTTCATGTTCTACGTATGTACGTTTTTTATCCCGGGTCAGGCTTGTAGCTCCCTGTTCGGAAGTATTGAGAGGTTTGTGAATAAGAGCTGTCTTATTGTTGATGTTGTGCTATGAGATGTATGGTTTGTATTGCTTAATTGGCATGAGATCAATCTAATAAAATATACCATACAATACATTGCTAACCAGTGTTAAAGTGCTTGTGCTCTCTCCTTTAAACATGGTAACATTGGTTCACACCAAATTGGCATTTTTAATTTATGTTATGTTAATGTTATGTTAAGGGATTTTGTAGCGCGCACAGCTACTCAATAGAGTGTCCAGCGCGAGCCCAAGAGTCACAGGGAACCAAAGCGTAGGAGAATTAGAAACAGGCTAATTGAACAGGAAAGTTTGGAGTTTTTTCCTAAACTGAGAAGGATTAAGACAACGCAAATCCAGAGGAAGGGAATTCCAGTATGTTGCGGCAAGAAAGGCCAGTGAGCTACCCCCCTTACGTTTCAGACGAAACCTGGGAACAGACGCTAGGAGCATGTTCGAGGAACGAAGAAACCTGCCGGGGGTATAAAACTGAAAACGTTTCCTGAGATAGGCAGGGCCATACTCGTAAAGTGCAGCATGAGCAATGGTCACAGCCTTGAACATTATCCTATCTTTAACTGGCAGCCAGTGTAAATTACGCAAGTGTTGCCGAACACTGGAGCGCTTAGGAAGATCCAGTAGAAGACGGGCGGCATTCTGAACAACCTGCAATTTGTCCAAAAGGTAGCAAGGAAGACCGACGTACAGCGCATTCGCATAGTCAATGTGAGAAGTGACCAAAGCACGGATGACCGTTTCTTTAGCGGAGAGAGGCAGCAGTGGCAAGAATCTGCGGAGGAGTTTTAAAATACCAAAGCAAGTGCCAGTGAGTTTGCCAATCTGGTTACCAAAACTGAGTTTCTCATCAAACCAGATGCCTAGATTTTTCACAGGATGGCCAGAAGGAGAAGGACAGGGGGATTCAGTCGGCCAGAAATTATGCCAAAACAATGGGGCAAACTCCCCAAAGAAAAGAATCTCTGTTTTGTCTGCGTTACATTTTAACTGAGCCGACACAAGCCAGCTAAATACCGCAGACAGGCAAGCCTTGACATGAGATGTGGCGGCCTCGTGTTTCTTCCAGGTAAACAAAAGTTGCGTATCATCGGCTTGTAAATGTCTATTAATGTGGTACTGCATGCACCTATGGCCTGGAAACTAAATGCTACTAGTAGGCCTGCAGCACTGACTGTGCCCCCTGCTTAAGTAGCCCTGTAAACATATCTCAGGGTTGCCATTGCAGCCTTTGTGTGCAGTTTTAAGCTGCCATTCCAACCTGGAAATATAAACCTCCTGCCAGGCCCAAACCTCCCTTTTTAATACATATATACATTACCCTTAGGGTAGGCCCTAAACAGCCCATAGGGCAGGGTGCAGTGTATTTAAAACATTGGACATATACTATTAGATTTACATGTCCCAGTAGTGAAAAAATCCTATTAGTTTTTCACTACTTGGCCTATCTCTCCATTAAGGTTAACTTATTACATTTAAAAAGTCATAACATTCAATTAGGAGCAGGTAGGACTGTCCAGTTTGGTTTCTAAGGGGTTGTAATTTAAAACCCTCTTTTATGGTAAAGTCAAATTTAAACTCACAATTCTGAAGATTGCCACTTTTAGAAAGTTGCCCTTTATTGTCCTAACCATTTGGTGCCTGCAGCCTGCATCTTGGGTCACATGAATATGTGTAGCTGGCAGTTGGTCTTTTTGTATTGCTCCCTGACAATGAGACAAAGGGAAAATAAGTGTTGGCAGGATGAGCAATGTATGACTTGATGAGGAGGAGAAGCTGTCACCTACCACACTGGCACATCACAAAGGATCTGCCTGAGCACACTCTTAAAGGGTTTGAGTCTTTTGTCTTTAGGGGTTTTTGTGACCCCAGACAGGCTGGGTCTAGGGCAGGGAGGATGGAAATTTAGGACACCTCTGGGGGCGGAAACCTCCAGAACCTTCTACTTCAAAGAGGGCACCAGGTATAAATATTGAACACTCAGATCAAACTTTTCAGTACACTTCTGGACCTGTGGAAGATTCATAAGGAGGACTGCTGTGCTGCTCTACAAGAAGGACTGCTACTTTGCTACCCTGCTGCCCTGCTGCTGGAGTAAGAAGGACTGGGCCTGCACAGTGACTTCAGAGGCTAACTGGCTGGCCCCCTGACCAGAGGTACAAGGACAGAAAAGGCTCCAACCACCTTGAACCCAGCACCTGGGCTCTATCTGCTGTGAGTCCTACCACCCAAGTGGTGCCCCCCCAGTCCTGGCCTGAAGGTGCTCTGCCAGCCCAGCTGTGGTCCTGTGATTAGAACCGACACACCGCATCTCCTCAGAGCTTCGCTTCAGAATCGCTGCAGCGTGATGCATTCCTAAAGCCAAATCTCGCATAGCAGCCTCCTCGGAACCACTGCGGCGCAATGCACCTGAGATGCAGCACTCCACATCGTTAGCCCTTCATCGACGGCCACTGCGATGATGATGCAGGACTTTGCATTGCAGCCCTCCAGCTTCTTTGGAACCACATTTGCGCAATGCATCTCATTTGCACAATGCATCTTCGACGCAGGACTTCTCATCGCAAGCCCATTGTCAACGAAGATACAGGACTCCACATTGCAGCCTCGCAGCTCCCCGAACTGCCAGTGCATGATGCATTCTCAACACGGGATCTCACAACATTCCGCAAACCAGGATTTAATGTACTTTTGTTCAGGGGCCTAACTTGGTCCTTTTATCCGGCCCTTGCTCCATCGGGGTCAGACTAACTTGTGACTTTGTCCCGGTCCGGTACGACCAGAAAACCACAGTTGGAGCTTTGTGCTTCAAAGCACTTTTTTGGCTTAAAACCTTAAAACTGCATATCTCTGATTCTAGGGATTGGAGTTTTGTTGTTTTGGTCTCAAATATCTTATTACATCTTACTCTATTTTTCTCAATTGGTGAGAGATTTTTCTTGTGTTGTGTTTTCACTGTATTACTGTTTGAAGTGCTGCATAAATACTTTACACATTGCCTCTAAGTTCAGCCTGACTTTTTTTGTACCAAGCTACCAGAGGGTTAAACATAGGTTAATTTGGTGTTTGCTTGTGTTTCATCCTGACAGAGATTGTGGTTGCTGCTCAAGTAGGGTTCCACTCCCCCTCCACCAGTAACCCAATTTTCAACAGTACCCATCTTATGGTACTTATTTTGCTTTTATGGGACTGATCCCTTATAAGCACTGTTCTAAACTTCTGAACCAGCATTGAATGCTGTCTATGCCTTGTTTCTGGGCTGAACAAGGGTGGTAAAGATTTGTAGTCAACGTAAAAGTTGCAAAAGTTTTTTTTATACATCACCCTTCAATTTTAGTGGATTCCCGAAGAAAGTGAGCTAAAATTATAACATTACCCACAAAATAACCAGCAAACTTTAGTTTTCCTTTCTTCACCAACCAACCTATTGGACCCATTCTTCTCTCTCTCCCTTCCCTCCATGCTCTCAATCTGTGCTCCTCTTTCTCTGTACTTAGAGACTTCATTGACTCTGAGACTTACTAGTGCACTGGTGCTGACCTCCAGAGAGCTTGGAGCCTGCAACACCTCAGGTAAACAGGAGCTGAGCAAAATTAGGAGTACTTTGGGAAAAATGGCTTGCTGCCTGCCTGAGCTCTCTGTTCATGCTGGAGTACTTTTGTCTTGCTGTCAAATTACACCCCTCTGCTCTCCTGAAGAATAGGAAAGGGCAGCTCAAAAGGAGAAAAGTGATGTTTCCACTGATCGCCTTCCCAAAGCAGTGGGGATATTTAGCATTTTGTGGTTATGGAGCTTTGGAGGAACACTTTGTTTAGGAGCAGAAAAAAGTGAAAAGCATTGCTTTCATTTGAAAGGTTTCCCTGTAGTCTAATTGTGTGCTAGAGGTGGCCTTTGTCTTCTGTCCTAGCTCTGCCACGTTTGGAAGGGAGAGGAGAACCTGGGACACTTGAAAAGGACACCAGAAACAGGAGACCGAGCATTAATTGACTACCACTGACCTTAGAATATATTTAAGGGTAGCTGTGAACAGTGGCGGCTCCTTCGCTAAGGCGGAGGAGTGTCGCCCCACTGCTATTTCAGCAGTGCAAAAAAGGAAAAGAAAATGATAATAACAGGACGTTATTACCATTTTATTTTTCTATGCGGGACTCGGAGCCAGGTCGGGGCGTGCTGGGCTCTGTGATGCCAGAGGAGAGTGAAGAGTGGTTTGCACTCCTCTAAGTGTGCATGACGGTTTGGCTGGCCCTCTTGGGCGGGCCAAACCGTCATGCGCACTTAGCATGTTCTCCACCGGACTGTGTTGCACAGCCCCATGGAGAACATGCCCAGGCTCCCAGGCACTGCCTAAGCGGCCAACAAACAGGCCACTCAGACTAATCACAATGCTGCTCATGCAGCGTTGTGACTGGCTGGGAGAGTACGGGAGCCTGTGTGCTTTCGGTGCTACCAGCAGATGAAGAGGACGGAGGAGAGGTGTGCGGTGGCGGTGAAGGCAAAGGTAAGGTTTTTTTTTTTTTTTTTTTTAGCCATTCCCCCGTCTCACCACCCCCGTCCAAAGCAGCCACCACTGGCTGTAAACCTTCCAACAAATGCACCTGTAAACACTGTGGGCGCGATTCACAAAGATAAACTTACACTTTCAGAGGATGTGGTCCGTCGGCTAGACTGCCGACTTTGGTGCTGGAAACCAGTGTTCGAGCCTCGGGGTCGCGTCCACATCCTGTGATTCTGGGCAAATCAGTCACTTAATCTCCCCGTGCCTGAATGTGTAATGTAAATACTTTGCTCATGTAAAGCGCTCCAATACCTTCGGGTCGAGTTCGCGCTATATAAATATGCAAAAAAAAAAAAAATGTAAGTAAGGATTGCATGCTATTCACAAAGGGATTTATGAGTATTAGGAGTGCGAAGTCTCCGCAAATTATTTATGTCAGGAGACTCCGCACTCGTAAAAATACTACTCTTAGATCCCTTTGTGTATAGCATAGCAAGCGATCGTAGGGTTACATGGAAGTGTCAGTTTACCTATGTGAATCAGGCCCTGTATGTTTGTGTCACTTGAACAACTGTCTCCCTCTTTTTTACTTGAAGCAGTACATGGCTTAGTACAGAGAAACTAATTCCACCTGTTGGTATTGTTTCTCACTGGCTTAATTAAGCATCCACGCTACTACAGCTGCAATGCGCGGAAGAGTAAAGGGAGCTGCGCGGCCCTCAGGGACGCACATTAGAGGGAACAGAGCCTCCCGGGATGCCAATCTGGCACCCCAGAGAGCTTCTGAAAATGTCAATCTGTCAGGGATGATCACTCCTGCTCGAAAAGGCCAGTGATGTTCATTGTGACAGAAAAGTTCTCCAAGTGGCAGGATTATTTTTCAGAGTGGCAGAACGTATTAAAGTGATGGCGATTTGTTCATGATTAAATGTTTTGAACCAATGCCGACATTACCATCTAACACACAAACATACTGATTGTATATTTCTCATATTTATACTGACTAAGGGCCCGATTCTGATGCGGGTTGGAAAAGCTTCCCGACCGAATCAGTTGGGAAATGGTTTCCGACCCACTCGGATCGGGAAAGTCCGACCGGCGGAGTAGGATGCATCCGGATGCTTCCAGATACGATTTGGTTGAACTCCCATTGACTTCAATGGGAACATTTGTTCCTAACCGCATCAGAATTGGGCCCTCGGTCGGGAAGACACGTTCCCGATCCGATTTGGAAGGAGCAAATGCCGTTAGGAGGCCTTCCTAACCGCATCAGAATCAAGCCCTCGGTAGGGAAGCTTTTCCAGCCCGCATCAGAATCGGGCCCTTAATCTAATGAAGGCCGCATTTTAAAATGGTTAACATCTGGTTACCATCTTGGTCCATTTCATGTATCTTTCTTTATTTCAGGAAAAACTGAGCCACCAGTCTCAAAAGATGTATCATTTGGTTTCTGTTCCCATGTGAGATGTTTTTTTATGTAATCCTTGTAGAACGCAGTGACAAGCGCCTGTATAATACAAATATATCACATTAAGTTGCAGATGACTGAAAGTTTGATGGACATTTAGAGTGGGCTCCTTGTGTATTAGCTTGAGAAAATAATGTTTTTTATCTTCATGCTCCTTCATCTGGGAATCATGTGTAAGTGGATCAAGTGTTAGAAATTGTCATTTAGCTAATGCAATGTAGCCACAGATTCAGATGCCCTTTCCACTTGCTTGAAGAAGCTTCTTTGCTAGACCCTTAGGCAGTGGTCCTTTCACTTGTCCTTAGAGCAGATGCTTCTCCGAAGCATTTATGGCAGAACCCTATTCCTGACTTCCTAGCAGAACCTTTCCCTGATTCAGCAGCGGAGGGCACACTCTTTATGGAAGAACTGATGCTTGTTTACTTTCCTTTCTGAACCAACTTTAGAATAATTTGTCTTTGATTACATGACTTTGAATTGCTTTGAATATATTGACTAACACATTCATGTATTGATTATTGACTACAACTAATTTGATAATTTGAGTTTATAACATTGCTAATCCTTTAATAAACCTTTATGAGATTGAAACGTAACCACTCTGTCTTCCTTGTAGAGCCAAATGTGCTTCACGTATTTGAAATGTATTGAAATTTGATGTTAGCCTCTTTCGTAACTAAAGATTTATCACCGAGTGCTTTTTGAACCTGAATTTGCACTAGAATTTGCACAGAGCAAAGTGCTGTATCAAAAGTTTTATATTATATAGGCAAGTTGCTTTTCTGTTAGAAATGTCCTTTAAATTATAGGTACTTTCATGCTGTCAGTGTTCGTATTTCGCTACTGCTGTAATGTCATCGAGATTTCTATAAAACTATGGAAAGCAGCACTGCTCGACCACAAACCACGTGAAGTGGCATGTAAAGCACCACTTTTAAGGCAGGATGCACCTGGACTAGGTTATCGTGTAGTTCCTATGAATCTATATAGGATCTGCGCGTTTAGACAACAGAAACGGTGGGATTGGTGTCCAGACTGATTCCTGACACCCCCACCGGATATGTTCGTATGTATACCAGCTAGCTCACAGTGCCACTGTAAACTCCTCTTACCAAGGATAGAACAGTTCCTGCCAACTATCAAACATGACAACCCTGCCCCATCAGGGATCGTGAAAACCATACAGTACTTTTCGCTCAGTTACTCATGCGCACTTTGTCTCGGAGAGATACACAGAATAAACGGTGGGCACGTTTTCAGTAAGCATTTATTGAACCAGCATCATTCTAGTGTAAAATAGGTGTGCTGAAACAACCATAAGACAGAAACAGATAAAAATGATTATAAGCACCAACAGAGTAAATGGATGGTAGATCTCTACCATAGTGCTAAAACAATGAATATAGGCAAGTATATAAATACATGACAATAATAATGCGTACTCCTACGATGCAACCCTAACTAGATGTACTTAAGTGTACCTAGCATGTATGTAGGTGTAGAGCCAAGAATCCCCCTAGGATGAAGCCAACCCCATTACCTGGTGTGAGAGAATAAAGGACCCCGTCTTGGTCTCGAACGGACACCCCGCGAGGGATGTCAGACCACTGCGTGCTGGAGTGTCTGCGTGCAGAAACCTCAGCGTCTCGCGTCAGTGTGTCAGCATGGAAGTCTTTCTCCTCTGCCTGCCCCAGCAAAGATATGGTGTTTATATACCCAAAACGTACCCTCAGGGGTTCTACCTTGCTGTGTCATGTTGGCCGAGGATGACGGAAGGGATGACCCTTATGCATAGTTATTATGCAGAAGTTGGTAATCCGACTGTGATTCTGAGAATCCTCATGTATAACTAATTAGGCTAGTTTTCTGGGAAAACCACACAACATTTTATGCAGCACCTAACTAGGTAAAAGGTCAATACCAAAAACTGTTATGTAGTACAATGGCAGAGAAAATGTAGGTGAAAGGTTAGGTGACTACCCAGGCCTATATTGGGGTACATTACAAAACATAACAAGGTTTGTACATCACTACTACCATCCTAGAAATCTATTGCCCTGAAATGAAAAGCATCATGGCTGTACACACCTCTTAAATCTGCAGGTGTGTTTTGTCACCTCTGGCAACTGCACCTCAGTGCACCTTCCAGAGGAATGTATAGCACTTTTGTCATGTAGAGGGTTGCAATTTAGACTATATCCCTTACACATTATCAATGCACAATTTGCATTTATATTTAACATTTTATCGACTTTGTGCCTTAATAAAGAATAACATGTGTGAACATACAGACAAAATATTTACATGTAACTACTCAGAAACTGAAGCTTTATAAACATGTGAACTAATGTTCAGTTAAAATGAAGATGTATTCGGTATTCCCATATATTCTGAGAGTCATATTCGAGGGTGTAATCATGTATGCATTAATTCATGTTTGCATTTACCTTTGAACTATATGTGCACGAGTGTAGCCATGTAAAGTGCACGTTTAAATATTAGTTAATGTGAGCCTGATGGGAGAAAGGCCTTGTGATTTCAAAATATGCTCTGCTTGGCTAGAATGTTAATTCCTTTGCAGTTGTGTTCTCAAGGTTTCATTAGCTAGAGAAAAGGAGCCTTGTAGTCTGTGTTAGTTTCTTGATAGTAAGTTCGGAGAAGAGACATTTTGGCAAGAAACGTGAAGAACTAATAAGTACATGAAGCCTCCTATTCATTGGGTACCAGAAATGGAGGAACATTCATGCTTACAGCATGTGTCCACGTTCTGTGGGGTGGGAAAGTCTGGTAATGTTGCAAAATGCACAACGTAAGGATGGAGACGATTGGTCTCTAGAGAGATGGAAAGAGATATGATTATCACTGAAGTTTCTATTTGTTTTAATATGTGTGCACACTGTTAGAAGTTAGAGTAGATTTCCTAAGACCTGGAGAAGTATAGACCTCTCTGCTTCCCTTTGTTCTTGTAAGTGTGAAGTGTCAGGCTAAACACTTATTCCAATTCTGGAGGACTTTTACTGAAGTTTTCACCATGCTGACACCTTCTCACATTTCCGAAATCTCTTGCGACCCCACTCTAGCACTCACCCTTACTTTAGACTTAGAACTACGATTAGATGACTTTAGAACGTATTCATTTTTTAGCAGGAAACATCTGAGTTTCTTTATGGAACATCTCTTTCTGTTTCTCGTTCTCTGTATTGTTGTGGCTGTGATTAATTCATACCTTCTCCTTCTGAGACTGAACCTGTTGCACAATTTCAGTTTATCAACAGTAATCCAGTATCTTTTCAATATTCTTCTCATATTCGTATACATTGGTCTCATTGTTAATTTGAAATAAACCTCTTAACTTTTATCATCAATTCCTACTACGTATTGCGGGGCCAAATGGGCTTCACGAAAGTTGAATTGTCATATTATTGTTAACCCCCTTTTCATCTCAGTCAACATAAAAAATCCGGCAGATGAGAAATTGTAACTAACGTTTATGCGTGCTGTCAGATGGTAGCCTGTCGGATGGTTCAGTTATTGAGACAGAGGGAGTTACTGTATCCTTGCAAGAGCCCTGCCTTCTCCAAACCCAGTTGTGACCCCAAAGCCCATGTCCTGGTTCTGAGGAGTAGCGGTGCTCCAGAAATCTGGAAAAGAGTTGAAACAGCGGAGGAGTGAGTATTAATAAGGTCGCATGTTGCAATTGCTTATGTCTAGCTTGCATTGTCTTGTGGAGATTGTGTGGTGTGATGTGGTTTTTATAAGTTGTTGTGCGGCTGTGGAAGTGCTTAATGCATAGAATCTTTTATTGTTCAGTTAATTAAAAATTACAATTGAAACATCAGTTAGAAGAGATAATAAAATAAAAAGTCCATCTGTAGCGTTGTTCTTTTATTTGTTCACTAGTTAAAAGGATTTAGTACAGTTGTTGCCCATTTTAAAAAAACAATAAGGCTCAGAAGAACATTATTGCTTTGTTTATACACAGACGCGGGAGAAAGTGCCTGATGCTTTAGCAGAAAAAGTTAGTGCAGCGCTGTTGGAACTGGTACGTTCTGGTTGGCTGAGGCGAGGCTCTAGCCAGGCAGAACCTACCATTCCTATCAGGGGTGGGTGATTACACTCACTGTATAACCTCTGCTCACCCTTGGGTAGCTTGGCACAGAGCAACCAGGCTTATCACAGAGGCAATGTGTAAAGCACTGGCACAGCACTCTCACACAATAAATACACTGAGCATCTCAAAAGAGACTCCACACGTGGTGTATGTAATTAAAGTTTGTATTCAACACACACATTAGTTACATACAAACATTATGTATTTCTTGGTATAAATCACACTAGGAAATATCACTACCAGTACTAGGCCCAACCGTGTTAAAATGACATCAGTAATATGCCACTTGGGGAAAGGTTCTACTTTACCCCCCAGCACTCTTATTCAGTGCAAAACGTTGGCAGATAGAAGCCCACCCCAGCAATAATTATTGTTCAATACCACACAGTTATAGGGTGCACCACAGATCACAATGATATCAGAAATGTGTACACAGAGATAATTACAAGACTTTTAAGCAGCACCGTGGGCCAAGGCTACATGGGTAAAAAACAATGTAAAACGTAGTATTCTATTGGCAAGGAATCAACGTGTAATGCAACAATACTGTGAGGTGTAAGTAATAACAGCTAGTCACTCTCACACACTCACTCAGCACTGATTTTCGGTGCCACGGATATCAGGCAGGCCCGTATGGAGTGCACTCGCATAAACACACACGCACGCACGCACACAGAACCCTAATGCGGTGCACTGATATCCAGCAGGTCAGTTGATAATGCACATGCAGACCCCGTGGCCAAGCCCTCCTCCACCAGTCAGCTAACCCCGACCACCCTACACCCACGGGTTGGAGATAGAGAAAACCTTCCCCTGGATCCTAGGCCGATCGCTGCCAGAGTCACACTTAATCAGGGTCCCAGGGAAGAAGGTGGGGGTAGGTAGCATGTCAAATTAGGCAGCAGTCGACAAATGGTGGTTTGGCCACTTCTCTGGAAGTTCACACATGGTATGAGGAGCAGAAGCGGGCTGAGGCCGATAGTTGTTCATTCTAGGGATTCCACACTGTGCCTTCCAGCCCCAGCCCAGTTCTGTGTACCACGGGGGTCACGGAGTCTCTTGACCCACTTCCCATCGCTCTCAGAAGCGTTCCTTAGCCCAGTCATTCACTCTCACCACCCCAGGCTGGTCCGAGCAGTACTACCTGGTAACACAAAGTCATCGGGCCAGGTGAGTAGAGAGCAGTTGATCCGCCGCACTGAGGGCACTAAAGGAAAAATTGATGAATGGGGGACAAAGCGGGGGAGTCTCTCGGAAGAAAGAGGCATCCAGTTGAACACACTTCGATCAAAGTAGTACCCGGGCAATCCGGGCAACACGGAACCTCCCTGGAAATGAGGCACAATGTCTGGTGCGCATTAGTACGAGTCGCACCAAACAATGCCGGTCACATGCACACAGAGTTGCAAATTCCATACGTTCCTGGAATTAAGGCACAATTTCTGGTGCGCGCTGTTCTGAGTCACACCTGACAATTTCAGTCACACAAAATTAAGAGTTGCAAATTTCATACCTCCCTGGAAATTAGGCACAACGCCTGGTAAGTGTTGTTCTGAGTCGCACCAGACAATTCCGGTCACACACAATTAAGAGTTGCAAATTCCCTACCTAACTAGAAATGAGGCACAACGTCTGGTGTGCGTTGTTCTGTGTCGCACCAGACAATTCCAGTCATACACACAGGCACAAGTTCAGCAGTGCTGCATGAGGTAGAATGAGTCACTTCTGTGGGTACCATCCACCTCCGAGGGTCGGAATCTGTGAATCGGACACCTAATGCAATGAGAATGCAGTCGGAGTGTCGCACGAAAGAGAAGCGGCATGATCGACGAAGCGGGCCACGCGGAGTCACAAAACCGGTGAATCTGCTCACCACCAAAAAGATGCTTATGTACGTTGAGGCCTTACGATGCAGTGCCATACTCCTTAGATGCAGGCAGTACATTTTGGGGCTCCACACAAGGCGATCAGGTCTCAAGGCATAAATCTTAATTCTACGCTCACACTGCACTACCAGTTGGGATCCAGCAGACGATGTGTGCACTTAAGATGGCACCGCTATCCAGGTGTCACAGGTAGATGGTGTGGGTCCCTCATGGGTGGTCTTTGATGTACCTGATACCTCCATCAGAGAACAGGGGACAAGCCAAGAAGCCCTTGGAGAGCACATTTCAGGGTGCAACCCAGCAGCAGGTAGTAAGCCCAGTCAAGCCACTATTCAGAAAGGGTGTACGGTCTCTTCCAATGGCAGTAATCTTCCTTGTGCACAACAGATTCCTCTGGCCGTGTGCACCACGCAGTTCCAGGATCTCTGGTCCCACGTACCCACAATTGCATCTCTCCCCTGCTGAAATATGGCACCACTAGTTCTACTGTAGGGTGCCTTTGAAGTTGGGGGTGGTTCAGAGGGTTTCACTTTGAACCACAGATGTCTCCCCTAAATTTCAGTCCTGTCTGCCATGGTGCCGTGGAATGCAGATCTTAATCTTTAGTGGGGCCATGATCTGGCTCCCAGAAGCCAAGTTTCAAAACCTCTTCCTACAATCTATCCAGCCAGGCCCTCAAATGACAGAGGTCTGTCATTCCAGTTGCATGCCCAATGTGTATAGCTGTCTATGGGAAATGCACAGATGTGCTCCCCTATCCCCAAGTGTGGATTTGAGTCAAACTAAAAGGCAAACAAAGAGTTTTAGAGCAAAGAAATGCCCACTTTCTAAAAGTGGCATTTCTTAGGTATTAATGACAAATCCCTCTTTACCACAGGAGAGGGTTTGTCATTCTGAATCCAATGATAGGAAGCATTATGAGGCTGCTCCACTGTAAGCCACTATTGCAGCTTGAAGTAATTTCAACCATTCCCCCATGCTAACCTATAGGAATAGAAAACCTCATAAGTGGTGAAAACACACATGGGTATTATTCACTACCTGGGCAGAGAACACACCAGTGTACCTGTCCTGCCCTTTACCCACCACTTGCTTCACCCCTTAAGACTTACAACATGGGTGCCCAACTGGTAGTGAAAGGTTCCCTCAGGATTGGCCATTGGTCTAGAAAAGCCACCCTGAACAGAAGTGCAATTGCACACACACAGGCCTGCAATGGCAGGCTTTGACACATGTTTAAACACACCATAGGTGCAAGTGCGCGCACACAGGCCTGCAATGCAGGTTTGAGACATGTCTAAAAACATCAGGTAAGCACCACTTCCTAGTGTGTGTAGGAAGGGCGCATACACTTTCACACTGCATTTACAGAGGGAAAGTGTCCAGGGCCTTAAGGCCACTAAAAGAGGATCAGCGAAACCCATGCGTTGTCCCATGGCAAGAGCCAACCTCCTAGTTAGGGAAATCCCACACAGGGGTCCTTCAATACCTGGGCAGGGAACACTCAGGTGTACCAGCCCTAGTCTAGTGGTAGTGGAAGGCCCAGGCTTGATATTGTTTGAAAGGCTATTCTAGTGGGTGGTGCACTCAGTGCAGTGTTCCACCATCAGTCAGTGCAGTACCTGCCCTGGGTATGTGGTGTACCTTTTTACAGGGCACTCACAGGTACAACACCTAAACCAATCAAGTAAGCACCACTTCCTAGCATGTCCAGGATGGGTGCGTGAGCTTTCACATTGCATTACAGTGGGAAAGCGCCCACAGACCTAAGGTCACAGAAAGAGAAGCAGCAAGAACTGGGAGGAGAAAAAGCAAAAGGTTTTTTGGAAATCCCTTTAGAACGGCCATGTCCAAAAAGCTCATAGGTATATGCTAAGCCATGAGCAGATCCTCAGGTCATAAAACAAAGGCACTGGGAAAACGTATGCTAGTGCGTGCAGTAAAGAGAGGGGAGTGAGTGACATACAGTATGACCGACAGCGGACGCTGACTGCAAAGGGTTAGTGCAGATAACAGGGTTGGTGAGCTAAGGGAGGGTGAACGAAAGAGCGAGCGGGAGGCAAATAGAATGTGACTGCGATTTAGATGGCACACCAAACGTAAAACCTTAGGGCTGTTAAATGGACAAGGTGCAAGCAGGCAAGAGCGTTAAAGAGCAAATGCTCGTTATGGGGCCAGCTTAATCAGCTTAGTTTCCACCAAACTCATACATTTCAGGAATTTCCAGCAGAGCATTAGATCCTCTTCTTGTAGGCAGGCTATGATTGCCTGCCGGCACGTGCGTACTGTGTTCCTAAGTGCTGTTTCAACAGGCCTCTTCACTCTGTCATTAATGCCAGGCAAGTGCCAACCATATGCCAAATGTCTTCCTTTGGATAATGACAAAACCGACATGCAGTCTTGGTGGAATTTCTCCTCCAAACAGGAGAGTTGCATTATGTGGGAAAGGAACCTAACCGATGGTTCAGCAGCATGAGTTTTTCGTTTATCCCAAACAGTTCCCCAAGGTACAGCTGAGGCTTTAAGAGACCGTATGTGCATATTGTCATCCAAACATGAGACCTTTTTGATAGCAGAGCTTTGTCGTTAAGAGAGGAGAGCTTTCTCGCTACTGAATTTATGGCTCTATTAAAAGCTGGCTGAGTGAAAGTTAAGGTCCAAAGAGCCTCTGCCTAAAACGTCGTTAGAGCCAGGTTTAGATAGTCGTGTGCCTGAGTGTTTCCTGGATCAGGAATAGCCTTTCACGCAATGCTGCTTAGTGTGACTCTTGACTCATTTTTTTACTCATAACAGGTTTTTAGATACGCACCAAGGCTGTTTACATTCTGTCTCTGAAAGCCGAACTCCAGGCATATTTGAGCTGGTGAGGCATGGCGTAGGAGATTAAACACCCACAGACAAGTACCAACTATAGCCTTGTTGACTATTTTGTCAGCTGTCCCTCTAAGAGCCTCAGCACCTTACGCTATAGAGGGGACATGTTTGAAGCAGTTGGAGAGAAAGACCTTTTAGAGAGTTCCTTATAGTGCAAAAAACAGATGTTAGGGAGTTGTTTTTCCTTTGTATTGAGCTGCACTGTTTATTGAACGCACCTCTTGAGTCAAAAATTACTCCTAAGTACTTGCATTCTGTCATGGGTTCCAGGGCTGAGCCGTCTAGGTAGAATGTTGGCGTTGGGGTTCTTCTTATGCTGACTAACATTGTCTTGGTTTTATTGAGGTTAACTCGAAGCCCGTGCTTTGCTGTATATGCAGCTGCGGCGTAGATTAGTCGCTGTAGGCTGACCTTCGTGTAGCTGATCAAAACAATGTTGTCAGCATACAGCATATGAGATGCGTTAAATCCAGATGGTTTAAGGGGATGCAAGTTTACATTGTTAAGTATAGTAGTCAGCTCCACTAGGTACAGATTAAACAGAAACAGGGCTAGGATGCATCCTTGTTTGAGGGCATTGCTCGTCAATTGTTTATTGAGCCTGAGTCCAGCCATACCCTTGTTCCCGTGTTGGCATAGAGTAGTTGGATGGCACAGAGGAGTGATGGGGAGATTCCCCAGGTTAGTAGTTTGAACCACAAGATGTTATGCTGGACTACATCAAAGGTAGAACGGAAGTGCACAAAAACAGGTGTAGACTTTCGGAATGACGACTGGCTTGGTCAATTAGCAAGGTGAGCATTAGAATATTGGTAGCTGTGCTTGTATTTTTAACAAACCCAGCTTGATTCAGCGGGACCAGTGAACTTTCCTCTGCCCAGGCTATTAGTTCAGCCAGCAGAAACTCAGTGCAGTATTTTGCTTACCCGTCTAGAAGAGAGATCATCGGTAATTTGAGGGAATTGTTTTCTTCCCTGTTTTTTATGTCAGGGCTATGATCGACCACTGCCAGCTGTCACGGATGACCTGGTTGAGAAGGACGTGGTTCTACAGGTGTCCACGTCATCCAGGAGAATTGTACCACAAGGTCGTTCAGCTGCTAGGACAGGTAACTTTATTTCTTGGTTCCCCTGGGCTGGCTTGCTTAATGCAAAGAATTTGAAGTGGTTATTGTGCTTGATGCAGACTAAGATCGCGGGATAGTAAGAGGTTATCAGTATAGGAAACACTGTATTGAAATTGTCTGCTAAGTTTTGTGGTGCTTATCGTGATGTACCGTCGAAGGTCAATTGAGATATGGACAATTATCTTTGTGTGAGGGTAAGGTGTGGTTGGTGTAGTGGATTCTTTTGCACAGGGGTGAAGTTACGCTAACCCAGGATGATTCCCCGCTGGTCGAGGTTTCAGTAGAGTGTGAATCAGAGTTGGCGAGAAAGTGTCCTCTGGACCATTTCTTGTGTGATTGAATACTATTGATTCTTAAGTCAATAAATCAGGGGTTTGTTAAAGCGCGACTACTCACCCGTAAGGGTCTCAAGGCGCTAGGGGTGGGGGGGGTGCAGGTTCCATCCATCAAGGAGGGGGTCTGTCGAAGAGCCAGATTTTGAGGTTTCTTGCGAAGATGGGGAGCGATGTTGTCTGTCTGAGGTGGAGCGGAAGGGCGTTCCATGCTTTGGCCGCGAGGAAGGAGAAGGAGCGGCCTCCCGATCTGGTCTTTCTGGTGCGGGGGACCACGGTGTAGGAGAGCTGGGCTGATCGTAGGGTCCTTTGGGGTGCGTGGAATTTGAGTCGGCTGTTCAGGTATGCTGGTCCGGTGCTGTGGAGGGCCTTGTGGGCGTGGGTGAGCATCTTGAAGGGGATTCTCGCCTCGACAGGGAGCCAGTGGAGTGTACGCAGGTGCTGGGAGATGTGGCAGTGTTTTGGCAGGTTGAGGACCAGTCTTGCGGCGGCGTTCTGGATGTTCTGTAGCTTGCGGGTGAGGTTTTTGTTTATTCCGGCGTAGAGTGCGTTGCCGTAGTCGAGTTTGCTGGTGACCAGGGCGTGAGTGACGGTCTTTCGGTGTTCGAGGGGGATCCATTTGAGGAGCAGTGGAGCAGACAAAGCTTGTTGAATTGCTTTGCATTTGTTGTTGTGCTTGTATTGCAACGCTCTAGAAAATTGTAAAGGAAGGTGAGCTGCTGCGATGAGTGAGAAAGATGTCACAGTGTGCTGCGCTGAGATAGGCGTTAGTGCTGTGCTGTTATTGGATGATACATCATAGAGTGCCTCGCTGTTATTGGTGGTTGATGCTGACTGTGAAATTCTTTTTGTGATAGTTGACATTATTGTTGGAAAATAAAACTGTTTAAGGCTATACGAAATCTGGTTAGGGGAGATGTGACAATACCTGTTCGAGAGGGGGAAGAGGCACCACCCGAAGGCACGCCAGGTCATTGCATGGTAGGAAATGTGCGCCGTCACAGATGTATTTGGCTGGGTCAATGGCATAAGATCACAGAGAAGGAAGGTGCATTGATGTTTCTACACTATGGTCACTGTACGAAATATAGCAGCCTCCTAGGCCCGCACTGTACGAAGCACTTAATGCTTGGGAGCATGCAGATCATGTTAGGCAAAGGGAAAAATATCAGGGAAGGATCCAAAAGGCAGTGCGTAACTGTGCTGATGCAGAACAACAACGATGGAGAACTGATCTAATAGAGGGAACTAGACTACACGCCGCATTGATGAGTGAAGAACCCGAGAAACAGAAAGAGGAGGAAAAGACAGGAAACCCTCAGGGTATAGGCGAAGATAGTGATAGTGATTCTAACAATGATTTCCTAGATATGTTGTTATCAAAACATCCACCTCAATATAATGTGGCCCAACCTGGAGGAACGAATGGTGTAGTTACCAGTGGGAACTTTAGAATAGCCACCGCTCCAGTAAGTAAATACAGGAGAAAATACGAGTTGAACTTGATGGGAGGGAGTTCAGCGATCAGTTCCCCTGTTAACTCCACTGATCTCAGTGCCCATATGCACTCACTGTTCCAGTCACTATTGGTCCCGTAGTTACTTTGTATTAACCGGAGTCGCAGGAAACATGACCCCTACTTTGGCAGTCCCTCCTAGAGTAGATACACCAGCTAATATTCCTGTGGTTCAAGGAATGGGAGGAACTCCTTTATTTCTACTCAGCTGAATAACCCTTGTGTTGCATGTGTAACATCAACTAAGAATCAGACAGGTTTTGCTCCTATAGGAGTGCCTAATACCCCAGTGGTACCGAATGGTCTTAGTGCACAGGAATTAGATGACTGGATTAGATTTTTCAATGGGTCCCGAAGAGAAAGTGGAGGTTCAGGATTGGGCAAGGGAATTATTCAGACCCCAGATGAGGGAAAATGCACTGGATGTGGTCAAATTTAAGTTAGAACTTGATCAGATGATACCAGAAATCCTTGATCTTTCCTGATTAGATGCCTACCAAGAGAATTAACTAGTATTCATGTGTATAGATGTTACGAAACATGCAGAACAGGCTCATGAAAAGCTGCCAAAATTAGCTCAGAAATATGAGGTTGATTTAAAAAGAAGATTTACCGTGTATGTTTTTATGAAAATTATATAACTAGCATGAGAGCAACAGGAATGAAATTTCAGATTAAGGAATTCATTCGAAAGCATTCGAAAGTGGAGTGAGCTAGATAAGTGGGAAGGCAGATGGGTGAAGAAGAGAGAGCAAGAGAAAACAAAGGGAGACATGCCACCAATGGGTGGAGAGGGTGCTTCAATCTTTCCATTGAGGGATGTGCCTGGTGGATTCACTGACAAAATATCGATGTTAAAAATATAGAAGTAAAAATATCGATGCAAAAATATCGACTCCCTATACTTAAACAGGTAAGTACAAAAATATTGAAAAAGAAATATCGATGTAAAAAGTATAGTTGTACAAAATATCAAATTTGATATATATATCAAATAAAATAATAAATATTAAATATGTTAAATAATAAAATTAATATAAAAAAATTAAGTAGATGTAATTTAAATAAAAAAGTTATAATAAATAAACTTAATTAAAAAGAGTTAAACACACATACATAATAATTCATATATATTTACTTTAAAACAATGAATAAACTGCTAATTTTAATTCATTTTATAATTTTTAAATTATATAAATGTGTGTACCAATAACATAAAATTTAATTAAAAAAACATTCAATAAAAATTAAAACATTAAACTATTTAAAAAATCTTCAAACTTAAATTTCCAACTCCGGTGCAGTGAGTGCAACAGTAGGGAAAGTGTTGGACAGCGGAGGGGTAAAAATTACTATTCCAATTCCAGTGAGTGCAACAGTAGGGAAAGTGTTGGATAGGGGAGGGGTAAAAATTACTATTCCCACTCCAGTGAGTGCAACATTAGGGAAAGTGTTGGACAGCGGAGGGGTAAAAATTACTATGCCCACTCCAGTGAGTGCAACAGTAGGGAAAGTGTTGGATAGCGGAGGGGTAAAAATTGCTATTCCCACTACAGTGAGTGCAACAGTAGAGAAAGTGTTGGATAGTGGCGGGATAAAATTTACTATTCCCACTCCAATAATCGTAAAAGTAGGGAAAGTGTTGGATAGCGGAGGGGTAAAAATTACTATTCCCACTCCAGTGATTGCAACAGTAGGGAAAGTGTTGGATTGCAGAGGAGTAACAATTAATAAATATGTTAAAAATTCAAATACAAATATATTTAATATTAAACTTTTTAGAAAAACATATTGTAATGTTAAATACATACAGCAAATACCTACAAATATTATATTAAATAAAATAAAAAATAATTTCCAAACAAATAAATATTTTTAATAAACAATTACTTAGATACAAAAACATTAATTATTACATACATTTACTTTTTTATCTCCTACCCTATAACACCACACAATTCACAACCCACATCTAAATTTAAAAAAATTCACTTCTCAACTAACATAATTAATTACCAATTTAAGAAATATTATTAATTAAAAAACAAATTAAAACTCATAAAAATTATTTAACTTCCCACACTTTACCCTTACAATTCCCACAACCCACAGCTAAAATTAAACTGTAAAAAAATTAATTACACAATTAAAACTTATTTTCAATTAAAAAAACTAATAGTATAAATAATTATAAAGTAAGTAAAATGTATTTACTCCCCACACTGTGCCCCTATAACAATAAAACCCACACACAAAAAAATATAAACAAATACCCTAATTAAATACAAGTTAATTAATTAATATTAATGATCAACTAATTTTTAGTTAACTAAACAAAAATTACTTCCCACCCTTTTCCCCTATAAACCCCACAACCCACACCTAAAATTAATTACACAAATTCCATATTTAATTTTCAATTAATTATTAATTAACAACTAATTATTAATTAATTAAACATAAATTACTTCCCACCCTTTACCCCATAAACCCCACAACCCACACCTAAAAAAATTAACACAATTACCATATATAATTATCAATTAATTAGTTAATATAAATTAACAACAAATTATGAATTAAACATAAATTACTTCCCACCCTTTACCCCTATAAACCCCACTACCCGCACCTAAAATTAATTACACAATTTCCGTAATTAATTTTATATCAATTAATTAATATACATTAAGAACTAATTATTAATTAATTAAAAATAAATTACTTCCCACCCCTTACCCCATAAACCCCACAACCCACACCAAAAAGAAATTACACAATTAATTACTCAATATAAATTGACAACTAATTACTAATTAAACATAAATTACTTCTCACCCTTTACCCTATAAACTCCACAACCCGCACCTAAAATTAATGACACAATTTCCATAATTATTTTTCAATTAATTAATATAAATTAACAACTAATTATTAATTAATCAAACATAAATTAATTCCCACCCTTTACCAACTATAAACCTCATAACCTGCACCTAAAAAAAAGTACACAATTACCATAATTAATTATCAATTAATTAATTAATATATTAACAACCAATTAATAATTAATTACAAATACATTACTTCCCACAATTAACGCTATAAAATCTAAATTAAATAAATAAAAAATAATCATTAATTTATTCTAATTAAAATACTTCCCACCCTATTCCCCTATAAACACACAACCCGCTACGGAACTAAAAAATGCAAAAATTAAAATAAAATTCATAACTACTAAAAATTTAACACATATGTTAAAAAACATAAACAATACTTATACAAAAAAACATACATCACATACATTTAAAATATAAACTAAAATACATAACACTAATTAAAAAATCGATATTTTAAACATCTATATTTTTTCAAACCATATTAATGACTTCTATATTTTTAAAAATGATATTTCTTTCCTTAAATTCGATATTCTTGACCATGATATTCTTGCTGTCGATATGCCTGAATCACGATATTTCCAACTCCATATTTCTGTAAGTTGTCATTTCCAACTCGATATTCTGTCTCAGCATCGCCTGGTGGAGGTGATGTTCATGTGCCTTGGAGTAGGAGTGATCTTGTGTCATTCACTAATGATTTCCCAAAATTGAGAGGAAAGCCAGTGGAATGAATATATGCATGTTGACTGATTTGTGAAGATTTTTCAGGTCTTGTGGGTGGATTTGAATACCTTGTTCAACATTGTGGTGCCAAGTGATTTGTGGTCAGGATATGAGGTGGCAATAGAATGGCCTGAGAAGGAACCTCAGAGAAACCCGGTATCTCAAGCCCCATTAGCATTAGTGATGAAAAAGTATCAACAGGTCATCACCTTTTAGAAAGGGAAAATACCAGCTAAAGATATTGTTTGGGTTATGAATGACAGGACAACTCAAGATCCCAAAGAATCAGTGCATGCCTATTATAAGAGATTGTTGCAAGTGTTTAAACAGCACAGTGGAATGTAAACTCCCGAACCTAAAGACATGGGAAATTTTGTGTTTCAGTGTGTGTTGGGATTGAGACCTGATATTAGCTTGATGATTCAGCATCATTTGATCTGTTAGCAGAATCGTAGTGATGAATGGAAATGAAGCAGAAGCAGTTGAAGGAGAAATTGATGGTGGCCCAGAAGAAAGAAGAAGTTAGAGGCAACAGTTTGTAAGGAATGTTGGTTCTATGTAAGCAGTGTTTGAGCAAGGGTCTTTTACGATGCAAGGTGGAAATGGGTTCCGGCAACAAGGTAGAGGCTGTGGTGTTCCAATTGATCCGTTTACTGGGATTGATGTGGCAACTTTCTAGAGATCGAATCCTTGTCACTATTGCAATAAGTTAGGGCATTGAAGCAGCTATGTCATCTTAATCCCAACAGAGGGGTCGATTCCGATTCGGGCCGGAAATTTCTCCGACCGAGCCGGACCCGGAGAGATTTCCGACCGAATCGGACCCGTGCAGTCCGACCGAACGAGTACGATGCGGCCGTATGTTATCGGACACGAGTCGGTCGGACTCCCATTGAACTCAATGGGAGCCGGTCGTACAACGCGTACGCGGGCTCCCATTGCCTCAATGGGTGCGAGGCGGACAAGGGCGCCCCCTACAGCGAGTACGCCGCGGAGCGCTCGCGGCGTACACGCACAGGTAGGGGGACCCTTGGGTCCCCCCTGTGTGCGCCTCGCACGGGTACGCGTACAGGGGGTCCGACACGGACCCCCAAAGTACGGCTCCGACAGCTCTTACGAGCCGGAGTGCGCGGCTCGGTCGGACTGCTCGCGGCGCGCATCGTACTTACCCGGCCGGGAAACGTCTCCATTGCGCGGTGCGAATCGGGTCCGACCGAGTCGGTCGGAGCGGTTCGAGTCCGAGCGAGTCGGTCGGAGTTGTCGGGACGCCCGGACGAGTCGGTCGGCGGACTCGCATCGTACTCGCTCGGCCGGACCCGCGTACGGTTCGGTCGGGAAACAGGATTTCGCATGGCTTTTTTCCCGACCGAATGGTATTGGGTGCGCCTCCGACCGAGATCGGAATCGGCCCCAGAGTGGTGAATGAGAACTAGGTTCAGAATTCAGGGTTTACACAGCCCCAGAGTAATAACCCCATACAGTCACAGAATGTACTGAGACGAGAATGCAACATTTTAATGTCTCTCAAATTCCAGTGATGCAGGTTCCACAAGCGTCGATGCTGCTGCAAAATGCAAATGGTCCCAGATTTAATTCAAATCAAGTCCCAAATTTGGATCAGAATTCCTTACAAAATCAGAATGCGTTCCAGCAATTCCCAATGTTTGATTTGCTTCAGGGCTACCGCTCGACCTTTCACAATGACGGTGCATGAAGGGAGATGAAGACTACGTACTTGGGGCAGACTTAGAGGTAGACCAGAGTGGTCCATTTGCGGAAGGTGAGGTGAATGGCTACACCGTTTTATTTTTGATCAATAGTGGTGCTACCCACTCTACTGTTAGAACAGTGGAAGTTACAGGCCTACCCCTCTTGGGAAAAAGAATCCAACTTGTAGGAGTCACAAATACACAAATGACAAACCCCGTACCAGAAGAAGAACCTGTTAAAATATGATCCTTTGAGGAGAATTACCAGTTTCTGGCATGTGATTGGAGTTCTGTGAGCTTACTAGAATGAGATTTATTGTGCAAGTTAAATTGTACTATTTACTGTATGCCAAAGGGAGTGGAGTTTCATAGTCATGATGAAGACGTTGCCTTTAAATTGCCGGAGTCAATGGCCAATCATTGGATTTTACCCTTTAATAACAAGTGAGGACTTATCCCCGGACCTTAGGGATGCTGTGAAGCTCGAGGTCTGGGACTTTTCAGGAAAATATATTGGTCTCATAAAGGGAGTTGAGCGTGTTTGCATAAAAGTAAAATCCAATGTTGAGAACACCAAGAATCCCACAGTATAATCTGACCCCTAAAACTATTGCTGGTATTACTCCAGTGATTGAGTCAATGATACAACAAGGCATTTTGAAGGAGATAATAGTGAGTCTATGTATTTCACCCATTATGGGCTTGCAGAAGCCTAGGGGCAAGTACCACTCAAGTGCAAGACCTGAGAAGGATTAACTACATAGTTGTTCCTTGTTGTTTCGTGGTACCAAATTCAGCTGTGATTCTGTTTCAAATTCCATGTGAGGCCGAGTGGTTCACTGTCATCGATTTGTGTCAGGCCTTCTTTTTTGTCCCCTTGCTTGAGGATAGCCAGTACATCTTCGCCTTTCGGTTCCAGAACCGTGTTTTGGCACCGAGGCCTACTCCCATAAGGGTATCAATTTTTAATCACATCCTCAAAAAGAATATGGAGGCTCCGAATATGCCCTCTATCTGTCCTATTTCAGGATATCAATAACCTGTTAGTGGCATCAGATATTCAGAAAGTTTGCAAATGAGACACCATTGCCTTGTTGAACCACTTAGCTGAGAATGGACATAAAGTCTCCCGTAGTAAGTTATTACCAGAAAGAAGTCCTGTATCTCAGACATCACATTGCGAAAGGAGCGAGGAAGGTGTCGCAAGAAAGCTTCTCAACGATACTTAAAATGAATTTGCCAACCACCCAGTGAGAAGTCAGGATGTTTTTGGGAATGGTGGGTTACTGTTGCCAGTGGATACCCAACTTTTTCCCAGTTGCCAAGTCTTTACAGAGGCTGAAACACAAGGATGTGTCTAATCCGATACCATCAGGTAACAATTGTTTGAATTCCTTCCTAGAGGTGTCATGCCCCGGCACTGAGAATTCCTGATTACAATAAAGCTTTTACTCTTTTCTGCAGTGAGAGGGAGGGCGGTGCTCTCTCAGTGCTTACACAGATGCACTGAAATGCGAGATGACCTGTGGCATACTTTTCTGCTGATCTTGATCCTGTAGCCACAGGGCTGGCTGGGTGTCTTAATGCTGTGGCAGCAGTCTGTGTCACCATTGAATGGTGTGAAAGTATTGTGATGGGACATCCCCTAACTGTTCTTGTGCCCCACTCAGTCGAAATATTGTTGCCACGTACCCGTACACAGCACTTAATGAATAGATGCTTGTCTAAATGTGAACAGATCGTCTTGGCGGCTGAGAATATCACCCTCCAACGAAGTGCTACTTTGAATCCTGACACCATAATGCCTCTCCCAGAGAATTAAAATGATGGGGGGGGGGGGAGAGGTTGAGCATGATTGGCTTGATGTCACCGAACTATTTACCAAGCCAAGACCAGCTATTCGAGATGAGCCACTGGTAGAAAATGATTACATACTATTTGTGGTTGGTTCATGTCTGAGAGACAATGAAGGAAACATCGGAGCTGCTAATGCAGTCTACACAGTCTCAGGGGTAATCAAAGCCTCCTGGCTGTGAGGGGTGTTCTCTGCCGAAGTGGCTGAATTGATAGCTCTTACTAGAGGTTGCTGTGTTTTTGAACAACTCAGAATGAATATATTTACAGACAGTCAGTATGACTTTGGTGTTGTTCATGACTTTGTGACAGTTATGGTCACAAAGAGGGTTTAAAACCTCATCTGGATCCCCCGATTCCAAATGGGGAGCATGTCCTGAGACTACTTGAAGCACTACAGCTGCCTGCAAAAATTGCAGTTGTGAAATGTCTCACTCACCACAGTGGTGATGATTATGTGACAGTGGGCAATCGTTTCGCTGATGAAGTAGCCCGATACTGTGCTCATGGGTCACGAATATTCAATGGTGAATACACAAATGAATCCAAAGGTGAGAACAACTATAACCTTTTGTTGACAATGAGTGATACCTGGGAGGACGTGAAGAGATTGCAGGAGAAACTGGCAGAGTCAGAACAGCAGGGTTGGATCAGAGCAGGGTTGGTGAAAAGAGATGATGACATATGGGTTTCTGTGGATGTCAGACCAGTGTTACCTGAGAGTATGTTGTCCCCAATGGACGGACAATTCCATGGATCCGCTCATACTGGGAGGGATGCATGGTTCAGTTGCTTAAGAAGCATTGGTTTTACCCATGATTTTGATGGGTGGCTGAAGAATTGTGCCACAGATGTGTTGTGTGTCAACAGATGAATGTAGGGAAAAGAACTCCAGTGACACAGTCATATAGGAAGATCAGGAGGGCCGCTGAAAATGATACTGATGGACTTCATCAAAATGCCTGTGTGCAAAGGGCTGAGATATGTCCTGGTGACTGTGTGCATCTTCTCGCGTTGGGTTGAAGTCTACCAGACCAGATGAAATGACAGTCTCACTGTAGCTACAATTTGTTGCGGAAGCTCATACCAATGTTCGGTTTCCCGACTTCACTGGAGTCAGACCGAGAGACTCATTTCAATAATGATGTCCTGAAAATGTTGTGTGCAGCATTGCAAGTCGAGCACAGCTTGCATTGAGGTCATCGGCCAGAGGCTTCTGGCATTGTGGAGCAGGTGAATGGCATGTTGAAAGTCTGATTAGCCAAAGTGTGTACATCAACATCTCTGAAGTGGCCAGACGCTTTGACTCTTGTAATGATGAGTACTCGCAGTGTTCCTGATCGGAAAACAGGATTATCTTGCCACAGGATAATCAGTGGGAGAGCAATGAGACTGCCTGCAGTGTCCGCAAATGCACTTGTAATATTACAGATGACATGGTTCTTCACTGTCGCAAGGGACTAGCTGACGTGGTCTATTCTGTTTCCTGCCAGGTTGTAGCTGTTGCCGCCTCTACATATCTGGAGCAGTTCCCTGACCTCAGTCCTGGCAATTGGGTCTTAGTGAAAAAACAAGTTTGAAAAACATGACTGGAACCTAGGTGGCATCGACCATACGAGGTCATCCTAGTGACGTATACTGCCATGAAGTGTGGGGGTCTTCCCAACTGGATTCATATGGCCCACACTCATAGAGGAGAGTTTCCTCTTGAAGATGTAACAGTATCTCTCCCTGAAGTACAACCCACAACTCAGAGACAACAAGAAGAGGGTCACAGAGTACTGAAACTTGGCCAGAGCCTGTGACAGCACATCCTTAGCTTAAGGGGATTTTGATGAACTGACATTTGGCGAGCCAGACTCAGACCCTGACTAAGGGCCTAGTGCCGCCATGTCATGCCGAATAGAACCTGAGGACCGTTGGCCGAGTAGGCAAGGAGAAGAGAGAGCAAGATTGCCTGCAGAATGTGGACTGAGTATTGTCCCAGAGGATACTGAAGATTCTGGTCTGAGTGATAGTGAAGGTGAAAGTGAACTACCCATACTCAGGAGAATAAAAAGAGCTAAGGTACCCTGTCAGAGGTACTCATCCCCTGAATGGACATACTTTGCTGTAAATGAAGGAGAAAGAGAACTTTGAGATTTGGAGAGTAAAAGTGCAAATCCACCTGAACCTCCATGGATTTAGACTTGTAGCTAAGCTGCTCTTTTACTTTACCTTGCCATGAAAAAGCATGACATGAATTATCCTTAGTTTGGTTTTTGCACTGAAATTTGAGATACGCTTTGAACAGAGACAACTGAATAGTCTTTGTTAAAAATAATTAAGGAGATTACCTAGGCCCGAGGCTGCTGAAGGAGCATAAGGCTGTTGTTAGAAAAGGGATTCCTGGTTGGCTGAGGTATGCACCCTGGCCAGGCAGGAACCCCCACTCTAGTCAGGGTAAGGTAGATACACACTAAAAGATAATCTGTGCTCACTCTCTGGAAGCCTGGTACAGAGCTGACAGGCTTATCTAAAGAGGCAATGTGTAAAGTATTTAGGCAACACACTCAAACAGTAACTTAATGAATATACCACAAAAAGACTCCACACAGCTTTATAAAAGTAGGTTGTTATGTTATAAATCAAACAAGAACAAAACAACAAAAATCTCATGTATACTTTACAAGTTATGATGTGGAAGGCATCACAGAAAGCAAAGTGCTAGAAATACATTTGCTTCTATTAGATTCCTTACGGTAATGCTAGCAAAAGGGCTTTCTCAATGTGAGCGCGCCAGAGAAGTCCTCCCAAAGTCAACACAGTGCTACAGCAATTGCAGGTTGCAGGTTAAATCTTACTGATCCAAGCAGTGGATTGTTAGATAGGTTTCCACAAAAGCCCCTGTGTAGAAGAGTGCCCAACAGGTGCTAAATGAAAGTTCTGCACTGGTAACTTGGGACTGGGGTGTGCAGGAAAGCTCAGTCGTTGGCAAGCATGCAGGGTGATGCCAAAAACATCACAGGTCAGAGTTACAGACCACAGTACTTCGCAGTGAAGAATCGCCAAAGTAGGCAAGCCCGTGACGGGGCCAATGAAGGTGCTGGGCTGCAGAGATGTCAGCTGGCCTCGGAAGTGTCTCCCTGGCGCAGTGTAATCCACAGCAGCGATTTGTGCTGAGCTGCATTGCATTACTCGAGATTTATGAAGCCACTCAGAGGCCATGCACAGTGGCCTTGCATGGCTTCATAAATCTCATTTTTAATTTGCATCACTCTTACACCACGGTGCGTGGTGCAAGACTGACGCAAATCGGCTCATAAGTACTAGTTTACATACTCATAAAGGTCTTTGTGATTTGACCCATTTATCTTTAATTCAAGAATAATTAATTGGATCGAAACTATTACACCTGCAGTGGTAATGTTCCCAGTGGCCTTTGCACTGAATACCTGAATGGAAATGCAGAGCCAGATTTATCAAGGCCTTCTGCTGGTGCAGTGTCACAAAAAGCACTGCAAACCATTGCAAACTTTTGGTAAACTATTTACTATAAAGTGCACTGGAAGGTACCTGTAAAGAAATCAAAGTCATACTTTGTGCTTTCTTTTGCAGCTTTGTGTCAAGGTGGTACCTCATGGGTGGTACATGGGTATTCCCATGCAACCACTCTTGTTTTAATCCACATCTCTGTCTTCTAAAAATTGTAGTTTTCTTTTATAAAAACCTTTCAAACTTTGCATGTGTGCTGTAACGTACAGCACGCACACAAAGTGGGAAAAGTTTTAAACTGTGTCACAAGGCACTCCACAACACCGGACCTGCGTACCTCAACAGACGACTCAGCCTCTACACCCCCGCCCGCCAGCTTCGCTCCACCGACCTCGCCCTCGCCACAATCCCCCGCATCCGAAGAGCGACCTCCGGCAGCAGATCCTTCTCCCACCTCGCCGCCAAAACCTGGAACACCCTCCCCATCCAACTACGGCAGACCCAAGACCGGCTGACCTTCAGAAGACTCCTCAAGACCTGGCTCTTCGAGCAGTAGCAGCACTCCCCCCCCCCCAGCGCCTTGAGACCCTCACGGGTATGTAGTGCACTCTACAAATGCTATGATTGATTGATTGATTGATTGTATTTTGTTCTGGAATGGAACTCTTTTAGTACAAAACCCATGCTAGACCGCATACACACATGCGCACAAGCTTGTGTGCGTGGCGTAAAGAATCCTAAAGTGGCCATTGTTGGGTGAGAGAGCAACAACGACATATCTTAGTAGATGGTTATGGCCGGCTTTAGGGCAGTGCGACTGGTATCACCGCACTGGGCGCCAAGATTGCGGCACTATTTTCACTGTAAAATCAGAAAGCGTCAGTCGCATCGCCCTAAGCCTGAACGGTGAGTGCAGTTGTCCATTTTTCAGTTCCATGATGTCAGCATCGTAGTCAAGGGGTTGATGTGCATAAATATAAGTATGCGCACAATAGGGGCTACTTGTTAAGTGCTGGGTCAAGGTCAAAGACAGCTAAAAAGAAAATAAATATTGTGCAACTATGTTGGTCATTCACCTTCAGGTAACTGCACATATAATAATGTGCACAACTTCAATTAAAAATAAACACAAGTTAAACTAATTGGTGGGAAGTACACACTTACCTTATGAAACCTCAGTTGGTTAATGCAATCACTGCAGATGTCTGTGTATTTAATCAGCAAATCACAGAACTGAATCCTTGTTGGCGCCGTGGGGAATAATAACGTGTATTTTCTTAAAATTGTATCACACACGTACAAGATTGGCTGTAATGTTTGAAATGTTTGGAATAAAACAAGTGCTTTCAAAATACATCTTTTAGTGAAACGCACTCAGAATGTTCCTAGTGGGAACTTTTTAGGTCGAACTTTTGAGACCTATTGTATCTTCTTCTGGGGGTAAAGTCCACCCACTGCTATTCATTTGTTTGTTTCAGCGTCCTTTAAAAATCCTCTGTTATTGGTCAGTCATTCCTATTGTCCCTCCTTTTTGCCTTTGGTTTCTTCCCACACAGCATGGCCTGACTACTGTATCTTTATGCCTTGGTTCTATATCTGTGTTTCGTGGGACTATATTTATCTTCCTTTCCTGCCCGCGTTTGCTGTTGCCTGTTTATTTTGGTCACTCTGGGGCATATTATCAACGGCCAGCGATAATTATCGCTGGCCGTTCACAGCGTGAGAACAGTTATCGCCGGCTACCGCAGATAATTATCGCCATGCTAGCGCTGTATTAACAACGCATAGCGCAATGGCGATAATTATTCCTGCGATAGCTCGTTTTCCATGGAACATCGCTGGTTTTCCAGCGATGTTCCATGGAAAACGGCGATAACCTTGCTGATACGACCCTGTGGTCGTATCAGCAGAATCCATCTCTCATGTAAAGTATGCTTAAGTCAGGAATTTAACAGACGTTAAATTCCTGAGTTAAAGCTGAGGTAGCGCGATTTCTTTTATCGCTGCACCTCCTTGTTAATATCGCGAAGCTGCCTTCGCGATATTAACTTGTGTTGTTTTCACAGCCACGCCTTCTTTGCATCTCATTAGCGATGCAAGGCGAGGCTGTGAAAAACGGGCTCTACATCAAGGAAACACGCGCTAGCGTGTCCTTGATGATATTGCGATATAATTATCGCCGCTTTTCGCCCGAAAACGGACGCTAAAGCGGCGATAATTATATCGCCAGCCCTTGATAATATGCCCCTCTGTTTCTTATCTTGTCATTGAAGGACTGCCCCTTTAACAATCCTCATGCATTTGGTGTGCTCCTTTAATTTCCTTCGGCCGTACAGACCATCTGTTGTGCTCCGATCAGAGCTGCTGCGAAGGTGGTGCTCCCACTCATTTTTATTTACTGGTTTTTACAATGCATTCACACCCGGCTGCATGCCTTTTTAGGTCGAGCTTTAGCGGCACTGCGCATGCGCTGCTCGCTCTGCGAGACTGCAGTAGTAGAGTATGGGAGACAAGCTGCCCCCCACTCTCCGCCAGCAGAAGTATACTATCAACGATCCTATCAACGAATAACAGATAAATGAGGACAGCCCCGAGGGGGAAGAAAACTAATGCACGGGCTGCATCTTGACTTTCCTTCAACAAACTGTGGATTTCAGTAGTCAGTCCAGAATTCTTACGTCAGATCAGCTGGCACGGTTACTCCTCTTTAGCGACTCAGGGGCATATTCACAAGGACTTATCTCCGAGTTATCGCCAACTTAATGCAACAAAAGTGGTGATAGATTTAACACCCCATTCACAAGCGGTTGCAAACTGCAGACAACGAAAGAATTCCCGCGATAACTGCCTCAACATTTACCTCCACGGGTGACACCACCAACTAACCCTAATGAGATGCAGAGTAGGCATTCCCGTGCAAAAACACACCAAAACACCACTACACCACTTTCACAACGAACTGCCAGATCTGCAATGCGAACCAAAAACAGGCGATAAGCCGCGGTAGCAGCAGGGAATTAACACCTGCCTTCTGCTGGTGTTAAGCAGGACGACTATCTGCAGTATGAAAGGGAGCCCAGGCCAGAGCCACATCTAAAGACCCACAGATGCCATGGAGACAATGATCATGCAGCACGGAGACCCAAGAGGACCACAACACCCAACGCCACCACTCCCAGGCCCCCCCCCCGGACAAACACATACCGTGCACGACACAAGCGCCACAAAAAGCGCATGACGTCGCACAATGACAAACAAAAACACACATGTGTGGTCAGAAGAACGAGAAACAGTCACTCATCATTGAAGTAACAACCAAAAACTTTATTGAATACAACACAAAACACCAATGCGGAAGACTCCTGTCGGGTCCGTCCGGGACAATCATGATGTCACAGCCTGGAAAATAAAGCACAAGATCAGAACGTGTGTCATGCGCACATCAAAGGAGCGAGACACAGAGAAACAGAGAATGAGAGTAAGGCAGAGAGAGAAAGAGAGAAAGAAAGAAAGGGAGAGAGAGAGAGAAGGAAAGGAAGGGAGAGAGAGAGAGAAGGAAAGGAAGGGAGAGGGAGAGAGAGAGAGAGAGAGAGAAATGAAGAGAGGGAGAGAGAGAGAAGGAAAGGAAGGGAGAGAGAGATAGAGAAGGAAAGGAAGGGAGAGAGAGAGAGAGAGAAGGAAAGAAAGGGAGAGAGAGAGAGAGAAAAGGAAAGGAAGGGAGAGAGAGAGAGAGAGAGAGATAGAGAGAAATGAAGAGAGAGAAAGAGAGAGAGAGAAGGAAGGACACTGCCGCCCCCGTGCACCCAGGCACCACTGCTCACCTGCTGCCACCGGTGTATCTCCGAACAAGTGCAGGGATATACTGCAAGCCACCAGGTCTGCTATCTGTAATCGAGGCAAGAGTCAATCATGGCAGAGTCCATCCCACTGCACACGGCAACAACGCCTGTCCGCCCCTGCGCACACATGCAGCCGCACCCTACCCCCTCCCGCCAGCCAGCGCTGGCTGTCCGCCCTTGCGCACCCAGGCCCCACTGCTCACCTGCCGCCAACGGTGTGTCCACCAGTGGGCACACCACGTGCCCGTGCAAGCTCCAGGCCCCGGTCCCGCCACCATGGCATGCTCCACATCATGCGGACCCGCACCGCGGCCCAGCAGGTCCCACACATGGCGCTGAGGCCTGAGGCATCAATGGCAGAGACCACATCACTGTACACATCATCATCGCAGGCTGCACACCCGCTCAGCAATTTCGGTGCCACTAACCCTGTGCAACCCCAGTCAGCGCCACGTGGTGGTAGGCCCGTGCGGCCGCAAGGCTTCGGGTGCCACTAACCCTGTGCAACCGAAGTCAGCGCCACGTGGTGGTAGGCCCGTGCGGCCGCAAGGCCTCGGGTGCCCCTAACCCTGTGCGCAACAACTCATGATTGAGCCCCGTGGTACGTCCGTCATCCAGTCACCTCCGGCAGTGGGGTATGTGACGTTGCCGGCCCCTTATATACTCAGGGTCACATGGCCTGTGACGCCTGCACCGGATGGGTGTGGTGTGTGTGCAAACCTGCCCTCAGGGAGTGGCCGCGACATGCTGACAACTAGACCAGCGCCCTGCAGACCACTAGCGTGTAAACCTGTGACATGTGGGTATGTGGCCTCCCCCTCGGAGCGTAAGCAGAGTGGTCTGGCCTGGCGTACGCCGGGCCAGCGCAGGGCTTGCAACAATGACTCAGGGGCTCTGGGCATGGTGCAGTCCATGTCCGGACAAGGAAGTGACTAATGCGTGTGTCCCTGTTGTGGTGTCTACGGCACCCGCAACGCAATCGGCAACATAGCACACTGTGACTGGAATCCCACTAGATGAGCATCATTGACGTTAGGGGGAATCACTGACCCTACATTCATCCACACATTCATACCTGAATGATGAAAGACATGACACAGCAGTGCGTTACTGAATGTTTATTGCACATCCAGTGGAGTTTAGCAGCTGGAGCAGTCCAGGGCCATGCCAACCCCACTTCACAATATGGGCCCGTGGAGGGCCAGCCAGAGTGTATCGGGGGTCCAAGGTGAGTGCCGCAGAGTGTATCGGGGGTCAGTGGAAGGTCATGGGGCCATGTGCGGCACCAAGTAGCAACAGACCAGGTGGCGGAAATGAATGCTAGTGCCTCCTTCTGATCCCAAAGCCAGCCACGTCCTTTTCCTCGGATGTATGCCCTGCCCCACCTGTGGGTGGTGCTGTTCCGGCTGCAGCACTGTGTGCCACTGACACATCAGGGGCCGGAGGTGGATTGTCGGCTGCATTGTGTGGCAGTGACACATCAGGTGCGGGGTGGAAACGTCTGCCGCACTGTGAGGCACGGACACACCAGGGGGTGGAGATGTGGATGGTGTAGGGGCAGCAGCATTCATCCGTACCACGCCTTGTGGCAGCAATGCCATGATGAGGACATGCAGGGCATGGTAGATCCCAGCTACATTTTGCTGATGTGCAGCGGTGGCTGCCATCCTTTCCGCCTCCATCCGCACCATGTCCTCCATGAACCTCCGCATGTGTGCCATCTCACGGCTGAGATCGCTGGAGCCACTCTGAGCGGACACGTGTTCTTGTCTCCGAGTCATGACTCCAGCGATGTCAGCCAGGGCTCGTTGGAGACCATGGAGCGGCGTGTGTGTGTACGTTAGGGACTGGAGGTGGTCCCTGATGGGACTCAGACACCCATGGATGGCTTCCAGTTTGGTAGCCATGAGGTTGAACCCCAACCGCACCCGCTCAGCCATCTCCCTCTGGACCTCCAACGCACGGCGTTGGAAGGCCATATGTTGTTCGGGGGGGTCTTGGGAGACAGCCGGGGTTGTGGGTGCCTCCTGCTGGGTGGTTTGTTTGTGGTTTGTGGTTTGTGGAGTGGGTGGGGTCTCCTCGATGCAGGTGGGCTGCCCTGGTCCTGGAGGTGATTGGCGGATGAGTTCCATGATGTCTTAGAGGGCTTGGATGTCAATGCTGGTGGTGTCCTCCTCGTCATCAGTGAAGAGTGGCTGGGACTGCTCTGCAGGTGGCGTTGACAGTGCCCCTGCAATGTGAAGGGGAGATGCTGTGTTACAATGTGTCCTCATGTATGTGGCCGCATGGTACATGTTCACATTTAGACAGCATGGCAATGTACATTGTGACAGTGTGTAGATCAGGGCCATGATCCAGAGTCATTGTGGGTGTGCACTGTGCTCTGCTTGATTGTGCATGTGAGCCATTGTGGCCATCTCCCCCGTCCCCCCAGTACCTGGTGGTTACTCACCCTGTTGCTGTGGTGTTGTGTCATGTCGAGCAGTGTCCGCTCCCCCGACTCCTGCCACGGTCTCCACACTGATGACTGTTGACACCAGCTCCTCCATGTCATCCAGCTCCAGCTGTGGCGCTGGGATCCCACCTCCAGTCTGCATTGCTGCCTTCTGGTTGCCTGCGAGTTTCTCCTTGGTCTTGCGCTTGATGTCAATCCATCGCCTCTTTACCTCGTCCATTGACCTCTTGTGCTCTCCAACGGCATTCACCTTGTCCACGATGGACCGCCATAATCCATTTTTGGTGCCCAATGACACATTGGAGGCGACGAACAGTTGTTGATGGTGTTCTATCACCTCCGTGACCAGGATCCTATTCTCCTGCGGACTAAACTTCGTCTTCCTCTTCTTCTTGTCCTTGCCCTTCCCTGTCACCGAGGTCCCGGGCTGGTCGTCCGGGGTGCTTGTGGGGTTGCGCTCGTCCTCTGCGCCTGCTCCGGCTGCCTCCATGGTGCTTCGGTGTTGGTCATTTTGTGTTTGTGTGTCTTTTCTCCTTTTGTAGTGATTTTCCCGCCTGCCGTGTGTGTATGGAAGGCCTGGCGCTGCTTATCGCTGATTTCCTCATCGCGAATGGGCTCATCGCACGTTTTTTGGTGTTGGAGTTTGTGTTTTTGACTCCGTCGCGGTGGTTGTATCGCGGACATTGGCCGCGTTTTCGGGAGACTATCGCATGGTACCGCCGTGTTGTGAATTCCAGGTTAACACTGGGTTATTTTCCCGCGATAGACTGCGATGTGTAAAGTTGCGTTAACATTTTTTGGAGATGTTTAGCGCACGTTCTTGTGAATATCCCCCTCAGTGTGCAGCGAATTTTAGCAAGAAGAGGCATGCAGGGGTTCAAGGCACACTATATAAAGGGCGAAAACGTGAATATAGTACAATGTGAGAATGCTGTTGCTGACCTGTATAACAGTTAGTATGTCGTGCACGGCGCCTCATCCTGCATAATGCACCTCACGTGTGGCAAAAATATATGGCATAAATGGTAAAGGTTCAAGAAACTGTACACGATTGCATATCGGTAGCATTTACAATTTCACAATATATTAATTCTGGTGAAGTTCAATATCTCATTTGTGTGTTTCACTTAAAAATACGGAGCTGAACTGTTTGGCAGAGAAGCAAACGTGGCATTGAGATACTAGCTGGTTGCCCAGGTCACACAACATCACAGCGCTCTAGACAGGCCCCTGGGTGAGTTGTCACTAATGTGACCACCGGAAATGGCACTATTAACTGAGTAGTTGTGAAGGAATGAAAGAGTGTTCTCTTGCTACAGTGGGAATTTGAAAAATATCGAAACAGTGTTCAGCCCTCTTGTGCCTCAAGTACTGAAACTAGAATGTTAATCGATACGAATGATGTACGGCTAAAGTTACATTTATGCCACTCCTTTTTATCTTTCATTTGGTAGCGTGCAGAAAATGCCCTTTCGATACAGTGAGTTAGCAAAAATGGTCAGTCGGTAGCGGGACAGTCCGCGGCTGGAAACCAAAATTGAAATAGACATGAAAAAATGTACATCTGGAAGTGAGGCGAAGGGATCACCCAGTATGTATGGGCTATTAAAAATAGCATCCACATTCACTGGCTGCAGCTGTGAATGAAATGTTAAATTCCTTGGCCTCGTCCACTGCTGTTTAAACACTTTAGCAGCAGCGGACGGGTTTAAAGCGTCAGCACTGCAAGACGTTACAGCGAAGGGACAGCGCAGTACTATAAATGGGACTTCGTGTTATTGTCTCGCGCCACACTACCCACACTCTAGACAACGTGCCTTATGTTTAGTGTAAGGTTTCCACACACTCTGCTGCCTGCCCACCTGATGAGCCAAATTGCACCGTGGCACTAACCAATCGGTGCTTACCAATCTTGGGGGAGGGTTTACCCCTTCCCACCTGTGGACCGCCAGTCCACTCAATTACTCACGTCCCTTGAGGGGGGCGGAGCGTACCAGTGCCCGTAGGAATAACGGGGCACCGTCGCTCCTCCAGGGTCCACCGCAAGGACTTCCTGGTGATATTTGGCCTTTGCACTCTTGTTGTGCTCCTGAAGATGGTACCCCTATGTACCTTTCAGCCTCTGGATCGCCCTGTAACTCCGCCTGCAACACAAAATTAACAAGTTAATTTGCCTCATCCACCCCACCCCTAGTTTATACGCCGGGTAAGCGGTAGGGAGGGAAACGGCATGAAGAAATGTGGCAAAGAGAGCGCCAGGTGGGCAGGAGAGGTACTTATACCAGGCTCCCCCGCCCAACGGCGCGCCGGAAATGACGTGGGAGCGCCGGACTCAGAGGGGTCCCCACAGAACTAGAATGTCGCTGTGTGCCATCGTGTGGCACTAAGGCGGCCGCCCTCCTATGGGGGCCCACTACGTGGACCGCGGGCAGCCACGTAGTGCCAATATCAGCAACACACTCCCCATCATACATACAGCAATCTCCTGATGAAATAAACACACAAGACACCTTTTTTTCGTGGAGAAAATTGCTGCAGGTTTATTTGCATACCAAAATATGCCAACATGGTGGGTCAACTTACGGGCGATCCAAGGGCAGGCAGCCCCTCTGCTGCCTGCCCACCTGATGAGCCAAATTGCACCGTGGCACTAACCAATCGGTGCTTACCAATTTTGGGGGAGGGTTTACCCCTTCCCACCTGTGGACCGCCAGTCCACCCAATTACTCACGCCCCTTGAGGGGGGCGGAGCATACCAGGCCGCCCCCGGTTGCTCAGGTTTACAACCGCCCGTAGGACTAATGGGGCACCGTCGCTCCTCCAGGATCCATTGCGAGGACTTCCTGGGGATATTTGGCCTTTGCACTCTTGTTGTGCTCCTGAAGAGGGTACCCCTATGTACCTTTCAGCCTCTGGATCGCCCTGTAACTCTGCCACAGCTCTGGGTGTGGCCACCGTCACAACCAGGGCCCCCACCAAGGCAGGCCTTCTTACCTAAACCCTGCTGATTCTAGGGCATCACCGAGGTCCAACAAAACAGGTCAAAGCCCACCAGACAAATGAACCCCCATCCACATCAAGATATCCCGTGGTCATGGCATGCAAGAGCCGGGTCAGAAAACCCAGAAACCCCTCTGTTCCGTGACTCTTGCGCGTGGCGCTGTTTACCCTCCTGCGAGAAATTCCAAAAGCCTCTACAGACCCGGACAATCCCCCTTTACCTTTGACATGGTTACCAGTCCTACTGGCTGGACAATTCACATCTACCTCTGTAGGTGTTTCCCGGCCCTATCGGGGAAATCTTGCGATGTAGCACTAAAGAGACCATGCCTAATTCACCGAGCCCTTCAGATTATATATGATTTGGAATAGAGTTGAATTAAGCCCTCCTGCTTGGTGTCATTGCGCATGGCTTATTTACCCTTCCAAAGGCAAGTTCGCTGGTTTCCACTTAACTTGGGAACTGCTATTCCCTGTTTTAGCCACAGCTTTATTTATGCGCCGGGGCACGTTCAATGGCCTCCACGAGGTTGCAGCACCTAGTTTTTTCAGAACTAACACTGCACACATGTTGGCCCATGGTGCTACGCAAGATTGTACTTAGTTTGCTCAGAAGTCGTACTGCACTGTACTGGTGCTCCAACGCATCCTAGCCCTGAAAACTGAGCCCTTGATTTACCCCCGTACTTGCTTATTCCCAAACTTTGGAGGTTCGCCCTTATAACCGTTTACTACACCAGCAGTGGAAGTCTACCTGCTCCTTCCAAATTTGAATTTTCCTGAATAATGGACATGCCAAGTATTCTTAATACATTGTAGCTTTTTATGCTTTTTCCCCTTGTTTACCGGCTTGCCGGAAAGGTTAGTCAATGCTGTGGATTTTGCGGACACAGAGTAACATATGAGCAAATTTACCTGCACCTTCTAAATATGACTGCAAATGTGTTCGGGTAATAGTCAGCATTGGTGCTCCAAACCCATATTTTCCAACACTCTTGCAGTAACAGCACCTATTTTAGCATGACAAACTAACGCAACCCACCTGCCTGGCTGGTGGATCTACCGTATGTATCCCATAAGCCAGCGTTTGCTAGGGTATACCAGCGTGTCAAACAGGGCCCATGCTTTAGGCTAGTGGGACCCTGGAGTAAATCATACGCACACATTGCCTGCCCTTCCTTTTTCCTTTGCCTGAAAGTTCATCACCGTCTGAAAGTGATCTATAGATGCTGAGACACCCTGCTGCTGTCCCCCCCTGGCGTGAGTAGCCCTGTGCCAAACTTCTGATAATGTATACCCAGAAGCAGACAAGTGGATGGTGAGAACGGGAGGACAGTCTGAATAGAAACCAATCCCTATCTGACTGCGGACTTTGACTGGATGTTGTGTAGCCGTACCGGGGCACCCACCCTGGTGTGGATTACCCAGCAACCAGAATGGAAGTATTGCTGGGATGCAGGAGAGGAAATGTAGGAGCTTTAATACACTTTGTCAGCCAAAGTCCTCCAAACAAGTGTACCCCACACCTTGAGGACCCTGCCCCCCTATAAGGGCAACCACTCCTACACGACCTGGACTTTGTCAGCCAAAGTCCTCTAACAAGTGTACCCCACACCTTGAAGACCCTGCCCCCTTATAAGGGCAACCACTCCTACACCACCTGGCTGGACCAGCTATGGGGCATGCAGTCTCACGACAAAAGTGAAGCGTCCTGTGGTACCCACTGGTTATGCTGAGGGACATTCCCGTTAACTGGCCACTAAGTTTGCACCTCCCCCGAATTATTGATACAACTGTATTGAAACAATGATGTGTCATAGTCCAGTACCCTTGGGGAATTGTCCTCTGTACCTCACCAAGTCAGTCAGTCCCTTGCTCATTTAACCATATTAAAATTCCTGCAGTAACTAAATACTTTATAGGATGATAGGCGATAGACCCAACATGGTTTGATCCGGTGACCATGAGGTTGATCCGGTGACCATGAGGTTGAAACCACCCCCAAACCCGTCAGGTGGATAGGTCCAGGTATTCTTTGGCATGACTCCTCCTATGCCCTTTGAAATCACCCTAAACCTGCAAGTGGCCCTGTGGCAGGCACCCAAGCGGGTCCTGCCAGTTCTTTTTAACCTTCTTACCCTTGCAGCATAGCGGCACTCACTGCTGCAGCTGACTTGGCACATCCAATACTCGCCCCTACTGAAATAAGTAATTATTAAAATTAATTAAAACAGTGTATATGAATGAAAAGATGCACAGGCGATTTGAAAATTTCACACGTACTGCAATGTGACACATTTTGGACTTGTACGTCAGGTTAAGTTGGCCGCCTTCGATCACTGCGAGTGACCAGTGCAAGTGAATCACACGGAACCAAGTATAGACCCTGCATGACCCCAGTTAACAGACAGCTTAGTGTGGGTGGGTGGGTTGGCAGATGTAGCTTGGATGCGGTGGAATTACCCCCCCCACATGCAGCCAAAATACTGTACAGCTCAGTTCCCACTCTCCAGGTAGTGAATATTAGCAATTGTGAGTGGTCCAAATGACATCAATGTCAAGTCTAAGATTCACAGGTTATGTTCCAAACGCAGCCCCCTTTCTGGAGGATCCTGCATGGACCCCTCCGCCTTACTGAGTGAAACTTATTTGCTTTGCACTCAGCGCACATGCCTGCCAATAAGGGAGGCCCTAGCGACAGCTTGGCGCACTGCTGCTAAGGGAGGGTACAATCCCGGCTCTATGGGGCCCACTGGAGGTGGTTGGGTGGCCAGGACCTTTTAATAACTATTTCTCCCAATAGCATCTGACTGGGGGGGAGGACATATAGAAAGACTTTGTCCTGCCAATATGTGAAATAACAAAACTGTTGGCATAGACCGGCCATGCTACTTACTCATGGACAGGATCGAGCACCATGCCCCCAGGCGTGCATGGGGTGCCGGCTGGGGGTTTAGAGGACATACATACAGAGCTGTGAACAACATAGCATTAAAGTGCAGTGCTCAATAATTACAGAATAATACTTATCTGCACTGTCAAGTTAGCATAGTAAATTATTCCTTCCTGTCCTGTATGGGTCCTACTTAACACTTAAAAGGACATGTATGCTTTCTAGACATGGTGATGCACGTATCTGCTGGCGGCTACTAAGGTTACTTGGCCTGCATATCCTACGCTTAGAATAGAGTGTACTTGCTCTGTATCCTCTGGGTCCGTGTCTGGCCTTCCTCTTATGCTCAGTTATACCTAAAGCACTGCGTCAATTTTGAAATGATGGGACTGTGCAAGAGCTGTAATGAGTCTTTGCCTGCACAAGTCACCCAACAGTCAAGTTGGCCCTGATGGACCTTGTGTTCAGGTGCCAGATTTGGAAAGGGCCTTGCCTTCGCTTGCCGCCCCCTGGGGCAAACAAAGCCTGTGCACTGGCCGCCCCGTGGCGATGCCCTCGCGTCGCATTGATCGCTTGGTCAAATTAACTTGCCAACTCGAACTACTTAAACCTACACCTTGGCAATAGTGCATCCACCAAACATGCAACTGGGAACCCGTCTGCTCATATTCCTCCTAGAATGCCTCCATACTAGAGGTCTGATTCCCGTGGCGCCATGGGGTAAATATTTACGCATAACTCCTTAGATAAATGAGAATGCCTCAAAAGGATGGCTTCCTATAAGACATAGAATGCCTTTGTGGTATCCCCAGTGCTGTAAACTGAACTGCTAGTGCCTAACAAGCCAACAACTGCACCCACCGAAGCAAACTGCTCAAAGCGCCCAGCACTCAGAGCGCCACCCCCATGCCTATCCGTGTTCAATGAAATCCGTATGTTATAATTAACAGAGACTGACTACCAAATTCAACTTAAGCAATGCTGCTTTAATGTATTGCCACCGAAGCCAACCAGACGCCCTCATATCTCCTCATAAAAACGTTCGAACATTTTAAAATATCAAAACACCTTTAATAGTCCCGGCCAAGGGACGTGACCCGAGACGGGCCCACCGAGAAGTTTGTGGAGAGGTGTGGGGGGGTGGGGCGTTGACTCACCGCAAAAAAAACGACGAGGCCGGCCCTGATCGCGAGACAGTGGATGGAACAAGCACGCCGCAAGACGAGACGGCGTGGAACCTCGGCGCTAAACGGCATGAAGAAATGTGGCAAAGAGAGCGCCAGGTGGGCAGGAGAGGTACTTATACCAGGCTCCCACGCCCACCTGCGCGCCGGAAATGACGTGGGCGCGCCGGACCCAGAGGGGGTCCCCACAGAACTAGAATGTCGCCGTGTGCCATCATGTGGCACTAAGGCGGCCGCCCTCCTATGGGGGCCCACTACGTGGACCGCGGGCAGCCACAGGAACTCTGCATGCACTTGTGTGAGACTGAGTAGGGGTGCGGTGTATGTAAGGGAAAACGGGGCATTCATCTGAAATGTAACTGGTGCTTATGTAAAGCGCTCTGATACTTTCGGGTCGAGTTCGCGTTATATAAAACTTCAAAAAAAAAATAGTGTTCTGGTGACTGAGTTGTGGGCTTGTAACCTGGAGAGCATGGTTCAAACCCTTAGCTTGCCACTCCACACGCTTGATGGACAATCACGTGGCCCTGGAAAATGACTGTCTCAAACTGTAATTTATTATTACAATTGAGAAATGTAAAAACATTTACAACATACTCAGTTGCAAACTCCACGACCATTGCCCTTCAAATTTGATTTTTATTGCACATTTTTAATGTATGCGCAACACCTAATTTTTCAGATTTTCTCGTCGAATAAATTACAAAATGTTCCTCATTAATTACTGTTTGGAGGTAGGTAAAGATAACAGACATTAGTGGGCTCCATAATCCCTATGAAAAAAAGAAAACGTGCTGTTGGACTTGGCCCTTTTTGGCTAAAGTTCCCTAAACTTTTTGCCTTCCCCCTAGACCTTTTTTCTGACATGGTGTTGCCAATTTAGATGCTTTGGGCACTTTGCCACTGCTGATCAGTGTCAAAGTGCAAGTGCTCCCTGTGTAAAGTGTAATGGTAATTGGTTGTCCATAATTGGCATGTTTGTCTTACTAGTAAAGTCCCTAGTAAAGTGCACTATCTGTGCCAGGGCTAGTAATACAAATGCTACTCGTGGGCCTGCAGCACTAATTGTGCCACCCACATAAGTAGCACCCAAAGAGCGAACTCAGGCCTGCCACTGCAGTGCCTGAGCGCAGTTTGCTAACTGCCATGTTGTCCTGACAAGTGCACCCACTTGCCAGGCCTTACCCTTCCCTTTCCATGCACATCAGACACCCCTATAGTAGGCCCAAGGTACCCCCTGGGCAGGGTGCAGTGGCTGTGAAAGGTAGGACATGTACTGAGGTGTGTACCATGTCCTAACAGTGAAATACTTTCCATTTCGTTTTTCACTGTTGCAAGGCCATCTTGCCCATAGGACAGAATGTGGAAGGCTGTGTAATATGTTCCCAGCCTATCTTCCCATAGGTTTAAGATGGAGAGGTGAAGTTTAGTGTGCCTGAGCTCACAATTTAATAACACATCTTTTTGTGAAGGTGGTTTTTGAATTGTATGTTTAGAAACCACGCTTTTCGAAGTGGCTGGTTTTTTTGTTCTAACAATTCTGTGTGTCTCTGCCTGGTTGTGGATTGACTGTCTGGATTTGAATGTGATAGGATCTGGGAAATGTATTGACCCAGGGGAGGAGTAGGTGAGACAGCCATGGTTGACCTGCATCTGGAGTGTAGGGGGGAGGAGTAGCCCCTGGAGGTGAAGAGGCCTGGGCTGCTGCCATAAAATAAAGGCTCCATCTCCTGCTGAATCGAAGATCCAGACATCCACTATCAAAGGAAGAAGGTGTCACTGGCAGGGAGACACCCGGAACTGGTTTGGACAGGGGTCAGTGCCCCCTGAACACAAAGACTTCAAAGACATTTAGGGGTATAACTATGAGAGCTGAAACCCCTGGACTTTAGACTGAAATCCCTATTGAAAAAGGATTGAACCTACTTGGTGCTCAAGAGGAACCTCTGCCAAAGAAGAACAGCTGAAGAGACTGTAGAGAAGGACTGCCCTTGCTGTGTGTTCTGGGGCTGGCCTGCAGTTTGCTGGTTTGACTAAGGAGAGGACAAGGGACTTTGCTGTGTGCTGTGTCCCCCTGCTTGTGAGGACTTTGCTGTATGCTGTGTACTGAAGTAGCGTGTCTCCAAGGGCCCGAGGAGAGCTGGCTCCCTGTTGTGGAAACTCAGGAACATAAAAGTTTCCAAGTGTGTCTCAGCGATGCTGTGTGCGTGTGCTTTTTGCAGCCTGAGACCTTCGTAAGAACTGCCCCGTGATCGTGTGCACCCGGAGTCCAAGTGAGTCTCAGCGACGCTGTGTGCGTGTGCTTCGTGCAGCCTGAGACCTTCGTGAGGATTGCCCTGTGATCGTGTGCACCCGGAACTCAAGTGAGTCTCAGCGACGCTGGGTGTGTGTGCCCTGTTGCAGCCTGAGACCTTCGTGAGAAATTGCCCCGTGACTGTGTGTCCCGGAGCAGTCTTGTTCTCTGCTTCGATCAACAGTGTGGCCAGAAGTGCTGCGATCGTCATTGCCATCGGCCCGGACCGGCATCCCCAGAGGAGCTGTGGGAATTCACCGCTGCCGGCCCGAGCCTGCCTTTGCCAAGGAGAGACCTCGAACCATCACCGTCGGGGGGTCCGAGTTTCACTGCCTCAGATCAACGAAGTTGCACCGGAGGCCCAAGCTGCGAGGAGAGGAGAGTGAGATCGCACCCCCCAGGTAACGCTCAGCGAGCGTGCGTGTGTTGCCGCCTAGGGCGGGGTGCGGGCTCCGAGAGAAATGCTCTCGGCCTTTCCCATCTTTGCAGAGCGAGCCCCCGCTCAAGCCTGTATCGTGGCCCATACTTGCCGAGGAGTGGCAGTACCGGGGCCGGAGTGTGGAGCTGCACTTTGTTTTCCATCATAACAGTGTTGGGGGCATATTTTGGCAGTAGCTGACCGCGAGTCAGTATGAGTGGCATAGAGACCGTCCAGAGCACCGCGATCGGTGCCGTAGTACATTATTTTTGCATTACGAACTGCCTGATCGTTGCATTACGAATTGCATTATTTTTGCATTACGAACTGCCTGATCGTTGCATTACGAATTGCATTATTTTTGCATTACGAACTGCCGGATTGTTGCATTACGAATTGCATTATTTTTGCATTACGAACTGCCTGATTGTTGCATTACGAACTGCCCGATTGTTGCATTACGAATTGCATTATTTTTACATTACGAAGTGCCTGATTCTTGCATTACGAACTGCATAGCATTGCATCAGGACTGCATTGGATCATCGAGAATTGCTCATTAATACTGCAAGAACCTACCAGTGTGTGCTGGCCTAATAACCGGGCAGGTGAAATATTACAAATACGCATATGTTGGATTGTTATTGTGTGGTCTCATCGTATATCTTTCTTTTATAAACATATAATTGTTTTTTTATGAAACTCGTGTGGAGTCCATTTGTGGTGTTATCCCTGTGTCACTGAGAGCGTGGTTGCAAATACTTTACACATTTGCCTTGGAGATAAGCCTGGCTGCTCGTGCCAAGCTACCGAGGGGGTGAGCAGGGGCTATCTGAGAAGGTGTCCTTCCTTTCCCTGACTTAGAAGCAAGGGTCCCTATTTGGACTAAGGTACCTACCTCAGCCAACTAGAGACCCACAGTTCTAACATGTGCTATTTATAGATAATGTTCAAATGGGTATTTACTTTGTTGTGCAGAACACAACCCCGAGCCTTTAGCCACATGATGACTTCTAACCCAGCAGATTGCGAGCGCAAGGTCCTTTCTGTGTATAGTTGGTCCTGAGGGACACAGAGCGCTTCTGATGACGCTTCCTATGTCCCCTCCAGACAAATCCACTTCAAAATGGGAGGCTTGTTGGAGGATGGCGCTGGGGGCAGACACATCAGTATCAGAGTGACCTCTCATCTTCCTTGGGGTGATGCACATTGATGCGTCAAAGAACATGTACTTGTGTTGGCGTGTAAAGATCCTCATGCCACACTGAGGACAAGATGCCCTCTTACTCCTATCTTTTAATGTGTCCATCATGTCGCTGCACCACCAAACTCCTGACACTGTACCAGGACAAAAGAAACACGCGGACATTTAAATCACTCACCATTACCTCGCAACGTGGACATTCTTATTCCGACGAACGTGGGCCAAACAAAACATGTGACAGACTTTGTTGTTTCTGGTCTTCAATGCACTCTTGACTGACATCCAGCAAAAAGATGTCGACCAACATGAGATTATAAACTGAAACACTCAGATTTTCACAGACAGTTGTCTCAACTGCTAAAAAGTTTTTTTTCAGAATGTGAAGAACTCTCTTTGCATTTCATTTGTTTCTCCTAGTGTGTTCCTTTCAGATGAGTATCATTCTTAGTGAGTAAACTAATGTTTCATATGGTGTTTCTCTCAGGTGTTCACAGAAAATGTCGGGGCAGATTTACAAGCCCCTTGCGTCATTTTTGCGCCGCCGTTGCGTCACTTTTTGTGATGCAGCAGCAGCGTAAAAATGCAGCCCATTTACAACGTGACGCATCTAGGGAGATGCGTCACGTTGTAAAGCCCTGTGTCACATTATACCTGCGTCAGGTATAATGTATGCAGGGTTGGCGTTCCAACGCAAAAAGCCTCGTAGAAGTGATGCAGTGAAATCTACAAGATTTCACTGCGCCACTTCTAGGACGCCACTGCGCAAAATTCTTACGCCTGCTTGAAGCAGGCGTAAGGAGTGACGCAGCACAATGAGGATAGGCCTCCCCCTGCATTACTGGAGTTGCGTCGTGCTTGCGACACAACTCCAGCAATGCGTGACTTTTACGTCAACAGATGCGTCAGAATTTCTGACGCATCTGTCGATCCTTGCGCCATGGTGCGACGTATTGTAAATACGGCGCATCCATTGTGGCGCAAGGGTTTCTTAGGGTGGCGCAGGGAAAGTGACGCATCTTTACAGATGCGTCACTTTCTTGTAAATCTGCCCCGTCCAATATAATATGATATTGCGAATTATTTATTGGCTCTATGTGCACACGTCACTACGAGGCGATTAACAGCTGTATTAGCCGCCTGCTTCCTCCTGCAGCAGATGAGAAAATGAAAGTAGCGCTCTATTGGCAAACTCTGAAAAAGTGGCGCTAATGTGTTTGGGTGTGAATAAAACCAATCTGGCCACGCTGTCTTGTTTCGTTTATTTCTTTTGACGGACTTTGCCGAGGCTAGGACGCCAGGAAGCCACATTCTCGTGAAACACAAGTGACGTCACTGCTAAAGCGTGGATTCTTCTTGAAAGGAGTTATCGCAATTAGAATGTTTACTGCCAAGAGTTATGTGACATAAACTGGTATTCTTCAGTGAAATCTGTAGAGGCTTTGCATTAGTCCTAAAGGGAGAAGGGCTGTCGGTGCCGTAGCGCTTTTCAGATCAGTATAATAGGCAGCTGTAGGGTTGCTGCGGAAAGCGCCACAGCATGAGGGCTGGTTGTCGTGTTCTCCGGTTCGCTGGTCTCACCTCAGCCAGGGTTGGTGTTCCACCTTCAGCCAATTAAAGCAGAAGTGGGCTCCAAGGCAACAGATAAATATCTGCCAGGGAAGCGGAGAGCAGGATGGATAATTTAACTGGCTGAACAAGCAGGGCCTCACTGTCGTGTCAGTCCTTCCTGTTCTACCTGCACACAATACCTCTACACGGGGCCTTTTCTACAGCACATAGGGCCTATTCTAGCTGCACATACAGGACCTGTGCTTTCTGAGCACACATGGCCTGTTATAAACACAGGAGGCCTATGCACCAGAGCATCCTCTATCCTCATGTCGGACCTGCACAACCTATGAACATGACCTGTTCTCCCTGCACACATGGCCTATCAATCCTGCGCACCAAGGCCTTCTATACCTGTGCAGTGTCCACAGGACCTGCACACAGGGAGGGAGGGAGAGGGAAAGAGGGAGGGAGAGGGAGCGAGAGAGAGAGAGAGAGAGATTGTGCACAGGCATTACACACATAATTGTTGCTATTTGGGTATTAAGAACACTATACTTATATGAGTATTAAATACAATAATGAGCGTGTACAGGCTTTAAGCAAGCAAGACAGCCAGTAAGGGAACTGGGCACACTATTTCGAGCCTGCATGGATGTTAAGCCCAGTATGCTTTCTTTATGGACAGTGAAGAACGCTAAAATGTACATGGGCATTAACCACTCTATACACAGAAGGGTATGCACATGACGCACAGTGTACATACTGTACTACATGATTCTCTTAATTTGTTGTCCTCCTTCCCTCCACAATTCTCACTCCCCTGCTCACCCCTCCCTGCTTTGTTCAGCACTTCCTCCCTGTCTCTTTAGCCGCACGGACCCCGCAAATGGTTTATTTTACCTATTTTTTTATTTTGTGTCTCTGTTCCAAGTGGTAAGTCCTCATTCCAAGTCCTCTAGGCAGTGCTGCTAGCTGCTTCTCTGGTCCCATCAGTAACTCGCCCATTCTAAGTCCTTTAGGCAGTGCTGCTAGCTGCTTCTCTGGTCCAGTCAGTAATTCCTCATTCTAAGTCCTCTAGAGAAAGTGCTGCCACTGTGTCTCTGGTCACAGTGGTATTCCTCATTTTAAGTCCTCTAGACAGTGCTGCTAGCTGCTTCGCTGGTCCCAGTGGCAATTCCTCATTCTAAGTCCTCTAGGCAGTGCTGCTAGCTGCTTCTCTGGTTCCATCAGTAACACCTCCATTCTAAGTCCTCTAGGCAGTGCTGCAGCTGTGTCTCTGTTCCCAGTGGTAATTCCTCCTTCTCAGTCCTCTAGACAGTGCTGCTTCTCTGGTCCCAGTGGTAATTCCTCAATCTAAGTGCTCTAGGCAGTGCTGCTAGCTGCTTCACTGGCCCCATAGGTAATTCCTCATTCTAAGTCCTCTAGCAATAGTGCTGCCACTGTGTCTCTGGTCACAGTGGTATTCGTCATTTAAAGTCCTCTAGACAGGGCTGCAGCTGCTTCACTGGTCCAGTCGGTAATTCCTTATTCTAATTCCTCTAGATAGTGCTACTAGCTGCTTCTCTGGTCCCAGTGGTAATTCCTCATTCTAAATCCTCTAGGCAGTGCTGCTAGCTGCTTCTCTGGTCCCGTCAGTAACACCTCCCTTCTAAGTCCTCTAGGCAGTACTGCAGCTGTGTCTCTGTTCCCAGTGGTAATTCCTCCTTCTCAGTCCTCTAGACAGTGCTGCTTCTCTGGTCCCAGTAGTAATTCCTCAATCTAAGTGCTCTAGGCAGTGCTGCTAGCTGCTTCACTGGTCCCATCGGTAATTCCTCATTCTAAGTCCTCTAGACAGTGCTGAATCTGCTTCTCTGGTCCTGTCGATAAATCCCACATTTTAAGTTCTCTAGGCAGTGCTGCAGCTGTGTCTCTGTTCCCAGTGGTAATTTCTCATTCTAAGTCTTCTAGACAGAGCTGCATCTGCTTCTCTGGTCCTATCGGTAACTCCCCATTCTAAGTCCTCCAATCAGTACATCTCCGGCAGGTTGAAGGGCGGGTTGAAGGAGCCCTGAGCGCAGTGCGCATGTTAACCAGGTTTGAGTCTCTGCACCAGCCCACCATCCTGTGATTATTCCTGCTACTGCAACTTTTATTTGAGTGTTTCTATAGCGCCTACATGCTGCTGAATTGCACTTTAAATGCGCTTTGCAGAGGAATGCATTTTATGCTAAGTAGCATGTAACTTAATATACATAGAAATGAACAATACCCACCAGAACGGACATAGATGAAGTTAGTAAATAAAACTCTCTGATTAAAAATTGTGCTGATGTAAGCTTTTTTGTTACTCTGTAGAAGTGGTCAAGGAAAGTGCTTATCTGTGCAAGGAGGCCATCAGAGCACACATATATGCGCCTTCTATAAAATTACTTTCATTGATCAGGTTACGGAGCATCAGTGTTAAATGCTTCCAAACTAAAAAACATAAGTAAAAAACATTGTCAATTACATCGCTAATAGCTCTAACTTTCACAAATGCGAGACCGATTGCATTGCAAATGCTTGTTTTTTAAGCACCCGTTAACGATGCACTCCAGTACGCTTTATATACTCTTAATTTGCACTGTATATTCTTAATAACTGGCTGAGAAAGCACACAACACAACATGAAAAAATAAACGTTTGTAGGCTGGCAGAATGCCAACAAAATGTATCGCACTCTGCGCCTCCAATGCTAAAGCCGGCCCTGCTCTCCCGTTCATGCAACACAGCGCAACTCTTCCATTCATGCGAAGCTGCGTAAACTCTAGTAAATCGGAGCCCAAATTTCCTTCGCCTGCCCAGAGTTAAAGCAACAGCAGGTCAGGTTTGTACCAGCAGGTCAGTGCAGATGTCAGTTAAAAACTGTTGCAGACTTGCCCAGGATCAGTTCTAAAATCCTAGTAGTCTCACAAAAATGAATGCCACTGGTCCAAGTTAGGGGCCAATTTATGTTCCGGTTTGCGTCACTCTTGCACCACTCAACGTGGTGCAAGGACAACGCAAACCATACATGTGATTTATGAAGCATGGCAAGGCCGCTTTGCATGGCCCTGGAGTAAGGCAACATAGAGCAAATCGCTGCGCTGCCCTACTCTGCCCTGGGAAAGCCTTACATGGGCGTTGGGTGCTCCCATGGTTTTTGACGCATTGCCAGGTTTATCAGAACTGGTACACCTGGGAATGCACCAAAAAGATGCACATAACAAGGTGACATGTCTTTATTCCTCCTTGTTGTTTCCTCTTTACTTGTGTGCTCCATTCTGCAGCACACATAGAATAAGGAATATGCCTCTCAGGATTGTTTTTGTGCAGGAAGGTGTCCCTCATGCACAAAAACAATCCTGTATGCAACGCAGGTGCCAAAAGGGCACCAGGGCAGGGACAAATGTAGGAATGCGCCTAATAGCCTTAAATATAGGGCATTCCTGCCCTTACCCTGTCACGCAGTGCAGCACAGCAAGGTGACTTGCTGGGCTACGCTGCGTGATAAGTTCGCAAATAGACCCTAAGTGTTATGGTCCATAGATTAGGTCTTTCTTAGCAGGAGTGCTTGAAGCCTCGTTGGATCGCTAAATCATGAAATGATGCAGGGACCTCGGAAGCAAACAATGACTGGCCTTGATTTTGGTAGGAATGCATTTTGTCAGCATGCATTCACAATCCTACTAGTACAGAAACTAACATCAAATATGGATGGATGGTAAGGAAAGTGCCTAAGTAGAGAGGCTGGTGGGATCCCTGCAGGTAGAGAGTCAATAAACAGAGGTGATTAAAATGATTATTTAGAGGGCAGAATCAGAAAAGTTAAATTTTTTCTACTTCTTAATGTTGTCACGTTTTCAAAATATACGTGAAGGTTTTTCAGGTGAACATTCACACAAGAAATGTCAATTTGTGAGTTTTGTTTGTCTCATTTTCAGCAAATTGTGCTTTTTAGTTGCCCACATGCTTTTCTATGGTGACAAATTTGATGTAAAACTAAAAGTTAATATTCGTGATACGGTTTTATTGTCTTTCCTCTATTCTCACTCATCCCTGGCATTCGTGTGTTTTGATGTCATATGATTACTGTCAAATTACATCTTATCAATATGTAACAATATCAGAATTGATGCCATAAGGCTGCAAACAGAGAAGCTATATCTCCAAACTTGTGTCATGACAGGTTTGTAATTCCCTTAGCCACACATAAGTAGTTCATGCAGTCCAGGCTTTTTCTTTGCATACTGGGATTTGTAAAGCCTGTTAACCTCATTATAAAGTGAGAAGAAAGACAGGCAGCAGGCTAGACCTAAGATTCAAAAAGGGCCAAAGGGGCAGAGGTTGGAGATATACATATCCATTAGAAGAGGGTTGATGTAGGAAATTGGGTTACTGGTTGAGGGGGGTGAAACTCTACTCGAGAGGTAACCACAATTTTTGCCAGGGTGAAACACAAGCAAATCCCTGTGCTTAACCCTCTCATGGTTTGGCACAAAAGCAGTCAGGCTTAACTTAGAGGCAATGTGTAAAGTATTTATGCAGCACACAAACAGTAATAAAGTGAAAACACCACGCAGGAACAATCCCACTCCAATTTAGAAAAATAGAGTACAATTTAATAAAATAGTTGACACCAAAATGACAAAAATCCAACCATTAGAACAGGAGATATGCAATTTCAAACGTTTTGATAAAAATTGTGCTTGATAGCACAAAGAACCAAGGGTCAGATGTAGGAAGCCAAATAGCGATCGCAAACGCCGAAATTCGCAGAATTTCGGCCTTTGCGATCGCTATTTGGCTTTGAGCAATGTAGGTAAGATTAAACCTACTCGCAACATAAGGAATCGCAAAATTGCGATTCCCTATTTTGCGATTGCATTTAAGGAATCGCAAATTGCGATTCCTTAAATGCAATGTAAGTAGCACAAAAGAAAGTGCACTTTAGCCTTAGGAATCGCTAATTACCACCAACTTCAAGTTGGTGGTAATTAGTGATTTCCTTTGAAAAAGCACTTTTTTGCTTTTTTAAAAGTGCCATGTGGCACACATTCATGCCCTTAGGGCATGTATGTGCGCCACATGTGCACACATGCACATTTCAGGGGTGCAACAGGGTGTCCTTTGGTACCCTTGCACCTTGAATAGCGCCCGCAATTTGCGAGTGCCTCTTGGTTACTCGCAAATTGCGGGCGCAAATCCTATTAATTCCTATCGGCCTCTTGGCCCATAGGAATGAATGTGATGGTATTCCTTGATTGCGAATCTCAATTTGCGATTCGCAATTAAGGAATATTAAGGAATCACAAATATTTTTGCGATTTCTACCTACATTCAATTTAGCGAGTCCTTAATAGCGATTCGGTAAAAATCGCTATTAAGGACTCGCTAAATTGAATTTACCTACATCTGGCCCCAAGTTTGTCTATCTGGTTGCGCCGGACCAGGATAAACTCACAAGTTCAGGCTGACAGCGATGAAGCACGGCTGAGATACAGGGACCAAGTTAGTCCTGCTGAGAAATGGACCATAAATCCTGGTTGCTGAGTTTTGCACGGCGGCAGTCCTGAGGAGCAATGTCAGTTTCACGTTGAGGATGTGTAACGCAGTGGTGGTTCTGATGAGCTATGAGGACTGCGATGTGGACTTTGTTTCGAGACTGCATCATGCCATGTCGGTTCCAATGAAGAGCTGCAAGATTTACGTCTAGGATGCAACACAGAGTGGTGGATCCGATGAGGTGCGAGGGCTGCGGTGCGTACTTGCGTCGTGGCTGCAGCACACTGCGTCAGTTCCAATGAAGCACTGCGAAGAACTGAATCTGATTTGAATTGCGTTTCGTTAGTTCTGGTAAGAACTACAGCTGGGCAAACGTAGTACCTTGAGCTCCACTCCCAAGTGTCCAGGATTAGGGAAGCACCACTTGGGGGGTTAGGACTCACATCAGGCAGAGTAAAGGTGTAGGGTTTAAGATGGTTGGAACCTTTTCTGTCCCTGAGACTCTTATCAGGAGGCCAGCCAACTAGCCCTTTGGCTCACTCTGGTGGTCCTGGGTTTAATATGCAGGTCTAGTCCTTCTCACTCAGGCCGCAGGGCAATAGGGCAGTAGGGCAGCAGAGTAGCAGGGCAACAGACTAGTCCTTATTACAGCAGAGCAGCAAAGCAGTCCTTCTCCTGAATCTTCCACAGGTCCAGTAGTGTACTGAAGAGTTGGGTCTGAGGGTCCACTACCTATACCTGGTGCCCACTTTGAAGTAGAAAAAGGTTCTAGAGTCCTTCCCTTACAGAGGTATCTGGGATTTTCTGACTCCCTGTCCTGGCCCCAGATTATCTGGGGGCACAAAAGATTAGTGTGAAACACTTTGTGAGTGTGCTGAGGCAGAGTCTCTGTGATGTGCAAGTGTGTTAGGTGACTGCTCTACCACCTATCTAGTCAAAGATTGCCCATCCTGCCACCACCTATTTACTCCCTTTGTCTCACTCTCAGGCACCCAGTGGTTCAGACAGATAAATGTCAACTATCAAAAAGCGGCATTTCCAGAATTGTGACTTAAAATCCAACTTTACCAAAATTAAAAACTCTTTCGAGACCAAACTCGAATTTCCTACCTGCCCCCATATGAAAGTTATCACTAATTAAAAGTAATAAGGTAACCCACTATTATCTATGGGAGAGGTAGGCCTTGCTGTCGTGAAAAACGAATTTTAGAGTTTTTCACTACCAGAACATGTATAAGTTAACAGTACATGTCTAACTTTTTAACTACACTGCACCGTGTCCTATGGGCTGTTTAGGGCCTACGCTAAGGGTGACTTATATGTGTCAACAAAGATAATTTAGGCCTGGCAAGAGATATATTTTGCCAGGTCAAAATGGCAGATTAATATACACACACAGGCTGCAATAGCAGGCCTGAAACATGTTTAAAGGGCTACTTATGTGAGTAGCACAATTAGGGCTGCAAGACCACAAGTAGCATTTAATTTAGAGTCCCTGGGTACCTGTAGTACCACTTTACTAGGCTATGGTCTTATAAGTAAATTGAATGTGCCAATTGGGTTTAAGCCAATCTTGTGGGGAGAGGGCACACATACTTTAGCACTGGTTAGCTGCTGTAAAGTACTATGGTGAGTAAAAATAAAGTGCGCAAAAAGATGGGGGAAAACCACACCATGGATGTCAGGTCCAACAGATGAAAGTAGGCAGAAGGTGCGTAACTAGCGGATTGAGTACACCAAGTAATGACTGGCAGAGGGGGCAAAATATTTGCTCACATGAAGACCACTAACTAGCTTCTCATGTACTGCCACTACCTGTTCGACTTTGCAGAGATCAAATTCATCGCAACCCAGATGCCACATCTGCCTTAGGTAAAAGTGACCTCCTACCTACCTGGAATCTCAGAAGAAGTGTCTGGAGCATCAAAAGAAAGCTCACACAGCACAGCTTGCTGTTCCTGCCCCATGAGCCCTCTGGGGCACAAGTCAACCTGTGCTCTGTGCCCACCTAAGCCCATCACATCTTATAACTTGTCCTTCAACTTCCTTCTTTGGAGAGCTCCATCTTGAGGTGCCTGCACACCCGCCTTTATCGCCAGCTCAAAATTGGACAATCCCTGGTGTAGTGAAAAGGCGTGCCTACTTCACCAAAACTGGCTTGAGCAGGGCAAAAGAAAAGGCAGAATCAAGAGCATGAAGTTGGAGAGGGCAAAAAAGAAAGCAAGGAAAGGAAGAGAGCAGCAGTCATGTTGTAGTGTAGTAGGAGAGGAAGCTGTATAGCTCCTTTCCACGTTTCACCATTTTTCAAGAAATTGTTCTTGGAGGTTGTGTCAGTGCCCGAATGCCTTCCCTTTCGGCTTCTCCACCGAGTGCCTATTCTGTCCTCCACTGTCTTTGTTGGTGCCTTGCAGTGCCAGAGCCCATCCATTGTACCACCCCGCAGCCCCACAGCCCTGCAACTCTGTTCTGCCTGCCTGTCTCTGTAACCTGTAACTACTCGGATGCAATAAGCAGGGACACTAAAAAGAGACTACACATCAGAGATATTGGCAGTAGTGTAGGGAACTCAGCATCCATATCGTAGGAACATGACAGTCCATCTCCAGGGTTTAGGAGAACTGCAGACGTTTTCTACAGTGCTCTGATCACAATATCTAGACGCACTGCTACCCACACCTGCGCTGCACATGGGACTAGGCAACACACATGCTTTCTAGTGATCTTGTGTGTGTATTCCTGCACCTGGGAATGCTCCTAAGCCACAGGGAGAGATCTCCACCCATATTTTCCCTACTTTTTGGTTAAAATGGGCTTACATTAGAGTTCGATCACACTGTTCATTGTTGCAGTCACTCTCCCCTGTCATTGTCAGTGTAGGAGGGTGAGGGGGTTAGGAGTGCATTCGCAGAGATGGGCTACTTTTTTTTTGTTTAACTCTGTAAGGAATGCATCATGTATGAAAGCACACAAATGCTAAAAACCATATTTGTATTCCCTTTTCACCCTTTACATGATCTCTGGCAGACAGACAAAACTATATATGGCCAGCTCTAAAAAAATAAAATAAAGGAATTAGGAGGACCAATATTAAAGCCAGACTATGTGCTGTATTCAAATTAAAATAATTATTTCATGGGGAGAAACATGGTTTCCTCAGAGTTGGACAACACAGCAAGAACTTTGGATGCCAAATAGGGACAGAGAACTCAAACAGAGTCAAATGCTCACAGGATTTAAAAAAACATTCAAAGACACTTGTGACCACGCCCTTTTGTTGACATAAAATTAAACCAATGAGTTAACCCCATGAGGACTGCAAAAAGCCTAAAACAGGTTTCGCGTAAAATTATATTAGGAAAGAAAGTAGACTGAAAATAAGATGTGTCACAAATGTTGTATACTGAAAAAATACAGTAAAAAAAGTTGTGGCTACAAATAAATTAGACATCTAGTATAATGGGGTGACCCAGTGCCCCTCAGAACCTGGGTGTATAAGAATGTGGAGAATGTTGGTTCTGTCGGGTACAGAATTGATTCTTGGTTTACTGAATACTAACCAATCAAAGACAATACTCAAACTTTTTAGTAATAATCAATGAAAAGGAAAGAGAAGAAAAGACAAAGACCATGAATCAAAAAACACACCAAAATTAAATCAATCAAAATCTGTTTTTAAGGATAAATCCATATCTTCTTTTACATTTTATGGAGTCGAGATGACATTAGAAGGCTGTCAAGGTTCATGAACATACAATTTGTTCCAACGGCACAAGTGATATGGTGAAAAAAAGTGCAAACAAAGTGCTAAATGTGAACAAGATATATACAGTGCTGTACGAATTGTTGACACTGGTCATTCAAAGGACATCCATCCCTAGGTACATAAAGCTCCGCACAGCTTGGGATTTTAAATTTCCATTTCACTTGCGGCGGAGAGAGTAGGGTCAGGATTATAGCAAGCACGTCGACGTTTCGACCCAAAGAGGTGCGTGATTGAGTAATGGGCAAATTGAGTAAATAAATTAGAACAGTGTTGTGCCTTATAGGGCAAAGGTAAGTGTACTGGGAGCAGCGAAAAGCAGGCATCCTCCTGCTAAGGTAGAGAGCAGCATTTACAGTGAAGCGGGGAAGGAGGCACCCGACGAGTAAGGGACTGTTAGGATTCAGGGAAGGGTAGCATCAATGGGTAGTAATGGGTAGGTAGGGTTCAGGGATTAGTAGCATTTAGTGGTAGTAAGGATTTTAAGGTTCAGGAAATCGTGGCTTTAATGGGTGTATCAGGCTTTTAGGGTTCAGTGATGGCTAGAGCAAAAAGGTAGCAATGGTTTTTAGGGGTGCTGGAAGGGTAGCAAAAAGGGGAAGCAAATGTTTATTAGGTTTAGAGAAGTTTCATTAAGAGGTTGTGAGAAATTGGGGTGTGGGTTTGACTTTGGTGTGAGCCATGGCCAAGCAGCAACTGCAAACCTGGTCAGGGTGAGGCACCAGCCAACCCTAAAATAACCTGTGCACAGAGCAGTCAAACTTTACTTGGAGGAAATGTGTACAGTATTTGTGCAACACTACAAATAGTAATAAGGTGAGAACACCACACAAAAAGGATTGCACACCAAATTAGAAGAATAGAGCAATTGTTAATAAATAAAGCAAGACCAAAATGACAAAAATCCAATCAGTAGAACCAGAGATATGACAGTTTAAAGATTTCAGTGAAAATAGCGCCAAAACGCACAAAGGAACAATTTTGGATATCTGGTTGCACCAGCCCGGGACAAAGTCACAAGTTCATGCTGACCGCGATGGAGCTCGGACCAGCTACTGGAATTCAGTTAGGCCCGCTAAGTAAAGTACTTTAAATCCTGGGTTGGAGAGCATTGTGAGGGTCCACGTTGAAGATGCGTTTTGCAGTCAAGATGATGTGTCGGTTTCGAGGTGCGGCGAGGCTGCGATGCAAGGTCCTTATTCATTGTTGAGGATCCCATTGATGAGGGCATGCAATGCGAAGTGAGGTGATGACAATGCATCGCGCAGTCTGGATGATATATTGGTTCCAAGGAGCTGCGAGGTTGTGATGCAGAGTCTGTTGTCGTCGTCAAGTCTGCCATCAACAAGGGATGTGAGGGCCTCTGTGAAGCACGTGTCATGCTGTGGCGGTTCCGATTAGGCTGCGGGCTGCAATGAGAAGGGGTCTATGCGACGAGGAAGACCCACACATCAGTGATGACGCTCTTCACAGAAGATGCACCGGTTCCGCTGGATCCACAGAGGCTGGCAGAACACCTTAGGCCCACTACCGGGGGTCCAGGTATGGGGTGGCACCACTTGTCAAGACAAAATCACATATTGAAGAGTCCAGGTGCTGGGTACAAGGCTGTTGGCGCCTTCTGTCCCCGAGGTTCAAGTCAGGAGGACAGCTAACTAGCTCTTGGAGTCTCCTTGGGGTGCTGGGTTCATCAGCTGTAGGTCCAGTCCTTCCCATCCATGCAAGAGGGCAGCAGGCAGTAGGTCAGCAGGGCAGCAGTCCTTCAGAGCAGATGCCCAACAGAGTGATAGTCCTTTCAGCAGCACTGCAGCCCTTCCTCATGGCAGAGTATACATAGGTCCAGAAGTCAATAAAGAGTTGGTGTTTGAGGTTCAATATTTACCCAGTAGTGCCTTTGAAATGGGGAAAAACTTCTAGAGGTTTCCCTTTGAAGTCCCCAGGCATCATGCCTTCCCTGTCCTGCTTCCAGACTAACTACAGAGGGTATTCAGGCCTTTGTGTAGAGGCAGGACACAGGCTGTTCAAGTGTAAGTAGTGCTGTGCCCAGCTCCGCCCTCCCATCCTGCCAGTGACTACCCAATTGTGCACATTTAACCTATCCATTGTGTGTGGCTGTCTAGGAGCAATATACAAAGCTCGCTTGCCAACTACATCCAGTCATGTGATGCAGTGACAGGCTGCAGGCACTAAACGGCTAAGGCAGTTCTTCGGACAGGGAAGCTCGAGTAGTGAAGAGGACCAACAAGGAGAAACAGACATTGATAGAAGTGACATAGGTCTTCATAAGAAATCAAAGTTCTGCCCCCCTACGTCAAGCATACCAAACAAGTTACCTTCGGTTACGCATTAGTTGGTAGAGACAAAGTCTAGCCGCAGATTCTTTAACTTTTGAATTCTCCCCAGGCACTAGACTGGATCCGGAACTTAATGAAGCCATGATCACAGGTGTAAAAAAAAAAACAGTACCGAAAAGGGTATAAACCTTACACCCAGACAAGGTCTATAAAGAAAGATGAAATGGTTCTACAAAGCACATAGCTACTTGAAACACTGACCAATGGTTTATAAACCAGGGCTGTAAAAGGAAATACCTCTTGAGCTACAGCTCGTTCGAAGAGCGGGGAGGATGAATAGGGTGTTAAGGAATCTGCGGCTGCGACTATGTCTCTAACAGATAATGCATTACCGAAGGTAAGTAACTTGTTCATCTGATAGAGACAAATTGCTGCAGAGTCCTTCAATTTTGAATAAAATACCATAGCTATACCCACCCGGAGGCGGGTCTGTGAACGAATCCTGCAAAAGTTCTCAGCGAGAACCAGCCGTTTTAAGTTAACAATAGACCAGACATACGTAGGAATAAGATGAAAAAGAGCATGAGCTCCATATAAAAACTGTGGCAAGTACCACAGGCAATAAATTAAAAACAACCATACAGGCACAAAAAAACGATGCCCGAAGCGCAGTGGAATAACACTGTGTCAGAAAATAACAGTCAACAGTAGGACAGTAGTACATGACTCCTAAACGGTAAATTGAGCCAATGGACTAGAAAGGCCAAAGGCAATAACAAATGCCATGTTGTGGGAGATAAAGTCTCCACATGACAAAGTCGGGCGGCGCCGCGACTTCAAGTGTCTGCACTTACCTTGGGACGTTGAAGGAGAGCAAGGTCACTGTAATAGGCTCCAGCTCCTGGAAAGGCCCTGTGAATGGACCTTCGAATGACAAGAAGAAGACCGAGGTCGTGTAGTCTCCGAGGACCGCGCCCCAGATGTGCTGCCAAAAGTTTCATACGGAGCTCCGTGAGCGCCTTCGGCTATATCTTATGCCAGGAACCGCAATCCTTAGAATTGTGGTGTTCTCCCAAACACCTCAGACAAATGGAATGCAGATCTGTAGCCGACATCTGTCGCGAGCAAAACCCACAAGGCTTAAAGCCTGACAACATGGGGAAAAGGCATACTGTTCTCAAACGACAAAAACTGTTGAAGTCGGCCTGAAAAAATGGCCTGAGGAACCGCTTCTCTGGATCCGCGTTGCAGCGCCAAAAAGAAGAAACTGACATTCGCACACCAGAGGGGACTTATATAACTCCACTGACGTCACAACCGGAGTCAACATTATTGTGGATCATGCGAAGCCGTCCCCCGACATGCAGAGGTATTGCTGAAAAATTTGCGGGTCCAGTCTGGTGCCTGGGGAGAATTCAAAAGTTAAGTCTGAGGCTAGATGTCTCTATCAGATAGTGGAAATTCTCACCTTTGAGCAGGAAATTGAAAGAGGAGTGGAAATGATTGATCCAATGACAATCCGAACCTTCCACAACATGTCAAGAAGAACACGCAGCACTGGCAGAAACATGCAGACTAGGGAGGTGGGATGTGATCCAGAACACCAAATGTTACAGACAAGAATGCCTTCACCTACTAGGGGGCAGGAAGAATTATGTAGTTCTGGAATCGGATCCAACCCCTCAGGGGCGGTTTCTCCATTAGGGCTGTGGGCCTGCGCCACTCTGAAATTCCTTCACATTTACATAGTAACATATTAAATAGATTTATTTAGAGATACAGTTGTATCTCTAAGTAAATCGCTGTATTTCAGTCGGGCTGGGCTGTGTGTTTCAGGCAGCCTGCCCCGCCTCGCTCTGAAGCAGGAGACGGAAGCCAGGCAGTAAACAAACTTTCAGAACTGTGATGCAGGATGCAGGGCTTTCTGTTTAAAAGCCCTTCATTGCCATTGGGTCTATGATAGCATGCACTATGTGGGCCAGTGACGCAATTAGCGTCATGTTTTCGGGCGTGGGAGACTTTATCCCTGCGTGACTTCAGACACCCTTTCGTCATACATGAGAGTGGATGTAAGCACGTCTGATCCGGTGCCTTGTTCTTGGTAATGGTAAGTGTTTGCAAGCTAATGTTGTCTTCTGTATATTGTGCTGAGACCCCGCATCACTCTAACCTCCCCCACTGTGACACCCCAGGCCCTGACTGCACGTTGCTGGCCCCATTAAAAGTGGAGCTGCAGCATTTGTTCCACGCGAAATGGATCCAAATAACGAGCAGCGTTCGTTCTTGTTCCCTTGCGAAGTTGTCAGTTGATCTAAATATCTGAGTTAAGCAAGGCGAGAAATATGTGCTTACAGTGGACAGTTCTGTTCTCTGATGTGTGACATTAAAACTGACCGTGGCTTCATGCCCCCAAGTTAACAGTGATGCCAAAAACATGGATTGACTTGCAAACAATTAATGTTAAAAACGTTGAGGCAATACACTTCAGTGACTTAGTTCCTCTCTTATTTCTCATACTTTACTTAATCTTGTATTCCCGAAGAGTTAACTATTTTATAATATTATTGTTTATCTGTATTTTTTTCTGTGCATACTTTGAAGCTTGAGCCATGCCAGGTGTTTATGAGGGGCTTTGATTGAGCGTGCAGGCGCTAAGGCTGAAGCCTAACAAAGTGCATGTCAGTGGGTTGGCCTCTCTGTAGAGCACGTAGAACAATGTTTATGTATTCCATTTGCAATTGAAATTCTGTGGATGTGTGTGAAGGGGGTACACAGATGTCAAAATATTTGAAAGGCAAAAGTAAGAGAAAAAAAGTGCTTACATTTGAGGGAGTGCAGTGCATGCTTTGGGGCAGTGAAGTGACAGAGATGCAAAGAAGGACGTTCAGGGATGAGTGAAAAGAGGATGTTGAAGAGGAAAGAGAGGTGGTTGAAGATATGCAGATGGACAAGATATGCAGCGAAAAAGTGGATACATATCTATCATATAGCACACAACTGAAGGCCAAAACTCCTTCCACAGGCCTCAATGCTATTTAATTCACAGACTCACTCTTTCAGAATTGAAACATTTGCAATGTTAATTATTTATAACACATCATTGTTGTTACTCGTTTATTTTAAACAGCTAACACCCGTTCACAAAGCCAATCGTAGTAAAAGGTTTTAGGTGTAGATCAGTTGTTATGTCATTCATCTGGATACAATTATATCTCAGAGAGAAACCAGTAAACCAAAATGCTGGTCGGTTGGCACACTATGGGAATCACAGAAATGCATTTGATATGTTCCTTCATAGAGAGCCCCTACTTTTTTCATCCCGCTTAAATACTTGTCTGCACATATTTCTATATGACTGGTTGCAGCTAGCAGCTGTGGGTGCTTCCCAAAGCCTGGTGGTTAGACCATTTTTTTCCAAAGTTAATGCTGCATGCAGTGCAAGACAGTGGCAAGCATACATTTTAAAGAGCAAAAGTTGTCACGCTGCACAATTCACACATTACAATAACTGCTCAACATATTAATGCAGTAAGATATGGGGCAGTTTTCAATGTTTTAATATTTCAAGACTATACTTTCCCACTGCTTTATAAGATTGCTTTATCGCTACATTCATTTGCTTTGAAATGTACCATTAGGCAATCTTTTTTTCATTTCTTTCTCGGGATAGGGACCCACCCTGGATCCCAGGTTTGTCCATTGAACCTATTCACGTCGCTCGCTGCATAAAAGTCATGCCCAACGTTTACGCCCCACGACTTTCAAATGTCACCAGCCGCCACTGCAACCCTTTCAAATCTGGGAGAAGTAAAGAACATGGTAGAGGTGGCTGAAACAGGAAACTGGATCTCAATTTCTAGTGAATACAGAACCAACCATCCTTATTTCTATATCTTGCCCAAAACACATAAGAACTAAATTCCTCCCCCATGCTGCCCAATTGTTACAGGGATAAGCTCTGTATTATAGCCATTATCAAGGTTTTGTGATCACTTCCTACGCCCCATGGTACAGTGTACACCAACAAACCTGAAGGATACTAAGGATATTTTGAACCTGCTCAAAGACATAAGGAGAGCAACCTCCTCTTTAGTTTGGACATCGAGAGTCTGTACACCAGTTTGCCTCCAGGGGATACCTTAACAGTTTTGGAGGAACTGCTGTACTCTAGAGATTGGAATTATTCCACCCCACGACATTTTGTGTTGGAATGCGCGATGATGGCCTCGAAGAATTACTTTGAATTCGAGGAAACATTGTTTCAACAAGTACAGGGAATATCAACGGCCAGCACATTTGAGCAAAGTGTGGCAGGCCGGTAGGTACACCATTTAGAACAGGAAAGAATACTCAACACCACTAATCCGTTTGTCAACCACATAGAATCATGGAAGAGGTACAGAGATGATATTTTGTTCATGTGGGAAGGTGACCAGAATTCATTGTCTCACTTCTTTCCATGGCTGAAATGCTTGGACCTCAATTTCAAATTTATACACACACAGTCAGCAACAAATAAATGGTATTCCTTGATGCAAGAATCACTGTGGAGCATTGAATGCATCAGCCTTTGCCAAGTGTCACACATTCTGCGTTATACTAATGCATTTTAAGTTACTTGTTTGCATTAATGCAAATAAAAAGATTGCCACGTGAATCAGCTTATTAAAAAAGCTCTTTTCATGCTTTGTAGTATCGACTCCTTTCCGTGAGGCTACAGTGACACACATGGTGCAGGCGTTGCCCAGCAGCAAATAGATGTACTGGTATGGTATGATGGGGCCAGCTGGTTCACCCTGAATTGGACTGCGTTTGATTGCTTTGCGCAGCATAGGCTGCCCTGGCTGCCTCCCCTGGCACTAATTGCCATGCGCGTGCTGGCGGTCGGCCTGCCCACCACAACGAGGTCAACTGCTGCCCAGGGGAGTGGGAGTGCTGATGAAAGCGGTTTGCAGCCGCCTCAGAATGGTTCAATGGATTTGGCCATGGAGGGCGACACAGAGAAGCATCAGCATCACAGCAAGGATGCTTTCTACAGGAGATGCTGAAGTCACATAACAGCAACTGTTTCTTTGAGGCTCGACATTGAGCAGCGCTGTGATAGTAACAGAGGGCCTCCGTGCTCCATGTGACTGGCCTGTCCACCGGAGCACGTATGTTACATGACAGAGGGCCTCCGTGCTCCATGTGACTGGCCTGTCCACCGGAGCACGTATGTTACATGACAGAGGGCCTCCGTGCTCCATATGACTGGCCTGTCCACCGGAGCACGTATGTTACAGGTGCGGGCACAGCTCAGCACCAGAGGATGATCTCAGGGTGCTGGTAAGAATAGCTACAGGGTCCAGGGTACCGTGACAGACAGGCAAGAGTGGCCTTTATCTGCACGGCTGGACGTCCTAAGGCCCTCGCTCAGCAACACGTGCAAGATGAATGAGGGAATGAGGGTGTTGCGTTGAGCAATAACCATCACCGAAGCACAGTTTAGATAAATCCACGTTCAGTAAACTAGTAGTGAGGTAAGTGTTGCCATTAGTCACTCCATCGGTAGAGCACTGTACTCTACACAGGTCTCTCACTGCAAAACTAAAGGCAAACTGCACTGTAAACCATTCTGTCCCATGATGTAGACAGTTCTCAACAGGCCACTGTCAACTCATATAAGACACATTTATTCATATCTTTTATTTATGGAACATTATTAGCTTAACTGATATTGCCTTACAATGTATACAATCCAATTCAGCCAGAATCATAGAAAGGGGCCCATAGCATGATAACAATAATGCACAAAGAAATATACATTGATACAACTAGCATAGATGAATTATGACTGGTTTGATGCATATTTTAATCCCTTGTAATACATAAAAGGTGATTATTTCTGAAATCAATATTATAACATGGACAGGACATGCAATAAAATGTCATTCAGAGGGTCATGCATAATTGTCAGACATAAGGCATGGAATGTCACACACAACTATGCTACCAACGTGGAAATGTCACACATATAGCAAGGGCAAAATTGGCAGCTATGAATGCTACATTAGAAGCCTATTACAAACCAACAGACAAAAAAACCCTGCTTATGTTTGTCAGTTTCCACTCGAGAACACTGAAAGAAAACCTACCATACAGACAGTTTCTACGTCTTCGTAGAGACTGCAGCCAAACAGAAGACATCCAAAAACATGCAGACACGTTAACAAAGAAACTTAAAGCAAGAGCCTATCCAGAGAAAATCATACAGAGGTCAAGGAAAAGAGTAAGCAAAATAGGGAAGCTCTTTTAGAAAACGTTCTGAGGAACAAGGAAGAAGAGAGGATGATCTGTGTTACCACGTTTAACATAGCCTCGGATCATATGAAGAAGATCACCAATAAGAATTGGAGAATTCTGAGCTCAGGCAATCTTAGATTAGAAAAGCCTCTCTTCGCACACAGAGGCAGTACCAACTTGAGGGACCACTTAGGGCACCCAAGACCACACAAACCGGCACGGGAAGCCGCGGTGTCATCCTTAAAGTGCCCCAGGATGGTTGGGCTTTACCAATGCGGAAATTGTAGTGTCTGTACTTTGACAACAAAGACCAAGAATATGGACCTAGGCTTGAAGAAAATTTGTTTTTTAAGAAAACATACCAATTGCAATTCCACACGTCATTTACCGGATCACTTGCTCATGCAACTTTAGGTACATGGGCATGATAATGAGAATGGTAAAGACTTGCATCTGCGAACATCGGAGTAATCTAAGGTTTGGTCGAAGTACAACAAAAACGTCACCGCACTTTTTGATAGTAGGACATACAGTTGAGGATCTGAGATGGATAGTAATACAACAACTACAAGAAGAGAATATCAAAAACCCAGAGAGAGCCCTATATGCGAAAGAAGAAAGATGGATCTACCATCTGTCAACTCATAAAACAGTATTAAATGATGAGATCTCATAGATGTCACAACAGACATAGAATCCTGACTCAACCTTACATATGAAAACTGGATATTAGAGGTCATTCCTGGGGACCCAGCATCAGAATAACATATAATCATATAAGCCAACATTTTAGAAGAGGGAGACTTTTTCAAAATAATCGGGAGAATGTATTTCCCCTGTTAACTTCTATTGAAGCAGAGGCAGTTTCATGCGGAGTCCAGCCAAAATAAAGGCAAATTTTAATTGAAAAATCAGGAGCCTCCCGCCGGTATCGGGACTCTTGGCATGTATGTATAATAAAAGAGTACAAGAGTGTAGCATATGAATAACCACGTCACTAGGTCCCGCTCCATTTTTTATGTGTTTATATTTTCACCACATGAAAATTATAGTCCTTAAAATATTGAGTCTGTGTACATAATCACAAATGTAGACAGACAATGCAAGAAAGATAGGGCCCTAGAGAGAATTAATACCAGACTCTCATTTATATAAGGACTAATCCTAGGAAGTCTAAGATGTGGGTGCCTCTATACAGCATATCTAGAACATTTGGGCCTTTTTTGACATATAATGAAATGAACAGGCAGTAAAAAAGCATCTGACAATTGAGAACATTTGGGCGATTTTCTATACAAAACAGGACAAATTGGCAGCAGAACAGCCTCCTCTGGCACTCGCCCAAGGAGATCGCGGCACATTGTCATGTGACGATGCACTTAGGTCACATGACTCAGAGGAACACTTTTACGCCACTGTTGCGTCACTTTTGTGATGCAGCGGCTGCGTAAACAATGCACCACGTTGCGACACATTTACAACATGGCGCATCTAGGGAGATGCGTCACGTTGTAAAGCCCTGCGCCACATTATACCTGCGTCAAGTATAATGTATGCAGGGTGGGCGGTCCGACGCAAGAAAGCCTCGTAATAGTGACGCAGTGAAATCGACAAGATTTCACTGTGCCACTTCTACGATGTCACTGCGTCAAAACCTGAAGCAGGCGTAAGGAGTGACGTGGCACAATAGGAATAGGCATTCCTGTGCATTGCCGGAGTTGCGTTGTGCTTACGACACGACTCCAGCAATGTGTTACCTTTACGACAACAGATGCGTGACGCATCTGTCATTCCTTGCGCAATGGTGCGCCGCATTGTGAATGCGACGCATCCATGATGGCGCAAGGGTTTTTTTGAGTGACGCAAGTAAACTGACGCATCTCTGCTATACCGCAAAGATGCTTCAGTTTCTTGTAAATCTGTCCCTCGGTATTTAAGGATAGGAAAATTTCCCCAAGCTAAGCAGACCCCCCAGGATATTTTGGCATGGATAACGAAACTTTGCGGCATATACATAAAAGGTTTGTGGCAAACTTGCATTTTCTGCAGCATTGTTTGCTGCATTTTTGAAGTGCTGTGTTTTATTTAAACTCACTACTTTGAGTGCACTTTTGGTAGTAAAGTAGGCATAAATCACTCACTATTCATTTCTGGAATGTGCTGCATTGACGTGTTGTATGGACACCCCCGGAGAGAGGGGACAGGTGAAAGAACCTCCAGCTTCCTGTAGATGCACAAAAAATAATAGTTACTGATAGAAGCAGATGAGTGGCCTGCATGTGGTACTAAGAAATTGACACAGGCAGCAAGGAGGGCGAGAGAAAGGATTGTTAATAAAATGTAGCAGTTTCTGTGTGGTTCCCAGATCACTCCATGTCATACGAGTTGTCATATTTCACTCCATGGTTGCCAATAACAACTGCTTTTAGGTATCACCTACTGACAGCTTTTAGCTGTATGACTTTGAAGATTTACTTTGGACATTACCAACACTTACAGTAGCCTTTGAGACAGCGCATTCCTTCTATTGTTAAGGCTTTCATATCCATCCCATTTCCTTGCTTCTTGTTTGATGTTTTCCCTTTCTTCTCTTTTCTGTCCTCACCTAAAGCATAGCTTCTTTACCGTCTTTTTTGAATAACTCGCATCTTTCCACTGCCCACATTAAGGGAATTACCATTTCTCTTTTTCTTTCAGCACTCCATCGGTGATTTCAAGCTCTCTTCCTCAAGTGCCGCTTCTCCCCCCATGCACCTACTCCCTCCTGCCCCCACGTACTAGGTGTGTCTTCCTCCTCTAAACTTGGCCATTACTTTCCTTGACCCTACTGAGCAGATTTAAAAAAAAAAAAATTGTGATGGCCCGGCTGTTGCATATTTGTTGTTGGGCTGTTCCTATTACACAGTGCGCTTTCATGCACATTTGATTTCTTTTTTGTTTTTATTTACTGCTCCAAGACTAGCGGCAATGCTTGTTAAATGTGAACATTACTCAATTTTCTTAAGTTGATGTTAACTGGTACATTTGGATGTTAAATTACAGAACTCAACTGGAAAATGATGTTCCTTGTGGTAAGAATTCATCTAATGTCCTTATAATTTAGAAAGTACATAGGGGGGACTTAATAAAAGAGAGCATACCTCAGCAACCAGAGGTGTAAATGTATGTTTATCATATGTTTTGTACTAGAAGGGCAGCCTTCCGGTGCGTAGTACCATGCCTAGACATACTTTAAAATGGTTCCCACATTGTATGTGTACTGTACCATGCAGCACATATGCAATGCCAGAAAAGTTAGAAGATATGAAAACATTTCTTCTTATTAACACCTGAAAGGTGACATTGGCTAGCTCACATCCCCGTCTAACATTTTTATCCAACAGAGCTTTGCATCAAAAGCCATGGGTGGAAGCATGGCAAGGCCCATGTGCCACCAATGGGATGCTCCTTGACGCAAAGTAATGCAACGCAGCTCAAATCGCTATTAGAATTACTTTGCAGACTACTTTCCAGGTCAAAAACAGTCTTGTGCTGGAAAGTAAATAGTTTATCAACACTTTGCATAACTATACTTCATTTTTTGAGAGTTTGCATCAGCGCAAAGTGTTGATAATCGCCCCATAGTTTCTTGGTAGATTCAAGCTCAACCACTTATGCTAGAACTTTATAAACCATATTTACAAGATAATAACGAAGTGCGGTGCTGCGAGCCATCTTGCTACGCCGAGCTGCGTCGTTAGGAAAGTGCAGGAATGCGTCGTATTTAAAACAATATGATGCATCCCTGTGCTTTCCTCTGCACTGGCGCACTATAGGCTGCCCAGTGCCAATGCAGTGCCTGCGTTTCAGGGATGATTGTTTTTGTGCAGGAAGGGACACCTTCCAGCACAAAAAACATTAATTGATGGTGTTTTTCTCCTTCTATGTGTGCCTCAGAATGCAGCACACATAGAAAAAAGAAAAAATGAGGAGAAATCAAAGTGTTTCTCCTTGTTGTACCAGTATTACGCCTCCCCTGGAGAGGCGTCATAATCTGACTCATTCTCAGGTTTACAAAACCTTGTAAATCTGGGAATGCGTCAGAATCCATGGGTGTTACAAAGGCACACCCATAGCAACACCCATAGAACGCCCGTTTCACGCAGAGTTATGCATGAAAAGGGGCCATATTTACAAGGCCAATGAAAAGCCACGCAGGGTGGCTGTAAAGGGTTCTTCTCCTCTGTTACTTGAATATTGTTCCCTCTGTATTGCCTTAGTCTTTCTTCCATGTTCCTCTGCCTTGTTTACATTCTGCATTCTGCATTCCTTGTTCATAGTTCCATACCTCTGGCGTGCGCACCTCCAAACATGTTTATGTTTGAAGGTGCATCGCTCGTGGTACTGTTCATCACTGATGCGCCTAACTGTTGAATCACCCATTCAACAGTTACGCTTCACTGAGGACAGCTGTACTCCCGTGTAATGCTGCAGTGCCAGAATAAACTTCATACAAACTTACCTGAAGTCTCTCCTTCATTTCCTGGATCATCCTGATTTCGGCACACTTTACATTTGGCGACGAGCAGAGCAGCATTTTCACCAATTTTGTACGGATTTTCATTCATCGGCACTTCTGAAGGCTCCTTTTCCGCACCACTGCTTTCACGCTTTGACGGCGGCATCTGGAAGGTGACGAGCACTCCTCGCTGTCACGCCCCCTTCTTCTCCGGTCCTGTTCCGATCTTCGCTTCAATTTCGGCACAATTTTGAACTGTTGGGTCACTTTTGGGATCATACGTCACCGCCCTTGAAGCCCACCCTTAACGTGATGATGTCATCACGCAACGTAAGCGGCCATCTTGGATTCCTTTGTAACGTAAGTGGCCACTTTTAATTCACATCAAGGACACCTTCAACTCTAGTTTCTTCACGACGTCATTACGCTGCCACGTCTTGACAGCCATCTTTATTTTTTTTCTTCAACCCTCGATCGTTATATCCCACACGATCGGCACCTCAACTGCTTTTGGATTCTCATCACTGCTTTCCACAATTCCGATTGTTTTCCTCACACGATCGGTACCTCAACTACCCCATGATTTACATCACCACTTTCTACAATTTCTCAAGAAAAAATAAGGTATTTTCTTTCATTTGAATTACCTCTTTATGACACTTTTTGTTTACTTTGAGCCACTTTGTCTTTACTTGCTTTAACTTTATGAGACTTTTTGCTGCATATTCATACTTTAAAAAAAAATAAAACAGAGCATTATTCCTGCAAATAATATTTAACCTTTTTCGCAATTTCAAACATGGCTTCAAATCAACAAATTGTTCATTTGAATCAATTTCTTCCGGCTCCTGGTAAACCGAAAGAGTCATGGAAAATATGGTGTCGCAGCTTTAAAAGTTATTTAATTGCTATAGATGCAGAAGAATATTCACCTAAACGCAAATTAGCCATATTGTATAGTCATTTGGGCAGTGCGGGTCGTCAGGTATTTGATAATCTTCCAACCTCAATTCCACCTCCTGGAGTCGGTGATGGTTGGAATGTCTACACAGCTGCTATTCAGAGACTTAATAAGAAGTTTTTGGAACAACCCAATGTGATGCTGGAAAGATTTAACTTTATGAAGCCTAAACAAGACTCCAATGAGACAGTTGAAGAATTAATTTCAGTTCTCAGGAATTTGGCTGCAGATTGCAACTTTGGTGCCTCTCTTGACATGTACATCAGAGACCAGTTTGTGTACAGTTGCTTTCATAAAAAAATACAGGAGCGCATTCTGAGTTGCAGAGATCCCACATTATCAGAAGTTATCGAAAGGGACAAGAGTATTGAAAGATTCATCATTTCTTCAAAATGTATTTCAAGTGAAAATGTTTCACCTGTTAATCTTGTGCAAAATGATTCTGTAATCAATGCCATTGCTGTTAAAAACAAATTTATTAAGCCCTTTCCAAGAAGAACTAACACCGTCTGTTATAGGTGGGGTTCCAAATCACATCTTGGTAATAGTCCTATTTGTTTCGCTCTTGGTAAGAATTGTACAAATTGTCACAAAATGGGACATTTTCACACTGTTTACAGGAGCAAACAGATGGTTCAAGTTAGTTCAGTTTCTTCACAAGATCACCCTGATTGTAATCTCACTTCTCTTGGTTCCTCTTTACAGAGTTTTGACATTAATACTGTCGACTTAATCTCTCAAGATCTTCCACAAAAGATTGTCTTATCTATTGATTCTAGTGATGATTTACCCAACTCTGAACGTGCAAAAGATCCCATTTGTGAAGTTTTGATTGGCAATAAGTGTCTCAATATGATGGCAGATTCAGGCGCACCTGTAACCATCATTTCCGACACTTTGTTTGAAAACCATTGGTCTTCTTTTGTTGCCATACAATGCTTAGACATTATTCCTAAAGCCTACGGAGATAAAGACATAGATATGTTGGGTTTCTTCTTTTCAGATCTAACTTGTCTGGGTAAGTGCATTAATACCAAAATTTATGTTGCTATCACAGGAAAAAACCTCATTGGATGGCAAGATCTCGCCAAGATGGGTTTAAAACTGGTTCCTGGGTCAGAGAACCCCGTTCAAATTAATGAAGTTTCAATTTCCTCAATTTCAGAAGATTTTGAGTCACTCATTAATGAACTAATCTCAGAATTTCCTGAAGTTTTTAATACTTGCATAGGAAAAATCAAAAAATTCGAACATTTTATTAAACTCAAGCCTGGCGCAATACCTGTTGCACACAAACTAAGATCCATTCCATTAAGCGTGAGGGAGGATCTTAGAAAATTACTTGATAAGATGATTTCTGAAGAAATAATTGAACATACTGATTCTTCCCAATGGGTCAGTCCGATCGTCATTGTAAGAAAAAAGGATTCCAGTATCCGCCTGTGTGCTAATCTCCGCTCGCTTAATCAAAACATAATTGTTGATTGTCATCCCCTTCCCAAGATACAAGACCTTTTAACAGGCATAAGTGGTTCCACATATTTCACTTTACTTGACCTCCGCAGTGCCTATCATCAAATTCCCCTTTCATCTCAATCAACTGATCTAACCACTTTTATTACTCCTTTTGGAGCGTTTAAATATCTAAGGTTACTGTTTGGTCTGGCCTCTGCGGCCAGTGTTTTTCAAAAATGTATGGATTATTTGTTAAAAGACATTAATTTTGTTCAAGCATACCAAGATGACGTTTTGATTTTCTCAAAAAATAAGAGTGACCACATTCGCACCTTAAAAGAGGTTCTTTCCCGTTTCAAAGATGCTGGCATTACTTTAGGCAGGGATAAGTCTAAATTTTTAAAAACAGAAGTTGATTATCTAGGACACTCAATTTCTTCTACTGGCATCAAACCCATATTTTCTTGAACCCAGGCCATTTCAAATGTTTCAATTCACAAAGGCAAAGATACTTTGAAATCATTTTTAGGAATGACCGAATATTATTCGAGATTTATTCAAGGTTACTCTCAAATTGTCCAACCTTTACGTGTTCTCTTAAAGAAAAATTTTAAATTTGTTTGGTCTCCTGAAATTAGTGACGCTTTCAACCTCATCAAAAAGGTCATCAGTGAAGCCCCTGCATTGTCTTCTTTTACTCCAGGTGTCAAATGTTATATCTCTGTTGATGCCAGTCAACATGGTTTAGGCGCAGTACTTTGCCAGTGGATTGGTGTCAAAAAACATACCATAGGCTTCGCCTCCAGAGCTCTTTCTACTGCTGAAATGAACTACAGCACTATAGAAAGAGAAGCCCTTGCTTGCTCTTGGGCCGTTGAAAAATTTAAAAGTTTTATCTGGGGGTCTCATTTTAATCTTTTCAGTAACCACATACCCCTCCTACACTTACTCAATGGTAACGGCACTGGCAAAGCATCTGCAAGACTGGTTCATATTCTATCCAGACTACATGAATATAATTTTACAATTCAACATATTTCTGGTGGACATAATGTTAGGGCAGATTGTCTTTCTAGATTACCATTGGAAGACAATCTCTCTGACTCTAAATTCGATGATATAGAATGTGTGGTTGCTTCCACTGAAGATTCTTTCTTTACTTCCCTCACACTTTCGCAATTAGATTGGATTCAGGCATACGAAGATGACTCCACACTTCAAGCTGTCAAAAAATATGATAATTTCAGGATGGCCCAAAGAACGTTCTCTTCCTGCTCCTTTAAAATCTTACGCTCAGGTTTCTGATGACCTTTCCATTGTTAACAATGTCATTTTGCGAGGCGATCAATGTGTTGCTCCTACGTCCCTTCGCATCAAACTTTTTCAGAGTGAACATGAGGGCCATTTGGGTGTGGGTGCCACCTCAAGGAAATTAAAGGAACATTTTTGGTGGCCCGCTTTAGATAGAGATGTGACACAATGGATTGATAATTGTAATACCTGTTTACTTTCGGACAAACACTGGAAGACTACCAAACTTCCACTACATAGTGTACCTGTACCTGAAGAAGCCTGGTTCAAACTCGCCATTGACTTTGCTGGCCCTTTTGAATTGTTACCACATGACAAACGATACATTATTGCCCTCATTGATTACCACTATAAATGGGTAGATATTGATTTCTGTGACACACTCAATACCCTCTCAGTTATTAACTTTCTTACCAGAGTCTTCAAATATGAAGGGTCACCTATTGAAATCGTTACTGACAATGCTTCACATTTTTGTTCTTCTCTAATGCAAGATTTTTTAACTACACACGATATCAAGCATCTCAAGGTTGCTCTATACTCACCTTCTTCAAATGGCCTCATTGAAAAGATGAACAGATTTATTAAGGAAGGTGTACAGTCAGCTCTTGCTTGCAATCTTTCTGTTGAACCTTTTCTTAGAAAAAAAATCTGGTCATACCTCGTTACTCCACATACCACTACGGGCATTTCACCTTTCAGACGTCTCAAAAAAGAGATCCTAATGGAAACATTTGTCCCACTTGGATTAAACTTCTTAAGAAAAATGATAGCTCTTGCCTATCTTGCCAGGACAAACTTCTTTTAAAGAAAAATGTTCTTACACAACAAAATGTACAGAAGAAACATTTTGGTCCTTCTTACTCCTCTACTTCAGATGATTTCCAAATTGGAGATTGGGTTTTAATTAAAAACCCCAACAGAGTTATGAAGGGTGTCTCCAAATTTTCCTTGCCCACTCAGGTTCTTAAAACCTCCAAAGGTTCCCTCTTTTTAGATAAAAAGGGGTGGTGGAATAAGAGAGTTCTAGTCAAATTATTGCCTGAGCAGGCTAACAGAATTCTCACTTCTAAGCTTAACCTCGCAAATAACTATGACTGCTCACACTTTCCTGTAGGTACCTCATCTGATATTTCCACCAACCCTGTCCAGACAACCTCAACGGGCCAAGCCACCTCCACGTCTTCCTCAATCCAGGCAACCTCAACGGGCCAAGCCACCTCCACGTCTTCCTCACCTTCTGTTTCAGGGTCACATAGATAATTTCGCAATTGTTCAGTTCCCATAAGGTTTAAAGATTTTTATATGTCTTAATTTAACAATTTTGCTTCCACAGGTCTCCTCTTCGTTTTTTATGGAAAGGGAGATGATGTAAAGGGTTCTTCTCTTCTGTTACTTGAATATTGCTTCCTCTGTATTGCCTTAGTCTTTCTTCCATGTTCCTCTGCCTTGTTTACATTCTGCATTCTGTATTCCTTGTTCATGGTTCCATACCTCTGGCGTGCGCACCTCCAAACATGTTTATGTTTGAAGGTGCATCGCTTGTGGTACTGTTCATCACTGATGCGCCTAACTGTTGAATCACCAATTCAACAGTTAAGCTTCACTGAGGACAGCTGTACTCCCGTGTAATGCTGCAGTGCCAGAATAAACTTCATATAAACTTACGTGGAGTCTCTCCTTCATTTCCTGGATCATCCTGATTTCGGTACACTTTACAGTGGCTTTGCGTGGCCTTGTAAATATGGGCCAGCACACCGCGCCACCGAAGCGTAAAAAAAAGTGACTCTCCAAGGGCGGAGGACTTGTAAATATGCCCACTTGTTTAGGTCTCATCTAAGACAGTGCATTCACCTCCTCTTGCACAACCTTTTGTTTTCTAACAGAGGGTGTTAGAGACCGCCCATTTTGTATCATTGGCTGGCTTCATTGCCACTCTCATTTGCTTGCTTACTACTGGGCATCTGCCTTAAGCTTCCTTCTCCTTCATGTGTTTGCCCATGGATGCATTACGTATGTGCTTCCACTGCATATTTTTTAAGGCACTACCTTTTGTGTTTAGCAAATACAACAAGATGATAGACGGAGTGCTGAAACTTTTCAACCACTCACACCCAGTCAAGTTGCCCCTCTCCACCTCAATAACAAAAAAGCAACTCTATGACATGGACAACGCTGGCTGCCTCACAGGACTTTTTTTTCCACACCCACCGTTGTCCGTGTTGACGCCCACCTGCCCTTTATGGTGCCTCATACCCCACAAAAAAGTGCTACCATGCCACTGGCCAAATCATAGCAATTTCTTTCCCCACACCATGTGGTGTCCGTGTTACCCCCTACTTACCCTCTGTCCATTGTCTGTGTTGCCCTTCTCTACCCACCATAACAAAAAATGCTAAGACGTGGACAGCGCTGGCTGCGTCATATAACTTTTTCCCCCACAACCTTCGTTGTCCATGTTGATCCCCGCACAGCCCTCCATGTCGCCTCTCAGTCTGCTATGAATAAGTGCTATGATGCAGACACCACTGGCCACAGGATGGCACCTTTTTCCCCACACTCTGTGTTGTCCATGTTGCCCCATGCACCCTTCCTCCTTGCTGCTCATCCATACACCCTCCCCCGCTCCTTGTTGCTGCCGTCCCAACCCTTCCCACTCCAGCAGTTCATAAAAAGTACTATGACATGGCCAGCGCTGGACACATCATTTTTATTCACTTTTCAGCCATGCTGTGCAGCAGTCACACTGCTGTACAACGTGGCTAAAAAAACATTGATAATGCTAATACCTCTCATAGGCAAACCCAGTGCTTAATTTGTAAAATAGTAAGTGCCAGGGCTATGACCAGGAGGCCACTGCAGCTTGCACCACCTATCGCCCTTGTCATCGCTGCCAAAACAATTACTAACCATCTCTCTCGCATGTAAATGCGACAGTTCAGATTATTCCAGTTCCCCAAAGCTAAAGGAATGGCTGGGGAGGCAGGTATTAGCAATTTAAATGTATATTGTATTCCTAAACTACCGTTGTTCTGCTCATCTCTAAATTAGATGAGCAGCGCCACCATGTGGTGGACTGTTCTAAGTATGCTGTTGACAATTAGGTGCCGGTGCCGAGCACCGGAAACCAATTAAAAGCCGGTGCTTAGCACCGGAAAACCCCGGCTCAAATTAAGCACTGGCAAAACCTATTGACTTCTCCAATGCTGGTTTTATTTAGGAAGAATGTAACGTCTAAACAAAGAAATTCTGCCTTGAAAATGGGGTATATTGATCAAGATTTGTTTTCATAAGGGAACTGGTAATGGCAGAGTTATAGTTACAAAAAAAAACATAGTTAACACATTTATACATTTGAAAAAGACGAGATGTGTACTTCTGTTGGATATGCTGCATAGATAAACAAAAGAAAGAAAGATACATGCTGATATTCCTTGGCTTCTCCCCAAAGCAATCCCACAGCAATCAACCTGTAGGATATTAGTCTATACCCCTCCTCTGACCCCCTTGACAGGCTCGTAACCAAATGTGACAAAAGAGTAGGAAAGAAGAGGCTGCTCCCCTGCCAGCACAACTGTGGAACCAAAGTAAACATATAGGGGCATATGTATGAAGCCTATTTCCCGTTTGCAAACGGGCTGATTCTCAGAAGCGGCCCGTTTGCGAGCGAGAAAAAGCCTTTTGGGATGTATCATCCCAAAAGTCCCTTGCACAATAGGGAATCGCAAAATTTGCAACTCCCTATTCTGCGAATGCATTTAAGGAATCGTAAATTGCGATTTCTTAAATGCAATTCTTGAAGCACCCAAGTTGTGCGATTTTGCCTTTGGAAATCGCAAATTACCACCACCTTCAAGTTGGTGGTAAGTTACATTTCTTTGAAAATGCACTTTTGGCATTTTTCAAAAGTGCCATGTGGCGCACATACATGCCCTTAGGGCATGTATGTGCGCCACATGTGCACACATGCTCATTTCAGGGGGCAACAGGGTGTCCTTTTGACACCCTTGCACCCTTGAAATTGCATTTGCAATTTGTGAGTACCTAATGGGTATTTGCAAATTGCGAATGTCTTCCCATTCATTCCTATGGGCCTCTAGGCCCAAAGGAATGAATGGGAAGGTATTCCTTAATTGCGAATCGCAATTTGCGATTCACAATTAAGGAATACGTAGGAATCGCAATTAATATTGGGAATCCTACATACATTGCCTTTTGCGAGTCCTTAATAGCGATTCGCTAAAAATCGCTATTAAGGACTCGCAAAACGGATTTTTCATACATATGCCCTCTACAGTGCTAACTAATGCGTTTTGTCATTTATTGCACCCAAGTTGTTCAAATTTGCAGGCATCGCAGTACTTGAAAGATTTTGTGGCTAATCCGCGATTTGTTAAATCACGAAAATCTGGGGAGTGTGGCAAGATTGCGGGGGAAGGAGGAACCAAATAGGTTTACGGCCGGGAGAAACCTTTGATGAAGTAAGTGGGGCATAAGGGGGGGTCCTTTGACTAGTAGAACCTAAACTCTGACACTCCTAAAGAAATTCTTTTAACTGTTTGTTAACATAGTTTGACTATAATGTCCCCCTGCCTCTTTACCATCATGGAGCTCTAAATAGGACTTCACTAAGTAAGGAGAATGAGCAAAAATCACAATTTATATGCATAATGAGTGTAGCACATACAATATCTTGCTAATCTCAAGGCTAATACTTGCATACTGTGTACAACCTCGAGTATGCAGAGTATGTGGGACATTTTTAGAATAACTGTGATGGAGACTCACACTTTGTACTGCTTACACACTGGTCCTGCAGGATGTGAAATAATCACAGGGATAAACTGGAGTCATGTATAAGGATATACAGAGATATATGTAATGATGTTGTGTAGGAGTAATTATCTCTGTCTCTCCCATACCTACAGAGAAATGCGAACATAGAGATCAATGGGTAGGCATGTATTTCATGTATGAATATGGTGAATGGAAGTTTCACAATTGAATGCACACAAAGAGGAAACTAACTGGATCCTTGTGGAGCCCTGACGAAAGCCTACTAGCCCCGTGAGGCATTGGTGTGATGTCTGAAACATGTTGACCCAGGGATACAGAGGATACTAATTTCCTTAGTGCATCCCCACCTATTTTTAACTTTGAAAATAAAATTAACCCTCAGGACGCACTAGACTATTTTAAATCAAGGATCCCACCCAATAGCCAAAGAGCTGCCTTGGCTACCAACGTTGAGCCCGTCCAGATACACTGTGTATCTGGCTGAGGACTGTTTGATGATTCATGCAACTTGGGATCCCAGTGGATGAGAGTCCCTTTAATACTGACGCTTTGAGGGGCATCTCAACCCCGGTGCATGAGCTCAGCATTCGAGTCAGTTACAGCTCACTCCCTGACTCTAAAATGGCGGCAATATTAGGACATCGTGACCACTTCACTCGGATTGACACTGGGGGCACATGAGGGCACATCAACAACATCGTGAGTAGTTTTGCACACTCTCCTTCTAGCGAGATGTACAATGCTGAAAAATAACGGTCTGAGCTCATCTAAACGGCTCTGTCACTGCTCACTGCCTGACTTTAAAATGGCGTCCTTATGAAGACAAAGCTGCCCCTCCATACTGCCTCGGGCATTTTAGCCACGAAAAGAGCAGCACCTGGCGATGGCCATAGACAGAGGACTTGAACTATAAAAATAAACAAGGGTCCACAGCTGCACCCCAGCCAGGCTTGTTTCAGACAAAGACAACAGAAGAAGGACAGCTGCACCCTGTTCCGGTGGCGGCCATCCTGAAGCGGCACTGACCTGCCATAGAAGACTATGAAAGATTTGTTGAACTTTGGAAAGCTCCAGGAATTTCTTCTAACTTACTACCAGGCCAATTTCTTATTCCTATAAGGTTACTACCCTTACAATCACGGACATAAGAAAATCTGCTGCGTACTGACCCATACCTCTCCTATCGTGCCCAACCCTAGCCAACATGGTAGGCCTGACCACTACTGGGGTAAACTCTTACACCCTGGTTTACCCCCTAACCTCTCCAAAACCGCTACAAAAACCTTCAAGCACCTCACCCTAAAAAATCACCCTGAGACACTGATCTCTGACCTGCGTTTCTGTGCGGACAACGGCACAATCATCAACGACCTCCTTTTCTACTCCAGAAGAACCCCTCTTGGCGCAACTCCTTTGCGCACCTCCTCAATGTACGCACAACCAGAAACATTCCTTACGGCACTAAGCTCACTATAGCGCCCTCCGAAACCCTGCGAGCCGACCTCACCATCACCCTCTACAAAAGCGGCATTGTATTGATCCAAGCCTCACCCAAAAACCTCAATAAATTCGCTGACATTTTTACCTTCCTCAGAAACCATGTGCACAACACGGGCAGGGCGACCAACACCCGCCTTGACGATCCTCCGACCTACCTGCCTAGCATGACTAACCTCCCACAAACCACCCCTCTAAGGGTTTCCAACTCAGTGCCTCCTAACCCCTCTAGTTCGTCTTCCGGCCCTGCTAACACTACCGCCCCGAGACCCTTGGTCTCCTCCCCACTATCTCCCCATACTATCCCTGAGGTTTTGAACCCAGCTCACCCTAACCCCCCTAACTCATCTTCCGGCCTTACTAACGCAATCGACCCGAGACCCTTGGTCTCCTCCCTACTAGCTTCCCACCCTGATTCTGAGACCGGTACGCCTCCAATGACCCACGATACAGGTCAAGCCAGCCCTGCCAGCCCACAAACCACCCCTCCTATTGCCCCCAACACAGCCCATCCTAACCCTCCTAGCACCTCGACCACGCCCCCCCTTATATGGATATCGATACTCTGCACTCCAGAGCCGCCAAAATAATTCAAAGCATCCACTTCTCCATTCTGGATCTAACGAACCTCCTCCACCTTGCTGAACTCTCCTTCGCCACACTCAAGCCCCGGCTGAACTCCACCTCCACTCCTATCACAGAGCTCCCCAAACACCCACCACCTACATCCTTGAGGCACCTCCGCCTTCGTAAACATACCTGCCACCTAACGGAGGAGGAAACCCTAGCTCTCGTCCTCTCCTACAATCCTTCCCTCACCACACCAAATCCCCTAGACCTCACTGAAAAAGAAATCCTCGCCATTCTCCAGGACTACAATGCAGCCCCAGTTACCCCTGGCCTATCAGACGTGAGTGCCGAACATCCCATCTGCACGGTCGCTATCAACCCCTGCAGATCAGCTACCCTCCATAACAGAAGTGTGATTAGAAGCAATCTAGCGCCTGTACACCTGTCCGCCCCAACTCCCGACATTCCCTCCGACCCCTCCCTGACTGGTCTCTTAATTAATTGCCGCTCGGCAGTAAAACATGCCGCCGATATCGCTGCTCTCATCCTGAACAAAAATTTCGACCTAGCAATTCTAACAGAATCATGGCTAAACGATTCCTCATCCCCATGCCTAGACCTCTTAGTCCCTCCCAACTATAACATTGCTAGGCTGGACAGACAACATAGCAAGAAAGGAGGTGGCATCGCCTGCATCTACCGCTCCAACCTCCTTGTCACCGAACTCCTGGCGGATACCACCGACTCCTGCGAATACCTCGCCCTCTCTATTTCCAGTAACTCCACCCAACTGTGCAACCTGCACATCTTTTACCACCCCCCAGGCATGAATGACTCCTTCACTGACCACCTCATGGAAATTCTCACAGCAAAGAGCTCTTCCAACGCTAAAGACATTTTCCTTGGCGATCTCAACCTACACTGGAACGATCCCAAGGATCCTCATGTCAACGCCATTAAAGACCTCCTAGCCGATCAAGCCCTGACCCAATCTTGTTCACTCCCAACTCACTCGAAGGGGGCCATTCTTGACTGGATCATCTCTAAGGAAGCATCCATCAAGCTTATCTCTATAGACCCCTGTGACTGGTCTGACCACCACGCCATTGCCTTCCTACTACCTGGCACCCACAAGACAAGGACAACACAACCGGAGGTTACTAAACGCTGGATCAGAGACACCAAGAACCTGGACCACAAAGAACTCGAGGCTCGGTGCAAAGCTGACCTCCCCCCCCCCTCGCATATCACAACGGTTAGCGACCTCAACGATCACTACTCTGCAACTATGTCGAACATTCTGGATGACCTAGCCCCACTAAAACTAAAAAGAACACAAATCAAAGATAGAATCCCTTGGTTCACTGGATCCCTCAACAATGAGAGGAGATCCCTCCGTCAATCCGAAAGAATCTGGAGACAGCACCCTTCTGCCGCTCACCTAAAACTTCTCCGCCAGGCCAGAAATACATACAACAGGAACATCCTCAACTCAAAAAAGAATTCTTCAGATCTGAACTGGGGAACGCCCAGAACAGACCCCGCAAACTCTTCGAACTGGTCAAACACCAATCCAACAAACTGGCCAAAACACTGAAAGAAAACCCCAAGTCTCTAATATCATCCGAGGAATTCTCCTCGTTTTTGCGGACAAAACCAAAGCCCTAAGTTACGATCTTAGTTCCGCCTCATACTCTCTACCCCCCGACCTACCTCCGCCCTCCGCGCCGCCCCAACAGGCTTCACCTAAGAATCAAGCACACTGGACCGACTTCACACTCTACGACGAAGACTCCGTCTCCAAAATCCTATCCACCTTAAACCCGAACAACCATTTCAACGACCCGCTCCCTTCTAACTGCCTAGCTGCCGCCGCCCAATCCATTATTCCGAGCTGGACTGCAATAATTAACGCCTCTCTCCGGCAGGGATCAATTCCTGACTCTCTGAAAGTGGGCCAAGTCCTCCCCATTCTGAAAAAGCCGTCGCTGGATCCAGCCTCCCCTGACAACTTCAGACCTATTTCCAACATCCCTCTCTTAGCTAAGGTGCTGGAGAAATGTGTGCAACTGCAGCTAAGTCATCACATCAAAAACTTCCACCTACTCGATGACTTCCAATCTGGATTCAGACCGGGACACAGCACTGAAACCACCATGCTCCACATCGTCGATGATGCCCTCCAAGCCCTTGACCAAGGCAAAACTTGTCTCCTAATCCTCCTAGATCTATCATCGGCCTTCGACGCGGTCAACCATGGGAAGTTACTCGAACGCCTCAAACTCAGGATGGGACTAGATGGCTCTGTCCTAGAATGGTTCAGATCCTTCCTCCAAAACCGATCCCAGAGATTCCTAATTAACGGCAACCTGTCCGCTCCCTCATCGGTCACGGTTGGGGTCCCCCAAGGATCAACGTTGTCCCCCACCCTCTTCAACCTTTATCTGGAACCGCTTGCCGAAGTCCTACGCACCGCAAATATCTCCTACCATATGTACGCTGACGACACTCAGATCTACATAAAAATCTCTTCCCTCGAGGAGATTCTCTCCCTGAATGAGGCCCTGATGCTAACCGTCCAATGGCTCTCCTCCAATCAACTCAAACTCAACACAAAGAAAACAGAATTCCTTCTAATCTCCCTCCAAAAACCGACCCTGAGATTCAGATATGGATTAAGGCCATCACAGCCTTAAATTGTCCACCGACCATTGTGGATTCGGCCAAATCACTGGGAATAACCTTAGATTGCAACTTGAACATGCGGGACCACATTAACGCGATGGCCAAATCAGCCAGATTCCACCTGAGCTACCTATGGAAACTGAAACCCTTCCTTGACGCCCCGACCTAAAACTGGCAGTCCAAGCACTAGTCATTTCTAGACTGGAATATGGCTGTTCCACCCTCTCTGGTTTACCCAAGATCTCCCTAGCACCTTTAAAAGCCTGCCTCAATGCGGCCGCCAGATTACTTACCGGCACAAGGAAATTTGATCACATTTCTCCACACCTGAAAGCGCTGAACTGGCTTCCTCTCGAGGCAAGAATACAGCTTAAGTTAGCATGCATCACACACAAGGCCTTATACTCAAACTCCCTGCATACCTTGTACAGAAACTTGTGGTATCCGGAGGAACCAGAAACTCACGATCCGCCAGAGACCTCCTACTCCAGCCTGCACGCTTTAGGAAAAAAAAACTTATAATCGGGCTTTCGCTGGGGCTGCACCAAGAATATGGAACTCTCTCCCACCCGCCATCAGAAGAATCCCCTCTCTTGCACGTTTCAAAAAGGAGGCCAAATCCTTCCTCATGAGTAAATTCCTCGGCTAAACCCTACCATCAACCGCCACAGAGACCCTGATCAATTCACGGCTTTTGTCTCCCTCCGATGACCCCCACCCCACCAAGAAACCTGGGGCCTGTCCTCGGCAACTGTAATGAAAGCTGTACATTGTATCCCTCCATTCCCTCTTGTACTCAACACCTTGCCCCCTCCCATTTTATGGTATACTCTTGTGATTCCATGCCTCTTGTACAACTCTATGACTCTGTAAAGCGCTCTGATACCCTAACGGGTCACGTTCGCGCTCTATAAAACACAAAAATAATAAATAATAATAATAATACCATAGGGTGATCTTCTTGGGCTGGTATGGAGAGATAGACTAAGCACATTGTTGTTTTTGTAAGGCAGGAAAAAGCCAACTTTCTAAAAGGTCCATTTATAAAATTGTAATTTAAAATCAGACTTCACCATAAGTTAGGGTTTTTCATTACAATTCCAAAGACACCAAACACAGTCTGATTACCTTTTCCCTTTTGGAAAATACAGTTTATTAAATGTAATAAGGTAACTACAATGTTATCCCATGAGAGAGGTAGAACTTCACTACCAGGACATGTAAGACTTAAATGTACACGTCCTCCTTTTTAAATACATAGCGCCCAGCTCTCTGGGCTGTCCGGGGCCTACCCTAGGGGTGACGTATACGTATTAAAACAGAAGGTACGGGTCTGGCAAAAGGTTTATTTTGCCGGGTCAACACTGCACGCACAGGCTCCAATGGCAGCACAGAGACATGTTTTAAGTGCTATTTAAGTGTATGACACAATCAGTGCTGCAGGCCCATTAGTAGCATTTAATTTACAGGCCTTGAGCACAGGCAGTGCCGATTTCCTACGGACTTACAGGTAATTTAAATATGCCAATTGGGTATAAGCCAATTTCCCCATGTTTTAAGGAGTGAGCACAAACACTTTAGCACTGGTTAGCAGTGGTAAACTGAGCAGAATCCTAACACCATCAAAATTTAAGTCAGCAAAACAGGAGGATTGAAAGCAAAAAGTTAGGGGGAAACCAAACCATGGATGCCAGGTCTAACAGAGATAGTTAGGGGGGTTTAGGAAAGAGGAAAGGGTAACATTAAGGATTGGTTTGGGTTTTCTGGGTTCAGGGAAGGGTAGCCTTATGGTACAGCAAGGGGTTCAGGAAAGGGTATCATTAAGGGCTAGTACAGGTTTTTTAGGGTTCAAGGAATTGTAGCAGAGATAGTAGGGGAGTTTAGTGTGCAGTGAATAATAGCATTAATGGGTATTAAGGCTTTGCAGGGCTCAAGGGTTGACTGCCTGAGAAGCTGTGGGTTCGGTAGTATTAGAATAGCAGCTATTCTGATTTTTTGGGGCTAGCATGTGGATTTTGGTGCTAAATGCAACAAAGTCCCCAGGTTACAGTAAATACCGTATTGTTTTCCCTTGTTAAATTCCTGCAGGTGTAGCCTGCGGAAACTGAATGAATGTTGAGGGATTTAACACCCCTGATAATTACGGGGTGCAATAAATATCATCTAACTCAAAATTTCAGCCCAAGAGTTTTGGAAGGGTGTTAGAAATTGGGTTACTGGTTGACTGGGGTGTGAGCCCTGGTCAAGCAGCAACCACAATCCTAGTCAGAGTAAGGCACAAGCAAAGCCCTGTGCTCAACCCCCTGGTAGCTTGTCACAGAGCAGTCAGGCTTAACTAAAAGGCAATGTGTAAAGTATTTGTGCTACACTTCAAATAGTAAAACAGTGAAAACACCACACAAAAAGATCCCACTCAAGGTTAGAAAAATAGAGCTCAATTTAATAGATGAAACAAGACCAAAATGACAAAATATCCAATCAGTAGAACGGAGTTATGGATTTTTAAAGAATAAAATGTTAACTAGTGCCTAAGAGCATAAAATGCCATCCGGGGATATCTGGTCATGCTGGACAAGGTCAAAGTCAAAAGTTCAGGCTGACCGCGATGGAGTGCGGGTCGGCTAGAGTGACCCAGATTGGTCCCACTGAAGGTTTCTCTTCTCACGTTTTATAACAAGAGTCCCATTTGCATTGGAGAGGGCTGCAGGGAAGAAGGAGAGCCCTGCTGGTGGTGGTCGGCATGGTGCAAATAGCAGGCTGGGTGTCGCGGACAGGCGGACTTGAGCTTCGTTCTGGCAGTCCTCATAGGGTGATTGATGCTTGCTGTGCAAAGAGATGAGCTGGCACCGGCTTGCGCTGATTTTTAGTGGAGCGGCGTGAGTCCAGTGAAAACGGGCCCATTCCCAGTGGCGAAGAGCCCAACAGCTTGATTTAAATAGCCTGTGAGCCACACCAATGGTCCAGGACCTGTGAGGCACCACTCACTTGGGGGTCAGGAACTCACTGCAGCTGGGTCCAGGAGCTGTTTGGGGAGTCATTTATGTCCATGAGGCTCAGATCAAGAGACCAGCAGACTAGCTCTGGGGTCCTGGGTTAAAGATGAAGTTGCAGGTCCAGTTCTTCTTCCCCTGGCAAGAGGGCAACAGGTCAGCACAGCAGGGCAGCAGTTCCTTAAGAGCTGCAGTCCAGCCGAGTGGCAGTCCTTGTAGCAGCACAGCAGTCTTTCTTCCTAGCAAAGTATCTACAGATCCAGAAGTGTACTGAAAAGGTCCTTCTTTTATAACCTAGTGACATAGTTCTGGAAGGTGGGTAAAGCTTCTAGACAGTGGCTTTGAAGTGGATGGAATTCCCTGCCTCCTCTGTCCTTGCTCCAAGCTGGCTGTTGTGGCAATGCAGGGTCATTAGGCCCTTTGTATGAAGACAGAGCACAGACTATTCAGTTGTAAGTGATACTGTGCTCAGCTCCGCCCCCAATCCTGACAGCACGTGGCCCATCCAGGCACGCTTAAACCCTCTATTGTCGTGTAGTTTCTATATTACCTATACAGGATCTGCGCGTTTGGATAACATAAACTGTGGGATTGGTGGCAGACGGATTCCGTGCACCCCCGCCGGATACGTTAGCCTGTCTGTATTAGCTAGCTCACAGTGCCACTATAATCTCCTCTTATCGGGGAGAGAATAGTTCTTGGCAACCTCAGAACATGACAACTATGATCCCTCAGAATCGTGGAAACAATATACTTCCTTTCGCTCAGTCACTCGTGCTCACTTAGTTTGTCTCAGAGAGCTACACAGAATAAACAGGCTGGGCGTTTCAACAAGTATTTATTGAACAGTTGTTATTCTAGTGTAGACTATATGGGCTGCAACAACCATTAGACAGTAGCAGAGATATATGATTAGCAGTACTATGCAAGTAAAGGGATGGTATAGCTCTACCATCTTGCAGAAATCATGAATATATACAAGTACATAAAACACATGATAAAAAGTGCAACCTAAAAGTGCGTACTCCTAAGATGTCTCCCTAACTAGATGTACCTAAATGTACCTGGTATCTATGTAGGTGTTAGGCCAAGAATCCCTCTAGAATCTAGTCCACCCCATTACCTGAGAATGAGAGAATATGGGACCCCGTCCTGGTCTCGAGTTGGACACCCCGCGAGGGATGTTAGACCACTGCTTGCTTGAGCGTCTGCATGCAGAGACGTTTTAATGCATGGGCAAAGTGGGCTCTGGCCCAGGGCCCCAGCCTTTCAGGGGGCCCCCTGACTGAGTCAGCTCCGTTCTCCAGAGTTTTGCCCTAATGACCTTGAATATTTCTTAAACAGATTGTTTTAAATACTGTTTTCCTTTAATTTATTCTTTATGTACCTGATGTGTGTGAGTCTAGTACAGCCATTTTGCAGAGAAATGTTGTGTTTATGTTTCATGCAATATACATAAAGTTTCTTTTAGATCAAAACAAGGCCTAACATATAAGAAATGGGAGGGCGTCACAGAGATTATTTGCAGTAATATTGGTGAGCTGCTGCTGTGTTACAATATTGAAAACACACATAACTATCCCTGAATATTAAATGTAAACACATTTAGAGCCTTATTTATGAGAAGTGATGCATCGCTGTGTGAAAACAGGGATGCTCCACTTCTTAGTGCGCCCTCCTTGCGACATGATGGATGCATCATATTTACTGTATGACGCATCATGTCGCAAGGAGTTACAGATACGTCAGTATTTCTGACGTATCTGTGGGCGTAAAAGTGATGCATTGCTGGGTGTGTCTGAAAATAGACGCAACTCCAGCAATGTGTCCTTTCACATGGGGCAAGCCCCATGTGAAAGGGCCTGCATCAGTCTTACGCCTGCTGTGAGGCAGGTGTAAGATATTGACGCAATGGCGTCCTAGAAGTGGCGCACTGAGTTCTCATAGATTTCAATGCGCCACTTCTACCAGGCTTTTTGCGGGGAGCACCCATCTCTGCATACATTATACCTGGCGCAGGTATAATGTGGTGCAGGGGTTTACAAAGTGACGCATCTGCCTAGATGCGTCACTTTGTAAATAGGGCGCAACATGGCACATTTTTTACGCTGCCGGTGCATCACAAAAAGTGACGCACCGGCGGCATAAAAGTAAAGCAAGGCCTCATAAATAAGGCCCTTAGAATTTGGACAAGTGTTCCTTTGCACTGTCAGGGACCTAATGAAATGAAATAAAATAGTGTATTTAATAAAGCGCGCAGCTACTCAGACTAGAGTGTCCTGGCTCGTGACAGCTGGAGGAAAACGTGCGTAAAAGACCCATCAGTTATTAAAAAGCCAGGTTTTTAAGTTCTTCCTGAAAGAGAGTAGGTCTGTGGTTAGTCTCAGAGACTCAGGGAGTCTATTCCACAATTTTGCGCCTAGAAGGCCGAGGGATCTGCCTCCAGTGCGGGCATGGCATATTTTAGACACGATGGACAGGTTTGCATTGGAAGATCTTAGGGGTCTAGATGTTGTGTAGCGATTTACGCGCTTTAACGCGATTTAGGTAGCCGGCTCCTAAGCTGTGGAAAGCTTTAAAGAACATGGTCATCGCTTTGAAGTCGATCCGTTCTTTTATGAGAAGCCAGTGTAGAGACTTAAGAATAGGGGTCATACTAGATCTGGGTTTAGGTCTCAGGATGGCTCTGGCCGCCGTGTTTTATACCACTTGTAGGCACTGGATAAGGGATTTGGGAAGACAGAGGTACAAGCTGTTGACATAGTCAAGCTTTGATGTCACCAGAGCCTGCACCACGATCTTTCTGCTCTCAAGCGGTAACAGTGGCAGGAATTTTTTTAGCATCCGGAGTATGCCAAAGCAAGCGCCAGTTAGATTTTGGATTTGAAAGCGCATGGAGAGTGTCTTGTCTATGACAATTCCTAAGTTTTTGACTTTCTCCTTTTCCGCGGGCGGCAGATCTTTTGGCCGCCAAGAGCTCCAGTCAGGCGTTTCTGGATTACCAAAGAAAACAACTTCAGTTTTGTCAGGATTGCACTTCAGCTGATTGATCTTAAGCCACTTAAAAACCTTTGTGAGGCAAGACCTAATCATTGCCCCGTCAAAGTCGGTTCCTTTTTCACATGTAAAAATCAGCTGAGTGTCATCAGCATAGGAAACAATTTTGATGTCCTCTTCCTCTACCAGAAATGCAAGGGGGGATAGATATATATTAAAAAGGGTAGGGCTGAGAATGGAGCCCTGAGGGACACCTATATTCATGGCCGTAACCGGGGATGAGAAAGGGGGGGGCCAGATGTTCTGAGATCTATTTGCCAAGAAGGATGACATCCATGTTCAGGCGGTCCCCCCCAGGCCGATGTTAGCAAGTCTCTCCAGGAGCCTCTCATGTGGGACCGTATCGAAGGCCGCCAACAGATTGAGCAGTATCAGAACAGCCTTGCCTCCCTGGTCCAGCTTACCCTTGAGAAATTCAGTCACTTCCAGCAGAGCTGACTCTGTACTGTAGTTAGCCCTAAAACCGGATTGGGACTCATGAAGGAGCTCCCCATCTTCAATGTGTTTTTGGAGGGCCTTGTTTACATACTTCTCTAATACTTTGGAGAGGGCCGGAAGAAGGGAAATTGGCCTGTAGTTGGCAGGGTCCGTCCGTTTGGCTTTAGCCTTTATAATCAGTGGAAGAATCTTAGCATTCTTCCATAATTTCGGCGTATTACCTAAGGAGAGGGAAGCATTAAAGAGCAGGTTTACCGTGGGGTTTATGGTGGGAGCTAATAGTTTCAGGATATTCGCTGGACATGGGTCAGTAGGAGAGCCAGACTTAATGCTTTGGAGAAGGGTCAGTGACTCTTCAAGCTGAAACTCAGGGAAATCTAATAAAGATGGAGGATCCAAGAGGTGAAATTTGCTATAAGAACTAAGGTAGAAAGTCAGTTCTTCCTCTGAGATGTTAGTGAAGGCTTGTTGGATCACGGAGATCTTTTGTGGAAGTATTGAGCTATTTGCTTAGACCATTCTTCTGTGCATGGCCCTTCCTTTGTGCCGGCTTTCGGGGCGGTAAAGGATTTAACTATGTTAAAGATTTCCTTACTCTTATTTTGGGCATTTTCTATCTTGGTTTGAAAGAAGTTTTTCTTGGCTGCCTTCACGAGAATGTAATGAGCTTTTAAGGTGTCTTTATACACCTTCCTGTCCTCAGGTAGATAGGATTTACGCCATTTCCGTTCCATTTTTCTACAATTACTTTTGCTAGATCTGAGGGAATCGTTAAACCATGGAGCTGGTGGGGCCGACCTCTTTGAGGAGTGAGAAACAACCGGTACCGTTGCACCAATGTTGGTTCGGAGCCATGAATCTATTGAGAGGGCGTCCAAGTCGGGGCAGCCAGACAGCTCCGGTGAGGAACGACCGAGGGCGTCTGCTAACATCGGGATGGATATTTTATGGAACGTCCTGTAATTAGGGACCCTCTGCCCTGCGTTAGCCCGAGGGGCTATGGCAGAGTTGGGAATGATGAATTTTAATAGGAGGTGGTCAGACCAGGTAATGGGAAGAGGTAGGCTTACTGATATGTCAAAGTTGTGAAAGATTTGGTCTAGGGTATGGCCCTTCTCATGGGTGGCCGAAGAAATAGATGGAAACATGTTGCAGGCCTGCAGCGTCTCCAACAAGGAAGTTGTTTGAGGGTCTTTTCCATTGTCCATATGTATATTGAAATCTCCCAGAATAAGGTAGTTGTTGTATTTTAAGGCCCGGGAGGTGGTGGCTGCATAAAGCGTAGTAATACAATTTCCAATTGCACCGAGAGGTCTGTAAATCAGAAAACCAGCTATGCTATGATGGGGGGATAAGGTACAGCGGAAGCCTAAGGACTCTGTGCCCTCGATGTTTTCCATCAGGATGGGAGAGCAGTCTAGGTTCTTATTGTAAATTATGGCGACACCGCCCCCCTTCCCACTCGGTCGGTCCCTCCTAAGAATTTTATAATCCGTAGGGATGGCCAAAGTGATAGTAGGGTTGGAGGCTGCAGACAGCCAGGGCTCAGTGAGAAATAAAAGATCAGGCAGTTCGTCTAAACGTAGGTCATAAATGTGTGGTTCATGCTTTTGCATAGAGCGCCAATTTAAAAGGGTGGCCTTTATGTCCTCTGTTTTCTTATTGTTTTTACACTTACTGTTGCGTGGGAGGATCTTGGGTGCGAGTTTCCTGGGCTGGAGGAGAGACCAGTTGCACTTATTGCATCGAAAGTCTACCTCCAAGCTCAGATTAGCTGCTGTACACTGACATAATGGTAGCCGCCTAAGGCTAAGCAGTTTTCCCCTATTGTAATATAGTGGAAGAAACTCACCGGAGGGGAACTGGGCAGCATTGCCGGCGCCGAACGCCTCCGGGATGCTGACTGGTGCAGACAGGCGTGCCTTTGGCACGCCTGTGGCGCGCCGCCCGCTGCGTGCGTCCGTTTGCATTGGGAATATATAGGCTAATGCCTATGATGCAAACTGGATCGCTAATGCAGCTGAGGAAGCGGAAACTGCTGGGCGGAAGTGAGGAGCCAGATAGTAGCCCCAGCCCTCCGCACAATGGGCGTATCAGCCGCGGCAGACCACGACTGGAGGAAAAGCAAGATGCGAATCGGAGCAGCTAAGGAGGTGTAGGCAAGCAGAATCAAGTAAAGTGCAAGCGCGCATAGGTAGGAGAAATTGTTAAAAAGCACAGAGTAATTCAGCCACACATATACAATTTAAAAAGGTATTAATAAACCTAGTAGCAGGGCAGGAAACACTAAATCCTACCTCTGTCAGCTGCGCGCGTCCGTTTTCATCGGGAATATATAGGCTAATGCCTATGATGCAAACTGGATCGCTAACGCAGCTGAGGAAGCGGAAACTGCGTGGGAAACAGGGGCTCAAATTGGATCATAAATTCAAAGCTGTTCTGAACAGGGCCCCCAAAATATGTTTGGCCCAGGGCCCCCAAAATCCTTAAGATGTCCCTGTCTGCATGCAGGAACCTCAGCGTCTCTGGTGAGTGTGTCAGCCGGGAAGTCACGGTCTCCTCTATCTTCCTAAGCAAGATGTGCTGTATATTTACCCATAGGTCTCCCCAGGGGTCCTACCTTGCTGTGTTACTGTGTCGGCCTAAAGGATGACGTCGGGCCTGAACTTTATACAGAGATATTATACAGGAGATGGTAATCCTACTGTTAATCCTGCTGTGCTTCCAAGAAGCCTCATGCATAATGTATGAGAATCGAACCAAGGAAAAACCTGCGTTCTGAATGCAGTGTCATATCTAGGTAAAAGGTCAGTGCCTAAGAACCGTTATGTATGCAATGTAGGGAATGATGTAGGTGAAAGGTTGCGATGTTGCCTGCGCCTATATAGGGTACCTATATGGAATATAACACTATTGTGTGACTGTCTGGAAGGAATTCAGAAAATGTAACTGTCAGTTACAACCCATCATGTGGCTCAAGGGAGGCTACAGGCACAAAAAGGCTATGGGGAGGAAAATGGCAACTTTTTAAACGTGGCATTTTCAAAATTGTTATGAAAAATCCAATTTTACTATTAAAGAGGATTTATCATTATAATTTCAAAGACGCCAAACATGAACCGGTCATCTCTTCCCATTTGGAAATTAAACTCACAAAATGTTATAAGGCAACTCCAATGTTATCCCATGGGAGAGATAGGGCTGGTAGTAGTGAAAAACGAATTTTAGTGTTTTTCACTACCAGGACATGTAAAACTTAAATGTGCATGCCCTACTTTTTAAATACATTGCACTCTGCCCTCTGGGCTGTCCAGGGCCTACACAAGGGCTGTATTATATGTATTAAAAAGGAAGGTGTATGCCTGGCAAAAAGGTTACTTTGCCACTTCAAAATGGCAGTTTAAAACTGCACACACAGTCTCTGCAGTGGCAGGTGTGTGACATGTTTAAAGGGCTACCTAAGTGGGTGGCACATTTTCGTGCGGTAGGCCCACTAGTAGCATTTAATTTAAAGACTCTGGGTACATGTAGTGACACTTTACTAGGGACCTACAAATAAATTAAGCACAAGCATTTTAGCACTGGTTAGCAGGGGTAAAGTTCACAGAATCCTATGGCCAACAAAAATGAATTCTGCAAAAAGGGCCAAAGTCCAACAAAGGGTCAATTTTCATGTTATTAATTTGAAATCTACCAAGATTGAACAAAGGACTGAAAACAGCACAACAACTGGCACAGGTTAAGTTGAGTATCTCAAACCTAGTATTGCCACTGTGAAGCACCATAACTTACACACGCACCATATGTGATTGGCTGGGAGCTCAACTGCTGGGAAAACACCCATCTTATAAACCACACTACACTAACTCTCTCAGACCAGGGATGGTCATTAAACACCTGAGAGACATAGATTTTTATGATTAAATCCACAACCACAGACCCACACAGGCAGGAAGAAGCACTAGAAGGTCAAGTAAATGGCAGAGATCCACCATACAAAACACATAGCATAAATGAACCAAACATAACACACTATGAAGATGATCAGATTCACAGAAAGACATGACGAATATGTGAAGAGCAAATTTAGTGGCCCAGTAAGGTCTGGGCATCCATCAATAGATTGTGAGTTTGGCTTGGAGATCTCTACCTTCACGCCGTCAACTTCTACAGTGTCAATGTTCTAATTTGGAGATAAATCTAGATATCAGCAGTCTCAAGAACGTAGCTAGTGCTGAGGTCTTCTGTCCATTTGCTGACAAGATTTCCTTAATCACCAATATCCTTTGTTTAAGATGGCCACGTGACTTAGTTTTTCTATGCTTTAAGACTATTGTTAGTTACTCGCACGCAGAGATGAAGTTAGCCAAAGCAGGTAGCATGAACCCTACACATCTCCTCCCCTAGGCATCCTATAAGGGCTTCAGGATTTGCATCGTAATATGCCTGGTTTTCGAAATTTGCTAATGAATCCCCTTCTGTCTCATGGCAACTATTCCTGGGCTCCATCTGAAAAGAGATCAAAATAGCAGATGGAGAGACACGTAAAGAACACCTACATTAAAAAAATGCACCTGGTAACTTCCAAGCTTTTCCGCGAAGCCGCCTTGTTGTACCAAGCAGTTGATTTCAGATGCTAATTTGATTGACTTAATGAGATGTTCAGAAGAATCAGTAGACTTAAAGAAAATACATTTACCTGTTTACTCTAGTGTGGTCCTGGATCGAAGGAGCGGTGCTGAGAACAGAACATTTCAAATGTGCGAGGAGCATCTCAAACAGGAATTACTGTTGATAGAACAGCGTAGCAAGTAGAGATCATGGGTTGCAAACATGAAAGTGGAAACAATAGCACATTTTAGAGCTGCGTTTTGAAACGTATTTACATTATATATACTTGTAATTTGGAGCACAAGAGTTCTAAATGATTTACTCAGAATATCACAATTTTTGTGTCAATTGCAGAGAGTGGAATCGTGGGACAGTATGTTGCATAGTGGAGTATGACTTTTTTGTTCTAATTGGCACACCCACGGTGGGTGCATCATATACATAGATAGTCATTTGCCCGATTATCAATAAAGATATGTTTAGCCCTTTGCAGAGGCCTGCATGAACACTAAGGGGCCGATGTACTAACATTTTGCATCATGTATACACCACTTTTTTACTTTTGTTACTTGTGATTTACAAAGCCACGCAAATCAGATTTGAGTGGCATTGCATGGGCTTTTTCCCAAAAAGGAACGCAAGGCAGCACATAATGCTGCCTTGTGATACTTTGCGTTAGGGAGGTGTTCCATGGGTAGACCATGGGCATTCCCATGCATCCACCGATAGATTTTGGTGCGCCCCCAGAGTTACTAAAGCTGGTAAACCTGGGAAGCTGGTGTAACGAGGAGTAACGTTTATTTCTCCCCGTTAGTTTTCTTTCTAAGTTTGCATGCCTTTATGGACTGTTTTTGTGCAGGATGGTATCCTGTCTGTTACCATGGTGCAAGGGTGCCTGCATTGGCGCTAGGCTGCACACCGTGTGCCAGCAGTAGGAGATAGCAGAAATACGCTATATCTTAGTATGTATAGTGCTTTTTTGCTGTCTCCCTTTCACGCAACACAATTACACTTTGCTTGCTGTCCCAAGTTATCTAAAATGTAAGTAAGTATACCCCCAAGTGCCTTTCCAATGCAGTATAAAGCAGACAGACATTGGTTTCTGTGTGAATTGGCCTCTTATTGTAGGTGTGTCGCTATCTTTCTCCATCTTTTAGGGAGTGTATAAAGACCGGAAGATTTCATTTTCTTGGGCAATACTTCTACAGTCAACATTTGCCCTAACTTCATATCACCTTGGGAACAGTGGACACCCCCATTTCTTCAACATGAATGTTAGACTTGAATTTTTTAGCGGGTTTTCCCACAGATTTTTTGCTTTTGGCCTCCTGTTTTTGACCAATTTTTCATTCGTTTTAGGACTCTGGGCACTTTACTACTGCTATTCAGTGCTAAAGTGCATAGGCTCTCCATGTAAATTGTGTTTGTGGATTGATGTTTCCATGATTGCCATATTTGATTTACTAATAAGTCCCTAGTAATGTGCACAGGTGTGCCCAGGGCCTGTAAATCAAATGCTACTAGTGAGCCTGCAGTACTGATTGTGCTACCCACACAGTGTCTGCACGCAGTTTTACTGCCAGATCGACATAGCAAGGGCACCCACTTCCCAGGCCTTAACCTTCCCTTTTCTTACATGTAAGACACCCCCCCAAGGAAGGCCCAAGATACCCCTCTGGGCAGGGTGCCGTATATGTGAATGGTAGGATATGTACTGGTGTGTGTTACATGTCCTGATAGTGAAATACTGTGCATTTCTTTTTCACTGTTGAAAGGCTATCTCTCCCCTAAGTTAACATGGGAGCTGCCTTGTAACACTTTTACAAATGTAGCTGGCCAGGCGGATCTGACAGAAAAGTGGAGTTTAGTATGCCTGAACTCAGAATTTAAAAATACATCATTTAGTAAAGATGATTTTTATATTATGTGTTTGAAAATACCACTTTTAAAAAGTGGGTATTTTCTTGTCTAACCATCTATGTACCTCTGCCTGTTGTGTATTTGTTATCTGGGGTTTAGACTAACAGGGGCTGTTTTGTGCATTCACACTAGACAGACATAAGGGGGGGTTGAGGTGTGTCCTGCCTTTCCTGGGTGACTCATAGCCAGGCTGAATAGACCTGGCTGCATTTAGAGTAGTGGGAGAAGTTGTTGCTCGCACCTGAATGGACTGTGTCTGTCTTCTTCTATGCTGTCTCCACCCCCTGGATGAGCCTGGCCTTAGCCAGGCAGAACAGGATTATGTATGCCAGTGGAACTTTGTGCCAACTTCAAAAGGAAATGTGGTATAAATATTGGGGCCCTGACCACAGAACTTTAGATTACTGCTGGACTAAGGAACCCACCAGGAAGAAGAGCCGGAAGAGCTGTGAGGCGAGACTACCACTTTGCTGCGAGCTTTGCTGGATTGTCCTGCAGTTGCAGCTTCTGTCTTGGGCAGGGAAAGGACTGGACTGTTCTTTTTGCAACCTAAGTATCTCCAAGGGCTGATGTAGAGCTTGCCTTCTGTTGGAAGTCTGAGGGAGGGAAATCAAAGACTTCAACATCTTCTGGGCACCGCCTCTGTGTTTCAGTGACCACAGAGGGAAACCGCGGTCCGACGCCGTCACCCAGACCGCTGGCCGTTCTGTTACCTGTAGGCACTGCAGAGGGCACTGCCGCACTTCGCACCTCTGTTATGTTTCAAACAGGTACCCCCATATAGGCTCAGGTAGTAACCAGACCTTTCACCTATATTTCCCCTTCCATTACACTACATAACGGTTCTTGGTACTGACCTTTTACCTAGTTACGGTACTGATTAAATGACGTGGGGTTTTCTCTGAAAACTAGCCTCATTCATTATGCATGAGGATTCTTGGAATCTCAGCAGGACTACCATCTCCTGCATAATACATTCCTTCTGACATCCTAGTCCGACATGACAAAGCAAGGTAGATCCCCTGAGGGTACCACTTTGGGTATATAAACACCATATCTTTGCTGAGGCAGGGAGAGGAGAAAAAGGACTTCCATGCTGACACACTGACGAAAGAGGCTGAGGTTCCTGCACGCAGACACTCCAGGCTCGCAGTGGTCTGACATACCTCGCTGGGTGTCCATCTCGAGACCAAGACGGGGCCCCACAGTCTCTCACTTCAGGTAATGGGGTTGGCTTCAGCCTAGGGGGATTCTTGGCTCAACACCTACATACATGCTACGTACACATAGGTACATCTAGTTAGGATTGCATCGTAGGAGTACGCATTTTATTGTCATGCATTTTTATACCTGCCAGTATTCATTGTTTTAGTACTATGGTAGGAATCTACCATCCTTTTACTCTATTGGTGTTTACAATCATTTATATCTGTTTCTGTCTTATGGTTGTCTCAGCACACCTATTTTACACTAGAATGACGCTGGTTCAATAAATGCTTATTGAAAACATCCCCACCGTTTTATGAAGTGCACCTCTCTGAGACAAAGTGAGCATGAGTGACTGAGCGAAAAGTACTGTACTGTTTCCACGATCCCTGATGGGACGGAGTTGTCATGTTCGATAGTTGCCAAGAACTATTCTCTCCGTGGTAAGAGGAGTTTACAGTGGCACTGTGAGCTAGTTGGTATACAGGCGAATATACCCAGTGGGGGTTCCTGGAATCAGTCTGGACACCTATCCCACAGTCTATGTTGTCTAAACGCACAGAACCTATATAGGTTTATAGGAACTACATGACATGACACCCAACGTTGGTTTGGTACTTATTTAACGGTCAAATCTGAGTAGTTTAGTCGTGCTATTCTCAGAGACCCCTACTCACACTTTATCCAGAGACGTCTGGAATGGGAAGGGAACAATCCGCCACAGCTGATCCTATGTATTGGCTGTAGGTTTATTCAAGCTTGAAGGACAAATAGTTCCCTGTTGTGCATAAAACCTTATCTCAGTTTCCTTGAAACTTTTTCTTGAGAACTTTTTCAACAATGACTGAAGAAGAAGACGCTGCACCAGCATTAACTGCGAACGCAGTAGAGGAAAGAGAGCAGTAAGGTGAAATTAACATTTCAGAAAATGTCAGAACTGCCCTTACTTTAAAATTAACAGACTATGGAGTCACAGCTAGGGGTGGGACAGTAACTTTCGTGATTGAGGCACACGAGTCATACAGAACAGAGGTATTCTATTTATGGGTTAAATTCCCACCAGCGGATGCACGCACAAATACATTTCTTTCTTACACTGAAGATGAAACACCAAATGAATACTGTCCATATGAGGACATTGAAGTTCCGTTCACCTACCAGGAGCACATAAACTGGTTTAAAGGCGCCCTCCCACATGCAAAAGAAAAAGTGAGACTCGGTCCACTCGGAAGAGATGGAGCAACTTGGCCAGTCCTAGCGGCTTACACGCCACATCCAGACATTGACACAATGCCAGTAGGAGACTTACGTCCACTTCATAAAGAAATAATAAAGCTTTATAGAAATCTGACACAGTTCGTGATGAGATCACTCACACTTCAGCCAACAAGGGCTACCCCTACAGGACAAATTCAGTGATCTACAACTAAAATAACTCCACAAACGCTACACGCAGCTATGGGTAAAATGCCTACTAGACGTGAGCAAATGCCATTCTGGATAGCTCAGAAAATAACACAGTTAGAGGCAGTGATTCCACACACAAGCCCACAAGAAAAACACAGAATGCTGACAATCTGCTTGCCAATGGGGATAGCTCCCCAGATAGGGGATTGTACCTCCTGGGGTACAGTTTTCGCTGCCATATATACCAGAGCTCATGGTATCCCTTCAATAGCCGTAATACCAGATGTATTAAGACAGATGCAAAATGAGTCTGAGGCTGAACCTGCTCTGAACTTAGGGATGAAATTGTTAGGAAATTTTGCCCAGGTATCAACTATTATATTAACAAACATAAAAGGGGAGGCATCAGCAGTGGCAATATGCCAACGCCTGAGGGATTTCACTCCTTTACAACAGGAGCGTGAATTACCTAAAAGTATTGAAGATACCTATGCCGAATTAGGTAGAGATAGTTTGGGAGCTAGAGCAACAAAATCTCAACTCATGGGTGGTCCTGAAAAAGAGAACACCAAGCAAGCACCTGATTCTTCCAAGAAGAAATGGGATAATAATAAAAATAAAAGAATAGAGAAAATAGGTCACAATCCAGGGGTGGGTCTCCTAGACAGGAGCCCTCCGAAAGGAGGTACAACCTTAGGAATAGAGATAGCATTAAAAAACCTGACAGGTATCAGGATACTGATACACATTCCTCTCGTTCCTTTCAGGGTTCATCAAAAAACTCAGAGAGGGAAGGACGGTCAGAACACAGACAAGAAGAGTGTACAACGTCCAGAGACACGCAGTGCGCTTCAGACTATACTTCCAAAAAAGAAGAGAAACCAAAATCAAAACCTCAATTTAAAAAGAAGAAAGTAGCAGGTCTTAAAGTTAGACATGCCCAGAATTCTGAGGATTCAAATTCTGAATGGGGAATGTGCTCTGACGATGCTATACAGTGCAGCAGAAGTAACAATAGCTCGCCAGAACCTGATGGAATTTCTGGTGACAGCAGAGTTGAATGTACATATAAGTTACATGAAATAACACTCCAAATGGAGGGGGACAAACCTGGAAAAGTTAAAGGTCTCTTTTGGGAAAACCTGACTTATAGATATGACATCCTTTTGGCTGAAAAAGATTGGCCACCTGAAATTGTTATGGAGTGCCCAAGGGGAGAAACAATCATTTTACGGGCTTTTTCTGACCTCGTTCCAGTATACTTAAAACGTTCATACGTGCAGGAGTGGGTGGAAGCACTTGCTCCAGCATTATATCGCAACCATGTTGGATGGGATTCTGAGTCACCTCACCATGTAATCCCCGTAAAAACGAATCCAACTCCACAGAGACAGTACCCAATAAAACGATGCGAAAAAACAGGTCAAGAAGATCTTTGATCAACTTGAATACCAGGGTGTAATTGAAACTTGCACCTCTTCAATGAATAATCCTGTGTTTCCTGTAATGAAACCCAATAACTCATACCGTCTAGTTTTAGACTACAGACATCTGAATACATGCACTAAAACATTTGCAGTACAGAATGCACACAGTGCGGCATTAATAAATAACATTGTGCGGAAAAAATACAAAACACTGGATATCTCAAATGGATTTTTCTGCCAGAATATAGCGCCTGAAAGCAGATATTTGACAGCATTCTCAGCGCTCAGTTCTCAGGGTCAATTCTGTTGACTCCCCCAAGGGTATAAGAATAGCCCTTGGTTGTTCTCAGCTAGGGTAACAGAGTTACTTCAGAATTTAGATGAAGAGGCATTGTCCTATGTAGATGATATTTATCTGACGAATGATGATTTAATGGATGATTTGACCAGGGTGATCAACATTATTTTGGGGTTCGCCTCTGAGGGCTACAAATTCAATTTCAAAAATCGAAAATAGCCCACCTCAATGTCCTATTTTTGGGATATAAGCTTTTAAGTGAAGGAAAAAGCCTGGCAGCTAACTTTTTAGAAAAGCGTGCGTTGCTCCAACCTCCTAAATCGTTGAAAAACTTACAATCCATATTGGGATTCTTAAATTTTGGCAGAGCTTACATTTTTGATTACGCAGAAAAAGTAAAACCTTTCTACGATTTAATCATACCTGATTTTTCAAATAGACATTGGACACAGGAACACACAAATATACTTCGTTCCTTACAAGCTGACATGATAGCTTTAAAACACCTACACACACGTGTAAATACCACAAATTTGGCGATCCGTGTTATAGCGGGTCAATCCGGATATACTTACCTACCCTTCACTGAAGGCTAAACAGTACCTATAGCATATAAATCAAACTTGTACACAAACGCGGAAATGCGTTTTGCTTCCACAGAAAATGTTCTGACAGAAATACAGACTGCTGTAGTGAGAGAAAGAGCACTGGCTCAGGGGAAACGAATAATTGTCATAACTCCGGTACCGGCCTTAGAGGGTGTCACAAAATAAGCGTTCCAAATGCTAAAGCTTTACATCCAAGATGGATACAATGGGCTAATTATCTCACTGCAACAGATGTAGATTACAAATTGGACTCTACACTTTAAAAGCAAGCATTCCTGCAATATGTACAAGAATATCCTCTCCCGAATGAAATAATGCCTCTGGATCAGTATGAATATATTATTTACACTGACGGATCTGCTCAGCCGGCCATAGGAAGTAAACAACAATACAGCGCCGAATTTGCGATTGTGAAGGGCTGTATGCAGGAAGGCAAGTTCCATCCTAGCAGTACGAAGACAAAGCCTCTAGGAGACTGCATGGCACAGCTGGCTGAATTAAATGCACTGTTACTGGCACTAATAAATATGGATCGAGAATTCCCCACACTGATTGTGTGCGATTAATTTTACTGTGTCTTGTCATACTATGAATACCTTCACTACTGGGGTCAGAACGGGTTTAAAGACTCAAAAGGTTGTACAATTCAGCATAAATTGCTATGGTAACAGGTAGCTGAGTTCAAAACCTAACTACAGAGAGCTCACGTGATACACATGCAGAGTCATCAACGTGATGGCGTTCACGTTGAAGGTAATTAATTGGCTGATGAAGCCGCAAAAGGGGCAGTACGAACTGCTGCCGTAGCTGCAATCACGCGTTCTAGAATGAGAATAGACGGAGAAATAATGGTAGCTGTCATTGCTTCACGCAAAAACAGCTCAGCTATACCAAAGAAATTTCCACTCAAGTACTTCTACAAGTTAGATGAAAATAACATTCTGTATGCTCAAATTCCAGGAGTGGGGGATAGAGTAATACCAAACATGGATCGCAGATTAGGCTTAATACTAGCTGCACACGAGGGGCTGAGTTCTGCACACGCAGGAGTTACCGCGACAGTTTCTTTACTGAAACAATGCAATTGGTGGCCTGGACTAACTAAACAGATGAAGAATTTTGTCTTAAAGTGCGATCTGTGGGCACTGCACTCCGAACTGCCTCACTTCACCCCGCCGCCTTGGTCTCACCAACGACGACAGTGCAAGCTGACATCGCCACCACTGTCTGTACTGTGGTTTGGGGCACCGCTCGTAAGTTACACAACGTACCGCCCTGTCCCACACTGCAGTCTTAGCCCACCTATGCCAGACCCAACGACTCCAGATCCTCAACTGGCACCGTGGCTTGCACCGTGGTCTGTCAGCACCACGACGAGCACTGCCCCACTTTGCAGCACAACCCTGGTCTCATCGATGCCACTGGACAACCGCCACTGAGCCGCTGCCTGCACACGACCCGAGGGCACTGCACGCCGCACCACTCTGCTTCACACCGCAGCCCCGCCGCCTGCCACAGCCGGCCCACACCGCAGCGGTCGGCCAGAATAAAAAGGTACTGTTTTGAGGATCTTCTGACACCGCAGCTGGCCCACACCGCCACGGTCAGCTGGAACCGTTCGATTTGGGTGTTCACAACACTGTGATACTCCCGGATGGGGCTACCAACTTCAAGGAACTGTATATAAAGTCTGTTTTTGCATCATTTGCATTTTGATCACTGTATGTTAGATTTTTTTTGGTTTGGTCTTGTTTTACACAGATAAATATTGGATATTTTTCTAAAACTGGTGTGGAGTCCTTTTATAGTGTTTTCACTGTATTACTGTTTAAGCGCAAATACTTTACACACTGCCTCAGACATAAGCGTGACTGCTCACGCCAAGCTACCAAGGGGGTGAGCAGGGGTTATTTTAGACGTGTAACTCCCTTATCCTGAATAGAGTGGTGGATTCTGCCTGGCTTAGGTGCATACCCTAGGAAGCCAGAAAACCCATTTCTAACAATGTATGAGGGGCCGCAAGTGTAGGGCTGCATGATGTTAGCAAGTAGATACTGGCATTGAGGCCCCTTCTGTTCAAAGCCACCATGCTTCCTTTAAAAGGCCAGAAATTAATACTGCACCACCTACTGGATATTTCTCATCTGCACCCTTTCCTCAGTGCTGCATGAATGCACAGCGATGATTCATTACTGGCAGGGGCCTTGCTCCCTGTAAATAAGGGCATGATCATACCGCACAAACAGCTGTTTTCGTGGGGTGGGTGGAGTGATTGTCTAACTAGAACCCATATCTAATCCTCAGGGTCAGAAACTAAGCCACTACACAGCATCTCTGCCTAAGTGGCATCATGCAGTGAGGATGCCAGAAGTCACGTGCCCACTTTTACAAAGTCCCTTAACTACTAGGCCTTGAAACTACTACCAATCAAGGGTTTGATTTAAAGTTTCACGGAGGGGGTATTCCATCACAAACCTAATGGATATCTCTGCCTCTGCCTTGTGCATTATTATATTCAGAATATCCATCCTGTTTGGACAGAGTGTATGCCCACCAAACAGTAAATCAGGCCCTAAGCCACTATTTTTTGTGAACTAATTATGGCTCAGTGTAGCACTGACGTTGTTCCATAATTCTTTTACTCCTAAATTTACTCTAAGCTACATAAATTGAATAAATGGGGAAGAGCGAATGGAATATCTTACTTGATAAATGTTATTTGTCTTTTGGCGTTCTTTAAATTGGGCACACCAGTATGATAATGGTGATCTTCCTACTAAATGTGTAATCACTTTCAGTTCAGCTAATTTAGCTGGTAAGTTACTTTAAAGTGACTAATGAAGGATAAAGTTGTGAGAGTCATTTAATGAGTTTAGGATCACGTCCAAAGACACATTCCTCTCTAAGTTTTCTGTCTAACTAAAAATAATGCAGCACACTAATTAGCATAATTTTCTGAGAAGAGTGCAATAAACTTATCCTGCTGTAATAATTCACTTGCTATTTCTTGCCTCATTTACTTGTTAGAGTGTCTGGCTCGTTAGATGTATAAAGCTAATGCAAAACAATTTTACTGTCAGCTTGTAAATGCTTTTCTTTTCAGAAACATATGTAAACGCACTGAATTACAAAATTCTACTTCCACATCATTTTCAAAGTAATTGTTGATTTTACATAGTTGCCACAGCTTTCACCATGTACTGGGTGATTTGTAAATGCCAACACAAATATTTCTATTATCTAATTGATCAAAGTTGTTGAAAGTGTTGCAAATGTTTTATAGTGCACTAGCAGACACCATGCAAATATTCACGCAGTAAAAAGGTGACATTTTTGCCCAGATTGTGTTAATATCACAAATTAATGTACTTTTGTCAGGAAACGAAACAGCTTATATAGTTAAAAGTAATAAAGTTAAAAGTAATTCAAACAGGGAAGAACAATTATGCTTTGTTAATAATAAATATTGCTGTTTTATAATTGAAGCTTTATAATTAAAGCAATAAAAAAAAAAATTATTAAGAGAGGCACTATTGTTAATGAGGCAATTGTATCTCTTAGTGTCTCTCTTAACGGCCCATACTATTAAATCATAAAGTGCCTTAAGTTGAGCCATTTCATAATAAATATAAAATGTACTACACTGTTCAGGGGCCATGTTCCCTATCCAGTGCTTAATTTAAGCCGGTGGAATCTGGTGCTCAACACGGCACTTAATTGTCAACACCGGTGCTTGTGAGAGTCTGTCACAAGGTGGCACTGTCTGGCTAATTTAGAGACGACCCCAAAAACAGGTAATTATTAATTTAATCTACATTAAAAATGACTATTACCTGCCGCACAAGTCATTCTCATAGCTTTGGGATGAAATAGTCTGAATTCTCACACTTACAGAAGTGTGATGGTTATGGTTAGTGTTGAAAAGTGGATCATTAGTAGTGGTAAAAATGCATCTACGAGTGCCAATAAGGCCACTAACACAGTCTAGGGCTCAGAATAGGTCTCAGAACATTATTCCTATGCTCAACCCTTGGTAGCTTGGCTGTGAGCAGGCAGGCTTAACTTCAGAGATAGGTATGTAAAGCATTTAAAAACGCCAACTCAGAAAATAATTAAGACACAACACACAATAAAAACCCAACATCAATTTATAAAAAAAGGAATTACTTTTAGATTTAAAATAACACCAAAACTAAAAATATCCAATGTAGGGAACCGAAGATACAAATTTTTAAAGATTTTGCTCTACATAGCACACAGAAACCTATAGGACCTATTGGGACATCAGGCTGCACGAGACCGGGACAAAGTCAAAGTTTCAGCCCTGCGCGGCTACCCCTTGTGGTAGGCCTCGGTCAAAGTTTTTATCTCCTGACTACAAAACCTTTCTGGAGCTTTTTTTTCAGAGGGTTCTCGAAGCTCTTCACCAGTCTGGATTTGGTGAGGGTTCGCTGGCTTGCCTTGCAGCGAGCTTACAGTCAAACCTATGGAAGACAGACCTCCGGAGCTTTCCAGCAGGATAAACCTGAGATCCAGGCCAGCTCGCAGTTGAAGGTGGGTGGCTTGACTCTGGCGGTTGATCCAGTCACCTCTTCTACCTTCGGAGCTTTTTCTCCCGGGGTCACTTGCTGCTCTTCACCAGGCAGGATTCGGTGAGGGTTTTGACCAGCTCCCGGCCAAACTCTGGAAGTCGGACCTCCGGAGCTTTTCAGTGGGACAAACCTGGAGGGCAGGCCTGCTCATGGTTGAGGGTCGGTCTTGGCTATTTACTCTTTTAACAGACCTAACCCAGTCCATATATTCCGGTGGTGAAGACAATACCCATTTTAAGCACATTTATTTTCTTGCCAGTAATATTAAGGCAAATAGCAAGTGTGCATGCCTTTTTTAAGGTTTGGCCATAGCCCAACACCTGGTAAGACCCCGAAAATCACAAGTGCAAGGCTTACCTTGATTTCTTTACCCAAGGTTTCAGAGATGATCTTACCAACTTCTTGCCAGAAGACCTGGATCGGAGGGCACTGCCGAAACATGTATACATCATCTGCTTTTCCCATGGAACACTTTAGGCAGGCTTTGATTTCTCCGCCTCCCAGCTTATTTAGCCTTTTTGGTGTCGAATACACCCTGTGAACTATAAATACATAGTTTCTTCTGAGAGGAAGCTTTTATTAGCGACCACAAAGTAAGCATCGATACTTGCTTACTCTGTCGTCTGCATGTCCCTCCTCCAGATCTCCTCCAGCAGCATAGAAGTCTCGTCCTCGCCTTTCACCATCATCCAGTACCACTTGGAAACTTCTTTGTATTAAAAGGGGGACCCCTGCAGTTTATCTTCCCACTCTTTATTTCCTTTCCCATCTTTGCCTAGGCCATGTGACCAACTTGATAGTTGGCAATACTTAAATTTAGATAGTCTTTGATTCGTGAATGCAGACAGGAACTCCCATGAGACTATTTTATTTTCTTGAATAGTTTGTCCCCATTTATGTATTTCTGCCTCCATTAATGGAACAGCTAGTTTGTCCTGTAAGCAATTTGGGGTCCCTGGTGAGTTCCATATAGGCGCAAACGTGCTATACTAAGGTATCCTCATAGTTTGTGTAATCTGATACCAAAGCTCACACGCGGCTTTTAAGATCTTTCATTTAACTTTGTTGAATAACTTTGGATGCTCAAAGTTAAAAAGAAAAGAATCACCACCATATGGAAGATTTTTTGTCATGGCTTGGATTCTACAGGGGAAAGAGGTGAAATTAGACAAGAGAGAGCTTATATTTTTTAACTAGAAGGCCAGCAGTATAGATGGAAGTCGGGCCCAGCAATGCCTCTTTCTATTTTTGACCTTCGGAGTTTCTTCCAGTCAATCCTCGCTTTCATTACATAACCAAATGAAACTTGTTATTTCTCCTTGTAGTTTTTTGATTGATTTTAAATTAAATCAGAAAGGGACCCTGTTAAAGATGAAGGTGACATTTGGCAGAATTCACATGTTTGCCAAATTAGATCCACCTAAATTTGAGAGTGGAAGACAGTCCCAAGATATTAACAAAATTCTAGTCTCGCTCCTTTTCTTCTCTAGGTTACTCGGTCCATCTTAGACAGGTCCTGTACCACCTGGATCCCCAAATATCGTATTTCTTGTTTTATAAGGGAGCTATTCAGTTGTCTATTCCATGACATGAGCTCAGTCTTTTGCTGATTAATTTGATAACCGGAAACTCTTCAAAAATCAGATATAGTTTGCAGAAACATTGGGAGAGAACTGTCAAAGTCCTGTGTGAATCCCATCAAATCATCTGCATATAGTGCCACTTTTTTCGACCAGCCATTACATTCGAATGGAAGAATTTCCTGATTTGCCTTTATTTTATTTTAGTGGCTCAATATAAATATCGAAGAGCAGGGGAGATAAGGGTCACCCCTGTCTTGTCCCTCTCTCTATATTAATCGTTTTGGTCAGGTTCCCGTTCACTATTATCCTGGCTGTTGGTTTCCTGCATATTGAACTAATTGCTTTAGCGAAGTTCTCACCCAGACCAAATTTTTGGATAATTTGATGTAAAAATGGCCTTTGCGACGTCAAATGTGAGGACTGTTAATGGCAGTTTATTCACAATAGCCATGTCTACCGCGCCTATCAAATCGTGTGTTAATTCATGCAGCTGTCGACCTTTGATTAACTATATCTTGAGAATTTATCTTCCAGATCTTCTATCTTACATCTTGTCTCCTTATGCATTTTTGCTGCCAAGCTTATTACCCTACACCTAATATAGGCCTTATATGCATCTCATAATATGTGTTTAGACGCTGTAGTGTTATGTAGCTAAAACAAATTCCAATGTGTCGTTTTTCAACTGTTTTATTACTGTTGAATCTAATAATGTTCTGTTAAACGTCCACCTACTAGGGGTTGACACCTTATCACCCTATCATCGTCTTAATATGCCTTCTCATTTTTGGTGAATTTACTATTTTCCTCTTAGAAGATCTGTCTGTACTTGGATTCAGTAACACATTAAAATCGCCTCAAAGTATTATTGGTACTTTAATCTCCAAAAGCTGAGAATACAGCGCTTGAAGAGGTGCAGGGTCGTCAATATTTGGCCGGTAGTACCCCACAAGAGCAAACCACACACTCTGAATGTTTATATTGGCTACCACCCAGCGTCCCCAGAATCCACCTTACACTCACTTATAATGGCTTCAATAGATTTTTTAATCAATATGGCCACTCCCTTTGTGCAACAAGATTGATAATTATATACTGACTTCTCAATCCACTCTTGTTTTACCAAGATACCTTTTCCACTCATTCTGCATTAAGTGGGTCTCTTGTAACATTATAATATCATAATCGGCTTGTTTCAAATATTGAAGAATTCTTCTCCTTCCGCTGTCTACCCTAAGACCATGACATTCCATGTTAAAACCTTAAGTACAATTTGTTATGTCAGACATTTTGTCTTGGAAGGAGCTATCATCATGCTTTTCTCATACCTCCACCGCTTTGCTCTAACTTTCTGTAATCGAGGACTTTTCTTTTTTGTTTTCTGTCCCACATACTCCCCACCCAGTGAATTTCTAACCAAAGTATAACCTTGAGTGCCCAGTGAAAGTTTGGAACTTTAGTTCCCACAATCCACTAGAACAGAGCCCTTACAAATCCACTGGAGTCACTCATTCTTGGTGGTGATGGTCCAGGTGAGCTCTGTTAACCTGTAGATTGCAGGGAGTCCACTCTTTAGTCCTTTTGAAGCCAGGTAGGTCCACACGGCTGTAGTTCCAGTTTGTGCAGCAGGTGCAGTCAGAGTGCACAGTCTGGTTGGTGCAAATCAAACTTCCAGCATGGACCCTTCTTCTTCTTTGAGTTTCAGGCAGCAGATCTTAGAGGCTCTGCCCCTCTAAGATACTTATTCAGTGTTCCCTGGGTCAAGCAGGAGGGCACTTCTTTTAAATGAGCTGCAGGGCAACACCCCAGGGTATCACCATTTCCTCCCAAGTGTGGCACTATGGTCTCCCAGAAGGCAACTATTCTTCCAAATTTCAATATGGCTAAAGCTTCAGCAGAGACGCAAAAACTAGCTAATTCAACCTCCAGTGTTGTAGTGAGCCTCAGCAAGGCCTACCAGTGCTTAGGGGTTCTCCCTTCTCTGCACAGAGTCCTCAGACACTTAGGAAGAAGTTGGCACAGAAACTGGAAATAGAAAAGACAGAGTTTATTAAACCTCATGAGGTGGAGCTAACATTCGCACATCACCCTTCAGTAATGCATGAAGTAGCACACTGAATGGAAGGATCCTGGTCCTTTTATACCCACACAGGGGCTCAAATGAAGGCGGTACTAACACAAATGCTGGTTTTAGGCACATATAAGGTCATACAGAGAATGCACAGTCGACAAGTGGGTGGAGCTAACAGTTTCTACTTTTAGTAGACACATCCTGACATTTATAAACTCGGAACAGCTGCAAGCTCAACTGAGCATGTGCAAAGCAAGAGGAACTAAATATAACTTGTCTCTAGGCAGATTTCAAGAGCAGTTGACAGGAAGGTAGGACAGAGCACATGGCGAGCACATGGTAGCACATGGCAGCCAAAATGGCTGCCAGAAATACAAAATGGATTCCACAAAGCGGACAATTTAGCCTCTAAATACAGGCTGTCTTCAGCTAATGCTTAACTTAAATGCTGCCAAATTACAACAGACGACCCTTTCAGCATTGGCTGAAGACATTCGTTTATCTGGGGTAATCTAGATATTCATCCCGTACATCTATTAACATTATTTCGGCCACCTCTTTATTCAACATTTGTTGGGCCTTTGTTTCAGCAATGTTCCCTCTGGCAGGTATACAAGCAGAAATGCAAATGGAGCAAAGCATTGGACCACATTGGATACATACACAGCATGTAAAAAATATTATAATTATTACACACAGGATAGTCAGTAGCTTCCAGCCCCAAGCAGAAACAAGAGTCCAAAACCATCCAGCAAAAGTCCAAGTTCCAGTCTCTGGATGAATTTCTGCAGCAATCTTATGCAATTTTGATATTGCGTCATATACTGAAGGTGAGTGATCTGGTATGAATACACAACAGCTGCTACCGATGATGCGACATGCACCACCTCGATCAGCCAAAATCACGTCTAGCACCATCCTATTCTGGAGTGCTACAATCCTTGCAATCTGTAGTTCCTCTGTAATGTTCCCAAGTGCCATAGCTGTCTGATTAGTAACAGCTTCCACAACACGAGTCAGTCGCCTAATCTTCCTGCTATTTAATGCAGCACCCACAAAGAAAAATAAGCCCAAGTTGAAATCAACATATTGTTGTAGGGTAGTGTCGGTTTGGTCAACTTCATCCATACTTATTGTCCTCTTATTTCTGCTTTTGGAAATGTCATTGTACAGTTTAAAATCACGGTGATACAATGCAGGTGCCAGAAACACAGGGGGCAACAGAAAAGATACATAGCAGATTCCTGACCACCCAACAGGTAATTGATAATATCCGTTATTTCCACACACAAAATACGTGTTATGCGAGGCTGTGAAAGTGCTCTTATTGGCACCTTCAATGGTCAGGATTACAGTACACTCGCTCCTCCCCACTGGAATTCTTCCAACACTACAAATACACAAGTCTGCTTTAGCTTTTGTCACAGAAATCACAAAAGGTCCAATGTTCTTTATTATTCTCACATTTGTGAAAACATATGGTGTTGAAATATTGTCCGGTTGATACTCTTCCCATTCCCATTTAGTCCCTTTGGCTTGTGGATAACCTTCTTTATTTTGATAACACACTTTATTAAGTTGAAAAATAATCCCACCTACTGAAGGCTTTCCATATGCAAACAAGAGCGCATACCAAGCTTGACAAGAACCATTGTGAGAAAATGGAAGAGGAATAAAAGGTGTTCCTCCTTTCTTTTGATGTGCAGGTATCATCCCACACACCCAACAGTTGGTAGTATTCGTAGCATTGTGAGTATGGTGCAACATCTGGATAAAAGTATTGTTCAGGTAAGATTGTCGATGCTTTTGCTCATGGTAAGGAAGAGTAAAGTAGTGGTGTTCCACGGGTACTGTCGTAGTGGCAACAAAAAGCTGTCGAACAGGAGCCACCTTCTCGATGTACCACGTAATTGCTGCCATAGCCACCATAGCAACAACAAACCCTACAGCACAAATGATTTGTTTTTTCATTTTAGCAGCAGTAATGATTGATCTTTCTGAAAACTTGTTGAAAACAGTCGTTGGAGCTCTTCTCCCTGGGCAGCCGCTGATTTCTTCACCATGGGCCAAAGTAGGTGTCACTACACTAATACAGGGCTGATCCCCTCCCCTTGCCACAATGGCTCTCCGTTTCACTAACCCAGGGTGGTAGCTCAACCAGTCTTTTTCAAAACTGCAGATCCTTTCCTCGGTCTCAATTGATATCTGGATACTCCAGTGATCGTGTGGTCCGGGAAGACTTCCGCAGATTCGTCAGGTGAGATAGCTTGGCCTTTCTCCGTCTCCAGAATCTCTCGATGGTCGGTCAACACAGCAGGTTCCACCAAGGCAGGCGACACACGTTTGCAGTGTGTGCTGTGGATCCAATTCTTTCTGTTTGTCACTCGAACTGCTGTCCTTGTCGCAAGGAGCACCTGCTCTGGTCCTCGCCACCTTGGCTCCAAGCTGTTCGATCTGTCAAAGACCTTGACCATTACATGGTCACCAGGACGGAGTTCGTGGGCCTCACCTGTAGATCTGTCAGGAAGAGCTTCTCGAACCTGTTGATGAATAGAAATCAAACTGTCAGTTAACTGTGCCAAATAATCATTCATCAGAACACAAGGAACATCATGTATGGGGCGTGGCTTAGGAATTCCCCAAATGTTCATTGGTCTCCCAAACACCACCTCATAGGGGGTAAGACCTGATCGTGAATGTGGCACCGATCTTATGGACAACAATGCCAAAGGTAGGGCATCTGGCCACTTTAGAGACGTGGAAGCCAGTATTTTCGCCAACTTTGTTTTTAGAGTAGCGTTATACCTCTCCACCAATCCTGCTGATTGCGGGTGGAAAACTGTATGGAATTTCTGTTTGATCCCTAATCCTTTCAGGACATGCTCAACAACTTGCCCAATAAAATGAGGTCCATTGTCACTCCACAAAAGTTTACAAACACCGTATCTAGGGAAAAACTCCTTTAGAAGCACCTTTGCTGTGGTGAGAGCAGTATTATCCTTCGTAGGGTATGCCTCTATCCATTTGCTAAAGGCACATACCACCACTAGGACATATTTCAGATTATTGCAGCGTTCGAGTTGGATGTAATCCATCTGCAAAACTTCAAAAGGTGCGGTTGGTGTAGCAAACCCTCCTGTAGGAGTTCGTGTCCCTTTTCCAGGATTATACTGCCAACAGATCAAACAGGACTGTACTACCCTTTTGGCTGTGCTAGCAATTTCAGGATGCTCCCAAACTTGTGTAAGCAATTTAGTTATTGCTAGAGCTCCAACATGTGCCAGCCCATGTGCCATTTGAACCATAGGTTGTAAATAGGCCGCAGGCAATTTCCACTTATTCATTTCTTTGTTACGCCAACAACCCTCATCATCTAATATTCCTTCTTTAGACCATTGCTCAAGCTCTTCCACAGAAGCAGATCTCTGTATATCCAATACTTCCTCTCTAGCATCATGCCAACGCTCAGCTTGTGATTTCACTACGTACATGGGTGTAGTGCTTCGCTGCATCGCAGTCTCACGGGCTACGCGGTCTGCAAAGGCATTGCCTTGTCCTATTTTGTCAGTCACTTTCTTGTGTGCGCTACACTTCATAATAGCAACTTTCTTTGGGTATGTAAGTGCAGTCAAGAGATTATGCACTAACTCTCCGTGCATTATCTGCATCCCATGGGATGTAAGAAAGCCTCTTTCCTTCCAGAGTAGGCCAAAATCATGAACCACTCCAAAAGCATAGCGGCTATCCGTGTAAATGTTCACACACAAGTCAGTGCTAAGCTCACACGCTCGTGTCAAAGCTATTAGTTCAGCTGCTTGAGCTGACTTCTGAGGTATGCGAGCTGTTTCCACTACTGTCTCAAGCGTGGTAATTGCATAAGCAGCTGAAGTCGTGCCATCTGGTAACTTCAAACAGGACCCATCAACCCACAGTTCCCCATCTACATCTGGAAGGGGCGTATCTTGCAAATCGATGCGACCCTTTGTCTGTTCCTCAGTAAGGAATATACAATCGTGAGGCTCCTTTGACTGAGACTGAGTCGCAGGATATGGCAACAAAGTGGCTGGGTTCAGTGTCGCACATCTTTTCAAGGTAATATGAGGTGCTAGCAGTGTCAATTCGTATCCTGTCAAACGAGCACTAGTTAAGTGCTGAGTCTTAGTCTGATTCAAAAGGGCATCTACTGCATGGGGTACTAGCACCAACAGTTTGTGTGACAAAACTATCCCTTCACTCTGACGTATGGACACAGCCGTCGCTGCAACTGAACGGAAACACCCAGGCAATGCACGAGCAACAGGGTCAAGAACTGCAGAAAGGTATGCACAAGGACGCTGTTTGTCCCCGTGTGTCTGTACTAAAACTGACAATGCACATCCTTCTTTCTCATGTACATAGAGTGTAAAAGCCTTCGTGTAATCTGGTGTGCCTAACACTGGTGCAGAGCAAAGAGCTTGTCTCAACTGACAAAAAGCATTTTGACATTCATCTGTCCATGGAAGGGGGATCGGAGTGTTTTTAGTCAAAAGTGCTAGCAAGGGTTTAACAATGTGTGAAAAACCCAATATCCATTGCCTGCAAAACGAAGTCAGACCAATGAATGCACGGACATCTTTCTGCGTGGAAGGTACTGGGGTGTCTAAAATTGCTTGAATGCGATCTGGTGTCAGTGCACGGCCCTCCTTAGACAGAAGGTGTCCTAAATAGGTCACCTTCGGTCTACAATATTGCAATTTCTTTCGTGATACTTTATGGTGGTGTGTAGCAAGAAAAGAAAGCAAAGACAAAGTGCATTTCTCACACTGCTCAGGTGTATCGGCTGCCAACAAGATGTCATCGACATATTGTATGAGAGCCACTCCTTTAGGCAAGGTAAAGGAATCAAGCTGTCTCTTCAATGCTTGACTGTAAATACTAGGACTCTCAGTATAGCCTTGAGGAACTCTACAAAATCTGTATGATCTATTATTCAAAGTGAAACCGAACAAATATCGGCTATCAGGATGAATAGGAATCGAGAAGAAAGCGTTCTTCAGATCAATTACAGAAAATGTAGTTGCTGTTGGAGGGACCAGGGTAAGCAATGTCGTTATGTCAGAGACTACAGGGTACTGTGGTACTACAATCTTGTTGACTTCTCTCAAATCGATAATAAATCTATAAATCCTAGTGTCAGTATCTTTTTTCAAAATGGGAAGAATCGGACTATTGCAAATATTGTAAGGAACTTCTTCCACAACCCCCACCTTAATTAAATCATGTACAATACGTGTGAGTGCTTCTTCTCCTTCTCGAGAAATTTTATACTGAGGCAGTCTTGGCAATAAAGCGCCCTCCTTGACACTAATATGTACTGGTGGAATAACCATTTGCCCTACATCAGTATCCGAAGTAGCCCACAAAGTACTAGGGAGTGAGGCTAGTGCAATGTCCTCTTTAACAATACAAGATCTCTCAATCATAGGGTAGTTGTCATTCAAAATAACCCGTACTCCTTCCGGAGAACACCTTATCGTAGCCCTGAAATATTTAAGCATATCAAGACCCACAATATTGTCTGGTGTGTTTGGAGAAAGCAAAAACGGACATGGAGCAGTAAACTTATCAATATCAAATGCAAGTGGTTGTGACAATGGGCTAAGGGAAGGTGTTCCATCGAAACCTATCGATGTAATGGTTAAGCCAGACAGGGGAGCCCTTGGAACCAATTGTTTAGACAAGGCGCTACGAGTAGCTCCTGTATCAACCAGAAACTGATCAGTAGAACCCAAAACATGTGCTGTAACATAGGGACCCCTCTGATCTACTGGAACTTCAACTGATTCCTTACCCCATCCTAGGCAATCCTATGCATAAGCAGAATCTTGAAAATCAGAGGGCGCATAGTCAGACATTTGATATTGGTTCCTTCTATCAAAAGTGTTAAACCCATTCTGCCCACGTGTATTAGCATCAAACCGAGCACGATCATTCGCGCTTCCTCTAGGCCCTTGATATCCTGAACGATTTCTCATTTGTCCCCGACCACGTAGATTCTGCTGAGCACGCAGCACTGGACAATCAGAAAGCCAATGTCCAAATTGTTTGCAGTACGCACACTGATCAACAGACAAATTCGAACGGGCAGAGGAAGGAAAGGACGAACCATAAGATCCACGTCCACCTCTATCATTATCTCTAGAAGGCGGACCATAAGCTTGAGCCAACATAACCTTTGTTTTCAACTCTTTAGACTTTTTGTCCTCATTACCTTTGGCTTCTAATTCTTGCCGCTCATAATACTGGGCCATAGTTAAAAGAGAAACCGGAGAAGATGTAGTCCATGAACTCTCACTGGCCTTTAAGCGACTAGCTATTCCTGGCAAAAGGTTTGCGACATATTTATCGACAAACAGATGCCTACCCGTGTCATCTGTCAATGACTGGCCACTAAAATCGTGAAATGCTTCTTCAAAGCGTGTGAAGAAGTCAGAAACTGATTCATCTACCTTTTGCTTGCAAGACGCTAGCACTGTCCAATCTATCTTTTTAGGGGGAATGATCGTCTTTAACTTAACTAATATAGCTGCCGGAAGATTTAAAATTAACTGACACGGTTTCTGTGCAGGTTCTCTATCTTCATCTAACCGCTCTAAATCTTTCCACAATGCTCCAAATGTCGCATTATCATCTATTTTGCGCACAGTTCTCCACATATCAGGTGGTAATATTAATCCAAAAACAAATCAATATCCGACAAAGTCATAGTACAAGAGCTGATTGCACCCTCAACTTCCTCATAAAAGGCTGCTGGATTCTTTCGCGGGTCAGGCAATGCATTTTTAAGGGCCATAACATCTGCTCTATTCCAAGGAGTGTAAACCCAATTATAAATAAAGTACCCTTTCGCATTAAGAGAAGTCTTATCATCCTCTGTACCCGTTCCTTTAGGAGGAACATATAAAGGCGCGGCTTCCCGCATGGGTTTCACATGAATTACAGCATTCTTATCTGTTTCAGGAGTAGAAGTTTGTGCCATGCTGATCTGAGATGCTAGTGCAGCTGCTTCTGCTGCCTTTTTCTCCTCTTGCAAACGGGCTGCTTCAACACGCAGTTTAACCAAGCGTCTGATTGTGTCAGCCACCTGGGAGAAGACAAAAAGACCGTCACGTAATCGTTTACAATCAGTTGCTACATCATCGGGCTCCATTTCTACCGAATACTTCCTAAATCGTTCAATAACCTCTGCAGCAAATGTATCGGTAAAATATATTTGCTCCCTTTCCTGCCATCCTTTTATACTATCTAAAAGTTCAGAAGCACTGGTAGTACTACGAACGGCTTTACGCGCAGTAGATCTGATGTCAGATGCACGCTCAGCAGATAACATGGAACGAGTTTCTCGAGCTTTGTCCTGGTCTGAAAAAGAGTCCTCATCTGACTCATGAGGAGCAGAAGAAAAAATATACGGAGGTGGAGAACGATCTAATAACAAGAAATCATCTTGCGGTTTATTAAGGATAGGATAAAGGGGCTGCCTAACAGCGTATTGGCCAGTCACCTGTAAATGGCGTTCCCTATCTTCCCTCTCTTTAATTTCTCATCTCCTTGTTTTTTAACTCTAATGCTTTCGCATAAATGGTCTTTCGCTGTTCTTTGTCAATCAAGGCTTGCTCACGCTTCATTCGCTCACGCTTCATTCGCTCACGCACTTCTTTCTCCCACATTCGCACACAATCAAACATATCTTGCCTAGTCTTTCGTTTAAACATACATTGTTCCACATACTGAATTTTTCGCAAATCAAATGACCCATACATAGGCCAACGCAACTCAGGATCTTTACTAGTATATTTGTTCCATAACGTGCAGTACATTATAGAAGAAATACCATACTTAATATACATATCCCTATTAGGCGTCCCCTCCGGGGGCTGGTTGTGCTTCGTCAAGTCTCAAATTGGTACCACTACAAAAGCAACACATCCTACGAAGTGTGCTGAAAACAGGCATGCCAAAAAATAGTGCAAAAGATGCAGTATTATAATCAAAGTAGCGCTTAAGGTACTTTTCGTACGTTGCGCTGTTCAAACAATTTTAAATAGAGAAAATTCTCCTCATTACCTGCCTATATGTATTGCAATACATATATAATTACAAAACAGATTCCAAAATAGGCCAATCATACAAACAAAGCCACAGTAAGTGTTACTAAAACTACCTTACCAATCAAAGGCATCAAACCAACAGCAAGTGCCGCAAAACGGCTCTTACCAATCAAATGGTGTCCAGGTTCCAACTGCCAAGTTCTCAAATCGACCAAATGGTCACTGCACGGCGAATCAACAGAAGAGATCTCAGTCAAGGACCGGCGCCGCCGGGATGGTCAGATCAGAAAGAAAGGAAAAACGCCGTGGGTGCCAAGACTCTGGTCTCCTCAGGCAGCGATCGCGTCCAAAAGCGAGATTCCAATCCTTCGTCGCGACCAGTCCTTCGGGCATCCGAGTCGCTGATGAGTCCCACGTTGGAAGCGCCAATTTGTTGTAGTGAGCCTCAGCAAGGCCTACCAGTGCTTAGGGGTTCTCCCTTCTCTGCACAGAGTCCTCAGACACTTAGGAAGAAGTTGGCACAGAAACTGGAAATAGAAAAGACAGAGTTTATTAAACCTCATGAGGTGGAGCTAACATTCGCACATCACCCTTCAGTAATGCATGAAGTAGCACACTGAATGGAAGGATCCTGGTCCTTTTATACCCACACAGGGGCTCAAATGAAGGCGGTACTAACACAAATGCTGGTTTTAGGCACATATAAGGTCATACAGAGAATGCACAGTCGACAAGTGGGTGGAGCTAACAGTTTCTACTTTTAGTAGACACATCCTGACATTTATAAACTCGGAACAGCTGCAAGCTCAACTGAGCATGTGCAAAGCAAGAGGAACTAAATATAACTTGTCTCTAGGCAGATTTCAAGAGCAGTTGACAGGAAGGTAGGACAGAGCACATGGCGAGCACATGGTAGCACATGGCAGCCAAAATGGCTGCCAGAAATACAAAATGGATTCCACAAAGCGGACAATTTAGCCTCTAAATACAGGCTGTCTTCAGCTAATGCTTAACTTAAATGCTGCCAAATTACAACACCAGGATGGCTCTTCTCCATGGTCTCCCTCCCCCTGGCATCTGCACATTACTTCCTTAAGCCTTCCATCTGGCTGGGTGCAAAGGATAGGGGTGTAGGTGGGCCTGGATTCTTCTGCCTGTCCGCTCCTTACTTTTAAGCTCATGGTTTTCGACTCCTCCTCCTTGCTCTGGCATTTCTATGCAGCAGAACCCTCTCCTCCCATAACGGCTCATCACCACAGGTGCCACTTATCACTTCATTAAAGCAGCCTGGCTAATCCACTTAACTCTGATCAATCAGAGCAGACCACTGGCAGGCTGAATTTTGGCTTACAGACAAGAAAGTCCCATAACTTCTTATCTGTACATTCTAGGATAAATTCAACAACAGCATGTTGGATTTATCAATACCATTTTCCTAAGTCCTTGATTAATATTTTTTTGTGGTCCCTCGCCAGAGTTAATAATTAATAACTTATTGCAATATTGACCAATGTGGCTGGGGATCAGCAATGGGGAAAATGAACTGGGCAATTTCCCCAACACCAAGGTTTATAAAACATCTTTCAAAAGGACCCTGCCTATATCTACAGGACCCCCAACACCAGGAACACCTATGGGAGACTTAAGGGGTTCTGAATGTGTCAAATATATTGCAGATCCTCACTCCACAGTGCTCCTAAAACAAACGTCGATTTTGAGAAGCACTAACTACAATGAGGGAAGTGAAATGTGCAATTTCACTAGTCCCAGGTCATATAAAACGTATTTTATAAGGGTTAACCTTATATGTACCCGACCACCCACCCCTGGGACACCTAAGGGAGACCCTGAGGGTACCTAATATGCCACAATATTGCAGTTCATTAATTTGTAAGTACCTCAAACACCAAAGTCGAGTTGGGGCACAATTTACATTTAAAAAGTAGTCCTGCAGCACAGGACTGCTTTTAAATTGACCTCAGGCCTCAGCAGTCCACACATGCAAGTGCCGAAAGGGCTGCTGGCCTCTAAACTGCCATGCCCGATTATATGCTAGGGACTTAATGGTAGTTGTAATAACCCTGACCTATTATGTAGTAGGGCCTTATAGGGGAAGTCATGCGAACCATAGGGGTACCCTAACCCATAGTGTACCCTAGTGTATGTAGGTGTTTTCACTGTATTCTAAGTGTGTATTCAGCATAGCACTGGCCCTGGTTAGACAGAGCCCAGGGACAGTCAGAGAAAGTTACCACCAGTACCAGTCAGCAAAAAATGGGGGTGCCCAGGGCACTGGATGACTTTGCAACAGTTAGTAGTTGTGTCGTTGCTACCTTTGGCAGCATGGCAGGGGCAACGTGTGTTACAAGCTGCAGTGGGCACCTAATGAGAGCCCTGGCACTTATTATCATTTTTTTTACAAATTAAGCACTGCCTACTGCTACTAGAAACGCTTTCTCTAGAATCTGTATAGTATGGAAGCGGAGTAGACAGGGATGCAGAGAATAAAAGTTACACACACTATCACAAAAGGTGTTGACATGTGGCCTTGCTTTTTCAGAGTGCAACACTATGCATGATTGACACACATCATTATGGGAAGTGGAAATCATAAAACAAATTGTTAATAAAATCGTGTTATTGTGCTTTTATGCAAGAAAGAAAAATGTAAATTGTTGGATCAGTAGCATTTTGAATAGGATCTCTGTGTAGCTGTCTTTCTTAAGAAACCATGCATTTTCTATTTTGTTGCAACAAAGTTGGTATCAATGTGTGTTATCAAGGCGTCATAAGGAAATAATAATGCTATAGACTGTGTTACATGCTTTTCTTTCAAGCTTAACATATGCAATATGTTTTCCTTCTTTCTTTGCCAGATCATTAAATCACCGCTGCTACATAAGTTGGTTGTCAATAGCCGCATCATTCCTGCAGTGTACGGCTGCTTAGCTTGCAGCAGGCACAGCAGTGTAGTACTGGAACCCTTTACAGTCATAGTGAGCATGAAAGGCTGATCCTGAATCTGCCAGTCACTCACAGGCTTTTAACTATTGCTGTAGTGAACAATTGTGAGGTGGACGGTAGCCAGAGACAGTGACCGCCTTACTCCTCTGAACAGGTGCGGCACGAATGGAGTGATCACTAGTGAACAAGCCTTCACAGTGCTAGCAGATAAGGAAGAAGTTGTGTAGTGAGGATTCACGCCCATTCATCAGTACAGCTCTGTATGTTATAATCGCTCTCACGACAATTATAACTTCAGTCACATTTCTTTTTCACAAACTCGGCCAAAGGCATCATCATTGATTTAATCGAGATCCGCTTGTGCACACACTATCGATTCTAAAGCCTATCCATCACTCTTGAACTCTTTAATTTTATATTAATTTTCTCCAATTTAAGGTTGATTCTGTTGCAATAATTCTAAAGAATCTGAGATGAAGGGGTCTAGGATAAATCTTTTTTTTGTTCAAATAGTTTTTATTGAGATTTTGAAAATTAGAACAAATGTGAACAAGGACAAAAAAAATAATAAATAATAAGCCGAAGTTACAAGGAAAAAAGGAAAGTTCCATTAGACAGATATGCTTGTAAGGGAGGAACATAGAATACAAAGTGGAAGCCATTTGTGTTTTGGTATACATTCTACTTAGCATTACAATTGGTAGAGAAGATTTCAGATCTGTGTTTCAGGAATCCAAGATGCTTTGTCAGTGTTTTAATTAATTTTCGGTCTGTGGTTTCTTGGGAGTTCCAGGATACTGAGTGATGGGAATGCGAACATTCAATAAATATAGGATGCGAGTGGTCTCACTCAAACGTTTACAGTTGAAACAAGCATTGGTCTGCGCTTGGAAGGATGTGAAATTGTAAATTTATTTTTTATTGCACACTTAAACTACAAAAATAAAGGGTGAAAAAAAAGGTAGCTACATAAAGGTGCCCACCGTGTGCCTGCATTTAACATTCAAACACATTAACCTATGTGGTCTTTTACTGGTGATTGTTTTTTATTAATACTCCTTTTAGTTGTGCCATGCATTTTATTATTGTTAGTTGTGAAGGAGAAAAGAATAAAACACAGCCTAACCAAGTACACATATCACCCACAACTACAATGTTCGAACAATAAAAAATAAGACGGAAAATAAATCACTGTCCAACTGGGCAACAAAAGTGCCGGCAAAATAAGTATACAGTATTAAAGGTTAATATAAAAATAAATCAAATATAAAAGCGCACTTTAAGCCTGTTTTGTCACTAAATAGACCGGACAATTTATAGGTGGATGAGAACAAATGGTGCACAGGCCTTATGCAGTCACTGAAAGTGAAGGGAACCAATAGCTAAAGTTGATTGACACATTTCCCCGTGATTTATGCTGTGAGGGGTGGAAGCAGAGTGTGAAAGTCAAGTTTTCTACAATAATTGATGGTAAAAATGACTATATCTACATACCTATATCCATATCTATATATATATATATATATATATTATCTACTGGCGGTCGCCAGTAGATAGTTATAGTTAGGACCTATTTTCCATAGGAAATCCGCGACATTCTATTTGAAATAACTCTTGCGTCGGTTGACGAATCTTCGCGAAATTTTCAAACTTTATGGCCCGCTCCGGTCCGCTCCTACCCTGAAAGTCTCAGGGTGATTTGTCAAGCGGGGCCGAGAAAAAAGGGGGGCCCAAAACGTGTTTTCCCCATTCATTTTCCCATAGGAAACTTTAGACACGGCTACAGCCCGAACTGCTGAACGGAATTACACCAAATTTGGCAAAGAGGTAGTTCTTGGTTCAGAAAGAACCCTTTTTGTTAAATGGTGTAAAACCGTTCAGAAGTTCCTGTGAAAATCAAAATGAAAATCACATATATATCTATGGCCGCGTCGGATTCGCGCACCCTGAGCGCACCCTGCGCGCACCGTCCCGATCACGAGCTGCATGTTAATTGGCTTTCAAGTGGCTGTCAACATTCCAAATCAGGAAGTGTTGGCAGCCATTTAGTCCCTCGGTAGAACCGAGGGACAGAAACAAGTGCGCAAAGCGCAAAAAGGGGGCAGGGTAGAAACACCCTGACCCCTAGGTCTGCTCAGGGGTCCCACAAGGACCCCCTGGGCAGAAAAAGCATTTTAAAAAAAAATCGGCGGGATGCGCTCAGGGTGCGCGGATCCCACCGAGAAAAAAAACGAAGCGCGGTCTCCACGCGCTTCGTTGCTACTGCCCCGGGTGGGCCAAGTCCCGGGGGCATGCAGGGGTTTCTTTTAATATGTGGGGGCCTCTAAGGCCCCCAAAGCCCTGGGGACCGTCACCCCCGGGGCTTAAAAAAATAATGGTGCGGGAGGGCTCTTTGCCCTCCCGCTGCCCCGGGGACCGCCACCTCCCGGGGCTTCTTTTTAAAATGTTTTAACCTGTGTGGGGGCTCCAGCCCCCACATGCCCCGGGACCGCCACCTCCCGGGGCACTAAGAAATTTAAAATGGGGGTCCGTTTTGGACCCCGAAGCCCGAGGACCACCACCTCCCCGGGCTTTCTAGATGTGGGGAGGGGGGGTCGCGCGGCCCCCCTCTCGGAGCCTGTGGTGGCCCTGGGGACCACCACCCCCCAGGGCCAGCTCCTCCAGTGTCCCGGGGTGCCTACCCCCGGGACACTGCTGTTTGCAATGACAGGACGGGAGCCTCGCGGCTCCTGTCCTGTCATTGCAAACTGCTTTGGATATTGGAGCGAGAGCAGAAACCTGCTCTCGCTTCCAATATCCAAAGCAAATTGCTTTCCACATGGGGAGCAGCATCTTAGCTGCTCCCCATGTGGAAAGCAATGCCGGCTCCCGTAGGACACGGGGAGCCGGCGGGACTGTGGGGGGTTTGGGGACCCACCACAGTCCCCAACGAGAGGCCAGGCCACGGGGGATGGGGTCCCCGGGGCCATAAGTGGCCAGGGAGGGGGGCCACGCAGCCCCGCCTCCCCTAAAAAAATTTTTTTTTAAAAATATTTAAAGGCCGGTTCCGGGGGATGGGGTCCCCGGGGCCTTAAATGGCCTGAGGAGGGGGGCCACGCAGCCCCCCTCCAAATTTTTAATAAAAAAAAAGAGGGCTTGCCCCGGGGGATGGGGTCCCCGGGGCCAATACAGGCCCAGGGAAGGGGGGCCACACGGCCCCCCTCCAGTTTTTAAAAATTTTATTTAAAAAAAAAAACTCCTCAGGCCCCGGGGGATGGGGTCCCCGGGGCAAAATGTGGCTGAGGGAAGGGGGCCACGCAGCCCCCTCCCAATCAAAAAAAAAAAAAAAGACCGGCATCGTGCCGGAGGCCCCGCCCCTCCCTGCAGCAGTCTGCAAACGCGCCCCCTGGCGCGTTTTGAGAAGGGAAGTAATTCCCCTTGAATACTGGGGGTCCCTGGGGGCAAACTAGCCCACCAGGAACCTCCAGTATGCGCCAGGGGCTGCGTTGCAGAGAGGTGTACAGAGGCCATGCCCCTTTTACACCTCTCTGCAACGCAGCTCTGTGGCGCTTTTGGAAGTACATGGTGGGCTAGTTGGACTCCAGGGACCCTCAGGATTCAAGGGGACTTAATCCCCCAACTTAAAATGCGCCACGGGGCGCGTTTGCACAGTGGTGAAGGGAGGGCGGGGCTTCAGGTGACATGTGTGCAAACAGGCCCCGTGGCGTGTTTTAAGATGGGGAATTAAATCCCCTTCAATCCTGAGGGTCCCTGGGGGCCAACTAGCCCAACAGGTACGTCCAGAAAGCGCCACAGAGCTGCGTTGCAGAGAGGTGTAAAAGGGGTGTGGCCTCTGTACACGTCTCTGCAACGCAGCCCCTGGCGCATACTGGAGGTTCCTGGTGGGCTAGTTGGCCCCCAGGGACCCTCATGATTCAAGGGGACTTAATCCCCCAACTTAAAACGCGCCACGGGCGCGTTTGCACAGATGTCACCTCAGGCCCCGCCCCTCCCTTCACCATTGTGCAAATATTCCTCTAAAATCAGCCGAAATACGAATTCCGATTTACTCACCTGTTATCAGGAGAGACCTCAGTGCTGCATCTTTCAGCCCAGTACTGGTCCTGAAAAGTAATTCTAACCGTACTTACCAGTAACTTGAATTTCCTTCCATAGGCTAACATTGACTGGTTTCACTTGGAAATTCTTCTAAGTGTGCAGATTTGGAACTTTATAATATTCCTCTAAAATCAGCCGAAATACGGATTCCGATTTACTCACCTGTTATCAGGAGAGACCTCAGTGCTGCATCTTTCAGCCCAGTACTGATCCTGAAAAGTAATTTTAACCGTACTTACCAGCAACTTGAATTTCCTTCCATAGGCTAACATTGACTGGTTTCACTTGGAAATTCTTCTAAGTGTGGAGTTTTGGAACTTTATAATATTCCTCTAAAATCAACCAAACTACGAATTCCGATTTACTCACCTGTTATCAGGAGAGAACCCAGTGCTGCATCTTTTAGCCCAGCACTGACCCTGAAAAGTAATTCTAACCATACTTACCAGTAACTTATATTTCCTTCCATAGGAATCCATTGTCTGGTTTTCAGCAGAAAAGTTTCAAAGTGTCGATTTTCAAAATTACAAATATTCCTTAAAAATTGCCTGTATGACTTAAACGCATTCTTTCAACTGTTTACAGGAGATGCACCAGTGCTGGATCCAGGATCCAACACTGAGTAAGAAAAAGTAACGATAACACTACTTACCTGCTAAGTGAATTTCCTCCCATAGGATAACATTGGTGATTCAATGTGAAAAAGTTTCTAATGTCAACTTTTAAAATACAATAATATTCCTTAAAAATCACTACTGTAACCAAAACGCTTTTACTCAACTGTTTACAGGAGATGTCCCAGGACTGAATCTAGGATCCAGTCCTGTGGTTAGAAAAGTAATCCATAAAGTAACTAATTGCATTTAACTAGAAATTCACATTGAGGTCAATGTTGCATTGTGTTTGAAATTGTGTTGCCCATTGCAACAACTGTAACTACTGTACTTAAAACTCTATTGCCTATTTGCAAACTATTTAAACTAAAGTAATTCATTCTGAGAAAGTATATTTTGTAATGTAATGTATAATGTAATTACAATGTAATTTAATAAATAAAATATCTAAAAATAAATAGTTTTAAAAAATGTAGTAAATCAGTATCAAAAAAATAAATATAACAATTAATACATTTAAAAATTGTCATTTACAAAACCTTTGAAATTCACTGAAAAACCATAGGTTTTAGGGCGTTATAGTTAGAAATTAGCATTTAAAAAACCTTTGAAATTCACTGAAAAAACCATAGGTTTCAGGCACGTTATAGTTAGAAATTAGCATTTAAAAAACCTTTGAAATTCACTGAAAAAACCATAGGTTTCAGAGACGTTATAGTTAGAAATTAGCATTTAAAAAACCTTTGAAATTCACTTAAAAAACCATAGGTTTTAGGGACAGTTATAGTTAGTTGGACATTGCACTCGTACAAAACCCGTGAAATTCCCCCGTTATAGTTAGTTCAGCTAACTATAACTCGCGCCCCGCAATGCACTGCTGATGACGTCACATATTACATCACTCATGACATGGTCAGTGACATCACTGATGACATCACTGATGACATCTCAAATGACATCACTGATGACATCACTGATGACATCATCCACGTGATAATCTGATGCACCTCCTCACACCCTAATATAACCTTTGATACACCCTCTCTAAATTACAGACTGCCATTCGCAAAACCATAGACACTACAACACCAATAACTACATACCCACTCACTGATTCTTAGGTCTACACACACACATCCACTCACTCACCCGTACAGTCACTCATACTTATGGTCACTCAGTACAGGACTATCATATGCACTCTTACTCCTATATAGACACTCAAACACCGCCACTCATCCATAGAGGAACTCACACACCTAGTCAGTCATGCAAATAATTAAACACACTGCCATTTACTCACCTATACAGTTATACACACACCAGCTCACTTAATCAAACAAATACTAGCACATTGTTACGCTCTTATACAATCACTGATACAAGCACACACTCATCCATACAGCCACTATCACAATCACTCACTCTCGCTTATAGCTATTTATATACTCCAACACACATATATACTGCCTTTCACATATGTAGTTACTCACACATGTACCACTGGGACATACATTCACTCACTAACACACTCTTACACACACTTACCCACCCATACATTCTATCACAGATGCACTCTTGAAACCATCCACCCAGTGAATCACCCACTCACACATCTATACACAGAGTCGCACACACCCCTCCCACACAAACACTCAGGCACCCATACAGATACTCAGACAACCATTCAATAACTCATATACACACTCATGTAGCTATTCACAAACACATGCAGTCACTTACACAGCAACAGACAGACGGATACAGACATTCACCCAGTTTAGTCACTAACCCATGCATTCAGTAAGATACGTTAAATCACTCACTTATAGAGTTAGTCACGCACCTACTAAATCATCCATACAGACACTTATACACCCACTCATTCTTCAATACGTCTTTTCCGATATATATTAAAAATATTTAAACTTTAGAGAAACACACAGTCACTGCATGATGTCATCAGTGATGTCATTTGAGATGTCATCAGTGATGTCATCAGTGATGTCACTGACCATGTCATGAGTGATGTAATATGTGACATCATCAGCAGTGCATTGCGGGGCGCGAGTTATAGTTAGCTGAACTAACTATAACGGGGAATTTCACGGGTTTTGTACGAGTGAAATGTCCAACTAACTATAACTGTCCCTAAAACCTATGGTTTTTTCAGTGAATTTCAAAGGTTTTTTAAATGCTAATTTCTAACTATAACGTGTCTGAAACCTATGGTTTTTTCTGTGAATATATATATATATATATATATATATATATTGGTATGCATTTATGCATGAAACGTATAGTATTTTTTCTATGTTTAGTATTAATCAATTGCACTGGCACTTTAAAAAGAGGTCTCACATAATTCAATGCTGTCATGTGATCAAGGCAGGGATCTGCCGAAACGCGTCATGGCAACTTGATGGTGTGCTGAACTAATTAAACATCTAGCACCAAACCTGGGTCTACGCTCGTTTGTTTTCGAGAAGCAGGCTGTAAGCGAGGTTCGTGGCATATATAGCGGCTGGAACGTATGTGGGGACTTGAGGAAGCGCTGAGGACACTTACCTGACCGGACACTTTCCACATCACGTCGGGTCCCTCGCAGCACCAGTCCACTGTGACCAGTATTCCAACATAGATTCCCCGCGCAACATCTTCCCGAGGTGAATTCTGGGAGTAGTAGTCAGCGCAGGCTACTTCTGATGGGCGATCACATGATCGGGGGTGACCAGTGCTTACACCAATTGGAATGCGAAGGGACTATTTTAAACGCGTTGTGAAAATACCCGGACATGAGCGGCATCTGAGGAAGGCTATTTAAAGCCGAAATGCATTATGCCCAGTAGAAGGTCCAATAAAGTGCTTCCTGAGTTATTTCCCCGTGTGGCCTCTTCCTTCTTGTTCCAGGAGGGTTGTGTGTGATATTTTACACGCTGACCAGAGGCGTGTTAAAGAGGCCCCGTTCCGTAAAGGGCTGGAGTCCTTCTGGAATCTGCTTCTGCAGTTTGTTTTTTTGCCAAGATATTGGATGCGCTCCAGCCCGCCTCAACAAGCAAGTAAAGTAGGTGCTGCTGCCAGGTGCAGTTCGTCATTGCACGAAGAATTGGATTTACTTATTTCCAGCTCACGGCCCGACGGACTCTTGCTTTAGCGGCTGGAACGTATGCGGGGACTCGAGGAAGCGCTGAGGACACTTACCTGACCGGACACTTTCCATCTATCACATCACGTCGGGTCCCTCGCAGCACCTGTCCACTGTGACCAGTATTCCAACATAGATTCCCCGCGCAACATCTTCCCGAGGTGAATTGTGGGAGTAGTAGTCAGCACAGGCTACTTCTGATGGGCGATCACATGATCGGGGGTGACCAGTGCTTACACCAATTGGAATGCGAAGGGACTATTTTAAACGCGTTGTGAAAATACCCGGACATGAGCGGCATCTGAGGAAGGCTATTTAAAGCCGAAATGCATTATGCCCAGTAGAAGGTCCAATAAAGTGCTTCCTGAGTTATTTCCCCGTGTGGCCTCTTCCTTCTTGTTCCAGGAGGGTTGTGTGATAGATATATATATATATATATATATATATATATATATATATATATATATATATATATATATATATATATATATAATCTACTGGCAGTCGCCAGTAGATAGTTATAGTTAGGACCTATTTTCCATAGGAAATCCGCAACATTCTATTTGAAATAACGTTGGCGCCGGTTGACGAATCTTCGCGAAAGTTTCCAACTTGTTGGGGCGCTCCGGTCCGCTCCTATCCTGAAAGTCTCGGGGTGATTCGTCAAGCAGGGGCCGAGAAAAAAGGGGGGTCCCAAAACGTGTTTTCCCCATTCATTTAGTTGCAGCTACAGCCCGAACTGCTGAACGGAATTACACCAAATTTGGCAAAGAGGTAGCCCTTGGTTCAGTGTCGTGCCTTTTGCTTAAATGGTGTAAATCCGTTCAGTAGTTCCTGAGAAAATCAAAAGTAAAGTCACATATATATCTATGGCCAAGTAGGGTCCGCGTACCCTCCCGATCACGAGCTGCATGCTAATTGGCTGTCAAGTGGCTGTCAACACTCCAAACCAGGAAGTGTTGGCAGCCATTTTATGCCTCGGTAGAACCGAGGCACAAGAAATCAGGAAAACAAATACACAAAACGCAAAAAGGGGGCAGGGTAGAAACACCCTGACCCCCTAGGTCTGCTCAGGGGGTCCCACAAGGACCCCCTGGGCAGAAAAAAGCATTTTTTTTTTTTTTTAAATCGGCGGGATGCGCTTAGGGTGCGCCGAGAAAAAAAAAAAACGAAGCGCGGTCTCCCGCGCTTTGATGGTATTTCGCCCCCGGGTGGGCCAAGTCCCGGGGGCATGCGGGGGTTTATTTATAATATGTGGGGGGGCCTCTAAGGCCCCCCCAAGCCCCGGGGACCGCCACCTCCCGGGGCTTTGAAGAAAAAATGGTGCGGGAGGGCTCTCGGCCCTCACGCAGCCCCGGGGACCGCCACCCCCCGGGGCTTCTTTTTTTAAAATTAATAGTACCTGTGTGGGGGGGCTCCAGCCCCCCCACACGCCCGGGGACCGCCAACTCCCCGGGGCACTAACAAAATAAATGTGGGGGTCCGTTTCGGACTCCCGAAGCCCCGGGGACCACCACCTCCCCGGGGCTGAGCACAGGATGGGAGGGGGGCCGCGCGGACCCCCTCCTGGAGCCTGTGGTGGCCCTGGGGACCGCCACCCCCCAGGGCCAGCTCCTGCAGTGTCCCGGGGTGCCTACCCCCGGGGCACTGCTGTTTGCAATGGCAGAACGGGAGCCTCGCGGCTCCCGTCCTGCCATTGCAAACTTGCTTTGCTTCATTGAAGCGAGAGCAGGGAAACTTGCTCTCGCTTCAATGAAGCAAGCAGATTACTTTTCCATAAGGGGAGCTGCATGTCAGCAGCTCCCTTATGGAAAGCAATGCCGGCTCCCGCAGGACGTGGGGAGCCGGCGGGACCGTGCGGGGATTGGGGACACCCCACGGTCCCCAACTAGTGGCCAGGCCCCGGGGGATGGGGTCCCCGGGGCTATTAGTGGCCTGGGAGGGGGGCCACGCAGCCCCCCTCCCCAAAAATAAAAAAAATTGAAAAAAAAAAAGGTTAAGGCCGGCCCCGGGGGATGGGGTCCCCAGGGCCTTAAATGGCCTGAGGAGGGGGGCCACGCAGCCCCCCTCCAAATATATATATTTTTTTTAAAAGAGGGCATGCCCCGGGGGATGGGGTCCCCGGGGCCAATAGAGGCCAAGGGAAGGGGGGCCACACGGCCCCATTCCCGTTTTGTTTTTTAAAAAAAAGAAAATCATCAGGCCATGGGGGATGGGGTCCCCGGGGCCAAAAGTGGCCAAGGGAAGGGGGGCCACGCAGCCCCCTCCCATACAAAAAAAAATAAAAAAATAAATAAAAAAGACCGGCATTGTGCCGGAGGCCCCGCCCCCTCTCTGCAGCAGTCTGCAAACGCACCCCCTGGCGCGTTTGCAGATGGGGACGAATTCCCTTGAATACTGGGGTCCCTGGGGCTAACTAGCCCACCAGGAACCTCCAGTATGCGCCAGGGGCTGCGTTGCAGAGAGGTGTACAGAGGCCACGCCCCTTTTTACACCTCTCTGCAACGCAGCTCTGTGGTGCTTTTTGGAGGTACATGGTGGGCTAGTTGGACTCCAGGGACCCTCAGGATTCAAGGGGACTTAATCCCCCAACTTAAAACGTGCCACGGGGCGCGTTTGCACAGTGGTGAAGGGAGGGGGCGGGGCATCAGGTGACATGTGTGCAAACAGGCCCCGTGGCGCGTTTTAAGATGGGGAATTAAATCCTCTTCAATCCTGAGGGTCCCTGGGGGCCAAGTAGCCCACCAGGTACCTCCAGTAAGCGCCACGGAGCTGCATTGCAGAGTGTTGTAAAAAGGGGTGTGGCCTCTGAACACCTCTCTGCAACGCAGCTCTCTGGTGCATACTGGAGGTATCTGGTGGGCTAGTTGGCCCCTAGGGACCCTCGGGATTGAGGAGGAATTAATTCTCCAAGTTAAAACGCGCCACCGGGCGTCTTTGCAGACATGTCACCTCAGGCCCCACCCCCTTCCTTTATCATTGTGCAAATATTCCTCTAAAATCAGCCGAACTACGAATTCCGATTTACTTACCTGTTATCAGGAGAGACCTCAGTGCTGCATCTTTGAGCCTAGTACTGATCCTGAAAAGTAATTTTAACCGTACTTACCAGTAACTTGAATTTCCTTCCATAGGCTAACATTGACTGGTTTCACTTGGAAATTCTTCTAAGTGTGGAGTTTTGGAACTTTAGAATATTCCTCTAAAATCAGCTGAACTACGAATTCCAATTTACTCACCTGTTATCAGGAGAGACCTCAGTGCGGCATCTTTGAGCCCAGTACAGATCCTGAAAAGTAATTCTAACCGTACTTACCAGTAACTTGAATTTCCTTCCATAGGCTAACATTGACTGGTTTCACTTGGAAATCCTTCTAAGTGTGGAGTTTTGGAACTTTATAATATTCCTCTAAAATCAGCCAAACTACGAATTCCGATTTACTCACCTGTTATCAGGAGAGAACCCAGTGCTGCATCTTTTAGCTCAGCACTGACCCTGAAAAGTAATTCTAACCGTACTTACCAGTAACTTGTATTTCCTTCCATAGGTATCCATTGTCTGGTTTTCAGCAGAAAGTTTGTGTCGATTTTCACAAACTACAAATATTCCTTAAAAATCGCCTGTATGACTTAAACGCATTCTTTCAACTGTTTACAGGAGATGCACCAGTGCTGGATCCAGGATCCACCACTGAGTAAGAAAAAGTAACGATAACGCTACTTACCTGCTAAGTGAATTTCCTCCCATAGGATAACATTGGTGATTCTATGTGAAAAAGTTTCTAAGTGTCAACTTTTAAAATACAATAATATTCCTTAAAAATCACGACTGTAACCAAAACACTTTTACTCAACTGTTTACAGGAGATGTCCCAGGACTGAATCTAGGATCCAGTCCTGTGGTTACAAAAGTAATCCATAAAGTAACTAATTGCATTTAACTAGAAATTCACATTGAGCTCAATGTTGCATTATGTTTGAAATTGTGTTGCCCATTGCAACAACTGTAACTACTGTACTTAAAAGTCTATTGCCTATTTGCAAAGTATTTAAACTAAAGTAATACATTCTGAGAAAGTATATTTTGTAATGTAATGTATAATGTAATTACAATGTAATTTAAAAAATAAAATATCTAAAAATAAATAGTTTAAAAAAATGTAGTAAATCAGTATCAAAAAAATAAATATAACAATTAATACATTTAAAAATTGTAATTTATAAAACCTTTGAAATTCACTGAAAAAAACCATAGGTTTCAGACATGTTATAGTTAGGAATTAGCATTTAAAAACCTTTGAAATTCACTGAAAAAACCATAGGTTTCAGGCACGTTATAGTTAAAAATTAGCATTTAAAAAACCTTAGAAATTCACTGAAAAAACCATAGGTTTTAGGGACAGTTATAGTTAGTTGGACATTGCACTCGTGCAAAACCCGTGAAATTCCCCCGTTATAGTTAGTTCAGCTAACTATAACTCGCGCCCCCGCAATGCACTGCTGATGACATCACATATTACATCACTCATGACATGGTCAGTGACATCACTGATGACATCACTGATGACATCTCAAATGACATCACTGATGACATCATCCACGTGATAATCTGATGCACCTCCTCACACCCTAATATAACCTTTGATACACCCACTCTAAATTACAGACTGCCATTCGCAAAACCATACACACTCCAACACCAATAACTACATACCCACTCACTGATTCTTAGGTCTACACACACATCCACTCATTCACCCGTACAGTCACTCATACTTACGGTCACTCAGTACAGGACTATCATATGCACTCATACTCCTATATAGACACTCAAACACCGCCACTCATCCATAGAGGTACTCACACACCTAGTCAGTCATGCAAATAATTAAACACACTGCCATTTACTCACCTATACAGTTATCCACACACCAGCTCACTTACTCATACAAATACTAGCACATTCTTACGCTCTTATACAATCACTGATACAAGCACACACTCATCCATACAGTCACTCTCACAATCACACACTCTCGCTTATAGCTATTTATATACTCCAACACACATATATACTGCCTTTCACATATGTAGTTACTCACACATGTACCACTGGGACATACATTCACTCACTAACACACTCTTACACACACTTACCCACCCATACAGTCTATCACAGATGCACTCTTGAAACCATCCACCCAGTGAATCACCCACTCGCACATCTATGCACAGAGTCGCACACACACCCCACCCACACAAACACTCAGGCACCCATACAGATACTCAGACAACAAATCAATAACTCATATAGACACTCATGTAGCTATTCACAAACCCATGCAGCCACTTACACAGCAACAGACAGACGGATACAGACATTCACCCAGTTTAGTCACTAACCCATGCATTCAGTAAGATACGTTTAATCACTCACTTATAGAGTTAGTCACGCACCTACTAAATCATCCATACAGACACTTATACACCCACTCATTCTTCAATACGCCTTTCCCTATATATATTAAAAATATTTAAACTTTACAGAAACACACAGTCACTGGATGATGTCATCAGTGATGTCATTTGAGATGTCATCAGTGATGTCATCAGTGATGTCACTGACCATGTCATGAGTGATGTAATATGTGACGTCATCAGCAGTGCATTGTGGGCGCGAGTTATAGTTAGCTGAACTAACTATAACGGGGAATTTCACGGGTTTTGTACGAGTGCAATGTCCAACTGACTATAACTGTCCCTAAAACCTATGGTTTTTTCAGTGAATTTGTAAGGTTTTTTAAATGCTAATTTCTAACTATAACGTGCCTGAAACCTATGGTTTTTTCAGTGAATATATATATAGATATAGATATAGATAGATATAGATATAGATTTATATATATTTATGAAACCAAAGTCCCTGTTTCCACGAGACTGGTGCAGAAGTTTGAGGTGGGCTCCGGGAACCATAACATCCGCAACCATTCCTCCAATACACAAATAATACTCAGATGTCTCTTGTATGCCAAAAAGTCAATAGCTCCTCTGACGCGTTTCGGCTTTTCTTATGATCACGGTCAAGTTCTTTGCCGTGATCAAGGCAAAAGCCTTTTTGCATTCTCATTTCTATGTCAGTCTGCCCTCTTCTTGCCATGTCCTGCATTGTGTGCTCCTTGTTTCAATTACCTGTCAGATTTGGACCAATGTGCTGTCAGTGGCAACCTGGGGCTGTTAAGGGGATTCCAGAACAATTTATACTTGTCGAGGTGACACCCATTACTGAACTGGTAAGCTTTTCAACTTATTTCTCCTGAATTCTTTCATTTGGTTAGTGAACTTTAATTACCACTGATTCTCTGTCTTTCTGTAGCAGTACTTATTATAACTACATATAAAGCATTCAGTCCTTAATGTACTGTCCATCAAGAGACACACTGTGGTTTCGGAGAGTGAGCGCCAGTCCAATGTTTTATTCTTTCTCTGACTTCCTTTCTGTATTTTTCCAGGTTCCTATTGCAGGTAGAAAGTTCCACTTTGCTACTGGCGTAGGTAGGGGCTTCAGTCGCTCTATAAACTAAAAATGACATCTAGAGGAAGTTTTGCACATGCCCTTCTCTTCACTCTTGTCCATCTCTAGAGGATACAGAGTGCATCGGCCAGAACACATCTAGCCCTACTCACTGGCCACACACCTTCTGTAACATTATTTATATAGAGTATCGCCTTTTCTGTGGTCGTACCATATTTTTTACTTTTCACCATATATTTTTTGCTGTCATTAGACGTTAGTGCACTTCAACTCTGCAAACCAATGGTAAAATGCCTGAGCTCCCCCTTTAAACATGGTGGAATTGGCATACTCCTAATTGGCATATTTAACGTATATATAAGTCCCTACTACATTGTTAGAATTTGGGGGCTTTATTTATGAGGCCTTGCAGCACTTTTGCGCTGCCGGTGCGTCACTTTTTGTGACGTACCGGCGGCGTAAAAAAAGCACCATATTGCGCCCTATTTACAAAGTGACAAATCTAGGCAGATGCGTCACTCTGTAATGCCCTGCGCTACATTATACCTATGTCAGGAATAATGAATGCAGGGTGGGCGTTCCCACTTAAAAAGCCTCGTAGAAGTGGTGCAGTGAAATCTATCAGATTTCACTGCGCCACTTTTAGGATGTAGGATGCCACTGTATCAACATTTTATGCCTGGCTCACAGCAGGCGTAAGGCTGACGCAGGACCTTTCACATGTGAAAGGCCACATTGCTGGAGTTGCGTCAATTTTGTGACACACTCCAGCAATGCGTCACTTACACAGTCCATCCCTAACTAATCTTTCTTCTGCTTTGGTGCACCGTCTCGCAGCCAAGGGCGCAAGTTGTACCTAGTGGCCCCGGGCACAGAATGATCAACGAATAAGGGCTCCTGGATAGCTCGTATTTCCAGAGGAACTGCTGCATTTAACACATTTTCATTTTCCTTATCCGTTTGTGTCCACGTCAGTTGGGCATCGCTGAACGGGACAAACCGAGGCACTGTCTCACACTCGGAGTCCCAGATGCCTTCTTTTACCCACTGGTCGTAGGGCAAAGGCAGAGGGACCCTGCGACAATGGGTTGCATGGATCCAGTCCTTACGGCCACCGACTTTTACTGCGGTGCGCGTTACTAAAAGGACTTGCTCTGGCCCCTTCCACCGCGGCTCCAAACTCTTCTTCCGCTGACAATTCTTAATCAAAATGAAGTCTCCAGGCTGGATATCATGGCTGGGTCCCTCTGGCGTGGAGGCAGGGAATCCCAGACCTGTTGGTGAATAGAACGTAAACTTTCTGTTAACTGGCCAAGATAATCCAACAAAACAGGGTACTCAATATCAGAGAACCGACGAGGTCGCGGGACGCCCCAGACATTCGCCAGGCGTCCAAACACGACCTCATACGGTGACAATCCTGTTCTAGAATGAGCTCTTGTTCTTGTTGATAAAAGTGCTAACGGTAAAGCATCTGGCCATTGTAACTCTGTTGTCTCCCGAATTTTTGCCAATTTAAGTTTGAGAGTACCATTGTACTTCTCAACCAAACCTGCTGACTGTAGATGATTGGCACCATGAAATTTTTGTTTAATATGCATACCTTCACAAATCAATTGAATTACTTTTGCATTAAAATGACTTCTGTTATCACTCCAGATCACTCGGGGCAAGCCGAAACGAGGAAAGAACTCCTTCAGGAGTGCCTTTGCAGTCGTAACAGCTGTATTGTTTTTAGTGGGGTAAGCCTCAACCCATTTACTGGATGCACAAACAACAACCAAAAATACTTCAAATTATTGTATCTCTCCAACTCTATATAGTCCATTTGAAGAACCTCAAAAGGAAAAGTGGGTGGTGCAAATTTACCAGGGGGTGTAGGGGTACCTTTCCCAGGATTATGCATCATGCATACCATGCAGTATTTCACTAAGTGTGCAGCTGTCTTAGAAATATTATCATTCTGCCATACAGGGTCTAATAATTTACAAATGCCTTTGGTGCTAATATGAGCTGGACCATGAGCCATGGTGACTACAGTAAGAACATATGCATTTGGCAACATCCATCTCCGTTTCCCTGATTTATCAATCCAACACCCTTCGTCATTCAACTGTGCTGTACTTTCCTGCCACACCGCTAATTCCTCCGTCATTGCTTCACTCTGTATTTCTTTTACACTTTGAGTGTCTTCAAACATGACAACCTCATCTTCAAACATGACAACCTCAGGGGCCCATCTAGCTGGACCTGCTACAGACATTCTTTTCATCTTTGTCCAAGCCGTTTCCTTAGCTGTCTGATCTGCAAAAGCATTTCCTCTACCTATATCATCAGTGATCTTCCGTTGGGCACTACACTTCACTATTGCCAATTTCCTAGGGAGTGTCAAATCAGACAAAAGCCTCAATATAAGGTGTCCATGTTGAATTTTTGTGCCATGGGAAGTAAGGAACCCTCTCTCAGCCCAGAGTCGCCCAACATTATGCAAAGGCATACTAACTGTCAGTATCGATATTGACAACCAGTTCCTCACTCAATTCACAAGCTTGAATAAGGGCAGCTAGCTCGCAGCTTGAGCCGACTGATAAGGGACCCGTGATGTCTCTACTACCGTTAGCAGTGTGGTAATAGCATAGGCTGCAGTCGTAGTGCCATCTGGTAACTTAAAACAAGAGCCATCGACATATAGTTCCCCTTGGGGTTCTGATAAGGGAACATCAGTCAAGTCTACCCGTCCTTTCGTCTCTTCTTACGTCCGGAAGATACAGTCATGTTTGTCGACTTCATCACTCTCGGAAGGGAGGGGTAGTAACGCGGCTGGATTCAGAGTAACACATTTTTTTTTTTAGAAACATATTTTATTGTGTCAATTGTTACATACCATAGGGCGCTCCCTATCTCTGGAAGCCGTCGACATATATCAGGCCACAATGTATTGAAATTGACATTTCGTTTACAATATTGGCATATAAAACAAGTATAAAGCAATAAACTTTTCCCATTGTAACCCCTCCCCCATTGGCTGCAACCGACTCATGCCCCAAATCTCTTAAGCTACCCAACCACCCCATAGAAACCACGTAGTGACTCTACACACAACCCTCTGTCCCGCATCCTCCAATATCCATGCTAATGCCTCATTTCCCCCTTGGTCCGTTGGCTCCAACCATAAGCCCCGGTATTCAGCCCATTTCTTCAAAATTTTTGCATGTTTCTACGGGCACCCCCTAGCCTTGAACACTGGTTGCTCCATGCCCATACAAAAGTCCAGCCCCTTTTTCCAAGTAGATAGTTTCGGTGCGGCCATTGCTTTCTACATTTTTACAATGTCCCTCTTGGCTAAGGTAAGTCCTAGCAATAAGAGGTGACGTTTATACAGGTTTCCCCCAATTCCCTCCATAATGTGTAGTATACTTAATCTCGGTGATACAGGGATATCCCAGCCCAGCACCTCCACTAAGCACGCCCTGACCCCCTCCCAAAAGGTAGTGAGTACCGGACAATGCCATATTGTGTGCATAAAGGAGCCCTCCACGTGACCACATCACAGGCATTCCGGTGACGCCACCAGTCAAGCCTTCCAAAGTCTCTGCCTTGTATAATAGACCCGCTGCAGGTACTTGAACTGTATCAGGCACAACCGAGTGGCTTTCGGCGATTCAATTGGGGAGGCCAATCCTCCCCATCTAGCTGACCCAGGTTCCGTGTCCACGCCTCTCTCAATGTATCCAGCGTGGTGGGGTGTGCGTCACCAGAGACTGATATATTTTGGCTGTTTTGTGTTCCCCTAGGTCCCCCATAAACACCTTCGCTTGGACTGTATTCAGGGAGGGCGTCTACCTCGGCTATACTGGGGGAGATAGCATGTCTAAACTGGAGGTACCTAAAGAACTGGGTTCTAGGCATATCAAATTCTTTTTGGAGGTCCTGAAACGATTCCAGTATTGAGCCTCTCATGACATCCTCCAGAGTCGAGATTCCTATGTTATCCCAGCCCCGAAAACCCACCAGTTTAGTCAACTGTGGCAGTCTCCCATTGTGCCACAGCGGGGTCTCCCCAGTTAGCCTGCCCCACCATCCTATCCTACGAAGAGATTGTTTCCACAACCTAAACTCCACCTGGGATGCGGGCGGTAGAGTATGGAGCTTCGGACCTGAGTACAGAATAGTGTGCAGGGTCAAATCCCCCATTAGCCACCGCTCCACTGCGTATGCCGGGTCCCCTCTGTCTCCATACCACCACTCGTTGAGTACCAGAAGGTGTGACGCTATATAGTAGGATTGACTGTCCGCTGTGGCCAGTCCCTCACAGTATGTCGATTGATAGCAAGTCCGCAGGGCCTCCCGGGCCGCACCCCCCTCCCATAAGAATTGTCCCAATGCCGCATTCACCTGTCTGAACCATGTTTGCGGGACAGGGTACGGATGATTTTGTAACTGATACAGCAATCGAGGAAGGGAGACCATTTTAAATATGGCCGATCTCCCATATATAGACAGGGGCATGTGCGACCATGTTCTCAATGCCTCCTTCACTCGTGCCCACACTGGGGCGATATTCTTATCACAGGCAGTGGGTTTTGAAATCAACAAAAAGACCCCCAGATATTTAACCCCCACCGTTACGGTCACCACCTCCGACGCCCAGGAGCCTATTTCGTCTGCACCTTTCAGCGGCCAGAGGGTGGATTTTCGGGGATTCATGAAGAGGCCCGATGATTCGCCAAATACCTGCCTGATTCGGAGCAGTCTCAGGCCCGTCCTATTGGGATCCGTCAGGAAAAACAGGACGTCATCCGCGTAGAGTGCAATGTGGTCTGACACCCCACTGGACCATTCAAACTCCCGTATTTAGATGTCTATCCTCACCCACGCCGCCAGGGGCTCCATTGCCAGAGCAAATAAGTAAGGGGACAGGGGGCACCCCTGCCTAGTTCCCCTACTGATTGGAAAGATGTCAGACACACATCCCGCCACCCTCACCGAGGCCTTAAGGTCTGTGTAGAGCAGTTTCACATATGAAAGGAACCTAGGTCCCAGATTCAATCTACTAAGAAGAGCAAAAAAGTACACCCAACTCAGGGAATCGAATGCCCTATCCATGTCCGCTAAGAGCACAGCAGCCGGTCCCTCGTACTTTGCGATAGCCGCTATGGCATTGTGGGCCCGGCGGATATTGTGCCGCGTGGCTCTCTGGGGCATAAATCCCGCCTGATCCGGGTGCACCAGTTTCGCTATCTGTGGCTGCAGGCGATTAGCAAATGGCTAGGCCAATATTTTGGCCTCTACATTCAATAGGGAAATGGGGCGATATGAAGCATGTTGGTCCGATGGCCGCCCTGGCTTGTGGAACACAACCACCTCGCATGCCGCCAGTCCCCTGGGAGGCTGCCTCGCTCTCGTGCCTCCTCCACAACCGCTAGAAAATGGGGTCCTAACTTGGAAAAATATTTCTTGAAGAATTCACATGGGAATCCATTCGGGCCCGGCGCCTTGCCCGCATTCAGGTCCCCCAGCATGGCAGATAATTCTTCTACTGTAAGGGGTCCGTCCACCATTTCCCTCGCGTCGTCGGTTCGAGCTCGAAGCGGGAGATCATCTATAAAGCGATGAACCGTGTCTGCCGACAGATATTCCTTAGAGGCATAGAGCTCTGTAAAATAGTCCACAAAGCTCGTGGCGATCAACGCTGGGTCACTGAGCACCTGTCCATCCGGGCCAACTATACCGTGAGTGGAATGGGGCTGCTGCGCCCCCTGACATAATCGATGCAGTAAGCGACTGGACTTATCGCCCCATTGATAGATCCTACTACTGGTCGCCAGCCACACTAGTCGGGCCTCATCCAGTAGTTCACTCGCATGCAACTGCTGCAGGTGTAGTAGTCAGCGGCGCACCAGACTCCCACCCCCATCCCGACAGCGTTGTTCCAGCTCTATCAGCTGGGCTTCTGACCTCAGGAGCGACTCTCGGCGTATCTTACGCGAGGCCGCACAATAGGAGATATCAACTCCCCGAATCACAGGCTTCATGGCCTCCCAAAGTGTTTCAGCCGCCTCTACCGATCCTACATTGGTCTCCATATATTGCTCTATTTCTTGGCATATGTGGGTCTGGTACTGTTCATCTTGTAGGTGCCAGGGGGAGAGGCCCCAACGGAGGGGCTGCCGTTCCGGGCCAATCTGCAATCCCAGCGCCACCGGAGAGTGATCCGATAGGCTCCTTGGGAGAATCTCCCCACTGGTCACTCTGTGGGCCACCCTATATGGGACAAAAATATAATTGAGGCAGGAAAATAAGTCATGCGTCCCCGAATAATAGGTATAGTCTTGTGCCCTCGGGTTTAATCTCCTCCACGTATCTGCCCAGGACAAACCCTCCACCAGGGAGTTCAGCTTCGAGGCTTGATAACTATATGGTTGCCCCAATGCTCGCCATCTATCCTTGGTGTGATCCAGAACATCATTCCAGTCTCCGCCCACCACCGCTACTCCCTCCGGCAAATCAGACTACAGAGACATTATCCGCTCAACCAATGACCACGATAGGGGCGGGAGAGCATATACTCTGCCGAGGAGCACTCGCTCCCCATAAAGAATCCCTGAAATAAAAACATATCTCCCCTGTGTGTCTGGCCACGTTTTCTCATGTTGATACAGGACCCTACGGTGAACCGAAATGGCAACCCCCCTGGACCCACTAGTAAATCCGGAGTGATAGACCTGGGCGAAGCCATATCTAAGAAAACATTTTACTTTATTACCCAAGAGATGGGTCTCCTGCAGCATCAGGACGTCCGTCTTGTATCTTTTGGCTTGTTGGAGTAATGCACCACGTTTTATCTTATCTGATGCCCCCTTACGTTCCAACTGACCACTTGGAGTCCGTCCCCTAGGGCCGGTGATCTATGTACCAGGGTTGCCATGTACGGTCTGATGACATATATGTAGGCGGGCAGACCCCACTAATTGGGCAGCCGTAAGAAGAATGATCATTGCAGCACATAAAACAGTTAACCCCTTCCCAACTCCCCCTCCCCCCAGCCCTATACCTCAGAACTGATGAAGTACCTGTCGCGGTCGGCATAAGGAGCGGGCCCCAACGGGAGCACGCTACCCCTCCCGGCCAATGAATCCCCAATATCCATCCCACAAACATCAGGCGTTCCCTTTGACTATATGCAGTCCAGTTATGGTACTAGCCCCATATCGTGTGTCCCCACCATCAGAATTTGCTCAAACCATGACCCCTTCCGATGTCACTACACGGCCTCCGTCTCTACTAGGGGTATCGAGGCGTCTCTTTTAACGTCGCTGTGTGATTTGGAGCGCCGGCGCGATCTCAATCTATTGTCTCCTTTCTCTTTGGCTTTAGTTGCTTGTTGATTACGTCACTTGAGGATGAGTCCGATTCCTAACGGGGTGGTGTGTTGAGCCAGATTTTGATGGATTCATCTGTCCATGCAAAGACTTCCTCCGGTGACTCAAAGAATAGTGTGCAGGACCGGTACACCACTCTCAACCTAGCTGGATAGAGCAGGGCATGGGGAGCTACAAATCCCTTAGGCGGGCTTTGGCTGCCATGAACGATTGTCTCCTCTGTTGGACCAGCCTTTTATAGTCCGGGAAAATAAGTATGTTATTGGACGCATACATGAGGGACCCCTTAAGTCTGGCTTGCTCCAATATCACATCCCGGTCGTGATAATTCAGAATTTTCGCAACAATAGGTCTAGGCCTTGCACCCGGAGGCGGCTTTTGAGTTAGCGCCCTGTGTGCCCTCTCTATTACGAAGCAGTGGGAGAGTGCATCCGATGGAAGCCAGTCCGTGAGCCACTTAGTTAAAAACAGCTCCATGTCGTTGCCCTCGCATCCTTCAGGGAAGCCTACAAAACGCAGGTTGTTTCTCTGGGCCCTGCCTTCAGCCTCCTCGACCCGGGATGCCAGGTCTCTCGTCAAGTTTTCTAGGGTTGTCACTTTCTTTTGTAGAGTGGTGACAGTATCCTCAACCCCGGAGATCCTAGTCTCAGTTTCAGTAATGTGCTCCACGGCATTGCGCAGGTCCTGTCTGATAAGCATTACATGGAGCCCACTGCACCCATCTTCGCGTTTAGGGTGTCTTGGGCTTGTGTAATGGCCGCCATTAATGCCGCGTTGTCTGGCATGGCGCCTGATGCACTGCCCTGATCCGGCATTGGCATCCCCGCGCCTGTGTATCGATCCATTGTACTCTGCTTGGAAACCCCCCCAGACACCTTCTCCTTTGTCATGGTGCGATACTGTCGTGGATAGCTGCACCATGCTCTGGCCGCCAGAGATCCCACTTCTCCACTTCTTCCACGTTGGGTCCCTCGCTGGCCACAAAGCGTTGTTGCGGGAGGCCTCAGGCTGGAAGTGGGGGCTCCCCCTCACAAACCGCACTGGGACCTAGCCCAGCCGCTTCCGTGAGTGGTCGCCACCCGCCCCCCCCCCCAGTGGGTGGCCCGCTCACCGCTGTATTTCAGGCCCGGATTCTTCGGCACAAGGGCCCCATCCAGTTCGTAGACCGCTACCAGCTGAGCAGTGATCACCTTATGAATGAGCCGGCCTGCTGGGCCCTGGATACTCGCCCCACTCAATGCAGCCAGTGTTGCCACCGCTCCCAGCCATATTGGGCCCTCCACCCAGGACGCCCGGCCTCAAGTAATGCCCACCGGTTACAGGCTGCCAGCTCCTAGGCCCTCTTGCAGTCGGTCACCAGGTCTCAAGGCAAAGTCTGATGGTCCCCTGCCTTTCTCCTCACCAGGTGCGGCCTCCCGGTGCTCCGTCTCCCTGTTCAGGCAATGCAGTCATCCGCCGGAAATCAGACCCCCTCGCTATTCCCTCTGCCGGCGATCTCTTACTGGCCGTTGCTCCGCTGCTCCAGCCACTATGTTCGGGCTGGTGCCACTGCCGGTCTGCCCCCGGAGGATCCGTCGATAGTCCGGCGCTGCTGCGATGCGATGCTCTTCCGCGCGTCCCCAACTGCTGGGCCTCCACCGCGCCGCTCGCGTTTGACTGCCGCCGCCCAGTGTATCTCCTCTCGTAGGCTTCGGGCCGCCGCGAGTGCACCCGGCCGCGTCTCCGCAGTCTCACCCCCTCTCTGCACGGCTCACCAGCTCGCTCGCCACCGGCGCTTCCCTGAAGTTGCACAGCACTGTCAGGAGGGGCCACGCTATCTTAAGGCCGATGGGGTAGGATTAATACAGGATATTTATTGTGGGGTGCGGGAGCTCGCCTAAAGCGCGTCCGCCATGGTGGACCGCTAGGCCACGCCCCCTCGTAACACATCTTTTGATCATGATATGTTTAGCAAACAATGTCAATTCATAACCAGTAAGACGTGCACTGGTGAGGTGCTGTGTCTTTGTCTTATTTAAAAGTATATGACTGCGAGATCAGTATCCAGTACAAGTCCAGCCGATTGTCTGATCGAAGAAGCCGCGACCGCTCTTAGACAACTCGGGAGGGCTCTTGTTGGACTTGGCCCTTTTTGCAGGGTCATCCCTGAAATTTTTGCCTTTCCCCTAGCCTTTTCTCCGACGTGGTATTGGTGGTTTTAGGCCTCTGGGCACTTTAGCACTGCTGTCCAGTGTAAAGTGCGTGCGCTTTCTGTGTTATATATGGTAAAGTTGGCCTGCTCTCCCATAGGAATGCATTGGGGATTCCCTGATAAGTGTTTCAGTGGTAATCCCTGATATGAGAGGAGCAGTGTGGTCGAGTTTAGTATAGTTGGAATTGTAATAATAAATGCTGCGCAATGGTGTGCGCAGATTTATTATGACTATTTTAGAAATGCCACTTTTAGAAGTTGGCATTTCTGTGTGCTATGTGTCTCAATCAATCAATCATTTGTATAGCGCGCTACTCACCCGGAGGGTCTCAAGGCGCTTGGGGGAGGGGGTCCGCTACTGTTCGAACAGCCAGGTCTTGAGTTGCTTCCTGAAGGAGAGGTGGTCTTGGGTAAGGTGGAGGTGGATGGGTAGGGAGTTCCACGTCTTGGCAGCCAGGTAGGAGAAGGATCTTCTTCCCGTTGTGGCTCTTCGGATGCGGGGGACGGCGGCGAGGGCGTGGTTGGTCGATCGTAGCTGGCGGGTGGGAGTGTAGAAGGTCAGACGGTCGTTGAGGTATCTGGGGCCTTGGTTGTGGAGGGCTTTGTGTGCGTGGGTGAGGAGTCGGAACGTGATTCTCTTGCTGACGGGGAGCCAGTGCAGGTCTCTCAAGTGTCTGGCGATGTGGCTGTGTCGGGGGATGTCCAGGATGAGTCGAGCTGCAGCGTTCTGGATGCGTTGGAGTCTTTTTGAAGTTTGGCTGTGGTTCCGGCGTAGAGGGAGTTGCCGTAGTCCAGTCGGCTGGTGACGAGGGCCTGGGTGACCGTCTTCCTGGTTTCGGTGGGGATCCACCGGAAGATCTTGCGCAGCATGCGTAGGATGTTGAAGCAAGACGAGGAGACGGCGTTGACTTGTCGGGTCATTGAGAGGGAGGAGTCCAGGATGAAGCCCAGGTTGCGTGCGTGGTCCGTTGGTTTGGGTGCGTTGCCCAGGGCAGGGGGCCACCAGGAGTCGTCCCAGGCGGAGGGTGATGATCCTAGGATGAGGACTTCCGTCTTATCTGAGTTCAGTTTCAGGCGGCTGTTCCTCATCCACTCGGCTACATCCTTCATCCCTTCATGTAGGTTGGTTCTGGCGGTTGTGGGGTCGTTGGTGAGGGAGAGGATCAGCTGGGTGTCGTCGGCGTAGGAGATGATGTTGAGGTTGTGTTGGCGTGCGATGGCTGCGAGGGGGCTCATGTAGACGTTGAAGAGGGTGGGGCTGAGTGATGATCCTTGTGGTAAGCCGCAGATGACTTCGGTGGCCTCGGAACTGAACGGGGGAGGCGGACTCTCTGGGTTCTTCCGGCGAGGAAGGAGATGATCCACTCCAGTGCCTTCTCTTGGATTCCGACGTTGTTCAGGCGTTGCACTAGGGTGCGGTGGCAGACTGTGTCGAACGCTGCGGAGAGGTCCAGGAGGATGAGGGCCGCTGTTTCCCCGTTGTCGAGCAGGGCTCGGATGTCGTCGGTGGCTGCGATGAGGGCGGTCTCGGTGCTGTGGTTGGCCCGGAAGCCGGACTGCGAGTGGTCGAGGGATCCATTCGTCTCGAGGAAGGCGGCCAGTTGTCTGTTGACGGTCTTCTCGATGACTTTGGCAGGAAAAGGAAGGAGCGAGATGGGGCGGTAGTTTTTGAGGTCGGTGGGGTCCACTGACGGTTTCTTCAGTAGGGCGCTGAGTTCGGCGTGCTTCCAGCTCTCTGGGAAGGTGGCGGTGTCGAAGGAGGTGTTGATGATGTCCCGGAGGTGGGGTGCGATGACGGCGTCGGCCTTGTTGAAGACGTGGTGAGGGCAGGGGTCGGTAGGTGATCCGGAGTGGATGGAGTTCATCGTGCGGATAGTGTCTTCGGTGTTGATCGGGGTCCAGGCTCGGAGGGTGGAGGTGGGGGACGTTGGAATGGTCGTAGGGTACGTCGGCTGTCTGCTGAAACTGTTGTGTATGTCTGCGATCTTGCTGTGGAAGAACGAGGCGAGCGAGTTGCAGAGGTCTTGCGAGGGAGTGATGTCGTTGTTTCCGGCGCTGGGGTTCGAGAGCTCTTTGACGATGATGAAGAGTTCCTTGCTGTTGTGGGCGTTGTTGTCCAGTCGTTCCTTGAATGCGGTTTTCTTGGTGGTGTGGATCAGCTGGTGGTGTTTTCGGGTGGCGTGCTTGAGGGTGGTCATGTTGTCTGCAGTCGGGTCTCTGCGCCATGCTTTCTCGAGGGCCCGGCAGTTCTTCTTGGATTTCTTGAGTTCGTCGGTGAACCAGGATGCTTTCTTGTTGCCGTGTCTGACTGGGGGTCTTCAATGGGGCGAGGTCGTCTGCGCAGTTAGTGATCCATCTTGTGAGGTTGCTGGCGGCTTGGTTGGGGTTCGTTGAGCTGGCGGGAGGGTTCTGGCTCAGGGATGTGGTGAGTTGGTCGGTGGTGATCTTGTTCCAGCTTCTGCGCGGAAACTGTTGCGTGTGGTGGTGCGTGGTGGTCCTGCTGAAGCTGAAGTGGACGCAGCTGTGGTCTGTCCAGTGGAGTCCGGTGGTGTGGCTGAAGGAGATGTCCTTACTGGAGGAGAAGACGGGGTCAAGCGTGTGGCCGGCGTGGTGTGTGGGGGTGGTCACCAGTTGCTTGAGTCCGAGGTTGGCGAGGTTGTCCAGCAGGGTGGTGGTGTTGCGATCGTTGTTGTTCTCTAGGTGGAAGTTGAGGTCCCCAAGGAGGATGTAGTCAGCCGAGGGGAGGGCGTGCGGGCTGATGAGGTCGGCGATGTCTTCGCTGAATTGTGTGCGTGGTCCTGGGGGTCTGTAGATGAGGGTGCCTCTGAGGGTGGTCTTGGGGTCGGTGTGTATCTGGAAGTGCAGGTGTTCGCCGGCTGTGAAGGTGTCGTCGTAGTTGGTCGTGATGCGGATGGTGTTCTTGTGGACGATGGCGATGCCTCCTCCGGTCTGGTTGGCGCGGTCCCTTCGGGTGATCTTGTATCCGTCCGGGATGGCGATGGCGATGTCGGGCGCTGAGGAGGCGTTCATCCATGTTTCCGTGAGGAAAGCGACGTCTGGTGATGTGGAGTCGAGCAGGTTCCAGAGTTCCACGGCGTGTCTGTGGATGGAGCGGGTGTTGAGCAGGATGCACTTCAGGTGGTTGCTGCTGGTGCTTGGCTTGGCGGGTGCGGTGCAGGTCCGGAGGCAGGAGAACTTGCAGGATTGGCAGGCGAAGGGTCCGTGGGTGCGACCTGGGGTGGCACGGTGGCAGCCGGGGATACGGCCGGTGTTGAGTGCGTTGAGGGTGGCGGTGTCGTAAGTCCGGTGGGTGGGTTGGCTGCTGCGGGGGCCAGGGGGTTTGGCGCTGGGCGCGGTCCAGGCGCGGACGGGCGCAGACGGGCTTGCCTTAGGCGCGCCTTTGGCGCGCCAGCGGCGCGGCCGCCCCGCGGCCGCCCGTTATGGGGAGGTGGGAGGGAGGAGCAGCGGGGAGGCGGGAGGCAGGGGCAGCAAATGGGCAATCAGGGGGGCGGGGCCGCAGGGGACGCAGCGGCGGGAATGGCGAGAGGCAGCGGGGGCACAAAAGGAAAATGGGGAGAGAAAACAGACAAAAATACAGGCACAACGCAAATGGGGCAGCGAGGGGCACAGAAAGGAAAATGGGGGGAGAAAACAGACAAAAATACAGGCACAACGCAAATGGGGCAGCGAGGGGCACAGAAGGAAAATGGGGGGAGAAAACAGACAACAATACAGGCACAACGCAAATGGGGCAGCGAGGGGCACAGAAAGGAAAATGGGGGAGAAAACAGACAAAAATACAGGCACAACGCAAATGGGGCAGCGAGGGGCACAGAAAGGAAAGTGGGGGAGAAAACAGAAAAAAATACAGGCACAACGCAAATGGGGCAGCGAGGGGCACAGAAGGAAAATGGGGGAGAAAACAGACAAAAATACAGGCACAACGCAAATGGGGCAGCGAGGGGCACAGAAGGAAAATGGGGGAGAAAACAGACAAAAATACAGGCACAACGCAAATGGGGCAGCGAGGGGCACAGAAAGGAAAATGGGGGAGAAAACAGACAAAAATACAGGCACAACGCAAATGGGGCAGCGAGGGGCACAGAAAGGAAAGTGGGGGAGAAAACAGAAAAAAATACAGGCACAACGCAAATGGGGCAGCGAGGGGCACAGAAGGAAAATGGGGGAGAAAACAGACAAAAATACAGGCACAACGCAAATGGGGCAGCGAGGGGCACAGAAAGGAAAATGGGGGAGAAAACAGACAAAAATACAGGCACAACGCAAATGGGGCAGCGAGGGGCACAGAAAGGAAAATGGGGGGAGAAAACAGACAAAAATACAGGCACAACGCAAATGGGGCAGCGAGGGGCACAGAAAGGAAAATGGGGGAGAAAACAGACAAAAATACAGGCACAACGCAAATGGGGCAGCGAGGGGCACAGAAAGGAAATTGGGGAGACAAGCAAAGAAATACGGGCACCGAGGCCACAGGCGGAAGGGCGATCTTACCAGCAGCAGCAGCGGGCGGACAACACAGGCGGAGCTGTGTGGTGGGGAGCGACCTACCTGGCAAGGTCAAGGGTCGCTCTCCTCACCGCGCAGCGGCCGCCATTTATGGGGAGGTGGGAGGGAGGAGCAGCTGGGAGGCGGGAGGCAGGGGCAGCGAATGGGCAGTCAGGGGGCGGGGCCGCAGGGACGCAGCGGCGGGAATGGCGAGAGGCAGCGGGGGCACAAAAGGAAAATGGGGAGAGAAAACAGACAAAAATACAGGCACAACGCAAAAGGGGCAGCGAGGGGCACAGAAAGGAAAATGGGGGAGAAAACAGACAAAAATACAGGCACAACGCAAATGGGGCAGCGAGGGGCACAGAAAGGAAAATGGGGGAGAAAACAGACAAAAATACAGGCACAACGCAAATGGGGCAGCGAGGGGCACAGAAAGGAAAATGGGGAGAGAAAACTGACAAAAATACAGGCACAACGCAAATGGGGCAGCGAGGGGCACAGAAAGGAAAATGGGGGAGAAAACAGACAAAAATACAGGCACAACGCAAATGGGGCAGCGAGGGGCACAGAAAGGAAAATGGGGGAGAAAACAGACAAAAATACAGGCACAACGCAAATGGGGCAGCGAGGGGCACAGAAAGGAAAATGGGGAGAGAAAACAGACAAAAATACAGGCACAACGCAAATGGGGCAGCGAGGGGCACAGAAAGGAAAATGGGGGAGAAAACAGACAAAAATACAGGCACAACGCAAATGGGGCAGCGAGGGGCACAGAAGGAAAATGGGGGAGAAAACAGACAACAATACAGGCACAACGCAAATGGGGCAGCGAGGGGCACAGAAAGGAAAATGGGGGAGAAAACAGACAAAAATACAGGCACAACGCAAATGGGGCAGCGAGGGGCACAGAAAGGAAAGTGGGGGAGAAAACAGACAAAAATACAGGCACAACGCAAATGGGGCAGCGAGGGGCACAGAAAGGAAAATGGGGGAGAAAACAGACAAAAATACAGGCACAACGCAAATGGGGCAGCGAGGGGCACAGAAAGGAAAATGGGGGAGAAAACAGACAAAAATACAGGCACAACGCAAATGGGGCAGCGAGGGGCACAGAAAGGAAAATGGGGGAGAAAACAGACAAAAATACAGGCACAACGCAAATGGGGCAGCGAGGGGCACAGAAAGGAAAATGGGGGAGAAAACAGACAAAAATACAGGCACAACGCAAATGGGGCAGCGAGGGGCACAGAAAGGAAAATGGGGGAGAAAACAGACAAAAATACAGGCACAACGCAAATGGGGCAGCGAGGGGCACAGAAAGGAAAATGGGGAGACAAGCAAAGAAATACGGGCACCGAGGCCACAGGCGGAAGGGCGATCTTACCAGCAGCAGCAGCGGGCGGACAACACAGGCGGAGCTGTGTGGTGGGGAGCGACCTACCTGGCAAGGTCAAGGGTCGCTCTCCTCACCGCGCAGCGGCCGCCATTTATGGGGAGGTGGGAGGGAGGAGCAGCTGGGAGGCGGGAGGCAGGGGCAGCGAATGGGCAGTCAGGGGGCGGGGCCGCAGGGACGCAGCGGCGGGAATGGCGAGAGGCAGCGGGGGCACAAAAGGAAAATGGGGAGAGAAAACAGACAAAAATACAGGCACAACGCAAATGGGGCAGCGAGGGGCACAGAAAGGAAAATGGGGGAGAAAACAGACAAAAATACAGGCACAACGCAAATGGGGCAGCGAGGGGCACAGAAAGGAAAATGGGGGAGAAAACAGACAAAAATACAGGCACAACGCAAATGGGGCAGCGAGGGGCACAGAAAGGAAAATGGGGAGAGAAAACAGACAAAAATACAGGCACAACGCAAATGGGGCAGCGAGGGGCACAGAAAGGAAAATGGGGGAGAAAACAGACAAAAATACAGGCACAACGCAAATGGGGCAGCGAGGGGCACAGAAAGGAAAATGGGGGAGAAAACAGACAAAAATACAGGCACAACGCAAATGGGGCAGCGAGGGGCACAGAAAGGAAAATGGTGAGAGAAAACAGACAAAAATACAGGCACAACGCAAATGGGGCAGCGAGGGGCACAGAAAGGAAAATGGGGGAGAAAACAGACAAAAATACAGGCACAACGCAAATGGGGCAGAGAGGGGCACAGAAGGAAAATGGGGGAGAAAACAGACAAAAATACAGGCACAACGCAAATGGGGCAGCGAGGGGCACAGAAAGGAAAATGGGGGAGAAAACAGACAAAAATACAGGCACAACGCAAATGGGGCAGCGAGGGGCACAGAAAGGAAAGGGGGGGAGAAAACAGACAAAAATACAGGCACAATGCAAATGGGGCAGCGAGGGGCACAGAAGGAAAATGGGGGAGAAAACAGACAAAAATACAGGCACAACGCAAATGGGGCAGCGAGGGGCACAGAAAGGAAAATGGGGGAGAAAACAGACAAAAATACAGGCACAACGCAAATGGGGCAGCGAGGGGCACAGAAAGGAAAATGGGGGGAGAAAACAGACAAAAATACAGGCACAACGCAAATGGGGCAGCGAGGGGCACAGAAAGGAAAATGGGGGAGAAAACAGACAAAAATACAGGCACAACGCAAATGGGGCAGCGAGGGGCACAGAAAGGAAAATGGGGGAGAAAACAGACAAAAATACAGGCACAACGCAAATGGGGCAGCGAGGGGCACAGAAAGGAAAACGGGGAGACAAGCAAAGAAATACGGGCACCGAGGCCACAGGCGGAAGGGCGATCTTACCAGCAGCAGCAGCGGGCGGACAACACAGGCGGAGCTGTGTGGTGGGGGAGCGACCTACCTGGCAAGGTCAAGGGTCGCACTGCCTGATGTGAATTGCATGTCTGGCAGGTGAGTCAGCACTAGGCTGAATGGGACATCTGCATTGGGAGTAGTGGGAGGAGTAATCCCCTGACCCTGAATAGATCTGTGCCCAGCCTGTACAATGCTGGCTCCGCCCTCTGTGGTGTGTCTGATCACCGAGCCCTCACCTGACAAAGGGGAAGAGGAGCCTGGTAAACAGAGTGCTCCAATTCCCCCCTGAACCAGTTTTTGCTGGTTCCCCCAAACCCTGCACTGCAGACAAAGGAGAAAAGGAGTATAAGTATAGGGGCTGTGACCCCATTATTGATGTGCTTGTGCTGTTCCTGGACTTGCTGGGGGCTTGCTGCTGCTGGGGGCCCAGGAGGAACCGCCACGAGGGCTTGCCTCCCTGCTGGAGGGCCCTGTGTGCTGGCCTCCCTGGGCCCCGCTATGCCCCTTGATACCCAAGGACTTTTTTTTTATGCCTCCAGCGCCTCGTGAGCGCTATATTTATATTGCCCAGGAGGTGAGGAGCGTCTGTCCTCTGCAGCGCTGTGTGGCGAGGTTATCCCCGGCGTGTGGGATTCCCCCCTGCGCTCCTGAAATTAGCGGGAGCCCACCCCGCATTTGTGCCTTTCTGGTGGGTGCCCACCCCACATTTAGGTTTATTGAGCGGGTGCCCACCCCGCAGTGCTACCTTCAAAGCGGGAGCCCACCCCGTGTTTGCCGAGGAAATCACCACCGCTCCGAGAGCGACCCGGAAGCCAGGCGGCCTTGCCTGGTTGTGGGCGGGGCCGCAAAACGGAAGCAGGAAGTCCGGAGCCTTGCGGGCTCTACATCGAAGTCCCGGGTCCCAGGAGGGGGCCCGGGTGAAGTGAGGAGAGGCCCGGTGCAAAGGACGCCAGGCGAGCTGGCACCAGATCATCGGCGGGGTTCCCATGTCTGAAGAGAGCCCCGCATGCTGAGTGAGGGAGAGGAGGCGTCCGACCGGAGCCTCCAGGCTTCTCAGTGCAGAGAGACTTCCCCCGCGAGTGGAGAGCCCCGGTGAGTGGGGGCTCAGATTGGGCCGTGTCCGTGTCGGCCTCCGGCCACATGGGAGCATATTGGCGTTTGGGAGTCCCGGATTGGGGCTTCAAGGGCACAGTAGTGCCCGGGCTAAGTTTGCATTTAGCTGCCCCGCTTGACAGAGGGCAGCTGCAACGTTGGGGGCAATCTTGGCTCCAGCGAGGCACATTGTTGGTGCCTGGAGCCGCGTCGGTGCTCCCTGGAGCCCCGTAGTGCCAGTGCTTGTTTTGTTTCCTCAGCTGCGCCGCAGGAGCGGGCAGCTGCAACGTGGGGCAAAGTTTGATTTACAGAGTCCCAGAGTGGGGCTCACCAGGCACAGTAATGCCAGCACCATTCTTTTCCTTTGGGGGCGTCTTTGAGATGAAGGAGTAAGATATACTCCTGCCCTGCCCCAGCGCATTGCACACTTTGGCTTTTACTGCCTTGGCAGCTAGGGGGCCACTTGGAAAGCCCCAGGATTACAAGCCCTGACTTTCTGGACATAGGGCATTTGAGCCCCGGTGTAAGGCCAGTTGGCCTGGGGGCAGCTGGTACCTGTGTGTACCAGGAGGGCGCAAGGCAAGGCTCTAGAGTAAGGTGATGTGTACACCTGGTCAGTGTACTGTGGTGCACTGCTGTTTTATTGTATAATGTGTTTTATGCCTAAAGTGATGATGCATGATATGTTTATGCTCATGATTTATGCATAATGCTTTTCCCTTAGGTGTGCCCGCTGAGAGTGGGTATGGTGGGGCACTGTTGCTAATGATTTAAGCACAGGGTGGTGACCCCGGATGTGATGCCTAAAGTGATGACAATGCCAATGTGATTTAGGCGTAAAATGGTTTAGGCCTAATGAGATGACATAATGTGTTTAAGCTGGTGAGGTTTATTGCATACTGTGGTTATGCTGGTGAGGTTTATTGCATAATGTGTTTATGCTTATGAGGTTGGCGCATAATGTGTTTTACGCCTAATGTGATGCTGATTGCATAATGTGATTTATGTTGCAGGATATGATGCTGAGGCATTATTTTACCAGTAGTGTTTTACATTTTCTACTTGTGCATTTGTGATGGTTCCAACAGTGGCCCGATTGGCCCTGTCAGGTGTATATAATCCCCTGTAAATATTGCCTAGTGCCAGTTGGCACAGTGTAAATGTGTGATTATGTTTCTAAGGTGTTTATGATAATACAAAGGCTATTTTTTATATAACCTTGTGTGGAGTTCCTTTTTGTGGTGTACCTAGTGTGTTGCTGCTCTGAGTGTGTGTTGCGCAAACGCTTTACACATTGCCTCTGGGATAAGCCTGACTGCTCGTGCCAAGCTACCAAGGGGGTGAGCAGGGGTTATCATCAGTGTGTAACTCCCTTGCCCTGACTAGAGTGGTGGTTTCTGCCTGGCTTAGGCGCAAGCCCTAGCCAACCAGAAATCCCATTTCTAACAGCTCTTGTGACTGGATCAAGAACTGCAGAGAAATAAGCACACGGTCGTTGCTTATCCCCAAATATTTGTGTTAAAACAGAAAACGCGCAACCAGCCATCTCATGGACAGACAACACAAATAGTTTGCCATAATTAGGAGTGCCAAATACTGGAGCCGAACAAAGTGCAGTTTTCAATTGCTCAAAAGACTGCTGACATTCAGGCGTCTAAGACAAAGGCTCATGCACTTATTTAGTTGTTAGTTCAAGCAAGGGTTTAATTAGTAAGGAGTAGTTAGGTATCTACTGCCGACAGTAGGAAGTGATACCTATAAAAGCACGCACATCCTTTTGAGTTTGTGAAATGGGCATTTTCACAATGGTACTGATGCGCTCAGGGGTCAACCTCCTACCCTCCTTCTACAGTAGGTGACCTAAATAAGTGACCTCCTGTCGACAATACTGAAATTTAGAAAGGGAAACCCTATGTCCATGATGAGCTAAATGCAGCAATAACTGAACTGTACTGTCTTTACAACCTTGTTTGGTATCAGAAGCAGTGAGGATGTCATCAACATACTGCACCAATACATTATATGCAGGAAGCGACAAGGAATCCAACTGACCTTTCAATCCCATGCTATAAATGCTCAGACTCTCCTTATAGCTCTGAGGAGCTCGACAGAACCTAAAGCTCCTACCAGCTAGGGTGAACCCAAACAGATATCTGCTATCTGGATGGATAGGAATAATGAAGAACGCATTTTTCGAATCAATAACAGAAAAGAATTTGGCGGTGGAAGGAATCATTGTCAAAAGTGTGTAATATCTGTAACCACTGGAAACTGGGGAACCACTATTTTATTAACTTCGTACAAGTCAGTCACAAAATGATAAACATCCCCATGATCATCAGAGGAACCTGAGGGTGTGCGTTTAAGAATCGGAAGAATGGGACTATTACAAATATTGTCAGACGTCTCTTCAACTACTCCTTAGCATATCAAATCCTGAATAATTTATAGAAGGGCCCGTTCTCCTGCCTGGGGTATTTTATACTGAGGAATACAAGGCAAAACAGCGTTATCTTTAACCTGAATCGAAACCTGTGATATATGCAGCAGCCCAACATCTGTATCTCCCATCGCCCATAGAGTAGATGGTATGTCAGCAAATTCAGCGGGAAGAGGATGAGACAGACGCTGTTTAGTACTCACATTTGCGCCCATCGTCTTATATAAACACCTTCCTGAGAACAATAAATAGTAGCATGTAATTTTTTTCAACAAATCTAAACCCATCAAATTCTCACCACAATTGGATGTCAACAAAAATGGAGAATCCATGGTAAAAGGACCAATAGTCAATGCAAGGGGTCGTGAAATGGGGCTTACAACCGGTACACCTGAAAAACCTACCGAAACATTATTATGGCCAGACAGAGCCGCCCCAGGGACCAAAGAACGAGAAACAGAACTCTTCGTTGCACCTGTATCCACCAAAAATTCCTTAGTCGAGCCATGCAAATCCTCAGTGACATAAGGACCACGTTGATCTACAGGTATCGGAACTGCTCCCTCACTCTGTCCCTGGCTGTCCTAGCTGTAAGACATCCCTGTCACCTCATCCGTATCATAATCATCATGATAATACTGTCCATGTGGAGGGTCATCGAAGTAATTGTTATCAGAATGACCCTGTGAACCTGCAGCACCTTGAGTCCTATCAGTCTCACGACCTCGTCCACGAGGACCTCGTCCTCTAGGGACCGCCACCTTTCGCAAAAGAACTGGACACTCGCTACGCCAATGGCCCTCCTCCTTACAATATGCACATTGATTCAGCCCCAAAGGTGTCGTGGCAGGCTGCCTACTAGTGCGAGGAAGCTATCTGGCAGGACCACCACGTCCTCCATCATTGCCTCTAAACGTTTGCTGCAACAGTACCTTCGTCTTTAAATCCTTATTCTTTTTATCGATCTTTTCTTTCTCCTCCTGATCACGATGCTCATAATATTGAGCCATATTCAAAATAACAGAAGGGGAAGAGGTGGCCCAGGTACTTCAAATGAGTCGCAATTTCAGGAAGTAAGTTAGAAACAAACCTATCGACAAACAATCAAACACCTCCCTCAATGGACATATCCTGCCCAATATAATCCAACAACGTATTTTCGAACCGAGCGCAAAAGTCAGACACTTTCATCCTTCTTCTGTCGACAAGCCGTCAACTTGTCCCAACTTACTTTCTTTGGCGGAATAAGAGAATACATATATGTGATAATGCGACCTGGCAAGGCAAGTATCTCTGCTCAGGGCTTAATACCTGGCTTTCGTTCCTGATCCCATCCTTTAATCACAGCCCATGTACCACCCAGCTCCGCAACATGGTCTTGAGGATGAACCCGTCTCTAAATATCAACCGAAACAAGAAGACCAAAGAACAGCTCAATTTCAGCAAGAATCATTACAGTAGAAGAGGCAGCCTCAGTCAGTTCTTTATAATAAGCAGTAGGATTCTTCCTAAGGTCGGGCAAATGAGCTTTAAGGGATAAAACTTCACTCCTCTTCCATGGAGTATACACCCATTGTTCCTGAAAACGGGCCCCTAAACCCGGTCTGGTAACATTTCCGCGCTGGTCCGTTAACTCTGATATTTCTGGGTGATTTCTGAGGTGAACCTCCCGCATCGGAAACTGAGATACCTGGGTGGGACTCTTTTCATGCAGCCTACCCCTATAGGCAATTAATGTCGTGATACTCCCAAAAACTTGGCCAGGCTCCATACCACTAGCATATACTTGATCTTTAATATGAAATAGAATTTGTGGTGCATCATCACCAAAATGTTGCTGCCAGAGATTAATTAACGTAGCAGACATATGCTTAAGCGCGTACTGCTGTACAAAGGGCTCATAATCTTTCATCACACTCCAAACATCCTCCACACTGAAAATTGGATTACGACCCCATTGGGCAGCAGGTTTGCTACTACTTTCTTCTCCCCATCCCCACCAAAGATTGAACAAATGGACCCATGTGCTCCTTAAATTTCGTCAGATCTCTATCCTCCAATCTATGAACTGCTGTTTCACTACTTAAAGATATCGGAGTATGAAAAACCAGGGAAGGAGAAGTGACAGAAGTAACAGGCACAATCGTCGCTGGCGCTTGTACCGGAGGGGAGAGAGCAGAAGAGGATATAGGAGTCGGAACAGCAGGTGTGCTAATAACCACAGTTGCCAAAGATGGCGAGGACAGAGATGAAACAGGAGGTGCTGTGGCCAAAGCCGCCGAAGCAACAACTGTAGATACAGGATCAGTTGGAACAGATGTAGCAGGCTGTGGTGACTGTGAGGGAACAGCGGGATATATCCTCTGTGGGGCATACGGAGGGGGGGTCGAGTATCTAGCAATTCTTCCACAAAAGTATCATTTTCGTCTAGGGACAAATAAGATCTGTCAATTTGCAACCAAAACATCCTATCTGCACATTGGACTCCTGTTTCTCTTTGTCATATGCTACAGCTTTCTGAGTCAATGTCTGCATCTTCCCTCTCCGTGCATCTTTTTCCATCTTCAACCACCTCTGTCTAGCTACTTTCTGCCATGTTCTGAGGGAATCAAACCTAGACTGTCTAGTTCGTCTCTTAAATAACTGCTCCTGTAAGAACCCAATCTTTTGTTCCTCAAATGTGCCCATCAGCGGCCACTGTAACTCGGCATTGTCCCTCGTATATTTGTGCCACAATGTACTAAACATAATAGGGCCAAAGCCATGCTTCACATACATATCAAAATTCGGAGTGCCTTCTGGAGGCGCCGGCTGTGCTTCTTCTAATCGAGCATCTGTAGAACAACAGCAACAACACAACGAGAAAATCTTACTGATACCAGGCATTTTCAAAACGAAAATGAGTTCACTATTTATGCCTGACAAAGCAATTGCAAATGCTTTACACCCAAAAACGGTCTTCAGACCGTACCAAATTCAAACCACAATGGTACCATATCCGCAAAGAACTAAAACAAACTCACCTGATATGAGTAGATCAATCGAACCAATTCTCCACTGCTGACTCTTCAGACTAAACATCAGATCCAAGGGTTTCGCCGTTCAGGACTCCAGTCGGGACGACCACTGGGCGAGGCACCATTCGGCGGGACAGAAGGGGCAGCTGCGAGTATCAGGAACTCTTCGTGCAGGGATCCCTGGTCCATCAGTCCGACCCGACGATAGCCTCGACCTCCCCCCCCTTCCACAGAAAGTGGGATGGGTCACTCACCTGAAGGAGTCCCTGTTCGAGCGCCAACTGAAGGTAGTGGCCCGATTAGGGTCACCCGGGCTACTAATGACCACCTCTCAGCCTTCCATACCAAATGAAGAGTCGGTCAGACACTAGAGAATACAAACCAATATTTGTTTATTCAGGTACACTCAGAGTGGAGCCCAGTCTGCCAGTTGCTAAGAGTGCTGCAGAGAGACTGAAATAGACAAGCATAAAGATACATTATGTACATTTCGTAACTGTGCTAGAACACAGCCATAATGGAATATTCCAGGCAGGTGCTGCAAAGCAATGAAATACAGGAAATAAGTTTCGATTCTGAGGCCGGGCACACACTATCTACTTCTCAAGGTCGCTCTGCCCGTGCCTGCCACCAGACTAGTGGGAGAAGGCCTTATCTAGTGGGAATGGTATGCGCTAATAAAGACAGTGTATTCATTAATGAAGCAAAACTTGGCATTGGAGAAACGCAACTCAGCAGAGGCCTTTTCTCAGAAATAGCAAAGGATCAGTTTCGATCGTGATTCAAAATGGCACCCAAATAGAAAATGGTGCCGCGAATGCTAACTTACATATGATAATACATGAACGAAATCATTTATATTCTAACCATGTCCCTGATGCTTCCGATCAGTGTTGTGTTCTCCTTGCCCAAACAATCACACAGGAGTCAGGTGAGGGTTGCTTTGCTCTTTATTCGTTATCATTACTCCTCTGCCCACATGCACGTCTGTCCTCGTGCCCTCCTCATCAGTACTGCCCTGCCCACCCCTGACCGGAAGTGGTGTCCAGTTCCAGTCCTGCCTTGTAGTCCAGTGCAGGGTCCTAGTGCCCTTCACCCCAGGCCACTACATCTCCCCCCTTTGTCACAAAGAAATGATGAGAGAAGAGAGAGAGAAAAAGATGTAGAGATAGGGAGAATGAAAAGAGATAGCTCCGAACAAAGAAATGATAAGTGTGCATCTCCATCACTGCATTTCTTCACCCCTTTCTTCAGTACTGACGAGTACTTGTCCGATGGAAATTTGCGCCAGCTTCGCTCGTTGGACAGCTTTCTTTATGTTCCCCATGAATCGCTCCACCATGCCATTCGCTTGTGGCCACAGCGGAGTTATCTTCCTGTGATGAATGCCTAGGTAGCTCATGAACTTCCGGAACTCTTCTCCCGAGAATGGAGGACCATTGCCTGTCTTGAGGGTTTCTGGGGAGCCCCAGGCCGCAAATATGTCATCCAAGATTGGTAGCGTCGCTGTTGCCAACGTTGATGATACGTGTCGTACTATGGGGAATCGTGAGTACTCGTCAATGATCACGAGCAGGTAGTTGCCCGTGTCCAGTGGCCCGAAGAAGCCAGCTGCCAACGTTGTCCACACCGCCCTTGGGAGTTCTGACATTTGTAGCAGTTCGGGTTTGGCTGGCTGTCCTGTCGTTTGACAGATGTGACACGTCACGATGGTGTCTTCCACCATTCTATCCAGGCCAGGGAACCAGACTTTCTCCCTTAGCAGGTTTTTTGTTGCCACCATTCCGCGGTGTGACTCGTGTGCCACATTGACAGTCTGTCGCCTTATTGAACATGGTATCACTATCCTTGTTCCTCGCATCATTATTCCTGTTTCTGTCTCCGACAGTTCCTCATGTATCTTCTTTAGTGCTAATATTTCCTCCTTGTTTACTCCTTCTCCCCATGTGCAGTTATTGTTGATGTGTCTCCATCTCTGCATCCTTGTCGTTTCTTTGGCCAGCTGCAGGGTGGCGTCTTTCGCTGTCTCCTGCTCTAGCTCCGCTACTGTTATTGGCACCGGAGTGTTTTGCTTTAGTACAAAATTGAGATATTCCTCAGCCATTGATGCGGTCTCTGGTGACTATGGTAGAGGGTGTCTCGACATGTAGTCAGCCAGGTTATGTTCTTTTCCGGGCTTGTGCACAATTTTGAAGTCATAGTCCATCAACCGTATGCCACAGCGCTCAATGCAAAGTGGCATCTTTGCCGACGGATTTCCATATATTGTGACCAGAGCCTGATGATCTGTTATGATGGTGAACGACTTCCCGTAGATGAACATGTGATAGTGTTCACACGCCCATACCACTGCTAGGTTTTCTTTTTCTGGTTGGGAGTATGCCTTCTCAAGGTAAGACAAGCTTTTGCTTGCATACGCAACAATCTTTCTTGGTGAATCTCTCCCCGGCAGGTGCTGCGCTAGTATGGCTCCTAGTCCGACTGGGCTGGCGTCTACCATCAGCTCAGTGCATAGCGAAGGGTCAAAATAGGCAAGATGATCTACAGTCATTACGGCCTCTCTGATGGCTTCAAACGCCCAACTGCATTCTGTGACCAGAGGAACTTCTGCCCTTGCTTTGTTAGTTCTCGGAGCGGTGTGCTCACCGTGGCGAAGTCCTTGATGTAGCGCGCACAGTAGCTGGCAAGCCCCAAAAACGACCTTACTTCTGCGACATCTTTCGGAGGACTCGCGTTTCTCAGTGTCTCTACTTTGCTGGGATCTGGCCTCATTCCTTGCTTGGAGAAAATGTGGCCGGAGAACACCAATTCACTTCTTCCCAGCTCGCACTTGTCTGCGTTCAATGTTAATCCCGCTTGTTCCAGCTGTAGGCATACTTGATGCAGGGCCATATCATGTTCCTCATCTGACCGCCCAAATACTAGAATGTCATCACTGTAGTTTAGGCTGTTTTTTACTGGCCTTATCACGTGCCTTATGGTCTCTTGAAATATCTCTGCAGCCGATGAAATGCCAAAGCTCAGTCTCTTGTAGCGAAACAGGCCCATGTGCGTCGAGAACGTGGTAATGTATCTTGACTGTTGGTCCAGCTCTAGTTGGTGGTACCCTTTGCATAAGTCTAACTTTGAGAATCGGCAGGCCCCAGTGAGACAGCTGATCATCTCGTTTAGATGTGGCCCCGGGTGGCGTTCTCGCTCTATTGCTGTATTCGGTATCCTCATGTCCACACATATGCGGATCTTGGAGGTGTTCTTTTTCGGAACTGCCACTATTGGAGACACCCATGGCGTCAGCCCTTCTGCAGGCTCAATGATGTCCTGGGCCAGTAAACTTTGAATTTCCTCTTCAACTTGTGGTTGTAGGTACATTGGTACCCTTCGATGATGTTGTGCTACCGGCTTGATCACCTCGTTGATGTGCAACGTTATTTGTTTCCCTTTCAGTTTTCCTAAACCCTGCAGTAGGGCCGGATGTTCCTGTAGAATGTTCCCTATTCCGACATGTGTTACGTCATCGCTAGTAGACCCATCACCGGCGCCGTGACATTGCTTAGCAGGCATGGTGCAGGGATGTCACCTCTCAGCACATGTATCTCTTCTTGGCATGACCTGTCCTTGTATGTTAAGGTCTCTGTGAACTTCCCCATGTTCTCTACCGGCTTTTTGGAACCCCACGTGAACACATCAATAATGGACGGTGATAACGGTGGCCTCACTTTCATTTTTTTGTACTCCGACATGCACATGATGTTGCATGTGGCCCCGCTGTCAAGCACGAACCGTGTATTATGTTGCCCTACTTCAATGTCCACAGTTGCGGTTTTCTTTATTTGATGCTTCTCCACGAGATGAATGAGCTCTGGTCTCCGGTCTTCCTTGGGGGCATCTGACATTAGATACAGTCGTGCCACGCTCACAGGTGCTGCTGTTTCATCCGACTCATCGAAGGAACTGCGATTCGCTGTTTCCATGTGTCTGGCATACCGGCTGGTGGTGCTGGTGGTCATCCGTGGTCTTGCCGCTCTGCCCCGCTCACTTCTGAACTGCCTGCTCATGCAGGCGCTTGCAAAGTGATTGTCCCTGTTGCATTTCCTGCATCTCTGGCCCATCGCCGGGCACGCACCGACATGCGGAAAGTCGAGTCCGCATCTATAGCACGTTTGTTCGTTTTTCTTTGTTGGCGAGGCCGCCGGGTATTCTTTCTTCTTGCCGTTTCCTGTAATGCGATTCGCTTGTTCCACTCTTTTTCCTTTCCCCAGCTCCATCTCTTTGGCATGCGCCGTTGCTCTCGCTTCTGTGCGGGCCATGGTCAATATCTTCTCCAGCGTCGTTGGTTCTTTCAGGACACGTGCACGGAACTCTACAGACTGACAGCCTTCAATGATGCGCAGTCGTATCGCTTGCTCATTGTCAAACTTGTCAAACTCACAGTATGTGACCAATTTTCGCAGTCATGTTGCAAAGTCGTCAAGGGACTCCTCTGTGCGCTGACACGCTGTGTTGAAAGTGTATCTCTCAAAGTCGATGTTCCGTCGCGGGTCAAATTTTGCCGTGAGGCACTGTATCACTCCTTTGTATGTCGCTGTTTGATCACTGGGAAATGTTATGATCAGGTCCTCCACTTCGTCCCCTGCGAGATTCAGAAAGAGGTCCAGCTGTTTGCTGTCTACGATGTCCGTGGCGCGCATGTAACGCTCGAATTGCCGAATCCACCTTTCCCACCTGATGCCAGCTTGCGGTTCCGATAGGCTGAATGGCAATGGTCTGCGAAATATTGCTTGTGGGCCCTTTGCGTCACTTTCTGTGTCAACCATTTCACTGACGTGCAGCTTCTGTGCAGGCCTTCTTTCTCCGTAATTGCTTTCTTTCTACAGTGACAGTGGCACTTCCGTCTCAATTTACTGTCCTTATTTCCACGTTCACTTTTGCCTTTAATTTGCTGTCTTTTTACCTTTTTATTACACCTTTGTGTTTATTTATATGTCTGCTTCACCTTACTCCGGCCTCCTGGCCTTGAATTCCACTTTTTCAACTCTTTTTCGCTTCTGCCTGACTTCAAAATGGCCTCTCGGCCTTCCTCTTCTTCTATTGGCTTGCTCTGCCTGTCTTTAAGATGGCCGCCGGATCTCGCCAGACCGAGATTTCCGGTGCCTGACCCTTCAAAATGGCCGCCGGGTCTTCCTGGGCGCTGAGTGGCTGCTCCCGCCTGACCCCAAAATGGCTGCCGTGTTCACGCGAGATTTGCCTTCAAATCTACGCGCGAAGCGGGCTCTTCGTGATGCAGCGGGCGGCAGGGACACAGTCGGGTGCACCGCAGACAGGCGCGCGATGCTCCCACCCAGAGACGAGTGCACCGCTTGCCGTCAGGCAGGTGGGGGGGCCTCTTACCGCGTCTTCGCTGCGGATTGGTGGGCTCCCGCGCTGATGCTTCGATCCTCAGTACTCGGCCCAGTGTGGGCTCCTGGCTCCGTTTTTTCCTTCTGCGACCGGGTGGGCTCCGGACGTCGCAGCTGTTCTTTTCCGGCGGCAGGCAGGCCAGGGTGGGCTCCTGGCTCCGTTCTTGAATCACGAGGGACCTCGGTGCACGCGTCTGGTGTCGCTTTGAAGTCCCACCACTCTCGTCGCCAGTTGTCGTGTTCTCCTTGCCCAAAGAATCACACAGGAGTCAGGTGAGGGTTGCTTTGCTCTTTATTCGTTATCGTTACTCCTCTGCCCACATGCACGTCTGTCCTCGTGCCCTCCTCGTCAGTACTGCCCTGCCCACCCCGGACCGGAAGTGGTGTCCAGTTCCAGTCCTGCCATGTGGTCCAGTGCAGGGTCCTAGTGCCCTTCACCCCAGGCCACTACAATCCGGAGGCCAGCCAACTAGCCCTAGGAGTCACTCTTGATTCTAGGTTCAAAAGATGCAGGTCCAGTCCTTCTCATCCAGACAAGAGGGCAGCAGGGCAGCAGGTCAGCACAGCAAATCAGAAGTCCAGCAGAGTAGCAGTTCAGCAGAGTGGCAGTCCTTTCAGCAGTAGAGGAGCCCTTCTTCCTGGCAGAATATCCACAGGACTAGAAGTGTACACAAGTGGTGGTGTCTAAAGTCCAGTACTTATACCCAGTTGTGCCTTTGACATGGGGGAGACTTCAAAGAGATACATTTGAAGTGCACTGATGTTCTCCCAACCTGCCCTGACTCCAGACTTAGGGTATGCAGCCTTTTGTGAGTGGACAGGACACAGCTTATTAAGGTATGCCCAGCTCCTGTCAGGATGGCTTATCAAGTCACACCTAAGCTCCCATTGTGTGTGGCTGTCTAGGTGAAATACACAAAGCCCATCTGCTAACTGCACCCAGTCATGTGACAAGAGACAGGCTACATGCACCGAATTGCTAAGGAAAGAAAATAGCAACATTGGGAAAAAGTGCCATTTTCAGAATTGTAATTTAAAATCTGACTTCATTATGAATTAGGATACTAAATTAGGATTCCAGAGACACCAAACACGAACCAGTCATATCTTCCCACTCGGAAATTACGCTTATAAAATGAAATAAGGTAATCCCCATATTATCCTGTGGGAGATATAGGCCTTGCAGTAGTGAAAAACAAATTTAAAATTTTTTCACTACCAGGATATGTAAACCTAAAAAGTACATGTCCTGCTTTTTAAGTACAGTGCACCATGTCCTCTGGGCTGTCCAGGGCCTACCCTAAGGGTGACCTATATGTATTAAAAAGGAAGGTTAGGGCCTGGCAAGAGGTTTGTATTTCCAGGTCGACATGGCAGTTTAAAACTGCACAAACAGGCTCTGCAATGGCATGTCTGAGACATGCTTAAAGGGCTACTCAAGTGGGTGGCACTATCAGTGCTGCAGGTCAATTAGTCTATCCAAAAGGGGGGGTTTGGTCCTACAACGGTCAGGAAGGACCTACTAACAGACAAAAAGAAGAACCTGACCTGTTGTTCGATAATGCTGTTTTAAGAAATAAAACAGTCCAAGACCTTTATCTCATTCGAATGGTCTATGCAATTTAATTACTTTTTATACAGAGAAACCATTCTTATCCATGAAACAGTGTGAAACCATGTCTCCTCAAAAGATACACTGTGATTATGAATGCAATCATTTTTTTTAAACATAAAACATTCAATATAAACACAAAACAAACAAATGATGCAATGAACATTATAAAGACAAACTTGTAAACCAGTCAAAACAATTCATAACAAAACAGCCGATTGTGTCAATATGAATGCATCATTTTTTCAAAACAGACTACAAAGGCTGTAAACCTACCGGGCATACATTTGGGCATCTAGCGGGCATAAAACATTGAGAGTACAATGCTCCGCATAGACATTAATCACTTAAACCACCCAGTAGGGGTTAAACGCCTTAAACGCTGACACGTTTCGAGTCCCTGTCACATTTTGAGGGTTCTCTTCAGGGCTTGTGACTGGAAGATCTACAAAGATAAATAAGTTCCAGATAATTTCATTAGATGCCTACAACAATGCTGTGAGAGCGAATGATACTATGCATAGCTCATAGAGAATAAAAAAAATATACCTGAGTTTAAATCTTGTTTGACACCGGTAGGAATTTCTAAGAATCAAAAAGGGGGGAATTTATTGAAAAAGACTGCTGGATACTAGAAGCATCACTTAAATCAGTTCATGAACATGAAGCATTTAAACTTACGTTCCGGTTATTTAAATGCACAACGGAAGAATGGCGGCGATGTTACGCCTCGTAATTTCTTTAGTGAAGCCCGATTCTGCAAGGGAAGATACAGCTTGTAATTGTCTAGTATCTTATTTCAACAATAGTTCAAAGGCGTGCGTACTGAGTTACATGCACTTACGTGATGTCGGATAAAGAGATTCTCCGTCTGAAGGATGGACAAACTAATGCAGAATAAACTCCGAACGAAATAAAGTTGCCAATTTTGTAGCTCGGACGCAATTGTCAGTCGTGCTGAAACAGAAGCAAAAGCTTCATTTGGAACGGAAATAATCAGAAATATTCGTCTCTGTTCTTGAGAGGCCCAGGAGGTTTCTTTACCTGATTAGTAGCCGGTCCTACACGAGTAGTGTTGAAAGTTTTGAGCTGTGAACCGGATATCCGGGTATATAGATAGCCAAGCTGTGTTTCAAGTGCATTCTGGGATTTGAAGTGACTTCCCATTTGAAGACAATTCATAGAAAAGTTCCATTCAATGTGGCAGTCATGCATATTTAAATTCTGCCAATTTCAGACAATTCATTGAGTCCATCAAGAATGCAATTGAATTTGGAGATTAAATAAGCCTCCTTCCTTGAAAGTGTCATTTCAATGTCACCTCCTCTGGCATTGTGCTTAATTACACTTAACACTGTCCATTTAAAATCACGTTCAGTATGGTTCATTTCCATAAAATGACTGACCATCGGGGCAGTAACAACTTTTGTCCTGATTCGAGATCTGTGTTGCGCAAGTCTTTGTCTAACCTCCTGGCTGGTTTTACCAATATATACTTTTGGACAGGGGCAGACAATTGCGTAAATCACGTTTTTGGTTTTGCAGTTCGAGAATTCTTTTTGAATCCATTTGATGTTTCTGTGTGAAAATTCTGAGCCTTCCATTGTGGTGTCACATGCGGTACAGTTTCCGCATTTATGATGTCCTATGATTGGTTTCATATTCCATTGGGACAATAGGTCTCTTTTTTTCTTTAAGGCAGGGATTTCTGCACGGACAATTTGATGGCCGATGCTGGTGTTTTTACGCATCGCAAATAGAGGTGGTTGAAGAAGATATTACATATTTTTTAGCAGATGCCAATTTCTAAGGATGATCTGTCGAAATGAATTTGTATGTGGGCCAAAAGTAGAGACACACACAAGTTTTTCATCCGGTTTGTGTTCTTTTTTTGTTAGAAGGCATTCTCGTGGAGTGAATGAATGAATTTGATTTATATTGCACAGTTACTTAAAACCATTTTCAATATGACTTACATACAAATTTAAAAGATGATTAGAGTAACAATTGTTTAAAAAACATTCGTACAAAATGGGTTTACGTACAGCATTATCAAAACTGAATAAGAAGATATGTTATATACATTAAAAAACGTCGAGAGATTGCCAGTTCAGCCTTATTTCAAATTTGATACAGGTACTAAGGTTGGTAGTTAAAACGGCGTCATCATGAGCTAATTGCTGGAGTCTGATTGTTTAACAAACCAGGTTGCCTCTTGTATTGCCTGGCCCCTTCCTCTTCCATAAGCATAAGGCGCAGCTCGGCCATGTATCTCCCAAATCTGGCCAAGTCTGACGGTAGGGTGCAGGAAAAGAGAACCGAGACAGCTTCCTTCACTGTCCGGACCCCGTTACGCAGCCATATGTATTTTAAAAGGTTCTTACGGGGCTGTAGCATACCCGGGACAGCAACAAATCAAGTGTAGCAGAGATTCAGATTTAAAGTTGCAGATTCTACATCTGGTTTTGTGTTCAAGGGACTTCCACCCAGGGTTTAGTTCTTTAATTGGGAGGGGCACTAATCTGGCCCATACAATGTTTTTTAGTGCTTTCCTTCCCAGTGCTTGGCTGAGATAGGGCTGGATTTTATGCCCTGCATATGTTGTTATCAGCCCTGGTGGACCTCTTCCTGTTATGTATTCCGCTAGGTCATTTTTATGTGACAGTTGGTAGCCTTGTTTATTAATTGAGTTTTTAATGGCCAGATAGTTTATCGTCCCTTGGTCCCAATTTTCAATGACTAAACCCAACTTTTCCACTGCTTCCTCCATATAACATTGCCACGGGTTAATTGACCCCCGTAGATCGGCTTCAGCTTGCTCTTTAAGCTTCCGGCTGGGACTGTTAGTACTTGATAGTAATATTTCGCATGCATTCCCAAACATTCTTTACTTTGTTGCTTCAGTCCAAATTTCAAACGAATTAGGCTGTTGCGAGTGTATTTGGGCAATTTGAAAATGCGTTTATAGGCCTGGCATTGTGCTTTGTCTAACATTGATTCCATTTTACCCGGGAATGCCTGCTGTGCATACCCTGCAGTTGCCCTGATTTTAGCTTGTATTACTTTTCTAATAGGAGCTGTCGTTGGACTTTGCATTAGCTCATTTAGTTTACATAAGGCATAGGTTGTTGACTGCTTTGGCCTTCATTTTATGTAGATGTAGCGTTGCCTTGCCCGTTTCACTTAGCCAGCACCCAAGGTAATTGTAGGATTTCGCAGTAGAGATGATTTCTTTGCCCACATGCCATTTCAATAGGGCTTTTTTTGGGAAATGTCCGAAAATTACTACTTTAGTTTTTTGAGCATTTATTATAAGCTCATTTCTTTCGTTGTAATTGTTAAGGGCATCTAGGCCCCTTTGTAGCCCGATTTTTGTGTGGTCCATTACCACTAAATCATCTGCGTATTGTAATATTTGCAGTTTGTTGGTTCCAATTTTCGGGGTTACGAGTCTGGCATTGTGAAGCTTCTTCCCCAGATCAGTGGTGTATAAGTTAAACAGTGTGGGGGCCAGTACACATCCCTGTTTTAAACCACGATTTGTCAAGCACATCTTCGTTGTGGTGTTGTCTGCTAGCTTCACTTTGATCCTGGTGTTACTATACAATGAGATAATGGCGTTGAGAAGACCTGCTGGGATATGCCAGTTGTGCAATTTGTCCCAAAGCTTGTGTCGAGGCACCCCATCAAAGGCAGCTGAATAGTCTACGAAGCATGCAAAAACTGGTTTATTATTTTTGCCGTTTGCTTGCTGGCTTAGGTATGACATGGCCACGATGTTATCAGTTGTGGAGCAGCCTTTACGAAATCCGGTCTGGTAGGGGGGGGGGGATTTCGTTCTCTTTAATCCATCTATTTAATTCATTCAATAAGGTGCTGGCGTAGGCTTTTCCTTCAATGTCCAAGAGGGCGATTAGTATATAATTTTTTGGCTCTGTGTTGTCTCCTCTCTTGAAAATTGGATGTAAAAATGACCCTCGCCATGAATCGGGCACCTTTGCTTTCAATCGACATTCGATAAACAGATTGGATAAGATTTTTCCCCAATATACTGGATCTTCTCTAAAGATAGCTCCTGGAAGACCGTTGGGCCCGGGTGCCCCGCCTTTTCTTATCTTTTTTATTACTTTTTCGACGGCGGTACAGTCTTGTTCTTTGCCCATAAATTCCACTGAGACCTCCTCGTCTGTATTTGCGCTAGCCAAGGGGCGAACCCCGGAGCTTCCAGGGTCAATAAAGCCTTCCTTTTCAATATAAATTGTAGAGACATGTCTCAGCCATGCATCTGCGTCTACAGAGTTGCGCCAGTCTACTTTACCTTTCTCCAGGCTGGCTATAAATTGCCAAAGCTGACGTTGTTTGTGAGGTTTTGAGAACTCATGTATCGTTATCCAGTCTTTCTCTATTTTATTTTGTTTAAGAGACCATAGCAGATGTCTGCGCTTTTTAGATAGATCTTTACATTTTTCCCTTGTTTCTTGGGTTCCTGCAATCTTATGTGCTCTTTTTGCCCTCTTCAGGTTACGTATTATTGTACTTAGTTTTGTGTTATTGTGTCTAAGTTGTGATGTGTGCGTCGTCGTTCCATGTGGGCTGACTTTGTAGTTGTTGACAAGTATGGTTTTTAGAGCACAAATCCACCTCATCCAATTATCCACACAGGGTTGGTTTCCAGGATGCTTACCTTTACACTCTTGTTTTTCTTTCCATGCATTAAATAATGTGGCCTGATGCTTGTTCCACTTTAACCTTCTAACTAGTGTGTGTTCTTCAATCCCTGTTGAATGGGATACTACAGCTACTTGTTCCCTCTGTGTGATACTAGTATTTAGTTCAACCTGCAGCAATTTGTGATCACTAGTTTCGTGTGATTTTACTTCAAAGTTAGCTATTTTCTGAGTGAGAAGGCTGCATAAAAAGATGTAGTCAATTGTGGAACAGTTCTTAAATGTGGCCGTATCGGAGTGTTTGGAATCCAAACTTTTCCAGGTTTCATTGGCGGACTTTAAATCATAATTTTGCAGGAAAGAATTGAAAGTTCTCTCAGAGCTGGTTGGACACGACCTGTCACTCATATTTGTTCCCAGATACTGTAGATTAAAGTCTCCTACAATCACTTTAGCCGATAGCGCATAAGTATGCAAAATCTCCTGTATTAAAGTTGTAATGTTTTTTGTAACTTCCAATTTCAACAGACCATGTACGTTTAAGTATATGTTTATAACTAGGATTGAGGAACTATCATCTCTGTCCCCTTTTCCCTCCATTACGAGTGCCTGTAACATGTCTGACTCCATTTTTACCCTTTTTACTGTTATCTGCTTTGCATGTTTTACATAGATCGAGATTCCACCTGATGGTCTACTAAACTGATTATGTTTAGTTGCTAGTTTGTGAAAACCGGCGTAGCCTTCAAGGTGTACATGATCTGTGGCCCAGGTCTCTTGTAGGCATACGATGTCACCTTCCTGCAGTATATTTGTTGCTGTTACATGTTTAAGCGCTTTACGTATGCCTGCCACGTTCCAAGAAATGATTTTAAGATTGGAAAGTAATTTATGGTTACTGTACGGTGTACTAGACACTTCTGATATTATGGGTTTTGCGGTGGACAACACTTGTTGATTCCGTAAGGTATCAATTATGACCACTTGGTCATCAGGAATAAGGAGTGCCACATTGTAACTCTCTGCTTATCCTACTGAATTGATCATTCCTTTGAATTTCCAGTAGCCCATCGTCTTTTACTGTCCTACTTATGGTCACGTCTTCCTGTCTCCCTACTGAAATGGTTAGTTCTTATAGTTTTTGTCTAAGTGTATTTTTGATGTGCCTCTCAATATCCCTTGTGAGTGCTCTTTGACTTTCGTTGTAGGATTTGTTATGTTTGCCGGCTCCAGTAGAATTAATGGATACTTTTCTTGTTCTGGTGCGATTACAACAATACCCCAATTTTTTAAAATATCTTTTTCTCTAAGCACTGCTTCAGACGTGCAGTGGTTTGACAAAGTCACTATAGTATCTTCTTTACAGATGTCTTCGTCTTTTGGTTCAAATTGAACCCTAAATATATCTTCACTTTTTATGTGAGACAATGAAGGTATATGTTGAAGGAGCCTTAGTAAATTCCCCCTGTTCAGTGTATCGTGTCTCCCCTTTGATTTGTACTGTGGTTGAAGAATTGTTTTACACGTGTTTCTAGTGTGGGTGGAGGTTAGTGTTGTGCCCAACACGGGTTCGGGGTGTGGTGTTCCTTTACGCTGTGCCTCTCCTGGTGCATTGGCAGAATTAGTGTACACAATTTGTTGGTTTTTTGATCCGCCTCCCAATGTTTCCTTAAACAATCCACATTCAATTATGTCTCTAACAGTTTCATTTGTTGTTTGTACAATTTTCTTTACTACTCCACTGTTTTCAGTGGGCATTGATTCCTGAAACACTGGTGGGTTTGATGTAATGTTTTCTGTATGAGGACCTTCACCCAAAGAGTTATTTTGTTTTTGGGTCTTAATGAATATCGGGTATAGTTTATTTGATAGTTGCCTTTCCTGGTTTAGAGGAGAGTTGATTATGGCCTCAATAGAGACATGCGTAGACTGACCCCAGCTCCTTCTGATTTGTGTGGTCTTTTGGCGCTTCAATTGTTTTTTTCGGTTTTTCTTCATACGTCGTGACAGGTTTGAATCGGTAGTGCTGGTTGGGTTTTCCTGTTTCTTTTCCTTATCTGGCTTTCCTCTAGTTACTATTGATTGAGTAATGGTTATTGGGTCCGTGTTTATGTTTGTGTTTGAATTTGTACAGTCTTTTTTTGGAGTTTTTTCTTTGTTGATTTGCTCGGTTGTCACAGATGTTCTATTACCTACTATTTGAGCTGATTGTGACTTTAGATCTTCGACAAGGGTAGAAAGCACTTCTGGGATTGATGCCAATTTGTCGATTGTTGGCCCACAGGCGCAATCTGTATTTAAAGTGGTTGCGTATGCTTGGGCTCGTGTTATCAGTTTGTTCAAGTTTGCCAGTTTTTGATCAATCCCTGATATTGTTGTTGCCATGATGTTGAGCAAATCCACTTGGACATCCATTTTGTTTGATTGATAGTTCAGTGCCTCAAGTGTGAGTTGAGATGTTTTGAAGAAAATATCCCATATTGTTCCTGAGTCTGTCGTTACTACTGGGTGTGTAATATCAATGATTTGGCCATGCTTGTCCTTTACAGGAGTTTTGTTTAAAAATTCACTTTCGGCTGTTGGGTGATTTTGTGTGTTGTCTTTACTGTATGGGAACCTATATTCCGATGTTTGAACCAGCCTACTATGGGTTTTTGCTCCCTCTCCGCCTAGGTTTTTTCCTCCTAGTACCTTGTTTGTTGTGGTGTTTTGTAAACTAGGCGACCATACTATACAAGTCGATATTTGCGATTTACTATCTATTTCAATTTCGCTTATTTCCACATGTTGTGTGAGGTTTGAGGGATGCTTGTTGATTTTTACTTGTACCTCAATTGCTTGGTGGGCCCCGGTGCTCTGAAATTGCTCTCGAGATTTTTGTAACGTTTGTTTAGCAGGAGATTCAATGGAATATTTATCCTGTTGTAATGAGTGGTCTCCGTTCGTCAGGAGTTCCTGGTCCCTAATAGACCCCCATGATTGGTCCATTTGTTCTTTACGTTCTTGGTCCTTCTGGGACCTAGTTAGAGTTGTGGGCCCTGTATTAGTTTGATCATTTTTTGAGTTTATATTCCCTATGTGAATAGATGGTGGGATTGGTGATGGTAGATAATGATCCCATCCCTCCTGCTCCTCGTGATGGGATAACATTGCGTCCGCTGGGTCTTTTAAAAAATTGAACTTGCTTGGTATACTGATCGATTTTGCAAACATTCTATACACTGGCGAGATTAAAGGCTGCGCCACTCCCTCAGATTTTGCTTTGTTGTTCTTTGTGGTTGAGCCTTGGGGTTTCTTTTTCCTTTTTGTTGATGGGAGTGTGGCTCTCTCTCGCCCTCACCTCATAGTTTATGTGGAATGAGTCCTTAGCTCTTTTTTTTTTTCTTATTTAATAAAAATTGATTGTGTCTTAAAAGTCTTAAAAGTCGATGTTGTAGTTTTTAACAATGCCGCAGCACAGTCCTTATATTAGCCAGCCGCGGTGATTGCAGTGGACTTATGCCTCCCTGAAAATACTGGTTGTATGTCAAAATGTTTTTGTCTGGTTTTTGTCGGGTTCACCCAAAGCTACTTGCTTTTTTAAAATTTTTATTTTTGACACCACTGCTGCGTGCTGTAGGCTGTAGGCTGTGAGCTGTACGCTGTGGGCTATGTCTATGGGCTTTGACCTTCGATATTGTCACAGCCAACCAACACCAACTAACACCAACTCCAGTGATGAAACGAGGAGGCGACAAATGCCCAGACTCACCACTCACCGTCACTCTCAGGTCACCGACCGGTCTTCAATTGCTGGACCAATTGCTGGACCTCTGTGTTTTGACAGGGCCCTCCAAGCGCCCTCCAAGTGCAGTCTGACCGGCTGTACTCTGCTGCAGCTCTCTGCACTCTGCTTTCCTGTGTGCTTCCTGTGTGCTGTGTGGAGACGTGGAGACGTATGGCAGTGCAGTCCGCTGCAGTCAGCTGTCTGCTGTCAGCTACGTGTCAAGCCATGGGATCAGGAGGCGAAGGGGCAAGGGCCAAGGAAGAGGGAAGTCTGACCGCTGCCGCACCTCCGGGGCCCCAAGGGAGTCACAGCCGCAGCTCACCGCAACCCACCGCAACCACCGCAATCCACTGCAATCCGCCACAGGCTACCCCCCCGCCGACCGCTAATGAAAGTGGGAAGCCGAAGCTGGGACAATACCGATAGTGGAGCGGGAGCCGGGAGCCTGGAGCGGGAGCCGCGAGGCGTCTTCCTTGTCTTCGAACGCCGGGTCATGGTTGCGGCGAAAACACGAACTGGAGTCCGTCAGAGATTCAGATTCAGACTCAAGGACTATTGAATGAGTGGTTGGAGAGGAAGCAGTGATCTGAGAGTAGAGGTGGACTGTTACTGCCTTCTTATGTAGTGCTATTTTCTCGTGGAGTGTGATAGGCTCGTTTAATTGCATGTTTCAACAATTTTTTTGGGTACCCACGATTTCTCAATTGGACTTGAAAAGCTTCTGCATGGATGAAGTAATCTTCTGATCGTGTACAATTGCGCCTGACTCGAAGTAACTGCCCATATGGTAAGTTGTCCTTTAAACTGCGAGGGTGAAAACTGTTGTAATGAAGAATAGTATTGCGGTCTGTACGCTTTTTATGGAGAGTTGTGATTAATGTGTTGTGGTATTGCCTCACTTCCACATCAAGAAATGTCAAACTGTTTTTGCTGTTTTTGCTTCTCGTCATTCTGAATTGAATATCGGGGTGTCTCTGATTGATCCATTGGAAAAATGCATCGAGGTCTTGTTCAGTACCATCCCAAATGCACCAGATATTGTCGATGTACCGATACCATTGTTTCAAAGATTTCTGATGAGGGTTGTTATTAAAGATGTATTTATCCTAAAATGGGCCATGTACAGTATGGCCATCTCTGGGGCGAAGGGACAACCCATAGCCGTCCCTTTAGTTTGAATATAGAAGACATCTTCAAATTTGAAGTAATTCTTTTTATTGAAATGGCAGCCAGCTTCAAGATGAATTCCGAAGGTACCTGATGTGGGCGAATCCTAGTTTCAAGGTAATATTCCAGTGCTTCAAGCGCCTCATCCTGTGGAATTTGAGTATATAGGGAAATCACGTCAAAAGAAACCAACAACTGTTTTTCTGGGTCAATATTTGTACCTTCTATCCTATTGATGAAATCCATGGTATCTCTCAGGTGGGCAGGGACTTGCTGAAGAAAGGGTTTAAGAAAAAAAAAAAAAAAAAGGTCAATTAGTAGCATTTTAATTACAGGCCCTGGGCACCGGTAGTGCGCATTACTAGGGACTTATAAGTAAATTAAATATGCCAAGTCAGGTTAAGTCAATGCTACCACGTTTTAAGGTAAGAGCACAAGTAGTTTAGCACTGGTTAGCAGTGGTAAAGAGTGCAGAACGTAAGGCCAGCAAAAACGAAGTCAGCAAAAACAGGAGGTCTGAGGGCAAAAGGTTAGTGGAAACCATAGAAAGGATGCCAGGTATAAAATATATGGTACAAAGTGTACCTAGGGCCTGATAGTTAAATGTCACTAGTGGACTGCAGCACCTATTGTAACATTCACTATACTAGCAGTGTAAAACAGGGCTTCAGGCCTACCAGTGTAGCCTGACCATAGCAGTGCAAAAAACTGCAATTCGCCCTTTCAAATAAAACCCTTTCGCCAGATGAAAACCTCGCTTTCAAATATTCATAAGTCATCTCTATGTATGCCTTGTTGTCCACAAGGCAAAGAGCATGGTATTTAAAAGTAATACATGTAGAAATTTAATGTTAACATGTCCTTACGGTGACTAACACCCAAAAGCAATTTTTCACTAGGACTGGTCTAGCTGTCCTATGTAGAAAGCCAGAGTACAAATCAAATTCCTAATATTGTATCTCAGGAATGGACTAGCTAAATAAATAATTAAACAACTATTTTTCTATTTTTAATCGTTTTTAAATCTTCAATTCAATCCTAAAGTCAGATTCTTAACATATATTATGGAAAAATTACTTTTACAAAAATACCTTTTGCCTACCTCAAGTCCCTATTTGGCTAATCTGCATTTGCTCTTAACTTTCTCAAAGCCACTGATTCACACTGAATAGGTTTCAAAATGGTGTGAAATGCCTCCCGTTAACTGTCACCTGTGTTTCCGCAGGAATGATGTGCAAGCGGCAGAAGAAAAGGTCCCAATGTCCCCCATCTACCAATCTTGCCCAACAATGTCTAAGCAAAAACCAGTGTAATGGGGGAAGAGGGGAACAAGGGAAACAGAAATGAAGAATTGTCCTTCAACGTACTCAGGGAAAACAGGTAAGGTTCATTGCAGGTGTAGGTGTTCCCTGTATGTAAAGAGTAGAGAAGAAGGTTTAATGTATATCATAGTTGTATTCCAATGCCTACAATTCTATGTAAATGAAGCTGTATGTAAAAATCCCTGCTACCTGTTTAACTCCCCTCTTCCACTAATAAATCAATAACAGTCCACACAGGATTAAAGATGCAATCTATATGAGAGAGAATAAAGAAAGATATTGTAAACTCACTTTGGTAGAGCAACCATGAAATCATAAATACATGTACACACAAACCACTCACCTATTATTAAGAAGTAGCAGTGAGTTAAAGATAGCCCAAAGGTTCATATAAATTCCCAGGACAATTAACCAGAGAGTAAAAACAGTATAAATGAACTCTTGAAAAAAAGAAAAACTAAATATGCAAAAAATATGCAGGCTATGTATGTCTCCTTGTCTTCAGGAAACACTAATATGCTGTTTCTTAATTTACAGCTCTACTCAATGTGCACAGAGAAAATACGAATCTCCAAGGTCGTAGGGACAATATTTCGATAAGTATTGCATAGATCTATATAGCATGCCAGCGCATAGAGCGTTACCACCTTATAGATGTAACTTGATACTTTAGGTTTTTGTTTCTTCTGTTTTGGCTTTGCAGGAAGTTCTAAGGTGGAATACCGAGACCCTGACGAAGAGGACGACAACAGGACCAGAGACACGCCGCCGCAGCAGCCTGATGAAGGAACACCGAACACAGCATGATTTTGAACACCCCGGAAGAACATAGGTAAGTACACCGTATGCAGAAGAGCAGCATGCGACGACTAGAACGTTAATCGCTCTTCCGCAGTCTTAGGGCCGTTTTAAGCCCACACCGCACAGCTCCTGCTGCAACCTGCAGCGGAGCATTCACGGCACCTCCCAGGAGCAAACAATAGGCTAACCTAAACTGTGAAGGGATGACTCCCCTGAACCACTCAGTATATGCCCGTTTGGGGCTGTTAACTTCCTTTTTGACATGACAGGCTCAAATCCTGCTTGAATATCAAATCTTGCTTGACAGGTCTGCTGGTTTTATGTATAACACTTTTGTGCACACTTTAAAGGAAGAGAAACACGATAACTAATAGTGAGAAGCTGGCCTGGTATATGATGTACACTTAAGTAAGTGGACGCCTTGCACCAGTCCAGACAACCCTTATGGTGATTTAAGAGGTCTTAGACAACCTTAGAAAGCTCTCTAAGGGGTGGCTGTGGAGAGCAGCCTTCAGGGTTAGTCCAGAAGGAGTGTAAAGAAGCTTGTTTTACCAGAATGCAATCCTATAGTATAGATTAAGTGAAAAAGAACCACACAAAGTATTTATACAAATATGGATTTATCATATAATGCACTCTAACACATAGAAATATCTCCTACCCGGAGATATGCACAATTCACACAATACTTTAGCAAAGAAACACAGTAAATAGCACAAAATACACAGTGGTCCCAGGGGGGGAACAAACCATATACTAAGAAAGTGGTATAAGAACCACGACTTGGGTCAAGACAATATTGAGAAGACGTAGAAGTGCTGGGGACCCAAGGAACCACCCAAGGTGAGTAGATAGGGACCCTACAGAGAGCGTGTGCAGTGTGGGAACACGACCGCGTGCTCCGTACAATTCTACGTGTAAGCCGCGGTTGGATTTTTAAAGATTAAGGACCCTTCCCAGTGGACCCTGAAGAAACCCAGTGGAAGACAGAAGGTTGGAGAGCCGCTCCACCCATGGATACCCTAGTATCCACGTTACCTACACCAGGGAAGCCGGGTGCATACGTGTGAATTGGTGTCGGAAACCGCCATCAAACCCAATGGAGGACTTCAGGAATGTACCGCTGTTGAAGAAGGAGAAAGTGTCTGGTGGAATCCAAGGATGGATTCTAGATGAGAAGTACCTGCAAGCAGAGGGGACAGAGTCTATGTCACTCAGGAGTGACCAGGAGACTTGCAAGATGAATACCCTCTGATGTCGGGTGTTGCAGGATGGATGACGGTGACCTTGACTCTGCAGCTATGAGGACCAGGCGACCCAGAGGAGGACCAGGAGCCATGCACGAGCTGTCCCATGAAGGATGTCGAGTGCTGAGGGGTCGGTGTCCAGCGGAAGCACCAACAAGCCTTGGCAAAGGCAACCAACGCAGGAATTGAAGAAGGAGCAACGTCGAGACCAGCAAGGTTCACGGGACTCACCAAAGGCAGGGGAGTCAGGGCAGGCCCGAGCAATCAGGGGAGCCTAAAAGAAACAATGGTGACCCTCGAATGTACCCACAGGCCGGAAGCACTGGAGTCGCGAGAGGACTTCAAGCAGCTCACCAAAAAGATGCAGGCCACGATGCACACGATGCAGTGTGGCTGAAGATTCTGGTCACTGGAGGTGCTTGAGGTTGGGGCTATTTGGAGCCCGATTATCTTCTTGGAAAGAAGTCAACAAGCCTTTGCAACTGCAAGTTGATGCGGTGTACAGGGCTTCGGTTATTGCAACCCCCACAAGGGATATTGGCCTCAAACTTGGTGAGAGGGCAGGGCAGGCCTCAGGAGCTGTGGAAAACCACCACCTGTGTTGCAGAACCTTTCGGAGTCTGGAGGAGCTCAGGATCAGCAGACCGGGCAACTTAGTTGCGGTGCCTGCGAATGCAGGGGAGTGACTCCTTCACTGCAAGGGAGATTTTTTTCAAGTGTCTATGATGCTTCACAGGGCTAGGAAGATTCCTTTATGATGCACAGGCACAGACGATGCAGCAGACTGGAAGGGAGATGAATTTAGGCCCAAACGAAGTCCAGCGAAGTTCAGAGTGCCCAGACGGTAGAAGAGCAGTGGTGTCTGAACTGAATCTTATCCCACAACGAATCTAGGGACCTACATCCAGGTAAACCCTTAAGTACTCTAGGGAAAGGGTTGGGAAGATTCGGAGGACCCTCCCAGGGGAGGGTCTGGACAGGGGGGAGGTTACTTCCATGTCCTTTGTCCAGTTTCGCGCCATACCGGGAGCCAATGGCTCTCAGGACTGCTTTGAACTGGACTATGTACAGTGACACCAAATGTGCCCCTCATGCAGACTGAGTGGTGCTGACAAGCGCACCCACCCCATTCCAATACACTAAATCCTGTCTGGGAGGTGGTCACACCTCCCTGTGCCAGGAAGCCTATTGTTCTGCCTTCCCCTGCTCGAGCTTGGCTCAGCAGCAGGGGGGGGGCAGAATTGTGTCTATGGGCGGCAGCAACCATTTTGTGCTGTCCGGGTCAAAAAGGCTGGTACCGGGAACAATGAGAGCCTAACGGAGGGCTCTTCCAGTGCTTGGAATCATACCTCCCACACCGTTTATGGTGTAGGGGTATGATTCCAACATGTTTGATACCAAACATAATAGGATTTGTTGCAGCCGTTTTCGAGATGGTCATGGCGTAATTACTCGGTGCCCCTCTATATAGTATATGGCTGCTTCACTGACAACCCGGGAGAATGGACTCCGAAGGCTGCAGGGGTGTCCTGCTCATGCAGGGGCACCCTCTCACTTAGAACCAAGCACCCTGCCTTGAGGATTGGAAAGGCCTGCTATAGGGGGGACTTAAAGGTTTTAAGGGAAGTGACCCTAGATATAGGAAACCTATATCTTTATCAAGTGGTGCTAGCACCAGCTTACACAGGCTGCAATGGCAGGCCTGTAGATCCATTTGAATGGTCTCTTATGGGTGGCATAATACATGCTTCAGCCCATGGGAGACCTCTGGGGTACCTATGCCCTTGGTACCTTAGTACCATATACTAGGGACTTATAAGGGTACCCCAGTATCCAATCTGGGAAGTACCTAGGTACTGAACAGAACAGTTTAGGGAGAAAGCAGATAGACTGGGGTCCTGATTAGCAGGAACCTAGTCAGACTAGTCAAAACACAGCTTAGTGTCAGGCAAAAAGTGGGGGTAACCATAGAAGCAGATCCTACTTTTCTACACTAATCAGTACTTGTGTATCCACTGTCTGGTTTCTGGAAACCCCTACTTATGGTCTACAACACTTCTGTCTTTAGCTTTATTGGGGGTACAGCGACTGCTTCTAACTGGATTTTGGTGTTGGATGTTGGAGGACCCTTGCATTACCATAGTACACTCCCCACACACAACCCCAGCTCTTAGATCCCACATTTAGTGTTGATGAAGACTTTTGCCATCTTGTAAATGTCCAAAGTGGTTAGGGATTCCCTCAGGAACTTTTACCCTATTGGTTAACAGTGACGGCTGGCATGTAAGGCGAGTGGTGGGTGTTGTAAAAAAGAAGTAAAAAAAGAGAGAGAGAAAGCAAGAAAAAAGAATCCCACTTGCCTTCTTGGTGCAAAGTCCTCCACCTCGCTCGGTTCTTCCCCAGGCAGCCAGGCAGGCTCCAGGAAACTGCAGTGACCAATACTGGCGCTGCTCTAATGCTGCATGAGATGAGCGCCAGGATTGGATGGAGCGTCCTCTCTTGCTGCTCACAAGGGCACTGGAACCCTATGCTGTGTTTAACCCAGCTGTCTAAGACAGCTGGGTTAGAGAGATAGATAGCTGGGTTAGAGAGATTTAAACTGGGCATGTCTGGTTGCCAGTCACAAGACGACCGGCCAAAAAGACATGTACACTTTAAACGTAAAGTGCCCTGCCTATCACTGTTTTCTGCTGCTTCCTGACTGGCAGCAACAGAAAGCAGAAAGCCCCGCCCCCCGTCCTGATGCTCGGCTCGGGACTGGGTTTTGAGAATTTTAATGGTTATAAATTAACTTTATTACCATTTTATTTTTCTATCCCTGGGGCATTTTTTTACTCGGGCGACGCTCATTCACCTTAACGGAGGAGACACCCGTGTTTGTGAGGGCATGCCAAGGAGTCATTCCCACCCACTAGCTCATACCCAGCCTACAAGTGGCATCTGCAGGCACCCGCTTCAGAAAACTCCTTTTTTGCATTTTGATGTTATTTCTGCTTTAGTTCTGCATACTTTTACACTTTGCCCTAAGTTAAGCCTCTCTGCTTTTGCCAAAGCTACCAGGAGCTTGAACTCAGGTTAATTCAGTGACTTTGAAGGTTCATCCTGACAAGAGTTGTGATTATTCCCTTAGATGGGTAGTCACCACCCTCAAATAATAATCCAATTTCTGACAGTCTACCTACGCACAGCTACAAGTTTGCTGCAACACAGTTAGAGCACCCTTTCAGAACCTCATATATGACTTTCAATGATTTCAATGGTGAATAGCACAAATATTGATTCAAAAATATTGTGTAAAATGAATATCATGTCAGAAATATCATCACTATGAACATATTGAGGAGCCGAATAGCAAACGTATGACTATGATTTTAAGTAAATATGATAATTAAAAAAAGATATATTGTATTTAACTTTAATATAGTTTTAATAACTATTGTTATTTAAAAAATTGCTATTATTTTTAATGTAATTGCTATAATTATTTTTGTATAGTTTGGAACTGTAAATGTGTAATTAAAATGTTTTCACATTTAATCATTTATTTATAATTTAGGGGCTGATTTAGATCTTGGCGGTCTGACCGTAGGCTCGCCTCCGCGGCAGGACTGAGTACTCCGCTTAGCTGACGGTCTTCCGCCTGCCATATGTAGATGTAAACAAGATACACAGAAGACCTCCTCGGTGGCGGTCTTCTGTGCAGGCAAACTGCCCTACATCATCGTCTCGGCGGCGGGTTCTCACTGAGCAGATTTGGATGTTACTGTTGGGCTGGCGGTGTCCTGTCAGCAGAATACTGATGGGGGCGACCGTGGTGGTGGGGAGACAGGTAAGTAACATTTCTTTATTTATGTAAAACACATATGTTGTGTATGTGTACATATGTGTATGTCGGTTATGTCTAGCATATTTTGTACATTCTGAATTGCATCCCACCAACCTACAAACACCATGCAATGTATACCTGCACACACCACAAACACCTACCTTCGGGTCCTTCAAAACGGGGCGCCGGTCCATCATGGTCAAGGTGCAGCAGGTAAGGGAGGACCTGGGCGAAGGAGTAGAGAACAACATCGCAGGCTTCACCCCATTGAGCGCCGGGTCAAGACTGATGTGCATATGGCTGGGTTCAAACTGGAATGGCATGGTGAGCAAAAAAACGATGGATGTAGGCCCAGATCTCTGTACTGGGGTGAATGTATGACATTGTTCTGCATTCTGTCCATCAATTGTTCTTTTTGAATTTGTGGGTCCCGTGCTCTCCATGCCACTGGAGTCAAGTTATCCTGGCTGATGAGGGGTGAAACCATGAAACCGGTCCTAGGATGCTTGTTTCCAGTTGAGGGAGGACCTGGCCTGGCAGTTCAGGCTGGACTGTTCCCATTGGGCACAGGGTCAAGACCGATGTGCATATGGCTGGGTTCACACTGGAATGGCATGGTGAACAAAAAAACGATGGATTTAGGCCCAGGTCTCTGTACTTGGGTGAATGTATGACATTGTTCTGCATTCTGTCCATCAATTGTTCTTTTTGCATTTGTCACCCCTATTCGCCCTGACTCAAAGTAGGAGGGATTCCAGCTGGAATTCTCTTTGAAAAGGCCCATATCCAAATCTGAAGGGCTGGAATCCTGGCTGGAGTCCCACTTCCGCCTGCTGAAGCCCATCCCGCTGTAGGGGCAGGGAGTGAAGTCCTGGGGGATTTGGTGGGACCGCTGTAGTCTTCTCTCCCATTGCCAGCCAGCATCTAAATCGGGTGGGCGGACCGCCAGGCCGCAGGCGGGAAGACTGCCAAAAAAGCACACTCCGTCACGGTCCCGCCAAAATCTAAATGAGGCCCTTAGTAGCAGGATGTTGGGTTTGTAGGGTAACAGGGTGGGACGTAAGTTGTTGCTTTGTTTATTTGTTCAATTTATGATTTTTAGTTTAGATTTTATTTTTCTATAGCTTCATTGATTTTAGGCTAATTCTTTAATTATATATGTTTTACATTATGTTTATGATAATTATTTAATTGGCAAATAATTATATACATTAATTAATTGATTATTTGTTTGTAAATTATATGTTGAATTGTAATTATTTGTAAGTGTTTATATTAAACTGTGTAAAATGTATTTTATACTTATTATTTTGTATATGTGTTTGATTAATTTAAATGCTATTTGCATGCTACTATTGTTTTATTTATACTTTAATGTATTATTTTAGGTTTTGGGGGTTTCGGGTAGTAGGGAGCAAAGTGATTTATTTTAAATTCTTTTTTGTTTTTCCATGGCCATGTGTGGTGCTTTAGTTACTCCAAGGCTGGGCTGTAGTAGATTTAACCCTGTTTTGATGCTATCAGGAATGTAACAAATTTAGTGGTGTATTTTGTGAAATTCAATGGTCTTACTCTTCTGTGGGTTTGTCTTTTGTATTAGCATTTCATTCCATAACCGCTCTTTAATTTCCCCTTACACCACCCCAATTCATAGTAATTATGTCCTATTGTCCCACCACCGTCCCTGGCCTGGTCCCTCCAACATTTACTGCAAAAAAGTATATCTAGGTGTACGCATTCCTCTGCAGACATGGTGACGATCCCCTCACGGAAGACAGGAGAGATCCCCAGCTTTAGGTTTGTGAACTGCATTTTGTTGTAAGTAAATTGTATTACTGAAGTCCTATGCCTCCTACTCCAAAATACACTTTGTGAATTGGACCTCATAGCCATGCTATATAGATATTTTGTGAATTTATTCTAGAAAACAATAGACTGTCATTCATTCATGTTAACTAGTTACAAATGATTTATACATCCGTATGGGTTATTGGGTATGCACTGAACCTCAGCGTATACAGGGGCTTATTTATGAGCCCTTTACTCTGCCATTGCGTCACTCTTTGTGAGCTGCGGCCACGTAAAATATGTACCACACTGCGCCCTATTTACAAAGTGACGCATCTACGCAGATGTGTCACTTTGTAAACCCCTGTGCTATATGATACCTGTGTCAGGTATAATGTATGCAGGGTGGGCGTTCAGTCGCAGCAAAGCCACGTAGAAGTAACGCAGCAAAATCTATGAGATTTCACTACGCCACCTCTAGGATGCCAGTGCGTCAAATCCTTACGTCTGCTTGAAGCAGGCGTGACGAGTGATGCAGGCCCTTTCACATGGGGCCTGCCCCATATGAAAAGACACATTGCTGGAGTTATGTCTGTTTCCAGACATACTCCAGCAATGCACCAATTTGCGCCTACAGGTACGTCAGGAATACTGACGTATCTGTAAATCCTTGCGACGTGGAGCGCCGTACAGTAAATACGGCGCATCCATGCTGTCGCAAGGATGGCGCTATGAAAAGTGTTGCGTCGCTGGTTTCCCCCAGCGATGTGACACTTTTCACAAATGAGGCCCACAGTTCCTTAGAAACATATATTATTGTTTTTCTGTGCCTATTTATTTCTGTTGCTATTTTTATTTAATCAATGAACATTACCATTTTTGCCTGATGGGCATATACAGTCCAGTATTCAAAAAACATAGTCTGGCCCCGAGTCCAGTAGGAAATCTTTTGTGACTTCTCCTAATCAGAAACTGTCTTGAGGCATTTCAGGTTACAGAGTTGTTCTCTATAAAATGTCCATTCATTCCTCAATCAATAAAACGCGAGGACTGCTCCCAGCATGTGCCAGACGCAGAGCATAGCTTGCCTGAAACATATCTTGCTGCCAAAAAGATGTGTGAATTGGAAACCAACCAAGTGCCCTGTTGCTGGGATTTCGCTCTCCCCGAGCTGTCAACAAACAGACAAGCCTGTGTTGTGAATTGCAGGGCAAGTTATGGCTATCTTAATTATTAAGAAACAGGGCCTCAACCAAGCCTGGGTTGTTGCTCGAAAGCTGGTTTTCTAAGTGCTTCTCGGTGAATTTCTGATTAGATTTGTAAGCACTATTGAGGCTCTCCGAAAATGTTGAATTACTAAGTGATTGACTGTAATTGAGGTAACCTGGCAGCACTGACGTCAATGGTAAATTCCACGCTGTTCATCAATCAGGTGTATAATTGAACAGCTTGGGCACTTCCCAGCTTTCTGAATGACGTGAATGGGCTTTTGTCCCGTTGGGCCAATGAACGTTTGCAGATCTCTACATGCCATTATCACGAAATGGCTCAGGAGCGCATGAATGGTTCATACGGGGGAGCTTGGCAAATATCCCAAAAATTGATAGCGTAAATTCAGTGCAGAAAACTCGTACGTGGTCATTTGAACCTGGGTGCTAAAATAACAAGCATTAGTAAAGGAATCATTCTTCTGACTTTGAAAAGTCAAGGCATGAAAATATTGCCTGTGCTAATGCTTGTTTTCTTTGGCACTACGACAAGCATGAACAAAGTCTAAAACGGCTGCTGGTGCTTCAGCACAAGTATGCATATATTGGTAGCTGTCCTGGAATGCTTTTTCATTTATTTTATTACAAAAATCATCCTAAAATGGCTCATGCATGTACACACATTGGCCGCTTTCTTGAAATGATGTTTGCCATAAAGGAACACAATAGACATTCCAAGATGGCTGTCCATGTGTCTACTGTGTGTGCAAACCCGGCAGCCATCTTGGATTATTTTGCTGTTATTTTATTATTCCAAGATGGCTACCAGCATTGTTGAGCCGTAAAACAAGAAATGAGAAATATGTAGAATGCCACGTAAATAGAAAGAAGTGTGCCGCATAGTAGCAGATACAGCGCTCACGCAAACATAATTTTTTTTCAAAAAGGCGTAGCTGCAACAGACAGGGCAGGAGATTATCAGATGAGTGAAAGGAAGCTAGGGAGCCGGAAGAGAGAGCTGTGCCCGTGGATGGAAGTCATGACAGCAGAGCGAGCGAGGAGAGCACTGTGGTGTCATGGGGCGCTAGGAGTAAAATAAAAAACAATTGCTTCCTGTCAGGAGTGGAAGCAGTGGAAGGATACAAGTCATCCAATCAGAAACAGTGGTAAAGTAGAAGTAATCCAGGGCTGGAACAAATAGAAGAGAGAGGAAAGCCATCAAAAATGGAGCTGAGGACTGAGATGGACAAGAAAGATATCTAGTCATGAGCAAGAAGCTGACACAAAGCCCACTCCAAGTATATGTTAACATTTGGGAGTCGAGACTGCCTGTAACACACACTTAAACTGTCTTCATAACATAACACGTTTGTTAGAACTGGGGGACTCTAGTTGGCAGAGGTAAGCACCTTTGTCCAAATAGAGACCCTTGCTTCTAGTCAGGGTAAGGAGGTACACACTGTTGATAACCCCTGCTCACCTCCTTGGTAGCTTGGCACGAGCAGACAGGCTTATCCCCAAGGCAATGTGTAAAGTATTTGCACCAACACTCACAGTAACACAGTGAAACACCACAAATGTACACCACACAGGTTGTTATAAACATATCAATATCTTTATATAGCGTAGGTCAGATCAAAACATTAGAAAATGCACATACCTATAAATAAAGTTACTCTTTTCATAGAAAAGTTCTTGTAGGTTCTCTTTGTCAACAATAACCTTGTAGGTTCTCTTTGTCAAAAATAAACTTGTAGGTTCTCTTTGTCAAAAATAAACTTGTGTGTTGCAAAATGGGTGCCCTTAGCGATAAAAAGAAGATGGCCCCGTTGTAGCACGGAATGTGCTACCCTGGTTGGTCCGATTTTAATCAGGGGATCGCCCTCTCTTAAATGCGCGAGTGCGCGACAGTCAAGTGCAGCGGTTAGGCCCCCGGACCCGGCCCGTCGGTAACGTGCTCAACAGTAAGGCTTTGGGTGCAGGCTCTGGTTGTCGATCAGAGCAGAGTTACCTTGAGGCAGGACGGGACTGGGAGGTCTGCGCGGCGATCCTCCGGGCGGCGATTCTTCCAGCAACGCTCCCAGACTTGGACACAGCTTCGCCCCGGTTGCTTAGAGACGCCTCGCTCTTCCTTCATCCACAGCGCGGCACCGTCAGGACGAGGCTCCTCGTTGCTGCGAGACCCGCACCGCTGGGACCAATCCCAGCACGGCGCTGCAAGACCGAGCCTCTGAGTCACTGGGAGGCTCGCACCGCGGGAACCAATCCCAGCGCGGCCTCGACGATGACGCTACGGACCCCTAGGCCAGCAGTGGTGAATGCCGGCAAGGGACTTCCGCGGCTCTTCTACTCGGCGGATCCGGCCTCGGGCGCACAGCTCGAGGTGCGGCAGTGATTTCAAAGTAAAGGGGCAATAATCTTCGGCAATCGGGGGCCGGTGGGAAAGAGACACCGGTCCGCAATACTTTGTTCTGCTCATGGGTCAGCGGCGGTGATGGACGCGGCGCTCTCAGTACTGGTGGAGAGCAGCCAAGCACGTTCACAAGCCGGGCAGCACGGATAACGTCCTGGGGACACGCAATTAGTCCCAGGACCCAGCAGAAACAGCAGAACACGATGTAGGGCAGATTACAGAAGTCCTTGGCAAACTTTTATATCCCTGAGTTGCAAACAGGAGGCCAGCTCTCCTCGGGCCCTTGGAGACTCTCAGGACACAGCACACAGCAAAGTCCTTTGTTTTCAAGCAGGGTGGGACACAGCACACAGCAAAGTCCTTTAGCCTCACCCTCATCAGAATCAGCAAACTGCAGCCCAGCCCCAGAACACACAGCAAGGGCAGGACTTCTCCTCAGTTTCTTCAGTTGATCTCCTTGGGCAGAGGTTCATCTTGATTGTAGAAGTCTAATTTTACTGGGGTTTCAGCACAGCTACTTATACCCCAAAAGTCTTTGTTCTTACATGTGTGAGGGGTCCAGGATCCAGTCCAAACCAGTTCTAGGTGCCCTCTGCCACGGCATGTCTTCTTTCTTTGTGAGGGGAGGCCAGGGCCATCAGACACACCGCAGGAGGTGGAGCCAGCATTGTGGAAGGCAGGCACAGCCCTATTCAGGCCCAGGTGCAACTCCTCCCACCACTCTAAGTGCAGATAGGTCTATTCAGCGTAGTGCTGACTCACCCTCCCTCCTGGAGCCACCCTCAGCCCCTCTCACTCACAAACCAGACAGTCAATACACAAACAGGCAGAGGCACACAGAAAGGTTGAACAGGAAAATAGCCACTTTCTAAAAGTGCTATTTTCAAACACTGAATTTAAAAGCCATCTTTCCTAAAAGATGCGTTATCAAATTCTGAGTTCAGGGATACCAGACTTGACCTTTCCATCTTGCTCCTATGGGGAGATATGCAGGTACACATGGGACACAGCATTCCCCATTCTGTCCTATGGGCAAGATGGCCTTTCAATAGTGAAAAACGAAATTGGCAGTATTTCACTATCAGGACATGTCACCCACATTAGTACATGTCCTACCTTTCACTTACACTGCACCCTGAGGTACCAGGGGGGTACCTTGGGCCTACCATAGGGGTGTCCAATGTGTAATAAAAGGGAAGGGTCCGGCCTGGCAAGTGTGTACACTGGCCAGGACAACATGGCAGTTAACAACTGCGCACAGGCACTGCGGTGGCAGGCCTGAGACATCTTTACAGCGCTACTCCTGTGGGTGGCACAATCAGTGCTGCAGGCCCACCAGTAGCATTTGAATCACCAGCCCTGGCACACTCAGTGCACTTTACTAGGGACTTACTGGTAAAGCAAATATACCAATCATGGATAGCCAATCACAATAACAATTTAGAGAGAGAGCATATGCACTTTAGCACTGATCAGCAGTGGTAAAGTGCCCAGAGTCCTATAGCCAACAACCACAGGTCAGGAAAAATAAAGGAGGAAGAAACGAAATGTTTGGGGATAACCCTGCAAAAAGGGCCAGTTCCAACAACGTTTATTTGTAAAGCACACTTATCACCCAAGGATCTCAAGGCACTGAAACACAGATGTTTATTGTTACCCAACTCAATGGTACCCATTTTATTGACCTCAGATGGATGAAAGGCTGAGTGGACCAGCCAGGATTTGAAACTGTGACCATGAGGTCGAACACAGGCCCCTGCAGTGGATGCATTAGTCCACTAAGCCACCAGACCCAGCCCTCTTCCGCAAGAGAACAAAACATATACAGACCAATAAAACAGCAAACTCCTAGATGACTAGTGTAAAAATAGAGCTCACTAGAGTTGTGAACACACATTCCACAAGGTCCTTCCTTACTGGTGGTGATGGGGTCTGTAAATCTGTGTGCAAGAGTAAATGTGCTCAAAAGAGCAGAGTTACAGTTTGTAGAAGTACAAATTAGTTTCCATTATTTTGCACTTAGGCTGAAATCTGGTGCAATACAACAACTGAAACCTACTACAGATGTTGTTTACTCCTGGGCATTTATCGTGGCGGTTTAACTGAACCTATAAAACTGCTTTATGGATACTCCTTGGCTGTTTATCTTAAAAGGAAATTATAATTGTACAACTCTCCATATTAATCCATCACATAACAAAATGTAAGTCTTTTGTACAATTTACAAAAATCTTTAAAATATATTTTATTTATTGCTGCTTATATTCAAAGTAGTCTGAACCTCTTGTGATATGTGTTGTTGTGAGAGACCTAAACCAACTTAAATGGCGTGCAAAACTTTGTAATTATTTAACATTTTGCTGGGTTTTGCCTGTGGGCAACTGCCTCGAGTAGACAATGCCTTGCAGCGAGACATTTCCTCCTCAAAGGTAACATTTTCTCCTCTGAGCGGTCTCCTGCCGAATCTCATGAGACGTTTTTGTGCAGTGGCGGCTCGCCGTGGGAGTGCTGCCGGGCAGTGGGGCGGGGATGGGGAGGGGCAGGGTGGGTGGTAGTGGAGTCCGACATACGACTGACAGGAGTAAGGTAAGTAATTAAATAAATAAAACAATTTACCTTACGCGCGCTGCATCGCCGAGTTGCATGTCATCATGGGCACTGTTTCTAGTCCTGGGCTGTTTATTACAAATCATTGCTAACAGGTGTGCTAGTTTAATTAATTCAGTGGAATCAATTCAAGACTACGACACCCACAATGCATTAGGTTGTCAAATAAAAGCCCAGAATCTGAAATAGTGTCCGTGTTGAAATGGAATGTGTTGGCCTCTCAAGCAACAAGCATCAGAACCTTGTCATCAGGGGTCAAATCCACATTATTCAAATCAACACAAAAGTGTTGATGGAAACATTACAAGACCATACCAGGAAGTGTGCAGCATTACCATCAAGACGGCCTTTAGGGTAGTGCAACAAGTGTAGCCGCACCTGGCACTGAGCTCGAGGAGGGGGTGCTGTGTTTAGAAATAACTTATGGGTTTAAAAGCACCTGCTGCAGAGTTCCTTGTGTGTCCAGCAGTTTTCAGGCAACAATACAAACCTCAAGATAACTCTGGTGTTTAATGCTCTTGCTGGAGAGAGATTAAAGTTTTGTCTAGTTACAGTTTTGATGCATCATGATAAAACTAGTGCAGAGGGTTAATATGATATGCCTGCTGCAAAGAACATGTACCTTGCAGATCACAGAACAGTAGTATATGTGGATAGATCAGTGGGTAACATTTTTCACAGATGTCATTTTGTTACTCATAGTTCATAAATTGCAATCCTAATATAACACAGTGACCTATGAACTGTCATTAAATAGCTGTATGCAAACTGCATCTTATAGGTTAGTACTTTCATTATTCTAATGTTGCTAAAAAGGATTTGCTTGTGTAGAAATACATTGTTATTAGTAAAGCAAACCACAACCACTTTCTTACATTTTAAATACAAAGTTTTTGCTTCCCCAGACCAAACACTCCTAAAATATACTGCCTACTAGTACGGATGACATGTGATTCCTACACCTTGTAATCCTCATTGTTTTATATAATCTTTCTTATGGATTGATTTACACACGTATGATTCATTGTCTCTGTATAATGTGTGTGTGATGTAACGTGCTCTGACACCCTACACTGGTATGAGTAGCACTATAAAACAAATGAAATACACGTGAGAGAGGGTCTATGGAGAGATGAGGGGCACTGTTGGAGGGTGGTAGTGAGGGAATCTGTGAGAAGGAGACGATTGAGTGTTGCATGTGCCACCACCCGCGTCAAAGCCCGCCCTGATTACCATTCCACTGCCATGCAATTTCTTCAATAGTTATAATGCACCAAAGTGTGAAGAAATGTCCAGTTATCTAAAATGTACCAGTCTGTTCAGTGCACAAAGCCCTTCTAAGATAATAATACAAAGAATACCTCTCTAACCACAAATAAGGCATTAGTCTTTTAACCTCAGAAGTCATTTTTATTAACTCCGAGCTTCATCAATTGATATTCTTTCTCATATTTATAAAGCTTTTCCCTTATTTTGAATTAAAACATACACCTCAATATCATTTTTGATATTCACAATGAACAGTGTAGACAAACATTACAATATTTACACAACACACAAACAATTCATCTGGTGTTTTAGAGACAAAATTGATACATGAAAAAATCAATAAACCACTACACATTTGATACAATGTTAAACATAATACATAAACAAATCAAAAAAAGAGAGACTCCTCTGTCCTACAGTCTTTTATGTTACTGGGACCTATTATGTTTAGATCCTCGATACTATGTACTTTGAAGGTCCTGCGGGGGTCAGAGTACTGGTCTAGAACTCTATGTCTGCACTTATTCAATCAAGCCCAAACTCTACGTTGTTCTGTATATTATTTCCTTCATGGTTACTCTTGGCCTCAGGGTGAAAAAAGCCAACGCGTTTCAACCTTCATGAATGGACCATAAGGTGTTTTTGAGTGAAGGTATTCATCAGGGCGACAAAGAGTTCAGGTAGGACCCTGCAACTTCCCGGATGTTGTTGTCTTTCTGGACCTAAGATGACGTAGGTCAAGGAATGATGTCAGGCACCCAATGGACGTGATTCCTAAGCTTCATATCACCTTGTGGGTCATGGAAACTTCATGCTGGCGAAAGTCAAATCCTTCAATGCGCGATCCCGGGCTCCGAGTTGCTCCGTGGTCAGGTCAGCCCTTCTAAGAAGCATATAAGCTAAGGCTCTGGCAAACCGCAGAACTTGCATCTGCATGCTTCATGAAATCGACTAGAGACTTTTTAAATGTAATTACAATTGCAGGTTCTTGTGGGGAATATGTATAAACACTGTAAAATGCTAGCTGCGAGTATTTATGTTTGCAAAAGTGTGCATTTATTTTTGCAGTATATTTGGTTTAGTTCCCAGCAGATAATAAGTTTAAAAAATATATTTTCTTGCAAATCACTAATTACGAAGTTTATGCTTTGTAATTAATATACAACTTTTACTTTGGATTCAGAGGAGAGCACGCACTGTGGTACATTGGACATGAGGCTCCTGCAAGTGGAAGCCATTATATGCTCTTTATCCCCTCCCTTAAAGCAGAAACTGATAATTTCTGCATTTTGTCATGTAGTCTTTATCTCCTGCTTTATGGCAGAAACAAATAATTTCTGCATTTTTTACTTTTCCTGGAAGGATAGTGAAGACGTATGGACTAAAGGATGGAGAGCATAGAGGTGCAGAGAGGGAAGAGTGGGATAAGAAAGAGTGGGCCGCGCCGGTTGCCCCTGCCAGTGGTGAAATAAAGTACTTTTGTCATAAATTATTTAACTCATGCCACAGAAAGGCTGACAATATTTAGACAAAATCATTAATCACTCTGCTCGCAAAGATCTATTTGTCTTCTCTGTAACCAGTAACAGTTTCCTCTCAGAGCACAAGGTGCTAATCAGGGTTTAAAGTTTACATTTATCACACCACAGATCACTGTCTGAATGAGTGTACATTTCATAATCGTAATCCTGTGAATGATGCAAGTAGTATACCAGGATACCTTTGCTCATCATGCGTGTCCTTAAAAGTGACAGGTACCACGCCCCTCGCTGTGTCCTTAAAAGTGACAGGTGCCACGCCCCCTTGAACTAAAAGTGACAGGTCATGTCCTTAAAAGTGACATGTGCCACACCCTAGAGAATGAACTGAAAGTGACAGGTCCCAAACCCTAGTGATTGATGTAGGTGACCATTTGCCCCAAAGGGGGGCCTGCCACAGGGCAGGGCTGTTTTTGGAGACATCAGCGAACCAGAGCCCTATGACATGGGATGTCCAAGTTGTGTTGTAGAGGTGCACGCCTCTTTTGGGGGTTGCTTAGAATATATATAAGGCCTCCTTAAGAGACTTGTACAGCAAGCAGGCACCTGAATACGGAAAGTGGCCCATGTCAAAATGAAGAGATACAGCCCGATCGTGAAATGGTCCGTGTTGGCTGGAGAGCAGCCCACTATCGATAGATATTACCGGAGGTTATCACCCCTGGTAATGGACGAGAATGCTCAACAAGAAACACCTAAGGATATGGGCTGCGACGTTACTGGTTTTGACGATGACATTTGTCAGCGTATGGAAGCACTCAGTGTCAAGGATTGCGTACGCCGGGTGTCCCCGATTAAGGGCGACAGCAGCGAGAGTGAGGGCTCGTGTAGTGGCAGCGTGTATGCGGGACTCAGTTTCGTGGACATGGAGGAAGATGAAGAATCAATAATTCCACCTAACACCCCCGTCTATGAAGACATGGGCTTTCAGGAGGATACGGTTCCTGAGAAGGCAGTTGTGCAACAGCCGGGTACAAGCGTCGAAGATGATGAGGCATCGCTGGACATTAGCGACTCTCAAGATTTCAGAGCCGCCGCCGAGGGAGGCGAAAATGCAGAGGTTAGTAAAAATGTTATGAGCAGGCAGCTACATAATGATGTATTTTTTTTCTTCAACTAATGGACTGTCAATCTTTCTTCTTTTGAACCCTAGAGAGCAACCCCAAAAAGACCTGCGGCAGAGCGGCAGCCTGCAAAAGCGAACAAAGTAATTTTTAACTGTCTGTGGTGTTCAAAACAGGCGGAAAGTTCCACATGCCAAAACAATGAGGGGTGCAGCAAATGTGTATGCGGCTCTAAGAGCCGTGCGTGTGAAAAGGATGATCCAGGAGTGTCCTACAAAGCCATGCAGTGTGTTAAAGTTTTCGCTGCGGCGGTGGTACTAAACTGTGTCAAGCGTGACTATTACAGCCTTTGTCACGGACATCAAATGAAGGATCCTCAGCAGGCAGCGCACGAATGTTTGTGTGAATCATACAGAACAAGAACAATACAGTATATTTGTAGTTTGTTAGACCCGTACAAGTTGTATAAACTGTTAAGTGTGGTGTACGGGTTGTACACCGAAAAGAAATATGTCCACCCTGAGATGGTGAGGATCTTGACAGGGGCACTCAATGAGATCCGATACGCCCCTGACCCGAGCTTTAAACTACCCTGTATGCAGGGGATGTGCACGGCTTCTGATAGAAAGATGATAGAAAGACTCGTAGAAAGGCGTATGTGTAATCTGTATAAAAAAAATAGAAGAATAGGGTCTTTGGCCCCTTGAAGACTAGTTTAAATAAATAAGGTTTTATTTAACCCCTTCCGTGCTCATGACGAGCTCAGCTCATCATGCTGCGCGGTAGCGCTGTGCGCATGACGAGCTGAGCTCGTCACGACCCCACCCGCGATCGGAATGTCCAGCACACGAGCGGAATTCCGATCGCGGTCAAGGGGTTAATGTTACATGCTAGCATGTATTTAGAACAAAACAGTAGAATGTTACACCGCAAGGTGGCTATGTGTTAATCCGTCCTTACTACGCTTACTATGAAAATGTGAAGTACCTTCTGTTTATGTTTTGTTAATATTCTTTATTTTTAATAAAATGTCCTTACGCAAAACAAGCGTCATTCATTGCCTGTGTTGTAGCGGATGATAACATGTCGGGGGCCCGGTTAAGAAAACTTTATTACGATACAGGGGATGTTGGCAGGTTTGGAAGCGCCGAAGCTCTGTATAGAAGGGCTGTAGATGAAAACGACCCGGTAAGCAGAGACCTGGTGAAGACTTGGGGGGATATTACCAAGGAATTGCGATAATAGTTTTTTTTATCGCCGGCTATCGCTGGATTTCATCGCGGAGATAACGCGTTATTATCAACGCATCTCCAATGCGATAAAAAATCCAGCGATAGCGGCGAAACCCAGCAATAGCGCGAGAAATCCAGCGATGAATTCAACGCGCTAATGAAAAGCTTGCTAATAGGCAGGTGAGGACTTAACCTTACAATCCACCTCCCATTGACTATAATGGTTAAGTCAGGTTTTTAGCAGGTGTTAGATTCCAGCGATAATCGCGGTTAGTGCGAATTTTTTTATCGCTTCGCGGGCATTGCTAATAGGGGAAGTTGTGTTTGCGACTGTTTTCAGTCGCTTTTAGTTAGGAACGCCTACTTTGCATGTCATTAGCGATATATATCGCTGACATGCAAAGCGGCACTAAAGCAGTCGCTTTCGCCATAAAGCTGTCGCTAACAGCTGTTAGCGACAGCTTGCTAATAGGGCGATAAAAGTATCGCCGCTTTAGCAGCAAAAGGTGCTGCTAAAGCGGCGATAACACCCTTGGTAATATGCCCCTTGGTTATCAGGGGTGGAGGCGTATACACTCCACAAACCCGCCAGAAGACGCTTTAAGAGGCGACCTACAATCGTTAATGCGCAAATAGATTATCAATGGCAGGCGGATATCATCAGCCTTCAAGATATAGCAAAACATAACAACGGCGCTCGTTATATATTAACCATCATAGACGTCTTGTCCAAGTACGCCTTCGCAGAAGCGCTACGCGATAAAAGTGGGGCTAGTGTCACGGCCGCTTTTAAAGCCATCTTCGAGAAGGGTCGAATTCCTCAAAAACTACAAACAGACGCTGGTAAAGAATTCTTAAACAAGGCATTTCAGAAATTATTAAAGCACCACGGTGTTCAACATTTTGTAACACACACGGAGGTAAAAGCAGCGGTTGTAGAGCGGTTTAACAGAACTTTAAAGTCTAAGATGTGGAGGTATTTTACGGCCCACAACACCTACAGATACGTTGATGTTCTACAGGCTTTTTTAGCTGTATATAATGCCAGTTATCACAGGACCATCAAAACAACACCCGTAGAGGTAACTCCTAGTAATTCGTTATCTGTTTGGAGAACGGTGTACGGGCGTAATTTCGCTACAAAGGTGAAGAAGCCTATTTTTAAAAAAGGTGATCACGTAAGGATTTCAAAATTGAAAGGGGTCTTTACGGAGGGCTACCAACAGACTTTTAGCGACGAAATATTTATAGTGGAAAGTGTGGAGCTTAAAGAAGGGATGTATATTTACAGGTTAAAGGACTACGATGGAGAAGCGGTGTTGGGGGTCTTTTTCAAGGAAGAGTTGCAAATGGTACCCGATGATCCACACAGGGTGTATAGGGTTGAAAAGATTCTGAAAAGGAAAGGTAGCGGGGCTAACAGCCAGGCATATGCCAAATTGAGGGGCTGGCCGGAGAAATTTAACAGTTGGGTGTTGGCCAGCTCCCTGAAGGGTGTGTGAGCTAGGGAGTGTCTAAAAGCTGTTGATACGATGGAGACAAAGCCCTTTTATATCACCGTGCCGTCGAACGCTTCTAAGGACATGTTCCCCAACAACCAGATTTCTATTTACACCGTGAAATTGGCTAAGCCTGTGGATCTGAAAGAGGATTGGGAGGTAGCCCTAACCGAAATCCAATACCCTAGAACCTGGAATACATTTACACTGAGCGCTGCCAAGTTTTACATAAAGTGTGAGCATGACCCTGTGAGCATACATGCGGGCATCCCATACGGCTACTACCCAACCATTTCAAGTGTTGTCGACGCCATCAACAAATCCATAACCAGCATCGAAACATATTCGAATATTCATCTGTCGCTAGATAACGTCAGAAGGAAGGTGTTTCTTAAAGCCCCGAGTCGCAACACGACGTTTAACTGCTCTGGTAAATTAAGAAGAGTTTTAGGCACAGTACAGCATGTGAAAAGTCAGGTCGAACATGATCACACGTGCCCCGATATTAACGGGGGTTCTACACGCACTATGTGTATATCGATATTGTAGAGGCCCAGAGGATCGGCAATAGTTACTCGCCGCTATTAAGATGGGTCCATGTACAGGGCGAAAATAATACGATGGTCAATATTCAATTTAACAAACCTGACTACGTCGCAGTTTCTAAAAAACATTTTGACACTATTTCAATTATGATCTTCGATGATCAGTCTGAGCCGGTGTCCTTTAAATACGGGAAAGTTATTGTTAAGCTTCATTTAAGGCCAAGACGCGACAGAGGCTATTAAGCAGGCATCATGGTGGTTGTGAAAACATACGGGGACCCGTCTATGTACAGGGACTATTACCGAAACCAGGCAGGATATGGAAGCCATCCGTACTTTCAAGGGTCACCGTTTATGTACGGGGCTGGTCTAGGGGGTTTCTTCCGCAGTCTGTTTAGAAGAGCTATGCCCTTCTTGAGAAGAGGCTATGAAATTGCAAAATCGCATGTTAAGACTGCGGCCACGAACATTGCCCAGGATTTGATTGGCTCTGTTACTTCGCGGTTGCCGAGCACATGAACAAACAACCGCAAGAAGGCATGGGTTTGGTGTACAAGCCACGCGCAAGTGTTAAAAGGAAGCGCCGCGCTTCGAGACGCAGAGGACCACCTGCCCCCTATAAAAAAAGGAGGAGTTCTTCAAAGCGCGGTCAGAAAAGAAAAACTCCAAGACGGAAGAGAGCTTCGAAGAAGAAGAGAACCGCCTCTAAAGTAAATATTTTTTAAAGTGTCGTAAACTGAAGCATGGCCTTTGTACATTGTGCATCGGGCGAGTGCGCCAAATCAGAGTTAGACTTGTTTACTCTAAAGCCCACGCAGACAAGCATCGAAAACAGCTTCTTCATGGAGGTATCACCTTTAGACGCTTTGACGCCTCTAGCCCCTATAGAGTTTTTTGTATCGGGGTCCACGGATATGTATTTGGATCTCAACAACACGATGCTGCATCTTGCATGTAAAATCGTAAAAGCGGATGGTACCGATATAGCAGCAACAGCTAAAGTGGCGACAGTTGCTTACCCCCTCGCAACCATGTTTAATCAGGTGGACATTACCCTGGGCGACCGGCTCATCACACAGAGCGATAACATGTACGCCTACAGGGCCTACCTGGAGAGCATTCTCAATTACAGTAGCGACGCCCTTGACACGCAGCTTTCAGCGGGGCTCTTCTACAAGGACACATACGGGCACTTTGAAGACACGGGTCTGGACGGTGACAATCAGGGTTTTGTAAAAAAGAGCAAGGTTTGCAGCAGGCAGTCGCCACTTTGACCTCCTCGGCCGCATACATTCAGACCTCTTCTTCCAAGATAAACTGCTCATCAATGGAATTGATCTTAAGATCAAGCTCACCCGCAACAAGGACTCATTCTGTCTCGTCAGGGGTGATGCGGACCAGTACAAGCTGGACATACTGTCAGCGAGTCTGTTTGTAAAGAGGGTGAAAGTGTCCCCAAGCGTCAGATTAGCTCATGCCGACGCTTTGCAAATATCAAACGCCAAGTACGCGGTGGAAAGAGTAGCTCTGAAGGTATTCAGCATCCAAGCTGGTACCCGATTAGCTTAGCAACAGAATTTATTTCTGGGCCAACTACCCAAGCTCATCATCATCGGTTTTGTGGACAATACAGCTTTTAGTGGCGTCTATGCCTCAAATCCCTTCAATTTTAAGCACTACAACATCAACTACGCGGCTCTGGTCCACGAGGGTGCTGTGATTCCTGCGAAACCCTACACACCCAGTTTTATAACTTCCAACTTTATCAGGGAATATCAGGGGCTGGTTTCGATAACAGGAAAGCACCTACGGGACTGCGGGGTAGTCGTGTCAAGAGAAGGCTATTGGGCCGGATACACGCTGTTTGCATTCGAGCTGACTCCCGACACGGAAGATGGCGATCACTACAACCTGGTCAAAAACGGAAATCTAAAAGCTGAAATACGATTTAGTAATCCATTGCCTGTGAATGTGAACATGGTCGTATTCTCGGTATTTGACAGCGTCATTCAGATCAACCACGCCAGACAGATTTTGTTTGACTATCTTTAAAGCATTTGTGAAATTGACACTGTGCAGATACGGGACTTCTTAAGGAGGCATAATTACGCTAGGAAATACTTTTTAGGTGTTTTCCCTAGCGATGGGTTACCAGTCGAAATAGGGCTGAAAGACCACGTACCCTAGTCTTTAACACAGATCCTCATTACAAGGGTGGAACACACTGGGCCGCCGTGTTTATAGATAGTGACAAGGTTACAGTGTTGGACAGTACAGCTGAGTTCCCCGAGCACAGTATCTATACACAACCCATGTTCAAGTTTGTGAAAAAAGCTGCAGCGCGGGTGGAGTATAACAAGCTGAGGGTCCAGGATTCGTTAGCCATCACATGCGGGGAACACTGTATTTATTTTATCAGTAAAATGTCGGAGGGTGTACCGTTTAGAAATTTCTTAAATCTATATTCGAGTGACCTTGTTAGCAATGACCGTCTAGTTGTGAAATATGTAAAAGAAAACACAAGGGCCTCGGTCAGACTTGTGAAAACAGAATATAGCATTTGTCAAAATTGGAAGGCCGTGTAACTTGTGTGTGCTTAATGATGAGCGTCTAAAATAAAGGCATTTTTAAAACACGCATTCGGACTCTGTATTTCAATGATTACACATGCACCATAATTAAAAATGTTTTAAAGACGACTGAGACGGGATGAAAAGTTATAAAAGTGTTTATTACAAACAGTTATGTAGGGTGTGCATTACCTTGACAACCTTTATTAAAGAAATATATGAAGAAAAAATCAGACATAGCTATACATACACGTAATAGGCACAATTATTCAGAAAGTCTGTAGAAGCATTAGGGCGTAATACAAGTGTGGGGTTTGAGCAGAGGCTTTTTTCGTTGTACCGGCTCAGCCGGCGTGCTCCACGAGGGGGATAGCCGTGGAACGGCAGAGGAGGCTGGCGAGGGTGGGAGGGGCACCTTCAAACTTTCAAGCAAACGACGGTGCTCGTTATTACCCACGAGTGTGGAAGGGATGTTGAGTTCAGCAGCGGCTCACAGAAACTGATCCCAACCTCACAGAGCATTTTGCGGCGTTAGGATTTTGGGGTGCGTGAGACCTTTGACTAGATCGTACATGTGTGACCCAACAACCGGCTGCCCCTTGTAGAGAAACTCGCCTCGTTCATTCCAGGTTGTTAGGTCATTAGAAGCTGCGAGCTTGCTCATCAACATTTGCGCGGCCCACCGGTGCCTCTGACTTATATTTTTTAAGAGGTCATCAACAAAGATATCTGAGGATGGTGCAAGGGCCGGCGGCGGCTGCTGGGGCTGAGGAGCAGACGTTGGTGCGGGTGGCTGTTCAGAGTCCGGGGATATAGAGTTAGCTTATTTTTCTCGGTATTCCACTGCTTGTAGTAACTTAAAAAGTTGTTAAGGGTGTCGGTGTAAAGGTTAGCTTTGTCGTAAGGGTTTAGATCTGTCCGGTTCAAAATGTCTTTAATTTCAGCATCCAGTCGTAGAGTCTCATTTCGCAGTATATCCCAGGCATTGTCCGTAGAAGGGCCCAACTGTTCCAACTGTTGTCTTGGAACCAAATACATCGTTGAGGCATGCTCCATCACTGTCCCGAGAGGAGGCTTGTAATTATGGGTATAGCTGTGCCCAACAAAGAGCCTAGAAAACCCCCAGACTGTTTCACCAGTTTCTTCTTGGTAATGAGTGAGGCCCTTTTATTACTGAGCTTCTTGATAAGATGTCGCTTCTTCTTCAGCATCTGTAACTGACTCTTTGATATAGGGACGTTACCTTTTAGGGTGTTTAGGGCTATTTCTGAAATGGCCGCCACTAAATCGTCAGAAGCCGCGCATAGGATGGCCTTTCTGTGTTGAGGACTGGCTGTAACCAGCATTTTCAGGAGAGCTAAATTGCGGCGTCGGTGGTCAGACATGGTCAACACCGGGTGTTATAAGGGCCGGACTGCAAATGTCTCTAAAGGTCTTCAGCACAGCTTTTTATAGACTCGGGACTTGGTCTTAGGGGTGTAAACGACCGGGAGATCAGGGGGAAAAATATCAGCCCTCAGTCTGTAGTCTTCTAGAGTATTATTTTTTAAGTCGACCAGCAGGTAGCCGTGGGGTTTTGCTGTAGCATCGTTAAAGGCCTCCATGAAGAAGTGAGTGTTTCCCGGGTACATCTGTTTAGCTATGATGGATATTTTTTGTTTGTCACAGGGGTTTTTAAATAAAACAAGGTATGAAGCGTTGAGAGCTATAGAGCGAATGCTCTTACCCTTGTAAAACAAGTTCTGCACAATGTAGCATATGCTGAGATTGCGATGATGGGAATATTGAGTAAAAGCTCGCTCTATCTCGGGATGATCCCCACCTTCACGCATAAGGTGATCGACAATTACCATGTTTACAAGGGCCGGGGGCAGCAGCTCATCGTCGTTGAGATTATCAGGGATGCCTTCTATAAATCTGATATGTGGGAAACTACAGGACAGGTCGGTATAAAGATCTTGCCAGCATGAATAAAGCCACACAATGCTATTAGGTGTTTGGGATAAAACACCGGCAGCATTTTCTAAGAGCTTTTTTATAAAGTAGCTTTTACCGCAGTTTGAGGGCCCTGCTAACACGCAGGAGAACGGATGCTGTAATCTGGTGTCCATAGTGCGGCGGCGACCTCTCTAATGTGTCTAATAACCATACTGCAGTCTTTTATAGTCCGCAGTCAGGACCCTTTTGTCAAAAACAACGCGTAAGGTTTTACGTAAGGGCTGGGTTGTAATTTCCCACTTCTTTTTGGATCTGACTATGCAGGGCTGATTCACAACTATGGTTTTATCATTCGCACGGTCGTGTGATGCAGAGTATTCGTGCACCAGATCCTTCAGGCTGTCAAAATTGATTTTTAGGGTGTTGCTGACATTTAACGTTATACCTTTGACCTTCATGCACACTTTGTTGTTGTTTGTTTTGTACGAGTAGGTCTTAGGTCCGGAGGTGGTGAATTCTATTATATGTTCATCCTTATCGAGTTTGCTGGTTAGATTACCCAGATAATCCCCAAGAGGAGGGTCTTCATCCCCCGGTTTACTCTGAAAAATCACAGAGTCGGTATCATGATACAAACAGCGGTCCTGGAGTTTATCCATAACCCGGTAAAGCTCTAGACGTGCGTGTGCGGTCGTGAAGCACGCTATGAAGATGTTTATGTTGTTACACGTTGTGGGGTACTCTTTTGTGTATTTCCAACACACAGCCGCGGTCTCGTCATCGATAAACTCGCAGCTGGACACCTCGTAACAAGGGGCAAAAAGGTACTTAAACAGCTCGTCAGGATCTGTTATTAAGGTCGTGTTTGACAGGTTTGTACACTGTGCGAATTTTCCCCATAAGGAGTTGAGGCAGAGTTTGGCTAACTGTCGGCGGGCAGGGTTGACCTCTATCAAATGGGGGCGTAAACGTATACCCTCATGAGCGTAGTAGTCGTCGATGTATTTCTGCTTTGCAGCCTGACTAGTACACCATTCGGGATACCCTGAGGCCTCCTGTTTGTCTCTGAGAAACAAATTAATGTAGGGGGCAAAGAGCTGTGTCGTGGTCCTCTTAAAATGCCACACTTCGTGTACTCTCCCGAGCCTGTAGCCTTTCTCTAAGGCAGCTTGCACCTCGATGCTACACCAGGTCCCTGTGAGCATCCTTTGTTCATCAGTGTGTCTACAACTGCCAACCTCTTTAAACACTGCACATGTTCGACAGAGGGGGAACATCAGCTTACCATCGACTCTGTATGGTAACATTGGAAAGTAAAGCTGCCTTGGAGGATAGAGTTTGCATTTGACTAGCCCAAAGTATTCGGAAAGGGGCTTAAAGTCTCTATATATGATGGTGGGGTGCCCTAAGGGGTATATACCTTCATTTTGTTCACAAATGGGTACAGACTGGTGAAATCATAGTAATGTATTTTCTCACCCTCACCAACGGCCCTGTACAGCTGTATGGCATTTGTACGACCCCCGAATAAGGCGTCGCGGGGCTCCAAAGGTTGTGGTAAATCATGACTCTTAATGAAAGAGCAGAGGTCGGGGTCAGATGTTAGCATATCTAGCCACTCATGCTCCCATAGGGTTCTCATAGCAAAGCCACATTTTTCAACATATTGAGTCTTCATCAGAGTACGTCTGTGTAAGTGCTCAAATTTGGCACCCAGCAATTTGTTAAACTCGTGGGTTTGTAACAATGAGGACAACCGTGGTAAAAACACCCGTTGTCAAAAGCAGATGGAACCCCGTTAATCACGGCGTACCCGTCCAGGTAATAGGGACCCAGGCGGTATTCGCCCCCCTGTAAGGGGTTTTGAATATGTATGTCTTCCTTCTCAGAGACGTACATGAGCCATTGGATAGAGGGGGTTGAATAACGTTTCTGTTTACCGTTATAGAGGTCTGGCGGTACTAGAGCGATACTTTTTGGTCTTAGAAACGTGTTTGTAGATGGACATACACATGGAGGCCAAAGTGATGTTTTGAAATGGGTCTATGTATTCGACTGTCTTTGTCATTTGAAGGGTCTTGGGCTTCAAAACCCTTACTTTCTTAGTCATAGACACCACAACGTCTCTGAAGAGGTTGCAGGCTAGTCGCAGGATCAGTACATCATCCTGACAATAAGCTTTCAACTCTGTTTGAAAATGAAACTCCTTTTCACGGTTTTCAGAGTACCATTGTATTAAGCTCTCTTTCTCGGAAGGCATCATATGTTGAACCCCGTAGCTGTCCGGAGGCTGCATGGGCCCCACATAATCCTGGTTCGCCCAGGTGTTAAAAAAGTGTGGAAAATAACCTTTACCCCCTGGAAAACCAAAGGGGCATATTATCAAGCCCTTTTCTGCCGCTAATGCGGCGATATTTTTATCACACTATTAACAAGCTGCAGCTAACGGGCTTTAGCGTGAGTTTTTTGGCGATAGCGGCCGTTTTTTATCTCTAAGCATGTCAGCGATATATATCGCTAATGACATGCAAAGTAAGCGTTCCTGACTTAAACTCCATTGAAACAGTCGCAAACACAACTTCCCTCTATTATCAATGCCCGCGAGCGATAAGAAAGTCGCGCTAACCGCGCTTTCGCTGGAATTTAACACCTGAAAAAAACTTGCCTTAACCATCTTGTCAATGGGGGGTGGATTGTTAGGTTAAGTACACACTTGCCTATTAGCAAGCTTTTCATTAGCGCAGTTAATTTAGCGCTGGACTTCTCACGCTATTGCTGGTTTTACTCGCTATCACTGGATTTCCTATCGCCTTTGTGATACGCGTTGATAATACAGCGCTATCACAGCGAGGAAATCCAGCGATGGCCGGCGATAAAAAAAACAGCGCTAAGTGCGCTTTGCAATATTTATCGCAGATCCTTGATAATATGCCCCAAAGGCTTTTGGCAGCTTGCTCAATTTCATGGGCAGGAAATTCAGGGTGTCTATGAACCTTATTTGTAACTGTCCAGCCGTTAACAGCATCAGCTTGGGACGCTGAGAGATGAGTTCTACTTGTACCTTTTCACGAATCATATTTTGTAAAATAAAGAATGAGTTGTATGCTTTTGAGTTATGGACCAGCATGGTATACCCTTTGAATTTTTTTTTGAATGAACGTGTTAAGGAAGTCAGCCACGCACGAGCGTCCTTCAAATTCCCAGCTGTCATTGGAAGTTAGATGGTGGGCATAAATATAGTTAGGTTGGTATACCCCCGTCTCTTGTGTGCACTCTCTATCAAACACTATGTAGTCTTCGGTTTTGGTCTGTGGTCTGCCTTTAACTATGTAGCAACGGTGATTGGTTCCTGCCCTAAAAGGAGTCTGACACCTTGGGCATTTCATGCCTTTGCACTTGTGATCTGCTGCCACATACCGACCACACTCAAAGCAATCCATTTTAGGGACGCATTTAACAGCTTTGTTGTGAATGCTCAAGCAGTCTTGTGAGTGACAAAACATCTTACAGGTGCGACACCTCACCTTCAGGGTGGCGTCTACGATGCAACCGTCCCTCTGACACATCTTACAGTGCATTTCACACTGATGATGTGCCTTAGTGTTGTATATGTGGTCGCAATGTGTGCACACGTACTTGACTCCCAGAAAACTTTTAAGGTTCAAGATACCGTAAAACCGTTCCCCGGTTGTAAAGTACTTCCAAGAACCGTTGTGATAAAGAACTTTCACCATAATGGCAAAATAGTTCTCAAAAATACCTATGTCGCCAAAGCCGACCATGCGGTCTGGAGGTATTTCAAGAACCTCATGGGCTTCAGCCGCTCTAGACATGATGACAGCGTGGGTGGTGTTGCGCCCCATCAACAACCCCACGATGCTGGCCGCCAGACACGTGTTGGCTGCTCTGTTGTTAAAGTTGAGCAGCCAACGTTGTTTCTTACCAATTATCTTGCTGTATAGTACGCTCTTTAAAGGCCTGGAAACACCCCCTCACGACCCTGTACAATAAGGGCTATGACTCTAAAAGTGCCATAGGCGACTAGTTCAGCCTTACTCTGTAAAAGCCTCGAGAGGTTTTCTAAAAATTCCACAGTGTCAAACACAGCGCGTGACTTTCGTTTGGTGAACAAAGGACTGTCAAAACCCTGCCCCTGGAAGCGTAGTTGGAAAAAATCATTAGGACCCACATTGCGTAACAACCTTTCTATGAGTGTTTGCACAGTCTTATGTATGGCTAAAACCCCATGATCGGAGGACCTTATCTGGTGAAGGTTAACAAACCTAAACTCCTCGTAGTGTTCTGTAGCGTTAAATCTCTCTACAGTACGACTGTAGCTTCTAACACTCTCTAAAAAGACGTCCTCTGAATCCTCATCTTGAGGAATTTGACTTGTTGCGGAGTTCGCTGTTCTATCATTTTGGGGATTCTGGCTTAGAACGGGCTCTGTGGGGCGTTTAAGCCGACGTGTAGCACATATTCTGGCTTTCTTTAGTTTACTTTTTAAAAGCCTGCGCTGCTTAGCGCTATTATCCCACTTTTGCTTTTTACGGGCCCATGCTTTTCTAGGTAGCCTTCCCCATCCTATCTGAACGGTATGTTTTGTACCTGTGTGCGACGTACTCATAGAGGCCTCTGCTACAGACCCACCCCGCGGCCCTTCTGTGTGTTCCGGGTATTGGAGTATTGCCGTTCTACCCCTCGAGCCCTTCAAACTCCCGACCCACGGTATGTTCTCTCCTGAACTTATGTATTGGCGGGTGCGTGGTACTGATGTATGTGCTTCAGGCGCTGATCGTGAAACTGTATGACTTTGTTTGCGGGCTCCATGTACTTTTTACGCCTGAGAAAACGTACGAAGCACAGGTACTTTGTCAGTACAGTATGGACCTTACTGCTATATTTTGATTTGTGTGTACTTTTATTAATACCCGGGGCATGGGGGGTCTTTAGGGGTCGGCGTAGGCCTAGTCACGCCGGTATAACCCATATGTCTGACACAGTTGCTTGACACGTTTGGAGGATCACCCTTTTACACCGGTCAACCATTTGCAGTATCTTCCGCTGTGCCTCCATCTTGACCCTGTCCTCGCTACCCCCATCCCCAATTTTAAGGTTGCGGCGTTCTCTTGGCATTTTAGCTTTCTGACCGCTAGCTGTATATCTTTCACCTGAGCCCCTAGTACCTCTTTTGGGTTTACAGAATCATATTGCGGAGGATTAGGGATGAACACCCCGCTTGGTTGTATAACGCCCTGTAACATCCCAGGGACCTCTCTCACACCGTCCGCCACAACACCATTCTGTAACGGAGGGCCCCGTGGGATCATGGAAACAGGGTCGCAGTGCGAACACCCTGGGGCGGTCGTGGAAGGGTCCTTACTAAATACGACGTCCAAACTCTGATCTGGACAGTCGCCCCAGCCCGTACTGTTATCATCGTATATTGATGGGGTGATGTGGGGGTTACACTGGACGCGGGGCTAGTTGGGTTGTACGCTCCTGGAGGGGGGATAGGGGACATAGGGCACGGGGAGTGTAAATGGTGGTCGAAATAATCGAGGGTCCTAGCGGTGAAGGAATTATCGGGATGGGGTCGGGTAAATGTTTAACCGGCATATGCAAATCCCCATTGTACGTGTTAGAAGGCCCCTCGTGCACTGCTTCTGTGGGTCTATCAACGATGTCTACCAACCCTGTCAGTGCCTTGAGACACCCGCTGCTGGCGGTATAAGGTGCTCCTAAGGGTTGAGCATTTTCAGGTGCTGAGTTCCTAAGCCCGTCAGGAATGATTATAGACGTTTTGGGGGCTGGTCTAGGGGGAGCTCCTCTACCTGTGCCGCTAATTTATTTGAAACTACCGAGTGCTTCAGAGTATGGGAAGGGTCCTGTGGTGTAATGGGTTTGATTAAGGGCCCTTCTACTGTTTCTACTTGTAACACCGGGACCCCTTGCTTCTTCTTAAGATATTTTCTTGAGAGGCGGTTCACTTTAGGGGCTTGTGGCTGCAACAGCTCTTCTGCAACCGGCGTCACAGCCACTGGCCCCTTAGAGATCATGGGGGTAGAGGGCTCATTCCACGGCGTAACAAAATTTTTTAATTAAAGATCTAAAGGAGTAGTTTGGGGTTCGGGGCCCACAGGTTTCTTCTTCTTGAGATCTAAAGGCGTAGTTTGGGGTTCAGGGACCCCAGGTTTCTTCTTCTTGAGGTCTAAAGGGGCTGTATGGGACTCTGGGAACACCTGATTCTTCTTCTTGAAGTTCAAGGGACCGTATTGGGGCTCAGGGTCCATCCACTTCTTCTTAAGGGAGGGTTTGTTTGAGATGAGATTCCCTTTTGAGGCCTGGAGAGGGTTCATCATGTTGGAGGGGTGATTGATTTGACATTTCACGGCTGTGCCGGTTCTCTGTTGGATGTGTGTATAGTATGACCACAGTTTGTCCTGGCGTACATGCCTACTCACACATTTTGCTGCAGGCACGTGTTCTGGACTGTCTTTGTGATGTCGCTTAACGGTGTCGCAGACCTCTTAGCCTTACACATATCTTCTCCAGTGTTCTTTTGACCGGCTCCTAGAATGTAACATAAAATAAATATACATTTGAAAAAATAAGGAACCACAGACACCCCACCGCCACAATAATTTCTACACGTCCCCTTTATACAGCCGGTACTACAGGGCGGTGCCCCCTTTTGATTGAGAGAATAAAACCCAGAGAGTTATTTTTTTCGCACCCTTTTGTAAAAAACCACACCTGTTAGAGGTCTTTTCCCAGCTCCTTTCTTTGTCACCGCTCCCTTTTTAGATGCTGAAGCTTTCCTTTTTAGCGGCCTTTCTTTTGTTCGCGGCTCTGCAGCCTCTTGCACATACCCGCCGCTTGTGCATGACTCCGCTGGCCCTGTAAAGAAAAAAATAATCACATTTACAATATAAACCAGGCCTTAGCAGTCCCTTCTGAGGAGCCCTCCTACAGTTCACCGCTGTGGTTTTGGCCTAACACTGCATAAGTCTTAGACAGTTTAAAGAGCACGGGCATTTTTTTATTTACCTGTAAGAACTGTGTTATCCTGCACACTCAACGCTGCGCCTTGAGCCTCCATGTAGCATTCTAGACCGTCAAGAGCTAGCTGTAGTTCGGTATCATAATCTATAAAATCATACATATATGAGAATACCATTAGAAAAACAGGGCTTCTGAGACACCGTTGTGCAAAAACTACTCAGAACTATACAACTCTAAATACATATACCTGGCTGCAGGGCGCGCATTTCTTCGTCTGTGATCGTTAATACCGGGAGGGCCTGTTGCTGGGGTTACCTCAAACATGACTGTTTTAAAACTAGCGCTCATAAACATTGCATTACCGTTTGTTACATTCACCTTAGCAAACGTAAATACATATTACATAGAGACAAGCATCCTTACATAGGGTATACGTAAAACAGCGTCTAGGAAAATGTTACATAGGCCATAGGTGTACAATTTGTAAGAACAACCATTCAAACTCACGGGTACACCCCCTTAGTTAAAGTTTGGAGAAGCACATACTCAAAATTGTTAACAACCCTTTCCATTGCCGCATACTTTTTAATAATAAACTATGGCTTCTAACCACATGCCTCACCCCATGTACACTAATCTAGGCCTGGGCAGTAAATTCCGTTCCGCTCGAGGAATTTGCGGAATTTGGGTAATTTCACGTTCCGCGGAGAACGCGGAATTGCCAAAAATTCCGCGATCCGCGGCTTCGCGGAATTTTATGCTTGGTCGCGCTTTCAATATGCGTGTTCGCGAGATATTTCTCCCCGAGCACGCAAACAGCATTTGCGAACAGGAAAAAAGCATCGCGAACGGGCGGAACAAGCAATTCCGCGTGTTCGCTGAACTTTTGTGTGCTCGTGGAGATTTTTTACCGTTTCGCGGAGCTTTGCGTAGCGCGACTACGCAAATTCCGCCCACCTAGGCTCTAATCTAAACTAGCCATTGTGCAGGGGGTTCTTTACACCCCTTTAATAACCACAGCGCCAGGTTAGAATTTTAATTTATAAACTGCAAGTAACAAAAGGATATAGCGCTGAAGCACAATGAGTTGCGCCGCCCTTACATTATATACACACTATGGGCTGCATGGTATACAAGTTATGCATCATGCATATAGGCATAATTGTTGGTTGCAAGGGCCGATGTATCATATGCTTTTAGAAAAGAAAAAAAAGCATACATAGACAGAACCCACATAAGACACCATCCTGCTTATCAGTGTTAGGGAGAGACGATCTAAAACGTTAGAAACGTGCCGACAACCCCTACGGACTACATGATGGACCCAGATTATAATTTTACAAACAGGACATTGTTAATAATGCCCCTGGTTATAAAAGAAAATACCCCAGCCTTATACCGGTAATCCCTACACACAAACCCCTTGATCATTGTTCAAGCCTCTACCTGGCTCAACAGCCTGTGATTCTGGGTACCTCCCTTAATCTCTCCATGCCCACCTAAAATGAATGTGTGCTTATGTAAAGTAACCGGTGCTCCTAAAAGCGCTCCAAGACCTTCGGGTCGAGTTTGCGCTATATAAATATACCCAATATAAAAAAAAGAAAAGAAAAAAATGAAAACCGCAGGGACGCTGCTAAACGGTCCCTGCGGCTGTAAATACATTTTTATTTATTTATTGGTGGCCCTTGGGGGGTTGTAAACCCCTCCGCACAGCCACAGTGGAGGAATCCCTGCAGGGAACTGCCTCTCCGTGTTTGCGAGGGCCGGGCCCGCTCCTCCGTGATGTCAGGGGTGTCCCCGTGATGATATCACGGAGGGGCGTACCCTTCCAGCGCAGACACGGAGAGGAAGCTCACTGCGGCCATGACGCTGCCATCTCGAACCACGTGGGGTCCAAGGAATGCCTCCAGCCGCCCCAACTCACAGAGCAGCGCCTTTGGTAAGCAGACTCTGTAGGGTTGGTTACTGTATCTAGGGCCATGAGTCCCACCTCGCGCATAGGCCCTTCGGGGGCCTGGAGCCCCATATCGCACCTCGCCCCAGAGCCCCCCGCATGGAACTTCGTGGGCTCTGGGGCCCCCGTTTAAAAGCTCTTGGGGCCTCGAGCCCCCACACCAGAACTGGTCTCACCAGCCCCCCACAGAGCCCCAACACGGAACAGCGAGGGCTCTGGGGGACCTAATTTAAAAGCTCTTGGGGGGGTCTCGAGCCCCACACCACTGCCGCACATGGCCCCACAACCCCGGAGCAACGCACGGCTCACAGCGTGCTCCGGGTCTTTTATTTTAAAATCCATTGGGGGTCTGTAACACCCGCCTTGCGTCGTAGGCCCACATCGGACCCTGCCAGATACCCCCCAGAGACCAGCCCGGAACACAGCGGTCTCTGGGGCTTGTATTTAAAAATCCGAAGGGCCGTCCTCAACAGCTTTGGGCCCCATAAACACGCAGGCATCCAGAGCCCCACCAGGACCTCGGAGTGCTCTGGGACCTCCTTTAAAATCCACAGGGGCCTCGCGCACACCGGTCCGTGCCTCACCCTATCCCTCAGCCTGTCAGGGTCACAACGGCCTCTAAGGGGGGCATTATTTTAAATCTCAGGGCCTCCGGCCCCCACCCAGGATCATGCAACCAGCATCAGCACCCTGACCCCAGAGCACCGGCCATTCCTCAATGTGCTCTGGGGTCGTAAGCACCTACTTCAGGGACTGGGACCCCACAATGGCCCATGCCTCCATCGTCACCAGAGCCCCACCTGGCCCTCAGAGGGATCTGGGGTTACAGGGTTAACTCTGGGGCCCCGGTGACTCCAACCCCACGCCTGACCATGCCACACAGTGTCGCAGTCCCACCATGCCTTGGACAACGACCCCAGACGTCATGTCTGCGCCATAATGAAACCCCAGCACCCCTGCGTTAGTCAGGGCATTGAGCCATCCAAAGAACCCACCACAACAGGATACCCCACAAAGGACACATCATGGTGAGTACAAAACTGTATTATTTATTTATTTTGATTTGTAAACATTGTATATTATTTAGGTGTGCGCTGACAACCTTACTGTACCACACATACCCTGTAAAATGTTTCTAGGGGTTGTAAAATATATGGTTACCCCTGCATGCACCCTACTAAGGCCTCTGCATTATGCAGCTTAAATACACACCTCTGCAACCTCTACGCTGACCCCTAAACCAACAATCGCATTCACTTTAAATGCCTGCACACATCATTGAAATTTTTTTTCTATAAACTGCATAATCTTAATGTTACAACTCTGTGCCACACCTAAAACCCCTCGCATTATTCAAGTTAAATACGCGCCCACAATGCTTTAGGCCCCCCTTTAAAACTTTAAGACCAACCCTAGGTGTCACCCCCAAACACCCACCAGTATTCACATTAAATGCAAACCCAAATTGTATTAAGTAACATTTAAAACTACAACATTATTCCACCCCATGCCTCTAAAAATATTCACATTAAGCATCCTACCACCCCCGCATTGAGCATTAATTAAAACATCGTGAACACAATCCTACACAGCGCTAGGTATCTTTTTAAAACTACAACATTTTTCACCTTAAATACACGCCCCTTGCGCTTTGCGCCGTTTTAAAAACTTAAAATGACAACCGCATTTCTCCTCAACACATCCAACATTATTCACCTTAATCAGCAGACCACAACTCTTTAAACATTCATTAAAATAGCATGAACACCATCCTACATAGGGCTAAGTACCATTTAAAAATGCACCCATGTTCACCTTAAATGCATTCCCCGCCAATACTTTAAATAAGCCCATAAATACTTAAGCCTACAACACATCGCCACCCCCCTATTTATTTATCTCCATTAGCGTGTAGCATGCCGCATCAATCTGTGAGAAGTTGCTCTGCTCCATTATTCCCTTTAAATTCCTGGGCTGGGCCTGGACCACTGCAAATCCCCAATACACATTTCCAAATGGGCTTTTGAATGTCTGTTTGTGCTGGAACCTAGAGTACGCTTTTTATACTTGTCCAGGCATGCTAATTAGAAGCCCCTCACCCTTTAGGGTGGGTAGGGTTTAAAACCAGGTAGTGTGTGGTCATTGGAGGACCCCTTTTCAGAACGTCGCCTTGTTTGTTAGATACACCTTTATCATTTGCCATCTGCTAACCCTGCCAAAGCCCCTGTCGTGGGAAGAGCTGCGTAAAAGCTGCTTAAACCCATCTCCTGGGAAGGATGGCTTCGGCTGAAGTTTGGGGACATGATGAATGACCAGTACCGTGCTTGCTGTGGGTGACATTTTTCTAACACCCTAGTGTGCTATACCATTTGAGGCTCATGAGAAGTTTGGGACTGCGCTGTTTAGTTTTTTCCCTTCCCTTCCTGGTCCTGTGTACCTTTAGCATTTGACATCTGCTAATCATACCAAACCCCTGCGTGGGAATCTGGGGATCAGTTTCAAGGTTTTGAGTTTTTGGCTTCCCAGCATTGTCCTATGTATAAGGGGATGTCTGATTTATAACAGGTCATATGTTATCGTGTTTCTCATGGAAAGCTCTGGCTCTACACACGGCTTGGTTTTTTTCACTTCTCACACCCTTCTGGGGGGCATTGGTTTGTTATTTTATAACAGGACTTGTATCATCCTATTTTTCAGAACTGCCCTGGGAAGTTTGGGACTGGTCATTCGTCATGTCCCCAAACTTCAGCCCTGCTCTGCTCAGGACTGTTGCACTTTATCACTTTGACACCTACATGCAAGAGCCCTGCCTGGGAAACTGGCCTTTTATCCTTGTGCTTTTACGTCGTTACTTGTGATGCTTACAAGGGCTTCCCCCTCTAACATTTTGCAGCTGCACCCCACCCCTTTTCAGCCCCATAACGGTTAGTTTTCTGCCACCAGCTCTGGCGGGGACGCAATTCAAAATGCCACAGCTGTTTCTAAAGAAAGACACTTTTTTTAAAAACACCTCTGTGCAGCAAACCACGGTGTTAGAAACCCTGGCTGACGAGGGGGTTGGGGAACTTGGGGCCTGCTCGCTCATTCACAGCTTCAGCTCAGCTTGCCCAGGCAACATCTGTCACAGCACTGCAGTCACCGTTTTTAAAACATGCCCAGGCATTTCCCTCTTACACAAAGGCCCTTTTTGCGCACACATTTAGGGACACGTTTTTTTACATAACCCTAAATACACTGCTAACCTAACACAGCCTTCAACACATGCTCACACTCTGACACAAACCCAGTGCCAAACCCCCAGCTCAGCTCCGGTTAGGGCTGTCACACATACATCATGTCCACATATTTTTTGCGCACGACCTGTCACTTTTAAGGACACACATGATGAGCAAAGGTATCCTGGTATAGTACTGATGCATGAGCTTGTAATAGATCCTATGAGGCTTGGGAGATATGCTACCCTCTTGACAAAGTGAACAGTACTTGAGCTGCGATGTTCTGACTGGCTTGCAATTCATGATGGTTCTTCTGGGCTGTGCTGCCAAGATCTATTTTGGGACAAACCATTGCTTGGGCAATAGCAGCTCTATGGGTTAAGTGTAGTTTGTGAGAAAGTTGGCTCTGGCCCTTTTTAAAACCTCTAGGTGTGTTTATTTTGAAACTCTGGTGTTGGACAACGAGGCAGCATCTGTGAGGCCTGCACAAATAACATGACTACATTTGTCCTTCACTGGGAACCAAACACCCAATTGTAGCGCCTGACTCTCAGAGGATAGCGTTGAAGAGCAGTCTGAGGCTTACTCAAGGGAGGTGGTGTGGGCTAGTAATCGCCATTTGCAGGTGCGCAGAAATAACACTGAATAATTGATTGTCCAGTCTGTACTTTGCTTTATAAAAGTAAGAGTACATTTATTACACACACACACTACTCAATACTATGCACCAATTTACAAATATACATAAGCGGTTGGAATTACTTTGTGACATTGCATAACATCTCCACCCCTCCCGCAGGGGGGTGGGGTCTAGTACCACCACTCCTATGCCTGCACATCATCTCGCCCCCTAATGCAGTGTGTTGAACATAACCCGGAGCGAGGGCCCTGCGCACTGGCACCATCCCAGTGGCGACTCACCCCCTTATCTCAACGAGCATTAAAAATAGGTACACCTGCCCTGGTGACACATACCCCTGACTGAGCATCTCATATTGTCCATACAGTATGCCCCCTTACATCTTCAGGGCTAACAGTCGGGGTTGTTCTTCACTTAAGCGCAGCAGCAAGAATACAAATTTAAGCAGCACTTTAGATTGACAGTACTCATCACATTTGTGGATCATTAGAATGCATTGCAATTACAGCCCCTAAATGCATCAAAGATGAAATCATAGGATTACGCATATACAGCCAGCCACCCTAGCAGGAAGGTCTGGCAACATAACCTCACTTTGCTTATGACATCACCTTACACAGGTACTTCACATTACACATGTGACCTTCAGCCCCTCTAAAGGAAATACCCATAGTAAATGCACTTCTGGTGCAATTACACCTCTTCACCTCCAGGGGATGCCCTTCTCCAGACATCCCCAACTCAGCCCTTCACTCCTTGAAGCACTTCTCCATACACCCTCAGCTGTAGAACAAACGTTCCAGCCCAGAAGGTGTTAAAATGCTGGCTGAGCCCTTGAGGGGTTATCCTTTTCAAGTCCCCAGGAGACTTAGGGAGGGACTCCTCTTCGTGCTGGGGGGAGACTTCGCTTCTCAAGCATCTCCCCCTGCACCTTTGCACCCGTGTGGCGGTGACCCCGTTCCTGGGGCCACCACAAGCAGAGAAACAGCTGATTTTCCCTGCAGGCCGGTCTGGGCCTGCTGGGCATTATGGGGCGATTCCTCAATTTTTGTGAATTTTATAGTAGCGGCTCCCCTGCTGCGTCGGGGAGAGCTGCGATCCTGCTGCCGGTGGCTTCGCCGCATCTCTGGTCCTCGATGGGGGGCCCGGTCTCACCCAGACCCCCAGGTGAGGAAGAGCGGCTAGGGCAGCCCACCCCCGGCCACTTCTGCCGCTTGTCGGGGGCCCGGTCCCACCCGGGCCCCTGGCTCCTCCTCTTTACTTCGTGGAGCCCCAGTCCCACCCGGGGTCCCCACACTGCTCCATCATTGGAGGGCAGCCCGGGGAGCCCACCCCCGGCTGCCCCCGCCAGCTCCCTGCCCGGCCAGCACCCTCGAGTGCAGCCACGGGAGCCGGCAGTGCAGATTTGGTCTGCCCGCTCCGGCGAGCAGACACGGACACTCGCGCTGGCCTCGGGGGAGCGTGCCGGCACTCCCACCTCCTCCGGGCAGCTGCAGGGGAGTGCAACGGCACTCCCTGTCCTCCTTCTGCACGGCAGGGGCCCGGAGATGGGGTCCTGGGCCCCTTTGGACATTTCTTCACGGGGAGCGCGACGGCGCTCCCCGGCTTGCCTTCTCCACCGGGGCCCGGAGTTGGGATCCCGGGCCCCTTCTCTGCCTTCACGGGGAGCGCGACATCGCTCCCTGACTTGTGTTCTTCTGCGGGGGCCAGGGTGGGCTCCTGGCTGCCCCGCGACCACCTCTTCACGGGGAGCGTGACGGCGCGCCCCGGCTTTGCTTTGGGGTCCGGGATGGGATCCCGGGCCCTAAAGACCTCCCTGCGGGGGGCGCGACGGTGCTCCCCGCCTTCACCTCACCACACGGGGCCCGGAGTTGGGATCCCGGGCCCCCGAACCTCGAGGGGGGGCGCGACGGCGCTCCCCTCTATGCACAATCTCCGGGGGCCAGGGTGGGCTCCTGGCACCCCGCTTGGGGTCATTTTCACGGGGAGCAACGGCACTCCCTGGCTTTCTCTTCTTGTTGGGGCCACCCCGGGGGCACATTTAAGACCGGCGGCGGAGCCTCATGCGCTTCGTCGTCAGTCTTCTTGGAGGTCAAACGTCGCCTACCTTCTGGGGGGCGTATCTCGGCCCCCAGGGGTCCGATCTTCGTGATCTTGGCCTCTTCTTGCTCCTGGTGGCGCTCCCCAGCCACTGGGAGCACTCTCCTTTGACCTCTGGGTCTCTGAGAGGGGGGATTCAGCAGGGAGCTGCCTTCACTGGCTCCCTGCGCCAGCCTTTCGCCTGCTCTCCTCCTGGGCCTCTCTTCTCCCTGCGCAGAGGCCCCCGCTTCTGCGCACTGGTCCTGAACTCTTCTCCTGGCGCTGTTCAGGATCCTGGGGGCAGTCAGGCGGTTCCTCCTTCCAACTGCCCATTGCGCCAGGCTCCAGCACCTTCTGCCTCAGCAGACCACACCCCAGAGAGAGCTTCTCTTCCTGTGCAAGTTCTTTTAAGAAGTTGGGGAGGGGGCTGGCAGGAAGTCTCTGTTTGCCCTATCACACAGCGACACATCAATTATCTGCCCCTGCTACCTCCTTCCTGCCCAGGCCTCTGGGTTTGTTCAAGATGGCGTCGTCCAGGGTCTCCTGCCACATGGTCTCTGAAAGCCCCTTCCCCCCCAGAGCTGCCTCCCTTTCGTGCAGCTTGGTGCCTGGCACCCAGTGACAGCTGCTGATGAATTAGCCTGCAGCTCCACCCAGCTTCTCTTCGTGGAGAGGAGGTCTTCGCTCTGGGAAGAAAGGTCATCAATCCAGGCTACTGAGGTCAGCCCCCAGCCAGGGCCTGGTTAGGTCTGACCCTGAGAAATATGACAGTTCTGGATGACCCAAAAGCAGTACAAATATGACTCTGGACTCTGCAGAATACTTCTTCTCACACCCGTTACAGTGGACTTTAGTGCGTGTCTGGAATTTGTAGGCCTTAGGAAAGTGACACTAGCCCATGGGCTCCACTTCCCCATAGGGGGAATAATGAAGTGAAAAACACAGTAAAACACACTGACTTTCCCTGGCATGTTTCTTCCCAGTGTATAAAGCCTATTCCATGTCACCACCCAATTCTGCATAAGTCCTGCCACACCATTCACTTTGTATCTGCTCCTGGGCTGCGCACGCCAGGAATCTCCCCTGCGCAGCCCCTACACGTGTGCACACGCATGTACACAGGTGTATGCATGTAACCAGCCCGGTGCCCCTTACTCCAGCTGCTGCGCAGTGGCCTAGTCAAGCTAGGGAGACACCAGTAAAATCCACACGCAGTCTCTTTCATCATGAGTTCCCTGTGGGTGAGTCCCAACTTATGAGGCTCTCCCACAGTAAAAGCTCAACAAACAGGTGCTCAAAAAGCGAAAAATCCGGGCGGCCCAGAGTGTCAGAACCACCTTCTAACATCTGGACTTCTGCTATGAGTGAGAGCCACTAATTGAGTCTTGCTCACTTTATACTTCTGCTAAATTGGACTTGAGTGTCTGTCTTTTAAAATAAAGCCTTTTGCTGTGATTTTGGGGTTAGAAGTTTTGCACTGGTTATAATTGAAGATGTTTGCACATATGTGCAGGCTGAGCAAGGAAGGCTATTGTCTAACTCAGTTTACAGGAAGCCTGTTGTCGAGTGCAACCTTGAATAAATTGGATATGGTGAATGCAGGCCTTACAATTTAGTTTGGCATTCAAAAGAAGTATCTGGAGTTCTTTTTGGCTAAATTGTGAGTCTGTGGAGTTTCTTTGTGTTTACACTTTGTATGGAACAATTTAAATAGAAAAATGGTTAACATAGGTTTCCCTATGTTTTACAAGGTCCTGGGAACAAATAGAATATTAGTTTGGCTATAAGTGTGCTCCTTCATGTAGTTTGGCATTTATGTGCAAACATTGCACCTTAAGATGGTGAGGTGAGAGGACGCTTCTCCAGCACGCTCCGCCACGACCGCCAAATATCCTGCTTCTGGCTCCCGAAAAACTGCCAGAGGCCCACAAAATCATTGCTGGACGCCCCCGGGTGTACTGCGAACAATCTGAGCCCTTCGGAGATAACCGCAACTACGGGGAAGTGACACGGAACAGCGAGGACTCGGGCTCCGGGCTGCACCCCCTCCCCCACCGGACCTCTGCTGTAGGCGTACTCAGCCGGGGGCGCCTGACCTGCAGCAAGCGGCCCTCTCTGCTTACAACCCAAGAACTACCCAAAGATCCTTCGGTACCTGCGGAGTGACCGCGACAACAGTCTTCAGACTCAGCTTCACCTGGTGAACACGCTGGGGGCTCGGGGATGATTGCTCCGATGACGAGAGGGTCCCGCACTTACAGCTGACGTGCAGCAGGGACTGTGAGGCGGTGAGTGGGGAGTGGAGTTACCCTCCGGCGATCTTAATGGGAGTTCTGAGGACCGGAGGGTACCCGAATTTAAGCCCACATAAAAAACTCTGATAGCATTTTCAAAGGGGATATGCCGTGCCTGACCTCAAAATGGCGCCCGCCAGGGACATACCACCGTAGAGAGAGGATGACCCAGCATGCGGGTCCTGCTGTACCAACTGGAATGAGGCATAGTAGAGAAAAAGTAATCACAGAGCCTGTGGCTAGTCCAGCTTCAGAGTCACCGGGATCTTCAGATTCCTATAATCAGCGCTCTATACTGGGAGTGGCGGAGCTGATCTCCTTGCTGCGGGTGCTTAGTCAATTTTGCTCAAAATCGATGGGGCATCGCGGAACGGCAAACTGCCACATGTAAGCCCAATTGTGGGCTCAGAAGACTAATTGGTGCTAAAATTAATCCCCTAGAAACCTCGGCAATTACTCTTAAATCGGAATTCGCCGAGCCTGACTCTAAAATGGCGCCCCCCAGGGTACTTCCACCGGAGAGGGAAGATGTCCCTAAAATGGCGCCCACCAAGGTATTTCCACCGGAGTGGGGAGATGTCCCTTTATTTGAGGGGGTCCCGATGTCCCATCTGGATAATTGGCATAACTGAGTAATACGAACCACTGAACTAGAGGCAAGCCCAGATGCAGAGTCTCAGGGTCAAATAGACTCAACTGCCTGACTGTAAGATGGCTGCCAAGCTACATTCCCTTTCCAATCATGCCATCCTTGTTATCTCCACTCGCCCGTTTTTGGACTCAAGACTTTCGGTCACTTCATAATCTCTATTCTATTACGGCGGAGACCGAACCACATGGCCGATTCCCGGTGGAGCTGCAACGACAGCTATAGGGGAGATTGGCTCCGGCACACCACTATGGCCATCACCTACCCAGCCGGACTTCGGACATTTGTCTCGTTGTTTTCTCTGCCGCTGTCTCCTCCCAGTGGACTTCCAGCTCTCGTTGGACTTCTTGGGTCTTGATTTTATGTTCGTTAGTAACACCTGTCTCAACTATGTAATCATTCTGTAATCTATGTGAATATGTGGTAACCTGTAACTCGCTGTTTTCTCATGTAAAGCGCTCTGATTCCTCCGGGTCTAGCCAGCGCTATATAAAACTCAAATAAATAAAATAAATGTTATTTTAGAAAAGCCAGCTCTTAATTAGATTCCTGTTTTAATCTAACTAGCTAGGCCAAGTTAATTCCTCTGCTGGCCAGCTGGTATCAAAGCCGCCCCTGTACAGAAGACCCCCTAGGAGGGATTAGCTTTCTCCTGGTAGATGAAGCGGGTCAAATCTTCATAGTGTTATTAGCTGACAATTAGCTGACGAACCTGAGCATGTCTTTTCCACAGGACCAATGGGAACAGGCAGACTCGGGTACCAGCACTCCAGGCTCTCCCTTTGATGTTCAGTGTTAGTTATGGTTGGATCTAAGGACCAGAGAGCTCTTTCAGACAACTTGATTCTGCAATTCTGAAAATACTTAAAATATTGTGCAATGGTGTGGACCAGCCAGTGGGCTGCTGAAATGTGGAGTAGCATTTCTGGACTGAACACAGAAGGCCACCATCTAGAACTATCCACCTCCACTATTTACAGCCCAGTACAGTGCAGAGACTGTAGGAGACGAGAGAAGTGCAGCAATATGAAGAAGCCCTTGTGTGGATGACAGCTGCCTGGAGAAGAAATCAGACTTGTCTGAACAGAAGAAGAAACACCACAAGGTGTGGAGAGGTGTGGTGCAGCGGCCAGGGCATCTGACTTCGGAGCACAGGGCTCACGGTTCAATCCCCGGCGGCAGCTCAGCTCAGCACCATGTGACTCTGGGCAATAGCTCACTTAATTTCCATGACGGCCCTAGCGCCTTGAGACCCGTAAGGGTGAGTAGTTCGCGCTTTACAAATACGGATTTAGATTTAGACAAGCAGAGTTTGTCTGTGTTGGGGCATGACAAGAGAGGGTCAGGTCTCTTCCGCCCACCACAAAAGTCTTACACCTGTTTTAGGCACTGCACCCTAAGATCCTGGGTCAAAGAAATAGGGAACCCAGGAGAATTTTTTTAATTTTTAGACTTCTAGGGCCTGGGACATGAAGTCCGAGACTAGAGAGAGCATGAAAATGTGTGGCACACATCCCAAATAAGGCACCGTTTATAGTTTTACAGGAGCAAAGACTTACGCCCTCAGCATAACACAAGAAGAGCTGTAGAAATGAAGTTGCATGACCCACACCAATCAACATTGCAGAAATGTGTGTTACATAAAACAGGTTACTGTAGTATCCCTCCCAAAATTTAAAGGCAGAGAGAACCTCTAACCTACATACAATGAGAAATGACATTACATTATTGAACAATGAACTATTAAAATTAATTGTAGCCCCATAAGAACAGGCAGGTAATATCAACCTTAAACATTTGCAACATTACATGCAAGCTTCCTTCGAAGTAAATTAGTTGTTGCAACACAACTCATTATCACCATGAAATAGAACACATTTTTGTCTATTTTTTTAAAACAGGAAATATACAGAAAGAAACACAAAACTCATGCATGCTGTGCAACTTTTTAAAGCAACGTTTCTTACCTATCAGAACAACCAGGCCAAGGCCCAGTAAATTAGTTTTCTGCGCCCTACTTATGATAACTTAAACACACAAAAATGAGTGCAGACCCATATCTACGAGCTCACACAAAGCCACTTTGCGTGGCTTTTCATGACCTTGTAGATATTGTGTAAGGCAACGCTTTCAAGTTACTACGTTGCCTTACACTGCATCAGGGCGGCATTCCATTGGCGTTGCGGTGGGTTTTGACACATTCCCAGATTTACAAGGATCTGTAAACCTGGAAATGCATCCAAATTATGTGCCTCTCCAAGGAGACGTAATGAGGAGAAATATATTTATTTCTCTTTGTTTCTTCCTCTTTCTATGTGTGCTGCATTCTGCTACACACATAAAAAGAGGAAAAAGCCTCCATGGATTGTTTTTGTGGGGAAGATGTCCCTTCCTGCACGAAAACAATCCTGCCAATAAAACAGACACCCTAGCACCATGATACAAGTGTGCCTACATTGGCACTAGGCACCAAATTGTGTGATTGCTGAAAGGACAGGAATGCACCATATCTTGTGAATATGGTGCATTCCTGCCCTTTTGAATTGGCGTAGGGCAGCACAGCCAAAAGACTTGTGGTTCTGCCCTGCGCCAATTCATTGTAAATGCTGCCCTCATTGCATAACTTAGGGATATTAGAAGAGCCTGTGAGCTTATGTATGTTAGTCAATCTTATGCTTATAGATGTGAGCTGAAAGAGGTATTCGCTGATCAACAATCAAAGTTCCCAGATTCTTCTCCAATGCTCAATATTTCTATTAGGATGACTAGCATTCATTTGTAACTGGACCCTGTTTACAAAGTGATGTAACCAGGCTACCAGTTGTAGCTGAAAATTGCTGATTACACCACTGTGAGACAATTGCCTCTCCAAAATAGGCTGCATCTCAATGAAGGGTTAGGTTAATGATTAAGAGAACTCAAGGCTATCCAAGGACTCCCCTACATGAGTTGCAGTAGTCGATTTCTTATAGTTGAACCAGAGATTTAATTATCCATTTACAACCATTTCCCTCCTTGTCCAGAAGTTCATGAAGGAAATTACAAAAGACTTAGGAGTTTTAGGGTTCTTGCACGCTATTACCACGGTATAGTCCTCACTGTGGTAGAGGTGACCACAAAATGTGCAAAGGCAGAATATTTTGCTGGAACAATATTCTGTTTGGGTGTTTAGTGGGGGGATTACTTTAACCTAAAATGTGTAAAATCAGATGTAAGTTATGGAGTCTAATAAGGGGTCGAACCACCAATAGGAGCACGAACAAAACAAAGCTAAGACCAAGAGTTAAGAATTAAGATCAACCGAAAATAAAGCAGGTAGAATAGCCCACAACTCCTTAATCTCAGTGAAACAATAGTTGGGAGATGCAGACTGCCTATCATGATCAAAGAACAAAAGAGGAAGACACTGACAAACAGGAATAAACATTTCAAGGATGGCAAACCTTAGTGTTCTACTGGGAACAGGAAGGTACCTGAAGGTACAGGTTTAGGACCACATCAAGAGCATCGTCAAGATGAAAGAGTTGGATTACACCGCAGACTGTGAGACAAATTCAATGCACTTCACAAAATGCAGTCTCAAATTTCATGTTAGATGTAATCAATATCCTGAAAGGTACATGAAACAATAAATATGTTCAACCAAAAATCACAAAACCTACTGTGAGGATATGGTTTCATGTGGGAGCGAGATCCAAGTATCTTTTGTCGGCCATGGTGAACGTTTTATCTGAATACAAGCTGACTATGGAAGTCCAGTTAATGGCTTTATTGCTGTTGACAAATAAATTGAAAGAGGGCATGACAAGACATGCAAATGGAAGATTTTGCAAAGACAATCCCAGCAAAACCTCTTTTTTGGTTTCTCTCCTAATGCTGTTTCAAGCCGTGGATTGCAATAATACACTTTTGCCGAAAATCAAATTTAGCTAGGTGAAGGCTCATGCAGCTTGTGGGGAAAATATTGCAATCTCTGAGATTTTCCCTCTGGAACATGACAAACAAGCATTATTACTGTTTTATCCGCTATTCCGATATACACAATTGCTAGCGTGGAGGTAATATTGCACCCAGTAAATACTGCACCCTGCTGTTTCAGCATTTATTGGGCAAGTTACTACCACCCCTAGGGTCATATTATCAAGGAAAGTATCGCCGCTTTTACGGCACATATCACCGGAAAAGCGGCGATATTTCTATCGCACTATCACCAAGGACTCGCTAACATGCATTAGCGCTTGTTTCCTTGAGATAGCTGCCGGTTATCCTGCCACTTTGCATGTCAGCGATATTTATCGCTAATGATATGCAAAGTAGGCGTTCCTTACTAAAATAACATGTAAACTGTCGCTAACACAACTTCCCCCTATTATCAATCCGGTCGCGAACCCGCGTAGCGATATTAAAAGTAGCGCTAACCGCGATTATCGCTGGTATCTGAACGCCTGATTTAAAACTGACTTAGCTATATTATCCTATTGGAGGTGGATTGTCAGGATAAGTCCACCCTGCCCTATTATCAAGGAATTCCCTATCGCTGTAATATTATCGCTGGATTACCAGCGATATTCCAGCATTTCGCCGCTTTCGCTGGAATTTTTATCGCATTGGAGATACCCGTTGATAATAACGTGCTATCTCAACGATTAATTCCAGCGATAGCCGGCAATAACTAAAATCGCGCTAAGCGCGCTTAGCAATAATTATAGCTGGCTGTTGATAATATGCCCCCAAATCCCTTGGGATACCGCTCCACTCCATTCTGAGCCTAGGGTTTCTGAGCCTGGGATTACTAGTCTGAAAATGCCAGACCGATAATCCTGAGTCTTGGGGCACTAGTCTCCGTCGGTCCTTCTTGTTCACAATAAGGCAAGCAGAAAATGCTCTTCCCGTTCCACCTCTCCTACTCTGCTTCCTTCTACTCCTGTCCCCTGCACCACAGCCCTAAAAATAGCGATGCATCCATTTTCTACAGGTCGAAATTGGATGGAGATTTGGGCCCAATATTTCTCCAGGATGAGAAAAAAACATGTGGAAATGGATCCTATGGGTAGACTGAAAAGGCTTATATATGCTTTAAATACCAAGAAATTAATCCAGGAAGAGACAGGGCAGTGTGAATGTTATTAAAATATTCTTACCATTCTTCACTAATAATAAGAAAGGAGACAAAACAGCTTAGAATCTTTCCACAACAGCCCATATCAGGCCTCACTGTTCGAACATGATGGGTTGTAGATGGGCCATACTTACCGATGCCTTTCACACACTGAAAGCAATGCTGAAAGCAATTCAGATTACGTTCAGAAATCATGTTAGACATTGGACGTAATGTAATCCTGTGATGTGCCCTCAGGAACAGTGGGATATGTTGACCCCTGCAGGAGGCATGGAACACATTACCATTACTATAATCCCACAAGCAGTTTAACCGTCTACCTGTAGCACTAGCCCATCCACGGCGTGTGTAAGCCAAGATATAGCCAATAAGGTCCAGGGGTTCTCCAGCAGACCTTCTGAAGAACTCCTCACTCTAGATCTGTGGCCTATTTTGTGGCCAAGTGATTAGCATGGACACATTCATCTGTCGAAAGGGTCCAAAAAGAATTGACTTATTATTAAGAGGTGCATCAATCGATTGAAATATGCAAGAATATGCAGGAGCCTAAACTTAGAGATAAACATTTAACAGAATCTTCAGGGGAAATATAATTTCCAAGGTTCTAACCGTGGAAACTGCTACTGCAACTTTCGTATGAGGAAGACCCACCATTCTTGTTCTCCAAGAGCATTTTTCACTGTGAGCTCCCACCAAACCAATCAATGGCCATGGGATCCTTGTGCACTTTGCTTGTGAGCTGCACCCGCTGAAAATTAAAGAGTCAACCTGAAAGCTGATTGGGAGAAGCCTGCCCGATTTTCTCCTGCCCAGTGTGTCTTCATTACCTCCACCATGCTTTATGAAGGGATCCTTCCAAGGTGAGTTGAAACTGAAACCTGCTTCAGGGATTGCCTACATCAGCGCTACACCTTGTTAAACTGAGCTCCATGAACAGCCCTGCCAAGTGCCACGCATCAGGCGTTGGACTAACGCATTTCAGTGTGGTGGTCCGCATCACCGCACTGAAATGTGAAGTCACGCATTTTAGCGCCTGTGCATGACTGTCAAGCGCTGTGGCCCGAGCGCTTGTTTAATAAAAATCAGTGGCACAGGCAGGCAGCCCGAGATACACGCGATACCGGCAAACAGAGAGACTGGGGATCAAAACTATTTAAAGGACATTACCAGATGTATCTCGGGACAGAGGACACTTGAAATATTGTAAAGATTGCACTTATTGAATTGAAAGTTAATCAAATTCAATCAGGGCAGATAACCTACAAAATAAACGGCTATCAGTGGAGCCCGGTGAAATTTTGAACAAAGCTTACATTTCCTAAGACCTTTCACCTAATGGATGGATATAATTTGAAGAAAATATCCTTAAATTAGAATACGTGCACCATAATTTGGAGGGTACGCAAGCAGAAGCTAACCTGACCAACAAAGACATTGATTGATTAATTTGGTTTTTAAAGCAACAAAGAAATATGTGATTTATAAGTCCTGAAGAAGGCGGAGACAAAATTGCCGAAATGCTGCGTCGACACTTGTTTTTTTAATTGTAATCTTTGTTTACATTTATGCACAATTGTAGAAAACTAGTTTAAAAAGTCATACTGTTTGACATACAGAACATATATGTGAAACTGGATATTGAGATGTGAATATTGATGAGATTTTGAATTAAATCATTGTTGAGGTGAATCCATCTCCATTAGATTTTAACAAAAATTGTTTTTATATAATGTGTTACAGGTTTTAATATGAATTTAATGTAATAAATTGATTTCAATATATTAAATGTTGTTATTTAGTTATTTTGAGTGAAGGTTTTGGTTCAGTGGATACTATTTGATTGACACTACTTTAATAAATTGAAGCACAGAGGGGTAATATGTCTTATACTAATGCCACTGATCTTCCACATAATTAATTGGCCAACATGCTTCATGCACATTAAAAAAAATTGTGCATTTAATGCACGGTCTGGACAGCTGCGTGCACGCAGTCTCACTCTACTACAGGTCTACATGGCAGAGGATACCTTCACCCTGCTCCCACAACCCCCTCCCGCTCTCACACACATCCAAGTTTGGCTGAGTTAGAGATGTTATTGCGTAGTGCATGCCTTGTGGGAAGAGAGCATACAACAACACCGTATCCCATCGCTAGTGCTCACTGCTGCAGTAGACGGCCGCACAGTCGACCTCCCCGCCTATTATTTATAGCGCTGCGCATGAATGAGGACAAGAGCGGTGGTCGGAGTCGACGGTGACTTTTCTAGAAAGTCGAACCAATTAAAACCAGTTCATTCATCATCTGTCTGCGAAGCCAGCACCAGCCACGTGTCTGCAGAGTGCAGCTTATAACAAAAAATAACACGCAATAGATTATGACAAGCTTGTCATTTGTGCATACCTTTTATTTACATGTTTTGGTGTTCACCTTTTCTGGGTTTACCTCGTTGCATGCTGGAACATTGAATCCAAACATTCCCCTTTGGCTTGCATGAAGGACCGGATGAAAATGAAACTAGAAAAGAAACAAGCCCCAAAGGCCCTCACCTGGAAATGATAACACTTACCTGTGTACAGGAAGACATTATCAGAGCCTCGAAGTAAGTTCGGTGCGATCAGCGGATCCTAAGTGAGCGGAGCAGAGGGAGATGGCAGGACCTGGGGGATGGGCGCAGAGGAGCAACTCCTGTTATGTTATGTTATGTTATGTTATGTTATGTTAGTTCGATTTGTATAGCGCAACAGCTGCCTCAGCAAAGAGGCGTCCCGGCGCTTACTACTGGCAGACAACACGAGACTAAAGCCTAAGCCGCGGGGAAGAGATGAGTTTTTATAGCCTTCCTGAACATCAAGTAGTTATCCAGACTGCGGATATGCAGGGGGAGAGAATTCCAAAGCTTGGCCGCTAGATTGCGGAAAGATCGTCCCCCGGCACGTAGACATTTTACCCGCGGGACCAGAGCCAAGCAAGACCCCATAGAGCGCAGAGAGCGCAAGGGAGTGTAAGGTACCACCACGTCAGACAGAATACAAGGAGAGGAGAACTTTAAGATTTTGAAGGCCATGGAGAGGGCTTTAAATTCTATGCGCTTGGCCACAGGCAGCCAGTGTAATCGACGGATTACCCCGAGATGTGGCGTCTACGCGGGAGACCCAAAAGGGCTCTGGCAGCTGCATTTTGGACCCTTTGTAGGCGCAAGACCTCAGCTTTATTCAACCCCAAAAAAGTGAATTAGCGTAGTCAAGCCTAGACAGTATGGCCGCCTGAACAATCAGTTGTCTGGTGGACGGGTCAAAAAAGCCCAGGAGGGGTTTCAGACCCCGTAGAAGGGCAAAGCACATGCCTGCAATCTTCTTAGTGTGATCCTGAAGACTAAGGGTTGAGTCCATCCAAACCCCTAGGTTTTTCACCACCGACTTAGGGGTGGGTGCGCTCCCCAGGGTGTTAGGCCACCAGTTCTCGCTCCACAGCTTGATGTTTTTACCTACCAACAACACCTCCGATTTATTAGCATTAAGCTGGAGGCAGTTGGCGGTCATCCACTCCGTGACCGCCGCCAGACCGCTCCTAAACATAGGGGCATCCTGCGTGGAGTCGTCGGAGAGAACCACCACCAGCTGCGTGTCATCGGCGTAAGAGACAATGGAGAGACCCCTGTCCCTGGCTATCACTGCCAGAGGTTGTACGTACAGATTAAAAAGTACGGGACTCAGGGCGGAACCCTGTGACACACCTTGTCCAACAGACTGGACACGTGAGAGGAAGGGTGGAGCAGACACCTGGAAAGTCCTTTCAGAGAGGAAGGATCTGAACCATTCCAAGGCAGCACCAACGATTCCTGCCTCCTCCAGACGATTTAAAAGAATCTGGTGGGATACAGTGTCAAACGCGGCACTAAGATCTAACAAGATTAGTGCTGCGGTGTCACCCGCATCTAGAATGGTCCGCAGATGTTCGGCCACAACAAGGAGCGCTGTCTCCGTACTGTGCCCTGGGCGGAAACCATTCTGCGTGGGATCCAGGATGCCATTGGAATTCAGAAAAGCTGAAAGGATGGTATTAGCGTGTGCTTCCGCAATTTTAGCTGCCCAAGGTAACAGAGAGATTGGGCGGAGGTTTTCCAATTTAGCTGGATCTAATGATGGCTTTTTGAGAAGGGGAACAACCATAGAATGTTTCCATTGCCTTGGAACCGTTGCAGTGGAGAAAGAAGTATTAATCAACTGGCACAGAGGCGCCGCGACCACAGACAATGATTTTAAAAACTGGTCCGGCTTGAGAGGATCTGCAGGGGAGCGAGATTTGATTTTGCTGCAAAGCTGACAAAGCTCATCCTGATCAACAAAAGGAAACGCCGTCAGAGTGTGAATGATGGGAGGCCTGGATACAGGACTAACACTAACAGGGACCTGAGGAAAGGAATGATATATCATCTCCACCTTTTTAACAAAAAAGGTGGCGAGATCCTCACATTGCTGCTTGGACGTGATTACAGAGGCAGTAGGGCTTTTCCTGAGTTTAAGATCATTAAGTATTTTAAAAATATACTTGGTTGGATTGCTACTAGAGTGGATTTCCTTAGTAAAGTAAGCAGCACGTTCAGCATGTATGGCCCTATGATACCTTTTGATGGCAGCCTGATAGTGTCTTTTAGCAGGCAGATCATACTCTCTTCGCCATGCTCGCTCCAGTTTTTTACAAGCTTTACGCATAGCAGCCAGACTGTCAGAAAACCAAGGGTTGGCATGGGAGGTACGGGACTTGGACCACTTGGCCGGAATGAGAGAATCCAGAGCTTGGAGAATCCAGTTGCAAAAGGTTTTATATGCCGCCTCTGGATCCATAGGTAGCTTGGGCAGCTCCTCAAGCTAGCCTAGCCTCTGCTGGTAAGGAGCGCAGACAGGGAAGCCCAGACAGCAGAAAGCATCTAGAGGGTGAACAATAGGCAGCCTACTGGGCCTCCAGTATACACCTTACAGTGTCAATCCGTAACTCCTATACATTCTGTGTGCACTTGCACTGGCTTTGGGAGTCAGTGAACCTCTTTTGTACACCAAGCAGGCCCACGCCTCCCCGATACTTCCTACACAACCCACAGGAGGGCCATGAGCCCCATGTAAGCACCTTAACCTTCAAAACATAGTCTATTGACATCCTGTATAACCTTTTCAAATGTCAGGATGTAACCTCTGTTCTTTCTCTGTGCACACTGCTCTCCTATATAAACCCCAAGCCATCAATAATCTCTGGGCCGCCTTTGTAGACTGTGACTTGCAAACTCCAAGCCTCCTGTAGTGTACACAGTTAGTCTGTGACTGGCCTCCTCAGTAAGCTGTAGCTGGATCTCCAGGGTCCAGCACTGCCCTTCCATTTCTGATGCTTTACAGCAGTTTTAAGATCTTCTTAGAGTTTCTCGATGCTCAAATGGGTGTCATTTCTGATATTTATATGTTTCCCTTGTCTTCATTGCTTGATTTTGCTCCCGAGAAAGTGTCACTCATAGTCGCTGAATGTCACTCATAATTACACTGAAATTATAAAAATGTCACACATAGCAATCTGAAACCTTGGCAGCTATGCGTGAATGCCTCTGGGGACTAACCAGGCTCATTCCTCCATGACTAAATTCACATTTCTATTTTTCTATTTCTATTTTTGTTTATTTATAAAGCTGGCATCCACCCAAGGGCCTCTTGGTTTCGAGATCCCTATCAGGAGAGGAACAGCAGTTGAAATAAAAGGAGATAGAACTGACAGGTGTGCTAGGGGTTAGCAACATAAGAAAACGTTTAGAGACTACCTGAAAGGGAGATAATACTGAACTATAAAAATTAAAAGATCTGCCACCAATGGAAGATATTTTAATATTGGCCCTTTTAAGTAGCAAACAAGGCTCACAGCACAGTACGAGCTGGTCGCTAAGGAAAAACTAAACAGAACTATTGACATTTTTCACGTTCATTGAAAGTCTGATTGGAAAAAGATTGGCACTCGAATTGGATCTTTTTTCTACTTTGAGATCGGCATTCCTGGGTAACATGATAAAACGTACAAAGATTACGTACCAGAGTAACCGACACGTTTTATATTTGACGTAAAGACAGAAGCAGAGATGTCAGCAGGCGGAGGTAGATGCGATTACCATAATCCACTCAAGAATGTATGCAGGTTGGTGACGAGTACAGCCTGAGTAGATGGTGGCAGAAACAGCAATACCTCTCTTACCAGACATAACAGGAGCTCACCACAGATGGCTGCTGATCTAAAGTGACACAGGGGGCTCCATTATGAGCTTTTGTTTGGCTCTGTGGGGAGATAATGGGGCTGGAATTCGCAATACTGGGTGATATCTAACCATAAGATAACATGGATAACCCGAATGGGAATGACATGCAGACCAGTTGTATACCTGGTCCAATTCCGCATGCGGGAAATAAGGGGCTCAAATCCGCAAACATTATCCACCTGCTTGGAGCAAATGTTGTAGCCCCTCAGGCTCTGCAGCACCTATGTCTGAATGGGCTGAATCAGATTTTGGCAAAAAAATAATAAGTTGCAGCCGGACAACAAGAGTAGGTTATTCGCTTATGATGTGGAGTATCTTATGTTGTCCTGAGAGGCCAGGCACATACAAGAAAAACAACTGGCCCTTCAGCAGGGCCCAGGTGGAAGATGAAAAAGAGAAAGCCGTCGCCTTCTTCCAGTCTATTCTTTGATCACAGACACATTAATCACACCAATTAAGATGTCAAGAAGATGATCTCAGATTAACTTTATATCCTCCAATAAATATCCATGGCACATTGCAGCAAATGTTCCATTGCTTATATTATAAGTAGGGGTGTGTGAAATGCGCATAATTACCACTGGTGTAATTACACGCTAAGCCAGTCTATGTCAAGATCCTCAGAAGTGAGGCTTGGAGACGTTGTGGTAGTATATATTTCTTTTCCTTGCAGGCGAACAGGAAGCTAATATCTCAAAATGAAGAGCAGTGACAAAAACATCTTGATCAACCTCCTGCTCTGCTCCTAACTCCGAGATATCAGGTGTAGCAAACTGTGGTGGCTGTTCAGTTTCCTGTTAATATTCTATTTGCTACTTGAACAACTGATTTCCAATTCTTGATTCTCAGCCATGACTGCAGTCGCTGCAGCAGTGAGAGACATCTGCTTCACTTTGGTGGTGGTGGTCCGGTTGTTGATTTAGGGGTGATCCTTCCTTCCCAATGTAGGGTGAACCAGGTGCACCATGTTGCCGGAAGAAGGATGAGGGCTAATGCCAGTGGTGACACTCGGAAAATACTTCTTCTCCTCACTGGCCACTTTCTTGGCAGGAATCTCTTACATTTTGGACTATCTTCTTTACTTTTAAGAGTTAACAGCACGAGCAGAAGCCCTTAGCAGATAGGTCTCTCTGGTTTCAGCTAAGTCACAGACTTCTCTCTATCTCAGTCAGTAGGTAGCCTCTTGTCCACCGAGAAGCAATTACAAATAAGAAAAGAGCAAGTGAGACTTGGCAATTCATCTCAATGCAATCATACACGATAACTTATAGAAGTTATGGCAATAATACATGCCATAAATAATCAACATTATAATTACAATATTAGACAAAATTGACTATGTTAATTCAAAAATATATGGTGTCCTACTAGGGCACATCGCACCCTAAGTGAGGCATCGGAAGGCAGGCAGATATTGCATAAATTCATTGATAAATACATGATGTCTCCCCAGGGCCCACGAAGCCTCCATAAGAAGCAGGGGAAGGCAGGCAAAAATAAAATAAAATAATATAAAACTATCCGGTTACCCTCCAAGTCCCATATGGCACCATGAGAGGCACGCAAAAATCAAATAAATGAATTAATAGTTGGTGTTCCTCCAAGGCCCATTGGGCCCCATGTGAGGCACCCGGTATCCCTCTATGGTGAATGGGAGGCAGTCAGACAATAACTGTATACTGCAGACTGCTAAAATCAGATACCAGCACATATAAATATACCAGGAATTATATGTTAGCAATAAACATAATCCAAACAAAATGACATGGGCTTCGTCTAATATAAAATGCTTGAAGAAAAGGGAATACAGTGATAAAAAATCAGAAACACCACATGGCCCAACAAAATGGAGTTTGCTCACCACATGGCACTGGACAGCAAGTAGGAGACATGGCAAACAATGACAAAGTGGGCGCCTATGACTTACACACACACACACACACACACACACACACACACACACACAACTCCCTCTCTCTCAACAAAATAGCCATTGCCACATGGCCAGTAAAGTTGGAGGCATGGAGACCAAAGACAAAATGGCTACCTAAGGCATACATACACATACATAAGGCCTAAGCCGTCACCACATGAAGGCATGAAAAGCAAAGAGCACATGGCTGCCATGCCTTGGCTGGAGCACATCCATCCCCTCCATCAACAGAAACTAGCAGGATTACAGGGAAAGGGTTGCACAAATAAACACCCAAAATGTGAAGAAAAAATCTTTGGGCCTAATACATCACTTGTAAAGCAGCATCAATAAATTCAACAGCACAGACAAATAGAAACAGTGAAAATATGCACCAAAAACAAACAGCACAAGGCAACAATAACCCCTGCACCAATACTTTTAAAAGTTAAAGAAAAACAATTATTCAACTATTTGCAAACTCAAAAAATTGTGGACAAGCACATAGGAAGGGACAAAGAAAAAGTCTGGCTACACAGATCTGGACTAATGGAGCCACTCGACCCTAGCAACCAACAGGTAAAAGAAGACAAAAAACACAAAATTTAACATGAATTCAAAGCCATCCACAAGTCCCTAAAATATTAACAAAATCTCTAGCACACAAGCAGTGAAAACGTGAAAAAATACATAAAAAAATACATCCAATGCCCACAGTAAGTAGCCCCAAATATTGTAAAATGAACAACAGTATGAAAACAAATCTGGATAAAATTCAGAAAGACACAAGGAAAATGAAACATTTTATTAACCACAGACCTTCACCATCTGAAAATATCCATTATTCCTTCATCTGACAGGGGCGGCCTTCACCTGCCGTAGCTTAAACTCCAGGCCATCAGCAACAAATAAAATAAAAAAACTAAAAGTAGTGGTGGCTGCCAACACCATACATGCCAACAGCCTTCACTCAGGTAGGAGCCTCACGACATCTAAAGCCAAAAATGGCTTTATTTTAGCTGTCTCTCTCTCTCGCCTAAAATTGCCTCCGTTTCAACCTTAGTCAATGGGCAAAATAAATCCCCCCAATTCTTTTTTTTACTTTCTCCGGCTTGCCTTTATTCCAATGTTTGCATGTATGCAACACAAACTTTGTGTAAAGAACACTGATCTTATTCATTCCAACTTCCAAGAATGGATGAGGGAGCAGAGATTGCAGGCAAAGGAAAATCTAAATCTAAAATGGCCAAGGGCTGTAAAAGAAGAGGGTGGTGTCCACGAACGCCACTTTAAAAAAAGATCTTGAAAAATACATTTTGGGCGTATATACAAAACAGTATCCACCACAGTTCTGAAATGGGTAGGCTAACATCCCAGTTCTTATTAACAAAACCACTCCCCCTTTTTGAACAATATTTGGACGAGTTTCAACTACAATTGGCCAAGTCTTTGTACATGAAGTTTCGCTTCAACGCCCTACAGGCTAACTCCAATACAGCTAAATGGTCACGCAATAATAGTGATCATAGAGAGGCCTATTGTCCCCAACTTAATGCAGTAGAAAAGGACTCTCACTTACTATTTTTTTGCCCAGCATATGACATTCCAAGGAAAAAATGGATAAAACCCATCTGTCGAAATTTGGGAATTAGGTCACACTCAGGAGCTATTAGGATTTTTAAAACTTGTACATCTCAGAAAATTGTTTTTAATGTAAGTAGATACGTATTTGCTGTTAATCTAATACGCAAGGGAAAAGGCATGAAACTTTAACTAGTTGCTGTTGAATATATTTTAAATGTTTTTAACATTGTACACTGTTTGAGTATGTATATGCACTTTTCCGTACTTGCACTCTATTAATACCCGCCTTGAACCAGCATCCCTTATATGATAGAAAATTCCACAACAGCATCAGCATCAAAATTTATGTTTTTATATTTACAATTGATGTATCTGCTACTTATTCCAAAACAAACTTTGAGCAATTCGATCGCTACTGGAGGAACTTGTGCATGGTTGCTTTTAATTTACACTATTATGTATTTATGAATTGTACAAATGTGTACCTTTTATGTTTTTTTTAAACCGAATAAAGATTATTAAATTGAGAATTAAAAATAAAAAAAGAGGGTGGTGTCTTCAAGACAGGAAGAGGAAGTTGATACTGTATGTACAGTAGCCTGACTCTCTATGGCACTTCCTCTTTGTTACTTCCACACGCCCTCCAGAAAAAAAGATGCATTTTGGTTTGATATTTTACCCGAATGGTCCACTTGGGTAATAAAATTAATGTAAAATGATTTTTCGAGATATTTTATTGTGCCCATGTTAATGAAATGCTGCTCTTGTTTGGGTTGCTTATGTTGTTGCTGGATGTCAAAAACATTATTTCAATGCCCCTGTGAGAGGATTTTTTCCTTGTATGGCCATCTCATTTAAGATAGGTGCCGTAATGACTTCGTCTCGGACATTATGCAAAATTGTTAAGGTTATGGGGATTTACGACAGCATAAAGAAAATTACACCTGGGCCTAATTATAATTATAAAACGGTAAAGATTATTTTTATTTCAGCTCCTTAATTTTTAACTCCTGGGCCCAGATTTACCAAGGGTTGCACAGGTGCTTGTGTGGCGGTACCCAGTTTTGGCTGCGCATGTAGTCATTTCTAATGGTGAGTAAATCGAAGCAATACTCTGCATTGTTTTGTCACGTTAGTGCCTATGAAAAGCCCCTTCATCTTTAGTAGTACCTACAGAATATCTTTCTGTTATCTTTCTAAAACTCACCTCTACCTTATGACAAGTGCTACAACATATAATGCACTGAATATCTGTATATCTGTCGAATTGTGATGGAGTAAACTGCCTACGAAATCTAAATTAGACTCTTAGCGCCTCATGTACAAATAATCAAAATAAGAAAGCTTAAATTGCAACTAATAATGATTCTCAATGTATTATTATTATTTATTTGGAATGTGCTAAGAGAGATTCACAATTGACTTGCCTCATTAATATGCCGGAGGTATTGTGGCCCACTACAACTGACTACTATCACGGGGATGGTGGTTTATTGGGGTCAGCAGTCCCCCCTGTCTGTGATTGCTTTTAAGTGAAGCAATTGTTTTAAAAGCAGACACTTTTCCTAGGAATGTACAAAAATGGATTCACTAAAAGTTGTCTCAATTTGCGCACTGACTTCTTCCAAATGCATTGATAATCTGTGAACCGACCTATGTATTAATAGGTTGGTTCACAAAATACCGAACCGTAGTGGATTAATATGCAAGAGGTAGGTCGCAAAGTGCGACCCAGTACAATTGCCCACAGTCACAAAGATGGCGGCCTGTTGGAGTCAGCAGTCTACCATTACTGTGATTTCATTTAAATAAAGCAATCTTTTTTTGTTGATGCAGCCTGTCTCTTTGAAGCATCGGATGTGTTTAAAAAAAATAATGACAAATTATAAAAACTTGCGTAGTGCCTACTCCTAAAAAAGGTTTTTGCCAGTATTCACAAAAGGGAAGGGGTACCTTGAGGACCCCTTCCTATTTCCGAATGGCTCACCAACTCCTTTGAGTTATTGGTAAAATTGTCACAAACCCCCTGATTTACACTTTGTACACGAGGCCCTCTGTTCTTTCTTTTTTCCTCACGTATCTGCATTGCACAGTGATTGCTTATTCATGCATTCTTCTTGTAACACTGGTGATTTGTTTATTCATTTATATATTAACTATCATTTAGATTAAAACGTAATCATTACCGGCGTTGGCTTACAGAGTGCTGTACAATCATTTGCAAAGAAATCACAGCACAAAAGAGATGAATGGCATAAAATTTTTACTTGCGTGTACAAAAAAATGTAAGCTTATGCTATACAGGCATTATCTCTATAATTTCAATAGTAGCAATAGAGAGAGGTATAGACATTCGAATCAATAACACTTAATAAGATCCTAAACCAGTTTCTGAACTTCCAACAGTTTTTTAGTTTTATATAGTGCGAACTAGACTGGAAGGTATCAGAGCGCTTTACATGAGTATCAGTTGTGTTACAGATGGACACATTCATTGTTTTGTAAGGCACGAGGAGATTAATTGATTTGCCCAGAATTAAGATCCAGCTTCGAGGTCGACCGCTCTAGCCGTTAGACCACATCCTCTCTCCTACTCTTAATAGCCATACCTAATATCCAGCTCTAGTGCAATGAGTTTTAGTTATAATACTGAAACATGCACCATAGCCCAGTCTTCAATGCTTGTGACTTTTTAAGCACCGCTATCGTCTACATATAGATGAAAGGTTTGTTGAGGTATTCGTGTGATCGCCGCAAACCTACTACAGTCCCTTTAAAATAACTCAGATCTTGATGGATCGGTCTTCTCTATTCCAGATTCTGATGGTTGCTGTCGTTCTACTGGGAGATGATCCAGTCTTCAGATCTAGGGGTAGGTAAGGGGCAGCTTCCTCTCTCCAACACTCTCTCCCAGGTTTCAGTAAAGGAGCCAGCAAACAGTCTACTCTTCATCTTCCTATATACTGGCTTGGACTACCTCAGCGGCTGTGCTAGTGGCCACTGAGTGTGGCTGCCGCACAAGGAAGCAGGTGGAATGAGCATCATGGTAGGTCTTAGGAGGGGAGAGCATAGTTCCTGCCTGTGGAAGAACTTCTGAGTCAACTTCCCTAGGTAGATTCCTTTCCTTTCTTTTGGTTTGTTTCTTTCTGTCTCTCCTTGCTAAAAAGGCTAGCAGAGGGTCTTCATTTGTTTTTATTATTCAGGTGCATGGTTTCCTCCACCTACTTTATAACAAGGTACGCAGAGCCTCATTTAGAGGTTGATGGATGGCCCATAAGCCCACCAGATCAGAGGAGGCTAGGACCCCTGATCTCTCTTGTAAAATCCCATCCTGCCTGGCGGGGATCCCACTGTCTTCAGAGCAATCAGTCGTAACTTGTTTGTTTTTCAAAAACCAGCTCCCCAAGGGAGAGTTTGTTCTTTCCATCCACAGAGAGATACAGGGGCATATTTACAAGGACGGCAATAAATAAACGCAAAGCTATATCGCCGTCTATCGCTGGATTATATCGCCCTGTTAGCGCGTTATTTACAACGCATTTCCCCAGGGCGATATAATTACCAGCGATAGCGGGGAAATCGCCGTTTTGCAGGGAACATCGCTGGTTTTCCAGCGATGTTCAATGCAAAACGGCGATAACCTTGCTGATACGACCCTGTGGTCGTATCAGGACAATCTACCCCCATATTAGGTATGCCTAAGTCTGCATTTTAGCAGATGTTAGTTTTCGGCGAAAACAGCGGTTTTCGCCCAAAACTAACGTCTGCTTAAATGCTGGGGCAGCCTTGTAAATGTCGCGATGTGCACATCAGCGATATTTACAAGGTTGTACTGCCCAGTGACGCCCACTTTGCATCTCATTAGAGATGCAAAGGGAGGCGTCGGGTAAAAGGGTGCTAACATGCGCTAATGCATGTTAGCACCCTCTTGTTAATAGGGCGATAGTTTTATCTCCGCTTTTTTGGCTTTAAAAGCCAAAAAAGCGGAGATAAAGCCCTTGTAAATATGCCCCACAGATAGTAGGGCCAAGGTAAAGCACGAAAGACATTGGTGCTCAAGAAAAAGTGAACACAACAGAAAACAGTTTCATCTAGGGATACAAAATTAAATCAGAATAAGAATAGCTTTGATATTTTTCCATTTCTGTGTTGTGCTCCAGTACAGGTGGCCTTGTGGTCAGCATCCCTGCCTTCCTTGCATGAGTTCTTGCCTCAAAATCCCCATATCTATCTGGATTCACAGTGAGCCAATGAATAGTGGCAAAAGGCTAGTTCTGCATCAAGCGATGCAGTATCAATTACTGTCCCATCATGTTGTCCATTGTGGCAGGGGAGCATGTAACCATGACAGCTCATTCTGCTGAATTCCATTCATTTACAGTTGAGTATCACATTTTAATTAGCAGTTATCACGTGCTTGGCAATTAACTGGACAGCTGCAAATAATTTTCCACAATTAGAAAGACACATTTTTATTCCACATTGCAAGTTAACCCAAACTTCCACTTAAAGTGCGACTCTGCACTCAGTGTATTTGGGCTCTGATGTTCATGTTTTGTTATTTAATTTTGCCATTTAGGACCTGATTATGAGTATGGAATTCCACTCTACCTGATCACAACTGGCCGAGTATTCATGCAACCCGTTTTCCAGGTGCGGGAAAAATTGGCCAAATTTTACCAGCCTGTAATCCTGGATGGTAAAATCAGGAACCTTTGGCTAATACAGCAGCTAAGCCTCATCCCCAGCTCAACCCTGACTTTTTTCTTAGGCAAGAGGAGAGCATTCAAAGCTCCTCCCTGCCAGAACTAATCATCCCCTTTCCTCAAGTACTGTCAGTACCTCCTGGCTCCACCCCTCACACACTCATCAGCTACTCATAGCAGGTGGTAAATGTGTGTGTTAAACCATTAGGAGTGATTTGCATACCATGCGGAATTCTGCACAGTGATTCCATGTTTGCTCAGTTACCCCCCATTGTAGGGATTTATCTGCTAATATGAGTGAACATGTATGGAGATACCAGTCTAAAATGGTAATTTCTTCCACCCGGAAACTCTGCAGGCCTGATTCACAACGGTAAACATACACTTTTGTGAAAGATTACAATCGTTTAGCATTCTCAAAGGAGTTTACGAGTAGTATCTTTACGAGTGCGCAGTCTCTGCACATGAAAAGATAGGACAGTCCTCCAATCTTTTTATGTGTAAAGATACCACTAGTAAATCCCTTTGTGAATACCAAACAATCGCAAATGATCCCTGAAGTGTAAGTTTACCTTTGTGAATCAAGCCCACATCCTCTCTCCTACTCTTAATAGCCATACCTAATATCCAGCTCTAGTGCAATGAGTTTTAGTTATAATACTGAAACATGCACCATAGCCCAGTCTTCAATGCTTGTGACTTTTTTAAGCACCGCTATCGTCTACATATAGATGAAAGGTTTGTTGAGGTATTCGTGTGATCGCCGCAAACCTACTACAGTCCCTTTAAAATAACTCAGATCTTGATGGATCGGTCTTCTCTATTCCAGATTCTGATGGTTGCTGTCGTTCTACTGGGAGATGATCCAGTCTTCAGATCTAGGGGTAGGTAAGGGGCAGCTTCCTCTCTCCAACACTCTCTCCCAGGTTTCAGTAAAGGAGCCAGCAAACAGTCTACTCTTCATCTTCCTATATACTGGCTTGGACTACCTCAGCGGCTGTGCTAGTGGCCACTGAGTGTGGCTGCCGCACAAGGAAGCAGGTGGAATGAGCATCATGGTAGGTCTTAGGAGGGGAGAGCATAGTTCCTGCCTGTGGAAGAACTTCTGAGTCAACTTCCCTAGGTAGATTCCTTTCCTTTCTTTTGGTTCTCCTAATCAGGGCTTGGTGAAATGAGAACGCAGCACTGAAAGACGTGTTCATCGCCATTGAAAGACAATTAGTTTTATGGAATTCAGAATTATATGCTTCCCATAATGACATGTCTTTTGTCTGCAGTGTGTTAGTGGAAAGCGCTAAATGTTATGCAGATGCCCTCCTAAGGAAGGCGAGAAGCATCTGTTAGAAAGCACATTGCTACCACAGGGCGCCCATTCATTGACTCAAACACCTCTGGGCTGCAGACGGTGGCTGCTTCTTAAAGCACCAGGATTTATAGGCAATCCGATAATCAATAACAGCAACATTTCCAAAGACCGTAATAATGAAGGTGGCTTGTCTTTGTGAAAGATCAAACTGTGCCTTGGGCACGCGGCCATGTGTCTGAGCAACAGGCCCTTGAATTAGAGAGCGCTCTGAATCATAGCACAGGATTGGTGCTCCAACTTAAGCAATAACAACCAGAGGGCAGTGGTGTGATGGAGTACTGCACAATGAGGTCATTTTTAGGTCGAGCTTCAATTGACCTGTTAAGTCTCTTCTGTGGGGTTTGGCACACCCACTGATTGCCATTTGTTGTTATCTGTGGTATTCAGAAATGCTGCGTTGGTATTGGTGCATATGTGTAAATGTCCCTCCTTTGTGTTCTTAGCTCCCTCCCCCGCTAATTCACTCAGAGAACACTTTAGTTGGCCATCACACTGTACAGCGTGTGATGGCCCCTCCTCCTTTCTCTCTAACTTGTTTTAGTTTGCCTGCCCCTGCTTGTGTTTTTGCAGGCCTCCAACTTCCAAGCTCTCAGCATGCCTACCCCTGCCCCACACACACACACACCGGGGAATGCTGACTGGATTGAATGTCTTAAATTGAAATAATGGGGGAGCCGAGTCATGAGCTATCCCTTCACTACACAGATGGTCTGCCATCCCTTTGCTCCGGGACTCATTCCGCCATCATTTCAATTTATGACTTTCAAACTCATCTCGCCAGACACCGAGATTGTGCTTGTTTATTTATGTTGGAAAGTGAGTGCATTTTGGCAAAGGTAAACAAACTTTGTTTTTTATCGTTAGAGTGTGTGCGCTTTGGAAAGCGCTTTTATTTGTTTTAAAGGAAGAAGCGCGATGCATTTTAAGGAAATGCAACACACTTCTTCCTTTCAAACAAATAAACAATTAGCTTTCTAAAGCACCCACGCTGTTGACAATAATAAAATTCAAAGTTTAGCAGTAAGTCAGCGGACGGAGGCACGTTACAGATGGACTGAAGGGAGCTCCCCGGGCACAGTACGGCAGCAGCAGCAGGCCTCTGACACATCACAGGCCGTCGGTGTGCCAGCCTGAACCCGCGGAGCTTTCCACCAGTTCTCGGCTCCACGAAGAGCAGCACCGAGCCAGCCCGGCGTCCGGAGGTAGATGGTCAGAACTAACTCTGGAGCCCGCAGTCCCGGTAAGGAGCAGGTACGACACGTGCGGGATGGGTACCGGGTAAAGAGACGGGCCGGCTGGCGTGCAAACTAGTGAAGTGAAAGTACTCTTGTATAACGCCAAGCCAGGGATATATGCGGGACGAGCGCTTCGAAGAAGGTTATGTTAGTAAGCTGTGCATCTTTTTACTGAGTCAGGTAATTGGGGTGCAGTGCACTGGAAGTGGACCCAGAGCTGCCCCTCTCACCCCAGTTATTCTGTTCTGTTTCCAGTCCTGAAGGCTTTGCGCTCATCTGACTTTTCCTTCTGTTTCTCTTTTGGCCGCTGTTGTGACGTCAGTGTGCACATTTCTGCTTTAATGTATGTTTTATAAAAGGGAAATGCCCCGGAGAGCTCCACTCTCCTGTGTGCGGATTCAGCACCCGGGGAGACGGGGGAGGGAGAGGAAGGAGGGGGAGAGTGCTGCTTTCTGCGGGAAGCAGGTTTCAACAAGTGCGGTGTGGGGAAAGGGAGGCGGGGCGGGCTGGGGCTGCTCACGGTGACAGCGCTAATGTTTGTTCCTTGTGTTCACCTTCATATTGTTTGGCCAACGTATGATTTCCCGAGTAGTTGCTGGGGTGTGTCCTCATAGGGCCGACAGCGTGGACTGCTTGTACGAGCTTTTGTTTATTAATTGTGCATTCTATTGTACTCTCATCAGCATTAGCCTTTCCTACATTCCTAACTTGAGACAGCTGAACCAATAAAAAAACAAGGAAAGCCGAACCAAGGGTCTGGCTTGGCTCTAAGAGCCCGTGCACGAGCCGAGCCTTGAACATGTTCAGAATGTAAATCATGCAACAAATATGACATAGTCCCTTGAAAATTAAAATACGTGTGTTTAGCGCGAGGAAACGTTTCACTGTAGTACATCACATTAACCCCTTCGCTGCTAGGCCTTTTCCCCCCCTGTGCTAAGCCTTTTTTGGGCTATTTGGGGTAGTTCGCGCTTAGGCCCCTGTAACTTTTTGACCACATAAGGTAACCATGCCAAATTTGCGTCCTTTTTTTCCAACATCATGGGGATTCTAAAGGTACCCAGGGTTTGTGGATTCCCCTGGAGGGGACTCAGAAATTAGCCAAAATACAGCTAAATTTTGGTTTTTTGGGGGAAAATGCGAAAAAAGGGCTACAGATAAAAGCGTCTGGTTTTTTCCCTGCAAATGGTATCAAAAAAGAGGTTGTGGGGCTGAAATCACCATCTTCCAAGCTTTCAGGGACAAGCAGACTTTTGTCAGAAAACCAAAAAAATGTACACAGTTTTGGCATTTTTCTGGGTCTTAGCCTATTTTTGCTATTTTTTTGCTTTCAACCTCCTTCCAGTTAATGGTAGAAATGGGTATGAAAGCAATAATGGATCCTGGAAAGCTATACATTTTTAAAAAGTAGACAAAATTCTGAATTCATCAATGGGTCATTTGTGTAGATCCTTTAAGTTTTCTTTATAGAAACTAACAGTTAAATAAAGGAAAAATTAAAAATTAGTTGAAAAAAACAGCCATTTGTGTCAACGTTTTCACCTGTAACTTCTTCTAATTATGACAGCTATTTGAAAGCAATATACCGTTACATCCACTGGACCTTTCTGGTTGTGGTGATATATAGGACTTGTAGGTTCACCAAGAACCCGACGAACCCAGAGCCAATAACTGAGCAGCGTCTTGCAATGTTTTTTATTATGTACCGGGTATATAGCAATTATTCTGGAAATATGTATACATGGAAAAATCGGTATGAAAGACACCTATGTATTTCTGAAATGGGAACAAAATGTTGAGTTTAGAAACAGTAGATATTTTCACATTTCCGAAATTGGGAGTACCCATACTAGCATGTGAATAATAGGTCATTTTTCAAAATGACTTATTTTTTACACATTGTCTTTCATTTGGAAGGCAGAAATGCATCGAAAGTCAATAGGTGATAACAGTTGCTCTACAATTCTGTGTTACCCTAAGTCTCCCAATAAAAATGGTACCTCACTTGTGTGGGTAGGCCTTGTGCCCACGACAGGAAATGGCTCAAAACGCAACGTGGACACACCACATTTTCACAGTGAAAAATGACCCCTTTTTTGCAAAGTGCCTAGCTGTAGTTTTTGAACCCTAGCTCTGCCGGCACCTAGGGAAACCTAGCAAACCTATACATTTTTGAAAACTAGACACCCAGGGAAATCCAGGATGGGGTGACTTGACTGGCTCTCACCAGGTTCTGTTACCCAGAATCCCTTGCAAACCTAAAAAATTGTCAAAAAAACCACATTTTCCACACTTTTCTGTGGTGGAAACTTTTGGAATCCACGTGGATCCACAAAATTCCACCCACCCCGCGTTCCCCAAAGTCTTCCAAGAAAAATGGTACCTCACTTGTGTGGGTAGGCCTAGTGCCCGCGACAGGAAACAGCGCAAAACGCAACGTGGACACACCACATTTTCACAGTGAAAAATGACCCTTTTTTTGCAAAGGGCCTAGATGTAGTTTTTGAACCCTAGCTCTGCCGGCACCTAGGGACACCTAGCAAACCCATACATTTTTGAAAGCAAGACACCCAGGGGAATCCAGTATGGGGTGACTTGACTGGTTCTCACCAGGTTCTGTTCCCCAGAATCCCTTGCAAACCTAAAAAATTGTCCAAAAAAACACATTTTCCTCACTTTTCTGTGGTGGAAAGTTCTGGAATCCGCGTGGATCCACAAAATTCCACTTACCCCACGTTCCCCAAAGTCTTCCAAAAAAAATGGTACCTCACTTGTGTGGGTAGGCCTAGTGCCCGCGACAGGAAACAGCGCAAAACGCAACGTGGACACACCACATTTTCACAGTGAAAAATGACCCTTTTTTTGAAAAGTGCCTAGCTGTAGTTTTTGAACCCTAGCTCTGCCGGCACCTAGGGAAACCTACCAAACCCACACATTTCTGAAAAGTAGACACCCAGGGGAATCCAGGATGGGGTGACTTAACTGGCTTTCACCAGGTTCTGTTACCCAGAATCCCTTGCAAACCTAAAAAATTGTCCAAAAAAACACATTTTCCTCACTTTTCTGTGGTGTAAAGTTCTGGAATCTGCGTGGATCCACAAAATTCCACCCACCCCGCGTTCCCCAAAGTCTTCTGAAAATAATGGTACCTCACTTGTGTGGGTAGGCCTAGTGCCCGCGACAGGAAACAGCGCAAAACGCAACGTGGACACACCACATTTTCACAGTGAAAAATGACCCTTTTTTTGCAAAGTGCTTAGCTGTAGTTCTTGAACCCTAGCTCTGCCGGCACCTAGGGAAACCTAGCAAACCTATACATTTTTGAAAACTAGACACCCAGGGGAATCCAGGATGGGGTGACTTGACTGGCTCTCACCAGGTTCTGTTACCCAGAATCCCTTGCAAACCTAAAAAGTGTCAAAAAAACACATTTTCCTCACTTTTCTGTGGTGGAAAGTTCTGGAATCTGCGTGGATCCACAAAATTCCACCCACCCCGCGTTCCCCAAAGTCTTCCTAAAAAAATGGTACCTCACTTGTGTGGGTAGTCCTAGTGCCCGCGACAGGAAACAGTGCAAAACGCAACGTGGACACACCACATTTTCACAGGGAAAAATGACCCTTTTTTTGCAAAGTGCCTAGCTGTAGTTTTTGAACCCTAGCTCTGCCAGCACCTAGGGAAACCTACCAAACCCACACATTTCTGAAAATTAGACACTCTCGGGGGATTCCTGGGAGGTATGGCTTGCGTGGATCCCCCAACGTTTTCTTACCCAGAATCCCCTGCAAACTTGAAATTTAGCTGAAAAAATCACTTTTTTCACACATTTTTGTGTGGGAAAGTTGTGGCATCACTGGGCTGACACAAATTTCCTACCACCCAGCGTTCCCCCAGGTCTCCCAAAAAAAATGGTGCCTCACTCGGGTGGGAGGCCCAAGTACCCGCGACAGGCAAGGGCGCAAAACGTATTGAGGCGACATCAAAATTGCCTATCACAAAACGACCTGGTTTTGCAAGGGGGGTCCCATGACTTTTTGGCCCATGGCTCGGCGGCCACCTAGGGAAACCTACCATACCCACACATTTCTGAAAACTAGACACCCAGGGGATTCCAGGGAGGTATGGCTTGCGTGGATCCCCCAACGTTTTCTTACCCAGAATCCCCTGCAAACCTGAAATTTAGCTGAAAAAATCACTTTTTTCACACATTTTTGTGTGGGAAAGTTGTGGCATCACCGGGCTGACACAAATTTCCTACCACCCAGCGTTCCCCCAGGTCTCCGGATAAAAATGGTGCCTAGCAGTGTGTGTAGTGACCAGCAGCAAGTCACTACTCACACACCGCCAGCCAAGCGCCACTCCACCCACACCGCCAGCCAAGCGCCAGTCCACGCACACTGCCAGCCAAGCGCCAGTCCACTCACCCGTCAGCCAAGCGCCAGTCCACTCACACCACCAGCCAAGCGCAAGTCCACCCACACCACCAGCCAATCGCCAGTCCACGCACACTGCCAGCCAAGCACCAGTCCACGCACACCGCCAGCCAAGCGCCAGTCCACGCACACCGCCAGCCAAGTGCCAGTCCACGCACACCGCCAGCCAAGCGCCAGTCCAAACACACTGCCAGCCAAGCGCCAGTCCACGCACACCATCAGCCAAGTGCCAGCCTACACACACCGCCATCACATTTAGGATTTTTTATACAAAAAAGAAAACACAAACAAATTGCAAATAGAAACAAATCTACTAACACAAAATCTGAAACTAAATACACTGCACAAATGCCAACCTTGAAACTGAACAAAAAATATAAAACAATAGAGACCAGGCAGTTCACTTTAGCACTCATGGATGCTCCCAAAAATTCTTTTGCGTGTGGTACATTCTAAAACAAGCAGGCACACACAGCCCAAAGTTAGAAGGACACTCGGGGCAGTACATACGAGTCTCCTTCCGCGTACCTCTTCGCCAACAGACTCTACATCTCCTACTGGGAAAGTCTTTTGAGGGTGTGGGAGGAATGTGATCAGGAAAGTGGCGATCTTTCAATCTAGCCACATCCTCCACCACTCCAACTCTAGGAACACTTGCCTGTTCCATTAAAACAAGGCTGCCTTTACAGACTCCTGAAACTTAGCAAGAGACATCTTTGACTCAGGACAAGAGTCCTTGAATACAACAAAACCATTAAAGGATGCCAGGTGGAAAAGATGGATAGCCAACTTCTTATACCAAATGTAAGCCTTACGAAGAGCAGCATAAGGTTCCAACCTCTGATCTACTCTGTCAACACCACCCATGTGCCTATTATAGTCTAAAATGCACACAGGTTTGCGCGCTTCAGCAACCTGACCCCAAACAGTCACAGGTGAAGTGCTTTCATCATGGATGGTAGTCAGCATGTAGACATCTCTCCTGTCTGAAAACTTTACAGCTAGAAGTTCCTCGCAACGCCACGCACTGCACTGTCCCCGCACAAGCTTTTGACAAACTAGTTCTTTAGGGAAACCTTTACGGTTAGAGCGGATTGTGCCACAAGCAACAGTGTCCACTTTGGCCAATTCCCTGAATAACCGCACACCAGTGTAGAAGTTATCTACATATAAATGGTGACCTTTGTTAAAAAGTCCTCTACCAAGTTCCCACACAATTTTCTCAGTCACTCCAAAAGTGGACGGACAACCAGGGGGGTTAATCCTGGATTCCTTACCGGTGTACACCCTGAAATTAAAGACATATCCAGTCCTACTGTCACACAGCATATACAGCTTAATTCCATAGCGTGCCCTCTTACTAGGAATGTATTGCCTAAAAACCAAGCGGCCCTTGAACAGGACCAAAGACTCATCAATAGCTATTTCTTTGCCTGGAGCATAGATCTCAGAAAATCGATCAGTAAAAGTGATCAATGACAGGCCGAATCTTAAAAAGACGGTCACACTCAGGGTGATCTCGTGGCAACGCTAAACCATTATCGACAAAATGCAGCATCCGAAGCAGAAGCAAATACCTATCACGACTCATGACTGCCGGAAATATAGCCGTTGCCATCAAGGGACTAGTAGACCAATATGAAGACATTGATGGCTTCCTTAGAAAGCCCATCAAAAAAGTTAAACCCAAGAACTTCTTCATCTCTTCCAGATTTGTGGGAGTCCACCGGGTAGCTCTAGAGTGGGGCTTAAGGCTGGCACTGTTGTCCCTCAAAAACTGTTTGGCATACAAATTAGTCTGCTCAACAATCTCTGCCAAAAACACATCGTCCATAAACAACTGAAAAAAATCTATCGGCAAAAAAATGTCTGTGTTCACTCTGCACCCTGGAACACCAGTAAAGTCTGGCAATGCTGGCTGCACCATGCCTGGGGCAACCCAGAGGTCATCACTTCCAACTGGAAGCGTTGTAGCCCCAGGGTGCAACCCAGATGCCTCTTGCCGCACTATACCAACGGGAAGCCTTGCAGCCCCAGGCTGCAGCCCAGATGCCTCTTGGCGCACTGTCGGCACATCAATGTCCTCCTCTAACACAGGCACTTCATCCGCACTAAGAGTAGCTTCATCCGCACTGAGAGTAGCTTCATCATCCGATGATTCCATGTGGAGAGAAAACTCACTGCCTGAATCTTCCCCTCCCTCCTCTGCCTCAGATGCAGAGTCAGTCTCTGAACCATGGTCAGAGGAAGACTCAAAGAGCATACCAACAACCTGCTGAGCAGTAATCCTGCGGCTAGCCATTATCCTTACTAAGAAAGGAGACTGCACAAACAACTCAACAACAACCAACACTGTGCAAAATAAGTAAGTAAAAAAATGTGTGCCTTTATCACAAAGATCTATATACTCAAACTATACAATTCACTTGCAAGAGACAGCTACACTCACCAGCACCTACTCTGCAGAGAGACAGCAAAAACCAACGATATCCCACTAGAAAGAAAAAAACAAAACCAATTACTCACAAGACAACAAAATACACATCGAGCACAAATGCAAAACGTTTTTGACACTCAAAAAACAGAAGCTAAACATACTGCTATTATTACACCATTTGCAAAAAACACATTCATGCAGAGAAAAAAACCGCATTTACATTGTACAAAAAAAATATCTCTTACCAAACACAAGCAACTACACAAACAGCAGAACCAAAAGTAACGAAACCGCAACCTGGAACAGTCTAAAGAGCAAAAGCCTTGAACTAGAACAAAAGGGAGAAATAAAGCATTACAATTGCAATTCACAAGAAATAAAACAATTAACATTATAACACGCTATGTCACTACCCAAATGGGGGCAGAAAGGCCAAATAAACGGGCAAATACACATAAAAAATATATGTCCCCTGGAAGCGACCCTTGCCCAAGGGGTCGCTTCCAATTTATTTATTTTTAAATCCCTGGCTCTAGTGGGCTTTTCTGCCCACCCTGGGGCCAGAAACGCCAAAATAAATCGGGCGATCTGTCCCCAGGGGGGGCAGAAAAGTCTTAAAAATAATTATCCCCCATAGGAAGCGACCCTTGCCCAAGGGGTCGCTTCCATTTCAAAATTAAAAAACACCCTGGTGTCTAGTGGGGTTTTCTGCCCCCCCCCTGGGGGGGGCAGAATATACTTTTTAAATAATTAAGGCCCCTGGAAGCGACCCTTGCCCAAGGGGTCGCTTCCAATTTAATTACAAAAAATTCCCTGGCTCCAGTGGGCTTTTCTGCCCCCCCTGGGGCCAGAAACGCCAGAAATCCAGCCAATCTGTCCCCAGGGGGGGGCAGAAAAGTCTTAAAAATAATTGTGCCCCTTAAGGAAGCGACCCTTGCCCAAGGGATCGCTTCCATTTAATTTTTAAACACATCCCTGGTGTCTAGTGGGTTTTTCTGACCCCCCTGGGGACAGAAAGGCCAAAAACAGGGACTGAACTGCCCCCAGGGGGGGGCAGAAAACACACACAAAAATGTTAGGCCCCCTGGAAGCGACCCTTGCCCAAGGGGTCGCTTCCATTTTAATTTTTTAATAATCCCTGGCTCTAGTGGGCTTTTCTGCCCCCCCTGGGGCCAGAAACGCCAACAAATTCGGCGATCTGTCCCCAGGGAGGGGCAGAAAAGTCTTAAAATGTATTTGGCCCCTAAGGAAGCGACCCTTGCCCAAGGGGTCGCTTCCTTTACATAAAAGAGACATCCCTGGTGTCTAGTGGGGGTATTCCTGCTGCACGATCGCGACGCTGTGCGCGATCGTGCAGCAGGAATGCCCTGCATTGAGCCATCAGGGGAGAGGAAACACTGTTTCCTCTCCCCCAATGGCTCAAGGCATGTGGATCTACCCCCCCGGCCCCACCGGACAAACAAACACTCACCCTCCTCCTTGGGATGCCTGGAAACAAATGGCTTCCGGGCGTCCCAGCGCTTCCTGATGACGTTGGCGCACGCTGTGCGCGCTGATGTCACAGGATCGCCGAGGGGGGGTCGAGGGTGGCAGCGGAAACTCTTCCGCTGCCATCCCCCTTTGTGGCAACATGTTGGGCTGCCCATGGGGGGAGCGCCAGCGCTTTCCCCATGGGTGGGTGCCATGACGGAGCGGTTCCGTCATGAGCACAGCCCAACCGATGCTCATGACGGAACCGCTCCGTCATGAGCATCGAAGGGGTTAAATCACTGCAGTTAGAGGTATTTACTAAAAGAGATAGTTTTTAAAAATGAATTTAGAAGTATTCCTGCCTCCCGCCCTGGTCCCCACCCTGACGGCGATACCATTACTGAAGTAGCAAGTCCATTGTCACATATAGCCGAAATGTGGCCTAGATTCTTACTATATATGGTGCAACGTTATAGTCTAGCAAATCACACACAAGAGCAGTGAAACAGTCCTAGGGAGTGAAGCTTACCACAGAGGGCTCCATCACGAGGTGCCTGAAGTGGTATCCACAAGAGGGAACCGCTCCAAGCAACTACAGGTGTCTGGACTTAGAATTATTAGGCCCATATGGGAGGAACAGAAGAAGATTCCTCCAGTTGAAGTAAAAGGAAAACTGCCCATCCAAACCGTCACAGACAAAACAAATAGCCCCCCAAAATATTTACCACTTGCTCCAAACAAGTGGTAACAGTGAACTTATGATGGAGACCCTAGTGTACAGCTACTTTATGTTTGTGATAAAAAACAAAATACTGGTCCATTTAATTAATGCTGTTTAAAGTGTGCAACTGAGATTTCCTGATCAAAACACACGTGCTAAACACCAACATTTCTAGTACAGTGTTTATATTTCACAACTCAGTGCACTCTGGCAGTTGCAGTTGTTGTTTGCTTTGTTTGACCCAATTCAACTAAAACATTTCATAAAAGTGATTATGATAGGAAATCTCACTGCTGGGTTGTGCTGCTAGTTGCCCATGAAGCATTCTAGTAGCCCTGACTGTGGAATACACCAGTCGCAAAGACATGCTGGCGCTGAATTCAGATAGAAATGTAAAGTGCACTATATTCAAAGAAGCCAAGGATGGAATGGGTATTCGAAGTGCACCTCATTGTTAACTATAGGAATAGATGATATGGTGATCAAAGCCTTCCACCAACTGTTTTCTCTAAGGAGATGCCAAGGTCTGAATGGGCATTGATACTCCGCTACTTTCTCCACCTAGAACGTGATCTGCTCGGCAGACGGGTTAGATATTAAGTGGACACGAAGTCTGAATCCCACCAGAACTAGTTAAGTATACCCTCTTCTGTCCAAAGTCTAGTTGTCTGTACTGTCAAGTCACATATTTATTTCTTCAAGAGTAAATGACAACTCTGCCAAGGGCCTGCAGTATGGAATGTGACCGTAGGTGAACCCTGCGAGCTCCATCATTTACTGCCTGCTCTTGAGTCACTGGCTTTACATGGCCTTGAGATTTGCCTTTGTTGTCTCGCTCCTATTTTCCCACATACGTTTATACAGGTACTTTTAATAAATATTGTTTTTTTTCTTCTTCTTCTACCACTTCCGCCTCTTGAAAGCAACACCCATTCACTTCCCACTCAGTGCAAGCAAGTTTCACAGTAAGACCTGAGGCTTCTGTTCCCATTGTGTTGTCTGGTTCTAGTACATTACTAGTAAGTATGCAGCATACATAACATAACATATATGTGCAAAGTGAACGTTCATGCTAAAAGTTACCTTGGCGCTGGAATAGCAGATGTTCATTGTTACCCAACTCACTACTGTGCCAGTCACTCAGTAATGATGATCAGTACATGCTCACTTATTCAGTGACTTTCTCAGGTCTGCCGCTCACCTCTTACTATTCCTCATGGCTTGGCAAGATGTGCCTCCATCTCTTAGTCCCCTGGGTGTGCTTGGTCTTTCCACCCATCATTTGGTAGTCCTACAGATGCGAAAGTGTCTAGTGACTAAGAACTGCAATGTGAATTGTGAACTACGAGTAGGGCCACTGGAATTATGCAAATGTGCGGCTGCATCGTTTTCTGCATAATTATGGATGTGCTGCAGCCACATAATCTTGTAAAAATGTTAACAAAACAATTGATTTAAGCTCAGACTGATTAAAAGTTACTAATCACAAAATGCAGAGACATGTTACTGCACAGTGGAAGGCTCTTGGCAACCGTTCATTGCTCCCCTTTCTGTTGCTTATTGCTGTATTTGGGGGGTTAAATTGGTACTAAGGACGTGAAACCTTTGCCAGAAAATGTGAACCTGTGTAAAAATTACAAAATAAGGGAGTAATACTATTCCAAATGTACCGCATTATGCAGCATACTTTGCCTTTTCTTGATACATAATATAGTCAACCCTGCTGCATAATCTTGCCCTCCTCTGCCACATAATTACAGTGGCCCTGACTATAAGGTCGTGCTGCCCTTTCTACGTCACCCAAAACTTGTTTTGTTGACCTCACCTGCTTTCTTTTTACACTTCCATCACTGAATGAGTTTCCAGTCCTAAGTATTCCATCACTCAAGAAGTGGCCATGGATTGAATGGGGGTCGACACTATATGCTGTTTTACATCGAAATACTGTATTCTCGGCAGGAGGTGAATTTGGTGGACATGAATCATGTGTGCATATATCCGTCCATCCCTTTGTTCTGTGTTGTATCACTGCATGGGTGTCTGTCTGTATGTGCGCCTTCTCTTTGATTCCAGCGCCTTGATCTCTGTGCATGAGTACCAGCATGTCTGCTCGTCGATGTGCCCAGGACACTCCATGTGTTTGTATGAATGCATGGTGGCCTGTAGAGCTGTGGGTATGGGTTCCTCCTTCTCTGGTGGTTTGTGTGGGCTGGTGTCTGTAAGTTTGGTAGGTTGTGGGTGCATGGATATCTGAAAGTGTGCTGTTGTTTGTGTGGCGATGTCTGTAAGTCTGCTTACTGTGTGTGTGCATGGATGTCTGTGTTGCTCTGTCTGTGCATAAATGCCTATATCTGTGGTGCTCTATTTGTTCATGCAGATGTGTGATCTGTGTCAATGTATGAAAGCATGTAGAGTTTATCTCGGTGCATATTCCCTACAAAAACAAATCTACTTGTTTAATGCAGGTGGGGAGGGGGACTAAATATGATGTCCACCAGGAAATAGATATTTAGTCTTGGAATGCTGAAAACATTGCAGTGCTCCATTCTGAGCTCTTCTCGTAGTGCTGTGAAGCTCTGACCTCCGGGGCGGCACCTGTCGCTCTTCGAAGGGGCTGGATCACAAGATCTTTAGAGATTTTGGCTGTCATTCATGCAAAATGGCTCTGCAGGGTAAGTTTTGCAGTTTTGCATCCTAGGACTTAGAACTGGCAACTATTAGCATGTTTATTAGTATTTCTGAAATCAGTACTGGTTAATGGTTCGCAGGGTTGGGTTCCTGCGCCGCAGGGCGAGGTAGCAATACACTGTAGTAAGGTTGCATCCAGTACTGCAAATTGAAAGTATTAACTGTAACTGACAGCCAGCCATGATTCCAGTCAGTACATATGAAATATGACATTAAAGCCGTTACAGCTTACCCTTTTGCTGACAGATAGATCAGTTTGGATATTAAGATGCCTGTTGCAGAGACCTTTGTGTATCCATCAGTTTTCTAAGAATAACATTTCCAGTGTATAATTTGAGCTGGTGGCTTCCGGTGCTCGGCATCGACATCGATTTGGAGAACTGGGTCATTAGTGGTAATCAAAACACCTGCTGGTTTTTTAAGTGGATTAGAAGTTGTGGGCGGAGGCAAAAACACAAAAATGCGATGGTGCATTCAATGATCCAGCTATAACCTGGTAACATGGATTATACAGCATATCATGGATGAGGATGCCTCAGCCACCCTTTTGTGGTGCTGCTAGCTGCTTCTCTCGTCCAGTCAGTAACTCCCCCAATTCCAAATCCTCTAGGCAGTGCTTCAACTGTGTCACTGGTCTCATCGGTAATTCCTCATTCTAAGTGCTCTACACAGTGCTGCTACCTGCTTCTTTGCTTTCATTGGTAATTCCTCATTCCAAGTCCTCTAGACACTGCTGCATCTGCTTCTCTGGTCCCAGTGTTAATTCCCCATTTTTAGTCCTCTAGACAATGCTGCAGCTGCGTCTCTGTTCATACATTCACTACACTCCAAACCAAAACACATAGGTAAAAGGCATTGTCATTTACAACGCCAATAGCTCTAACTCTAAAAAATGCGAGACCGATTGCATTGCAAATGCTTGTTAATAAAGGCAACCCTGATATTCAGACGCAGGCTGACCACAACAGTGTTTTTGCTGTACATTTCGAGCATTTTTGTTTACCCGTCCATTGTCTCTCCCCTTACTTAGGATTATTGTCTGTCTTCTGGATAACAGGGGCAGATTTATCAAACTTTCACACAAAGCAGCAAGACAACTTGTTGCACTGCACTGTGTGAAATGGAGAGAGGAGGAATGAGCCATATTTACTAATATATGGCGCATTCCTGCTCTCTGCTTGTGCTGGCGCACAATATGCTACCTTGCGCCAATGCAGGTACTCTTGCGCCGTGCTGCAAGGGTGCCTGCTTTTTAGGCAGGATTGTTTTTGTGCAGGAAGGGGCACCTTCTTGCACAAAATCAATTCTAAGGGGCATTTACCTCTTTCTAAGTATGCTGCAGAAAGAGAAAAGAACAAGGAGAAAGAAAAATATTTCTCCTTTATTTTTTTGAGAGTTATATATCGCGCGAACTAGACTCAAGACATCAGAGCGCTTTACATGAGCATCAGTTTCATTACAGATGGACACATTCATTTTTGTTAGGCACGGGGAGATTAAGTGATTTGCCCAGAATCACAGGATGTTGAGCGTCCTTGCCAAGACTTGAACCCGGTTCCTCAGTTTTGAGGTCGACTGCTCTAACCGTAAGGCTACATCCTCTCCCCAATCTTTGTTTTGCTTGTGGTGGAAAGGCATACAATTCTGACACATTCCCAGGTCTATTAGTGTTGGAAAATCTGGGAATGCGTCAGAATGCATGGGTGAATGTGTGAGAACACCCACGCTCCACCCAAGTAATGCCCCCACCCCTCAGTGTAACGCAAGGCAGCACAAGTCACAGAAAGATCTAATAAAAAACAAATTCCAACATGGGTTAAGGAAGATCCCAAGAAGTCAAGATTGGTTGTTGCATTTATGTCGTTGAGTTTTACTGGATAAACATAGCAATCAAACATTACCTTGCAAAGGGCCACCTTTCTCAGGTAACCAGAAGAACCTCTCCCATATTCTCAACCATCGGTTGTCAGCAACCGATCCCATCTGCATGTAGTAAGGATTTCGGAGCACTTCTATCAAAACTTAATATACATTAAGTGAATATAAACTTTAAAAGGTGTATGTTCTCCTATAGTCCCTTGCTTTACTGCAGGATGCATAACCCAATGTCTAAGCTGGATATAATGAAAAGACTCCATTTCGTCCATATTACAAACCTGCTGACAGGATTTAAATAACATTGTAGTGTTTTATCATGAGATAGCCTCGCAGGTTTAAGCTGTTTAAAGGTCCAGGTGCTAAAGCAGATATAAGAATGTATTAGAGTGTGTCCAGTTTCCATGCCAAATTCTAGTGACTCCCACTACTGACCACTGATTACATGTGCCTTCTGTTTTGAGTGACCAAATATCCAGTGCTTCTCTACAGCCCTTAAAAATCAGCAAGACCCATTTGCCTCGCGACTGTGGCCACCTCAGTGTATTTTATGCTATCCGGGGTCGACCTTCCTTTCAAACAAATTGCTAAATTATCCGTTTCAAATCATCCAAATATTCTGGCATGGTCTACCTGCCAGACCTGTGGAGATGGCCTTCATAAGTGTAGTATTCTTGGAACCACATTTGTGTATGCTCTCAAACCAGGAGAGGGAAAGAGGTGACTGTCACCTGTATTTGCTATAGATATGCGAGAGAAAGCCTAGGTAGTAAGTCCTCTAAAGATCTACCAAATTAGGGGAGCTACTGATGTCAATATACAGTGGATACCGAGGTAGAGTTAATTTGAGCACCCCAGATTTTGACAAGTTTACTTTTTAAACCAGCAACTTTTTCAAAGGGTATCAAGTGGGTCTGCAGCTGCTGGAGGGGTTTTTGGATGAGGTCAGAGTCATTATCACATTATGGACAACTAAGGTAATCTTATGGATGTCAGATTACAATCGAAGCTCTTCATCACCCTTATCCTTACTGATACAGGCTGGAATCTGGTCAATGCTATGGAAGTAAGGAAATAGTTAGGAGAGAGAGGGTACATCCCTGTTGTGTTCCTCTCTGTAGTCAGAGCAGACATGATAATTGTCTGTTCAGGGTGGTTCTGTCAATCAATCAATCGGGGGTTTGTATACCTGTGAGGGTCTCAAGGCGCTGGGGGGATGCTGATCCGACTGGGTGTGGAGGTTCAGTCGAAGCGCCAGGTCTTGAGGTCCTTCCTGAATTGGGTCAGCGATGCCGTTGCCTGAGGAGGAGGACACTGTGTTCCAGGTCTTGGTGGCGAGGTAGGAGAAGGATCTTCCTCCGCTTCTGGTCTTGTGGATCTGTGAGTTCTGTGGAAGTAAGGGCAAAATATGCAGCCATTGGCATTGAATGAAAGTGTGGACCAAGTTTCATTTTTTGCAGTGTCCCTCTAAGAATGCACCAGTCCACCACTTTAGCATCTAAACTAAGGAACAAAAGCTGCAAGCATGACCTTCCTTTAGATTTTTCAGCAACATCAATCATGCTCTTTATGCTTTCATGGGTTTGCTGACCCTTAGTAAACCTGGTCTGACCAGGATGTATGAATTCTAAGAGATTCTAGCCAAAATACATTTTTGTGAAAGATTTTGCATCTATTTTTGAAGCGTTACATATTGATGTGACACACACGCCTTGAGATCCTATATCTGAGTGGTATTTAAGGTGGAAGCAGCTTCATCTACAGATGTCAAGTGTACTTTGTGGATTCAAACAACCCTCTTCAGCAACATAATCGAATAAGTCAGATTTGGGACAAGGACCATAATATAAATGTTACAGAAGCCTCTAGAAAGCTGTCTGGTATTGAACCTTTTTTAGCATAAGTTATTTTATAAATCTTCCCTCAGATCATGAGTCCTTTGTACGGATTCCATATATGCTGATTGATCTGCCTCTGATGGATAGTCTGACATGTAGAAGGAGGTCTAAAAGTCATAAAACACCTTTTAACTCATCCAACTCTGCTGTAAGTAGTACCCCTTTCTAGGAAATAATAAACTCCATTCGTCTTTTGGCTCAGTTTTCAGGCATGAGAGTCATACTTGTTCCCCTGATTGTATTTAGTTTTCTCAAGTTGGAGCAGCATCGTCTTGACCCTGTTAATGGCAAATGCATTGTTCGCCTCCTAAGGCTGTTACGATATGCTGTCCTTCTCAAGAGGCAATTGATTTATATTCTTGCTCTTTATATCCCTTATGAAGCTGAGCTTTGAGTTGTCCTTTTTCTTAGCTCTCAGTCACTTCAGATCAGCCACAATGCATATGACTTCCCTCTCTTGACCACTTTAAATGCCTCCTACCTGGCCAAGAGGCCTATTTCCTCTGGATTGTTTAGCTCAAAGTACTGAGCACTTTGATATTGCAATTCTGCCTTCTTAGCAGGGTCTGCCAGCAATTCAGGATAAAGTCTTCATATCCCACAAGGACCTTTGAGCAAGGTCAAAGTTGAATGAAATCAAATAATGATCTGAAAAAACTATTGAATGTATAGTGGTTTCACTAAAAAAGGGCTGGAAAGCATTGCTTACTAAAGTGCAACCAATCTTCAAATATGTCTGCTGTAAATGCAAACAGTAGGTGTAATCTATCTGGTCTCCAAGTGCCTCCAAGTGCCTCTTACCGAGCATCCTTCAGACATATCTTTTTTATAGTAGATATTAACTTCTTTGAATAGACTGCCAAGTAAGGAGTAGGATGCACTGACCTATAAATTCTCACCTCCCACACCTGATTAAATTTCACATCATCTGGAAATCCCAGCAAACAACAAAAGAAGGACCATAAGAAAATGCCTTCCTCTTGCTCCTCTAGTCCTCTAATTTGGATGTTCTCCCTCCTCAAGAGTATCTCTAGGCCCTCAATTACAGCATTGCAGCCCCTAACTGTGCATTTAGGGTGCCCACATTTGCTACAAGAGTGATTCTATCTTTTTCGAAGCAATCAATTTGCCACTGAATTACTCCATGCCCAGTGAGGCTTTATCTGACAGCAGGGAGTCAACCTTTTCATCGAGGTCAGAGTTTTGCTCAATAATCCTTGAAGTATTGTAGGGTGGAGAGAAAGTTTTTCTTATTGAGAGCCATAGTGACCCTTTATGGTGGATTTTTAGCTGGGTCCAACACCAAGTTTGAGCTTCAGTTGGAGCAAGTTGGAGCATTGGTGAAAATGTATGAAACACTCCTCAGCATCTGCATCTTTGGAGGCTTGGGATTTGGTCAGAAAAAAACGATGATGTAACATTTCCAAAGATGGTTTATTCAGACCCTCATTGAGGTTTAGATTGTAAATGTTATTGAGCTTTTAAGTCGTGTCACCTCCCAAATATGCGAAATAGTAACAGCTTGAATCAGTCACCAGTCTATCCTGAGCCACTGTCATCCACAATAGAAGTGAGAACCAAGTCAAGGTACTCTGCATCTGAAAATCTAAGCATATGCTAGTTAGGGGACTCACGGGTCCACAATACTGAAGATCTATAACCTAGCAAATCAATTATTTCACCTGAGAACCCCTTTAGTCGTATGTATGGGTCAAATAACTTCTCCCCAATGTTGCTCATAAAATCCCTTTCCCACAACTCTTCATTCACATTAGTATCAGGGCACGCATTCCCTTCACTACTATGTAACACAAACAGTCCTTAAAATCATTGAGGCTTCTCCTTAGCACACGACTCATCCTCCCTGGAAGTTCCACCCCTAACACATTTGACTTTGTTTTCCTTATTTCTCCTACATACTTGCGCATACTTTCCAATTTTCCCCCACGATATACATTTTTGTTTAAAGGCTGGACATAACTTACTATAAGCTAAATGCAACCTTATGTCACACCTGTAGCATCTAGGACCTTCCGTGGATAGTTCTTTACTTTTAGCATTGCTACTTTGAGGTTTAGCACAACTCTTTTTTTTTTATTTTGCCAACCCCTGACCTTGACTGGTAGGTCGCTCCCCCACCACACAGCTCCGTCTGTGTGCCCTGCTGCTGCCCCTGATTGTGCTCGTTTTTTCCTTTCTGTGCCCCCTTGCTGCCCCTGATTGTGCTCGTTTTTTTCCTTTCTGTGCCCCCTTGCTGCCCCTGATTGTGCTCGTTTTTCCTTTCTGTACCCCCTTGCTGCCCCTGATTGTGCTCGTTTTTTCCTTTCTGTGCCCCCTTGCTGCCCCTGATTGTGCTCGTTTTTTCCTTTCTGTGCCCCCTTGCTGCCCCTGATTGTGCTCGTTTTCCTTTCTGTGCCCCTTGCTGCCCCTGATTGTGCTCGTTTTTTTCCTTTCTGTGCCCCCTTGCTGCCCCTGATTGTGCTCGTTTTTTCCTTTCTGTGCCCCCTTGCTGCCCCTGATTGTGCTCGTTTTCCTTTCTGTGCCCCCTTGATGCCCTGATTGTGCTCGTTTTCCCTTCTGTGCCTGTTTCCCGCCGCTGCGCCCTGCGGCCCCGCCCGCTCACTGCCCATTCGCTGCCCCATTCCCTGCTCATCCCTCCCACCTCCCCATTTATGGCGGCCGCTGAGCGCGCCGAAGGCGCGCCTAAGGCAAGCCCGTCTGCGCCCGTCCGTGCCGTGACCGCGCCCAGCGCCAGACCCCTGGTCCGGGCATCCCCGCGCCCGCCACATCAACAGACGCCGATACGACGCCAGCACCCTCCACGCACTCAACCCCGGAAAGATCACGCCTGCTACCAGGCCACCCGAAGCGCACCCAAGGGCCCTTCACCTGCCGGAACTGCAGCTTCGCCAGCACCCGCCCCGCCAAACCACCGCCCAGGAAAGAACCCAACTACCTCAGATGCATCCTCCTCAACACCCGCTCCGCCCGCAAACACGCCATCGAACTCTGGGACCTTCTCGACTCAACCTCCCCAGACGTCGCATTCCTGACGGAGACCTGGCTGAATCCCGCTTCAGCCCCCGACATCGCCATTGCCATCCCGGACGGATACAAGATCACCCGCAGGGACCGCACCAACGGAGTCGGAGGAGGCATCGCCATCGTCCACAGGAACACCCTCAGAGTCTCAACCAACACCGACGACACCCTCAGCACCGCCGAACACATGCACTTCCAGATCCACACCGATCCCAACACCACCCTCAGAGGAACCCTCATCTACAGACCCCCGGACCCCGACCACAGTTCAGCGATTCCATCGCTGACTTCACGTCAGCACACACGCCATCGCCTCCACGGACTACATCCTCCTCGGGGACCTGAACTTCCACCTCGAGAACAACAAGGACACCAACTCCACCACCCTGATCGACAACCTCGCCACCCTCGGACTCAGACAGCTCGTGACTACACCCACCCACGCCGCCGGCCACACGCTGAGACTCCATCTTTTCCGCAAGCCCACACGTCTCCTTCAACCACACCTCCGAACCCCACTGGACTGACCACCACTGCATCCACTTCACCTACAGGAAGCCCACCACGCACCACCGCACCGAACAAATGCTTCGCCGCTGCTGGAGCAGAGTCACGGAAGACCAGCTAACCACAACCCTCGCCCTGAGCCCACCCGCCGAACCCTCCGACCCCGACACTGCCGCCCGCAACCTCAGACAGTGGATCGACGGCTGCGCCAACACCCTCGCCCCGCTCAAGAATCCGCCCAACAGCCACACCAGCAAGAAAGCCACCTGGTTCACCGAAGACCTCCAGGCCTCCAAACGAACATGCCGAAAACTGAGAAGATCTGGCTCCACGAACGGACAGCGGACAGCTACGCCGCCCACAAGAGCGCCACCGCAGTCACCATCACCTCATCAGATCCGCCAAAAGGGCCTCACTCAAAGACCGCCTAGACAACAACGCACACAACAGCAAAGAGCTCTTCAACATCGTGAAGGAACTCTCCAACCCCAGCTCCAACACCAACGACAACCACCCGTCGCGAGACCTGTGCGACTCACTGGCCACCTTCTTCCACCGCAAAATCGCTGACATCCACGACAGCTTCAACACCACGACCGCCCCGGCAACCACCGAGACCACTGCCCCCACAACCACCAACCGCCTGCTCTCCTGGACCAACATCAACGACGAGGACACCAGCGAGATCATGAACACCATCCACTCCGGTTCACCGCTAGACCCGTGCCCTCACCACATCTTCAACAAAGCCAGTACAGCCATCGCGCCCCATCTCCGGAAAATAATCAACATCTCCTTCGAGACAGCAACCTTCCCGGAAAGCTGGAAGCACGCCGAGATCACCGCCTTACTCAAGAAACCCAAGGCAGACCCCAAGGACCTCAAGAACTTCCGACCCATCTCTCTGCTCCCGTTCCCTCGAAGGTCACCGAGAAAATCGGCAACAAACAACTGACCCGCTACCTCGAGGAGAACAACATCCTGGACCCTTCCCAGTCCGGCTTCCGCAGCAACCACAGCACCGAAACCGCCCTCATCGCCGCCACCGATGACATCAGGACCCTGCTAGACAACGGAGAAACAGCAGCCCTCATCCTCCTGGACCTATCAGCCGCCTTCGACACGGACTGCCACCACACACTACGAACACGCCTTCACGACGCCGGGATCCAAGAGAAGGCCCTGGACTGGACCACATCCTTCCTTTCCGGCAGAACACAAAGCGTCCGCCTCGCCCCCTTCCGATCCAAGGCCACCAAGATCATCTGCGGCGTACCCCAAGGCTCCTCCCTCAGCCCAACGCTGTTCAACATCTACATGGCACCCCTCGCCCACGTCTCCCGACAGCACAACCTCAACATCATCTCCTACGCCGACGACACCCAGCTGATCCTCTTCCTCACCAAAGACCCTCACACCGCCAAAGCCCACCTCCACAAAGGAATGAAGGCCGTCGCCGAATGGATGAGGACCAGCCGCCTGAAGCTGAACTCGGACAAGACGGAGGTCCTCATCCTTGGTTCCAACCCTTCAGCCTGGGACGACTCCTGGTGGCCAACATCACTGGGAACAGCCCCGCCACCCACCGACCACGTACGCAACCTAGGGGTCATCCTCGACCCCCACCCTCTCCATGACTAAGCAGGTCAACGCCGTTTCCTCATCCTGCTTCAACATCCTCCGAATGCTCCGCAGGATCTTCAAGTGGATCCCCACCGAAACAAGAAAAACAGTCACCCAGGCCCTCGTCACCAGCAGGCTGGACTACGGAAACGCCCTATACGCAGGAACGACGGCTAAGCTCCTGAGACGGCTGCAACGCATCCAGAACGCCTCTGCACGTCTTATCCTCGACATCCCCCGACGCAGCCACATCACACCCCACCTGAGAGACCTGCACTGGCTCCCTGTCAACAAGAGGATAACCTTCAAGCTCCTCACCCACGCACACAAAGCACTCCACAACTCCGGACCAGCCTACCTCAACAGACGACTCAGCTTCTACACCCCCACCCGCCAGCTCCGCTCGACCAGCCTCGCCCTCGCCACAGTCCCCCGCATCCGGAAAACGACCGCCGGCGGCAGATCCTTCTCCCACCTCGCCGCCAAGACCTGGAACACCCTCCCCACCAACCTCCGACAGACCCAAGACCTACTGGCCTTCAGAAGACTCCTCAAGACCTGGCTCTTCGATCAGTAGCAGCACCAACCCCCTCTTCCCCCAGCGCCTTGAGACCCTCGCGGGTATGTATTGCGCTTTATAAGTGACATGATTGATTGATTGATTGATTGATTGAACCCCCTCTCCTTAAGTACTCTGTCCTGAGACTCCCCCCTTATGGCTTTAGCATGATGGCTCAATAACTCTGTCGTTCATACAATTGCTATGACATCTTTTAAGTCAGCATCCTGATTTACCCACACTCTCTCTTGAATCTTGAAATGTTGAGTCCCTAGAATGCATGACTACTAATTAACTCTTCCTCCAAATCTACAATCCTGGGACAACTTTTTAAGTGAGGCCAGATAGTCATCAATAGTTTCATCAACTTCTTGTTTCCTCTGAAAATACTTATATCTCACAGTTCAAATCCACACATTAGGTGGAAAATGCCAAAAAAAGTCCTTAATGGTTTGTTCAAACATTCATGTCACCACCTCTCGACTCCTTAGTCATACGATCATGAGTTTTACAACCATAAGGTCCAACAGTGTGTAACAAAATTCCCCTCTTCTGTTCTGGAGACAGTTTACCCTCCACATTAATAGTCTCCAAATAAATAATAATATAAGCTTTCCATACTGCCCAATTTATATGAGAGTTACCCGCAGCCGACAAGCACATTTGAGGGGGTGATAATGTGAAAGTCACTGCATTACGTTTTCCTTATGTAGTCTTCACCACAAAGCTTTCTCTTTATCCCAGACTCTTGCAAAATCCTCTGATGTCTTGAACAGTAATGCGGTGAAATAGGGGCATAAATTCCTTTTACTGTTGCAAGGTACAGACCGCCATGACTGAAGAGTATTGCCATGAAATAGCAGCATAAATTCAAGTTCACTGTTGCAAGTTACAGATAATCATGACCCGCTAACCCAATCCAATATGGTGGAACATTGAAAAAAAACATAACACGATGCTGCAGGAAGATCTCAGGGGCAGAGCTGTACGTGAAGTCATGGAGCTTAATGCCTCACAATCCCACGTCACGCAGGACAGTGACCAAGGATAACGTGGGCGACCTAACGGCATTCTCACTGCACACTGCTCACTGCAACATACCTTGCAAAGTACTCTCCACAAATCAGTAAAGTGCTGAACATCTCAGTACAGGCAGTAATCCAATAGCCTAATACTCACAAAATTCAAACACCGATTTGTGACTCCTTCAGAAAATACTTTCACACAAAAGGAATTGCGTAGGTTATCTAGTGTTCTTAAGCTCGTCGCAAAATGTGTTAAGTATTCCAGACAAAGATGAGTTTGAAGAATGAGTTTATTTCTCAAAAGAACAGAGGACTCCAGGCACTGGCAGACACAGTTTGCTTCTCTTTTTCCTTCAGGCAACTGCTACCCAGAGCTCTGCAAGCCAAACTTTCCAGAACTCTGAGAAGCAGTCTTAAAAAAAAAAACTACATAGTATTAGTGTGCCCTCAACCACATATTATAAATAAAGTATAAAGCATAACAGGTAATTAACTTGATAGTCACTCTATCAGAACGATGAAGAGCCAATTGTAAATGCTATGATTATGCTATGATTTGAACCTGTGACCATGTGGTAAAATGTGGATTCCATACGGTAGATGCATTAGTTGATTGAGTCTCTAGGCCCAGGTTATATAGCGCTTATGTTGTTTGGGGTCCAATAGCTAAAGAAAGGTTAACAGGGAGGGAAGTGAGGACAGGAAAGGTTAGGAAAGCTGTTGATATAGAAGATTTGGAAGGGCATGGATCGTTGGCTACTTTACTAGCTACTATTCCTCCATTCAGATGTTTCGAAGTGCTTCTGAGAAACGGAATGAGGAATAGCCAGAATGGGATGGAAAACCTATATGCTATATAGGTTAAAAAGCAATTGAAAGGTTTGAAAGCATTCAAAATGTACCAAAAGGAAAATGTTATGTCATCATGATGTCATTTGAGATGCCATCAGTGATGCCAGAAAAGATGTCATAGAACATGTCATGAGTGATGTAATATGTGAGGTCATAAGCAATGCATGGCAGGGCGTAAGTGATAGCTCTGCTAACTATAACTGGTGAATTTCTGTGTTTTTTTAGTTCAAAACGTTAATGTTGTCACTGACATATTCACCTCACTATAACGTTAATTTAACATTCGTTTTCTCAGTGAAAAAAATAAATAAATATACATATATATTCACTGAAATTCAGTGAATATATATGTATTATATATCTATATCTATATATATATATATATATATTCACTGAAAAAAACAAAGGTTACAGGGATGTTATAGTTAGGCTCAGATTTCACTCATACAAAACCAGTGAAATACAGCACTTGGAATTACCTGAGCTAACTATAACTTACGCCCCGCAATGCACTGCCCTTCCCTGGGGCATGGGGGGATCTGCATGGTCCCCCTGCTCAATATTGACAATAGCCCACATGGCCACTCTACGGACCCCACGAGCCCTGGGGAAGTTGTGGTCCCAGGGCACGTGGGGTCCGTAAGGCCCCCTGCATTAATATAAACAAGAGCCCCAGGGAGGTGGTGGTCCCCGGGGCATAAACAAGCCTTAGGAGGGGGGCCTTGAGTGCCCCCTTCATTATTTATTTATTCAAATAAAAATGCCCCCGGAACCTGGCACACCCGGGGGCAATATTAAAAGCAAGTGTGTAAAACCGCACTTGTTTTTCTTAAAACTCACAATGATTTTCATGAACGTTTCGCGAAAATTGCTGTGAATTTTAAAAAAATGCTTTTTTGCCCTGACAGGGTTCCTTTGGGACCCCAGCCCTGGAGTTAGAGGGTCAGGGCATTCCTACCATGCATCATTTTCTTTATTTTTGTATTTGGTTTTGAGAGTCAACTGAAGCCGAGTCCCAAGATGGCTGCCAACAATTCCTTGTTGAAGTGTTGCCAGCAATCAGAGCTCTGCATATCTCTGCACAAGCTCATCATTGTTTGCGAAGGCTTCGCAATCATACATATGCAAATTTGAATTTCCTAAAATTTCTTGAAAATACAACACAGACTTACACCAAATAAAAAAAAGCACCATCTGCGGGCCAAAAGCTAGTTTTCTGCCTAATTTGGTGTAATTTCGTCCAGCTGTTTGGGCTGCAGGCATGTCTATAGAGTCTATGGGACACTTTTGTAGCAAACATTTCATGAAGATTCGTTAAATGATGTCAAAGTTTTAGGCAAGTACAAAAAACGATTTTCCTATGGAAATATGGCCCTAACTATAACTACCTACTGGCATATACACATGTATATATATATATATATATATATATATATATATATATATTATCTACTGGCGGTTGCCAGTAGATAGTTATAGTTAGGACCTATTTTCCATAGGAAATCCGCGACATTCTATTTGAAATAACTCTTGCGTCGGTTGACGAATCTTCGCGAAATTTTCAAACTTTATGGCCCGCTCCGGTCCGCTCCTACCCTGAAAGTCTCAGGGTGATTCGTCAAGCGGGGGCCGAGAAAAAAGGGGGGTCCCAAAACGTGTTTTCCCCATTCATTTTCCCATAGGAAACTTTAGACACGGCTACAGCCCGAACTGCTGAACGGAATTTCACCAAATTTGGCAAAGAGGTAGTTCTTGGTTCAGAAAAAACCCTTTTTGTTAAATGGTGTAAATCCGTTCAGTAGTTCCTGAGAAAATCAAAAGTTAAGTCACATATATATCTATGGCCGAGTAGGGTCCGCGTACCCTCCCGACCACGAGCTGCATGCTAATTGGCTGTCAAGTGGCTGTCAACACTCCAAATCAGGAAGTGTTGGCAGCCATTTTATCCCTCGGTAGAACCGAGGGACAGAAACAAGTGCGCAAAGCGCAAAAGGGGGCAGGGTAGAAACACCCTGACCCCTAGGTCTGCTCAGGGGTCCCACAAGGACCACCTGGGCGGAAAAAACATTTTTTTTTTTAAATCGGCAGGATGCGCTCAGGGTGCGCGGATCCTGCCGATTAGAAAAAAACCCCAGAAGAAAAAGTGCGCAAAACGCACAAAGGGGCAGGGTAGAAACACCCTGACCCCTAGGTCTGCTCAGGGGGTCCCACAAGGACCCCTGAGCAGAAAAAGCATTTAAAAAAAAAAACGGCGGGATGCGCTCAGGGTGCGCGGATCCCGCCGAGAAACAAGCAGCGCGGTCTCCCGCGCTCGTTGTTAATTGGCCCCGGGTGGGCCAAGTCCCAGGGGCATGCAGGGGTTTCTTTTTAATATGTGGGGGCCTCTAAGGCCCCAAAGCCCGGGGACCGTCACCCCCGGGGCTTAAAAAAATAATGGTGCGGGAGGGCTCTTTGCCCTCCCGCTGCCCCGGGGACCGCCACCTCCCCGGGGCTTCTTTTTTTAAATGTTTTAACCTGTGTGGGGGGGCTCCGATTTACTCACCTGTTATCAGGAGAGACCTCAGTGCTGCATCTTTCAGCCCAGTACTGGTCCTGAAAAGTAATTCTAACCGTACTTACCAGTAACTTGAATTTCCTTCCATAGGCTAACATTGACTGGTTTCACTTGGAAATTCTTCTAAGTGTGCAGATTTGGAACTTTATAATATTCCTCTAAAATCAGCCGAAATACGGATTCCGATTTACTCACCTGTTATCAGGAGAGACCTCAGTGCTGCATCTTTCAGCCCAGTACTGATCCTGAAAAGTAATTTTAACCGTACTTACCAGCAACTTGAATTTCCTTCCATAGGCTAACATTGACTGGTTTCACTTGGAAATTCTTCTAAGTGTGCAGATTTGGAACTTTATAATATTCCTCTAAAATCAACCGAACTACGAATTTTGATTTACTCACCTGTTATCAGGAGAGAACCCAGTGCTGCATCTTTTAGCCCAGCACTGACCCTGAAAAGTAATTCTAACCGTACTTACCAGTAACTTATATTTCCTTCCATAGGAAGCCATTGTCTGGTTTTCAGCAGAAAAGTTTCAAAGTGTCGATTTTCACAAATTACAAATATTCCTTAAAAATCGCCTGTATGACTTAAACGCATTCTTTCAACTGTTTACAGGAGATGCACCAGTGCTGGATCCAGGATCCAACACTGAGTAAGAAAAAGTAACGATAACACTACTTACCTGCTAAGTGAATTTCCTCCCATAGGATAACATTGGTGATTCTATGTGAAAAAGTTTCTAAGTGTCAACTTTTAAAATACAATAATATTCCTTAAAAATCACTACTGTAACCAAAACGCTTTTACTCAACTGTCACTGACCATGTCATGAGTGATGTAATATGTGACGTCATCAGCAGTGCATTGCGGGAGCACGAGTTATAGTTAGCTGAACTAACTATAACGGGGAATTTCACGGGTTTTGTACGAGTGAAATGTCCAACTAACTATAACTGTCCCTAAAACCTATGGTTTTTTCAGTGAATTTCAAAGGTTTTTAAATGCTAATTTCTAACTATAACGTGTCTGAAACCTATGGTTTTTCTGTGGATATATATATATATATATATATATATATATATATATATATATATATATATATATATATATATATATATATTAATATATATAATAACGTTTGACAAATCTCCATGAAACTTTCCAAAAAAGTGCTACTTTTTGACTAGTTTGCGCATGAAAAGGATCGGGTGATCCATCAAGTGGGGGCTGAGTAAAAGGGGAGGTCCCAAAAAGTGATTTCTCTATTCAGTTTTCATAGGAAATTTAGACACAGCTACAGCCCAAACCCCTTAATGGATTCACACCAAATTTGGGAGAAAGCTAGATTTTGGCCCAGAAAGAGTGCTTTTTGTGCTTTCGTGTAAATCTGTTCTCTTGTTTTGGAGAAATTAAGGTTAAGAAAATAGTATATATCACGCCATGGAGGATCCGCGTAGCCGACAGATCTCAAACTGAGATCTGAGTGGCTGCCACCACCTCAACCAGGAAGTGGTGGCAGCCATATTTGGACTCTGGACTCGGACCTAAATCCTAACAAAAATGGAAAAAAAGAAATAAGAGGCAATGGTAGGCATACCCTGACCCCCTAGGCCTGGTGATGGGGTCCCCGACAAACCCTACCTGGGGCCCAAAAATTTGCAGGAGTTTTTGGGGGACGTGGGGCACATGTCCCCCTCCCTGAGATGTTTTCGGCGCAGGGATCCTTTCCTCTCGGGTTTGAAGTATCTTTTAAGGGGAGGGGTGTGCACAGCCCCCCTCCTTGGGCTCCTTTTGGCCCCGGGGACCCCATCCCCTAGTGTCCAATTTAATTAGTTAGTAGAGGGGGCACACTTCCTTCCTCCCCAAGCCGTATTCCGCCTCAGGACCCCATCTCCCATAGCCTATATGTAAAATAGAAAAGGGGAGGGAGAAGTGGGCACCTCTCCCACGCCGTATTTGGCCCCAGGGACCCCATCCCCTATACTTAAAGGAAAACAAGATGCATTTAAAAAAAATATATATATATGTTACTAACAATTTTTAAGAGTGGGCAGTGGCACATGGGATCAATGCCTACTCCTAAAAATATTTTTTTCAATATTCACAAAGGGGATCCCTTCGCATTTCATAATTCCTTGACTCTACCTTCTAGTAGTCAGTAAAGTAATAATGTTTAGCAACCGGGTTTCATTTACAAAACACTAATACATACCAATGTGATTTGATATTTGGAAGGGACTCCCTTAACACGCCCTTCAAAATACTGACTGTGTATTTGGTCTCCAACCCAAATTGTGATTAAGTAACATGTTACTGAATTGCAATTGCACTGCACATGCTACGAAGAATTTTCAAATGGCACCCCTGCACATGAGATGCACCGTGACACAGGCCCTCATTACCAGCCAACTGGACAATGGTAACTCTCTCTGTACAGGAATTGCCACACACCACCTACGGAGACTTCCACCCATACAGAACACCGTAGCCAGACTCGTCCTTGACCTCTTCCGATGAACCCACATCACAACTCACCTCACGCAACCCTGGGCCTCCAGTACTGAAGAGATGCTAATTCAAGCTACTGACCCATGCACACAAAGCCATACACAACCAAGGACCCGCCTACATAACCACCACCTCAACTTCCACCAACCATAGAGAAAGTTACGCTAAAATTCTCTACCACTCATTTACACACCCCACATCCACAGAAGCAGAAGTGGAGAACACTCCTATATCGCACCAAAGACCTGGAACAGCCTCCCCATGCAGCTTCAGACCATTACCTCACTTCTGAAATTCTGAAGGCCCTCAATACCTGGCTGTTCGAATAAGCCCAATCGGACCAGCAAAAGCCTGGATACCCTACCGGGTGATTAGCAGCACTATATAAATCACGATTGAGAGCAGCATCATACATGTCTTTTTTTTATTTATTTCTTAAACTATAATTATTCATCATTAGACCCAGGAGCTAATTTCTACCTCTATAATTCAGCAGTAAAGAGAACCACCAAGAAGAACAATCCAGGGTACTCCAAATTCCTTCCTAAAAGAGTGAAAGACAAAAAGAGGTCCAGCCTTTGTAAGAGAGAAGACTGACAATGAGAGAGAGTACATCAGTGTGGATGCTAGTGAGAGATAGACAATCAGCAAAAGGAAGGGGAAGAGAGAGGGAGATCGAACAATGCACAGAGGAGGAGAGAAAGATAAAGAATGAAATGAGAGAGGAAGTGAAAGGCAGAGCAAGATACATATAATGAGAAGTAGAAGAGAGAGTTAAAGAGATGGAAGCAAGTGAAAGAGAGAGAGAGATAAAACAAATCAAGAGAGGAAGTGTAAAGATATCAACCTGTCATTGGCACTCTGCCAGTTATTTTATGTTTTTAGCCATAGGCTTTGGACCTCACCTCTGGCCTTATGCCAGCTAAACAGGCCTGCCTACTGGAATGGCGTGTGTAAGTTTCTCAATTTATCACTGTGGTTATGTGCTAATGTGGTTTGCCTGAAACATATTTCTTTCTAGGCAGATTTCAAGTGGCTGTTTTACATTTGAAACTGTGAGCATACAATATATACGTATTTCTCTCAGAGAGTAATTACATCTCCTGGGCTAAAGGTATATCACATTAGCTTGTGCTAATAACCTTGCTGTGGGCACCTGCCAGAAAAGATCTACCTAGACCCTGGCATGAGCTGATTGGACAAGTATGTGTGGATAGCCTTGCTCTTCTAGAGGAGTGCTCATTGATACTCATCAGCCAGTTCTAATCCATATTTCTCCACAATCCACAGGAAAGAGGAATGCCTTTGTTCTTTTGTCAGGATACCTTGGTTACTAAAGGGAGGGCTCAGGAAACTTACTTGCCGAGACGCTAATGATGGTGTGGCAACTATACGAAATGAATAGTTATCATAAACAAAATGATATCCTAACCAATACAAATTCGTTATTCCCCTTTAGGAATCCCTACTCATCCCTGTGAAAGGAAGAACAAGACTTCAAAAAGAGGTGAAAAGATGCCCTTGATGCATGCTATGTTAACAAGAATATCGGTTTCCATGTGAAATGGAAGCCTAAATGAATGTTCTGGCCTCTGGTTGAATCCCGGCTCCAAAAAATATGTGTTTACAGGCGTCTGAAAGACTGTTTCCAGGCTACCCCAAAACAAAGAGGAGTTGTAGTCTTCAAGGTATATCGGTTTGATGCCAGAGAAATCTGCCTCCTTGAAGTCTAAGTGACGAGTAGGAAGGTTCCTGAGCCGGAGACATCTAAAACAATTGGAAGAAAATCAATTTATTTAGACTGTTAGAGGAGATCCTTGAGGACCTCCACCATTTGTATGTAGATTGTTGGTCTGATGTAGACTGTGGATCTATCATAATTTAAATAAGTGCTACTCTACCTCTTTGGATGGGTTGACCACTGAAATCCTCACTCATGCCATACTATTTTAAGAACCACACGGCACGTTGAATTGCATCTCAGCAAATGCTAACCATGTGCTTGGCTACTTAACTCTGTTTTACTTATTTCTATTAATTCTGTAAGGATGGACATTTTTACCAGTGTTGTCAGCTCAATCAGTGACATGAGGGCCTTAAATGGAAAGGAATACTCTTGCCACCCTAGCACAAAGGTTGTTCCGACATTGAGAGGCTATTGTTGAACTCCTGAAAGGGGAGGTGTGTATAGTTGCAGTGAGAAACTTCAATAGGATAATTTGCTATGTTGAGATATTGTATGTGTACAAGTCAGTTGTCCTTGCCAGTGTTTGGGGTTGGGACCTCCTTATGGTCAGACAGTTCACTGGTATGGATAGAATAATATTCCAGACTCATATATCAGAGAAAAGGAAGGGGTAATGACTTCAGGAATGGCTCTTCAAAGTTTTTCAAATAATGATAAAAATAAAGAGGAGAAATATAATTACCCTGGTAAGAAAACAGGTGTACCGAGAGATTAGTTGTGTGTGGGGCTAATGGATGAATGTGGGAGGAATCGCTTTCATATGAATGACACTGAGTATGCATTGCAGAAGTCATAAACAACATTATTTTAATTCCAGAATTAATTTGCAATAAATGTGGGCATGACTTTTTTCCGAAGCAAATATGTCAACTAAGTATCCTGAAGTGTGCAGTAGCCACAAAAGCGTATGCACTGTTTATAGTATTGTGGGGACCAGACTGATATGATACAATGTTAGTTGCACAGGACTGAAGAATCGGTGAATCAATTTGTGTTCTTTTCACAATGTCCATCATGTTTTTGGTCTTTGTGTTTTTCCTTTGAAGTGCACCTGGAACATCACAGGCATTTCCGAGACAAAGGAGAGTGCTTTCTAGTGCAGGTATTACCATCAAAGCTGCACAAGGGCATTGTGGTACAGACTAATAGTTCAACCAACATTTAAAACCTCAAAATGAAGAAACCACTGTTGGAAACATTTTACGAAGGGCTGTGTATGGTAGATGGAATGCAGCACTTCTTACTAGGCATTTAGCGCTATGCACTAGCGTGAAATATAGGTTCTCAGAAATTGGCTCCATTTTTGACACTACTACCGATTAGAATTTGAGTGCAAATTGTGCAAGCACTTTTCTTTGCACATGCAGTTAATACTTGGGGTCATATTTACTAAACAAGTAATGCAACACAGTTCAGCAAGACACCTTGCTGTGCGCCCTTGTGCTGCAGGGAAGGGGCAGGAATGTGCCGTATTTAACATGGCTCGGCCATGTCTCCAGCGGTAGGCCTGGTCCCACCCAGGGTACCCAGTGTGCTATGGGACCACAGGTGAGCCTCAAGGCCCCTGCGGTCCCAGCCAGCTCCCTGTCTCCTGTGGGAGCTAGCATTGCTCTTACACACATGGAATGGCTGAAAATGCAGCTCCCTGCGTGCAAGAGCTGTAGTTTCATCTCTTTCCCTGCCCATATGTCTGCAGGCAGAGAAAGAGATAAACTCCGATTCTAGCAAGCAGGAGCAATTGACAGCTCCAGCTTGCTGGAACCGGAGTGTTTGCTTTTGCTTGGTGGGAGCTGGCACCCTGGGACATAGCAGGAGCCGGACCTGGAGGGGTGGGGGGGGGTTGCCCAGGACTATATATGGCTTCAGGAGAGGGGCCCCCTAATTTCTTGGGCACAGGCCGATGGAGAGGTCTGTATATGGCCGGGGAGGGGGGCCATGCCCCCCTCCATGTTTACATTTTGTATTTGGCCCTGGGGAGGTGGTGGTCCCCGGGGCATGGGGGGAGCTGCATGGTCCCCCTGCTTAATATTGACAATAACCCACACGGCCACTACATGTATTTTTAAATTTAAAGCCCTAGGGAGGTGGTGGTCCCCAGGGCAGGTGGAGTCCGTGCGGCCCCCTGCATTAATATAAACAATAGCCCTAGGGAGGTGGCGGTCCCCGGGGCATAAAAAAGCCCTAGAAGGGGGGCCTTGAGCGCCCCCTTCCTTATTTATTTATTCAAATAAAAATGCCCCCGGATCCTGGCACACCGAAGGGCAATATTAAAAGCAAGTGTGGGAAATATTTCACGAAAATTGCTGTGAATTTAAAAAAAAAATGCTTTTCTGCCCTGACAGGGTCCCTCTGGGACCCCAGTACTGGAGCTAGAGGGTCAAGGTATTCCTACCTTGCATCATTTTCATTTTTTTGTATTTGTTTTTGGGAGCCAAGATGGCTGCCAACAATTCCTGGTTGAAGTGTTGCCAGCAATCAGAGCTCTGCATATCTCTGCACAAGCTCATCATTATTTGCGAAGACTTCACAATCATAGATATGCAAATTTGAATTTCCTTAAATTTCTTGAAACTACTACACGGATTTACACCAAATAAGAAAAAACACAATCTGCGGGCCAAAAGCTAGCTTTCTTCCAAATTTGGTGTAATTTCGTCCAGCTGTTTGGGCTGCAGGCATGTATATAGAGTCTATGGGACACTTTTTTAGGAAAACGTCATGAAGATTCGTTAAATGGTGTAAAAGTTTTAGGCAAGTCAAAAAACGATTTTCCTATGGAAATATGGTCCTAAATATAACTACCTACTGGCATATACACATGCTATATATAATAACGTTTGACAAAACTGCATGAAACTTTCCAAAAAAGTGCTACTTTTTGACTAGTTTTCGCATGAAAAGGATCAGGTGATCCATCAAGGGGGGCTGAGAAAAAGGGGAGGTCCCAAAATGTGTTTTCTCTAATCATTTTTTCATAGGAAATTTAGACAAAGCTACAGCCCAAACTCCTTAATGGATTCACACCAAATTTAGGAGAAAGCTAGATCCTGGCCCAGAAAGAGTGCTTTTTGTGCTTTGGTGTAAATCTGTTCTCTTGTTTTGGAGAAATTAAGGTTAAGAAAATAGTATATATCATGCCATGGAGGATCCGCGTAACTGACAGATCTCAAACTGAGATCTGATTGGCTGCCACCACCTCAACCAGGAAGTGGTGGCAGCCATCTTCGGACACTGGACTCGGACCTAAATACTAACAAAAATGGGAAAAAAAGACATAAGAGGCCATGGTAGGCATACCCTGACCCCCTTGGTCTGGTGATGGTGTCCGAGACAAACCCAACCTGGGGCCAAAAATGTGTTTTTTTTTATATTTTGCTGCAAATTTTTTGAAAATGCATAGGTTCCTGAGCATCTTTTTAAAAACCGTGGGGTGGACCGGGGCCCAAGGAGGCGATGCAGGATTTTTTTGGGGGTGTGAGGCACGTGGCCCCCTCCCTGAGCTGTTTTCGGCCCAGGGATCCCATTCTCTGGGGTTTGTAGTATTTTTTGAGGGGAGGGATGTGCGCAGCCCCTCTCCCTGAGCTACTTTTGGCCCCAGGAACCCAATCCCCTGATGCCCAATTTAATTAGTTAGTGGAGAGGGCACACTGCCCCCTTCCCCAAGCTGTATTCGGCCTCGGGGACCCCATCTCCCAGAGCCTATATGTAAAAAAGAAAAGGAGAGGGGGAAGTGGGAACCTCTCCCCGAGCTGTATTTGGCCCCAGGGACCCCATCCCCTATACTTAAAGGAAAGCAAGATTTATCAAAAAAATATATATATGTTACTAACAATTTTTAAGAGTGGGCAGTGGCACATGGGATCACTGCCTACTCCTAAAAATATTTTTTCAACATTCACAAAGGGAACCCCTTCGCATTTGAGAATTCCTTGACTCTACCTTCCAGTAGTCAGTAAAGTAATAATTTTTAGAAACTGGGTTTCATTTACAAAACACTAATGCATACCATTGTGATTCAATATTTTGAATGGACTCCCTAAACATGCCCCTTCAAAATGCTGACTCTGTATTTGGTCTCCAACCCAAATTGTGATTAGATAACGTGATACTGAATTGCAATTGCATTGCACATGCTACGAAAATTTTTCAAATGGCACACCTGCACATGAGATGCACAGTGACACAGGCCCTCATTACCAGCCAACTGGACTATGGCAACGCTCTCTACATAGGAATTGCCACACACCACCTACGGTGACTTCAAACCATATAGAACACCACAGCCAGACTCGTCCTTGAACTCTCACGACGAGCCCACATCACACCTCACCTCACGTAACGCTGGACTTCCAGTACTGAAGAGATGCTAATTCAAGCTACTGACCCATGCACACAAAGCCATACACAACCAAAGACCCGCCTACATAGCCACCACCTAAACTTCCACCAACCATAGAGAAAGTTACGCTAAAATTCCCTACCACTCGCTGACACACCCCACATCCACAGAAGCAGAAGTGGAGAACACTTCTTCACCTACATCATAGCAAAGACCTGGAACAGCCTCCCCATGCAGCTCCAGACCATCACCTCACTTCTGAAATTCCGAAGACCCTCAAGACCGGGCTGTTTGAATAAGCCCACTCGGACCAGCAAAAGCCTGGATACCCTACTGTTAGAAATGGGATTTCTGGTTGGCTAGGGCTTGCGCCTAAGCCAGGCAGAAACCACCACTCTAGTCAGGGCAAGGGAGTTACACGCTGAAGATAACCCCTGCTCACCCCCTTGGTAGCTTGGCACGAGCAGTCAGGCTTATCCCAGAGGCAATGTGTAAAGTGTTTGCGCAACACACACTAGGCACACCACAAAAGTAACTCCACACAAGGTTATATCAAAAATAGCCTTTGTATTATCATAAACACATTAGAAACATAATCACACATTTACACTGTGCCAACTGGCACCAGGTCATAATTTTACAGGGGGTCAGTTCTATGTTGGTAGGGCGCAAGGCCCTAATGTGATGGCGTAATGTGATTTATGCTTGTGATGCCTATCACATAATGTGTTTATGTTTAGGATGTTTATGCATAATGTGTTTATGCTGGTGAGGCCTAGTGCGTAATGTGTTTATGCTAATGAGGTTTGGGCCTAATGTGATTTATTGCCTAATGTCATGCTATGATATTTTAGGATGGTGTCTAATGCTAATGTGATAATGCTTAGGTCATTATGGTACCAGTAGTTACTGGTTGTGGTTTTACTTACCTGTTCTGATGGTTCTGACCATGGCCCGATTGGCCTGGTCCTGTATATAATCCCCTGTGAATATTGCCTAGTGCCAGTTGGCACAGTGTAAATGTGTGATTAGGTTTCTAATGTGTTTATGATAATACAAAGGCTATTTTTGATATACCCTTGTGTGGAGTTTCTTTTGTAGTGTGCCTAGTGTGTTGCTGCTGTGTGTGTGTGTTGCGCAAACGCTTTACACATTGCCTCTGGGATAAGCCTGACTGCTCGTGCCAAGCTACCAAGGGGGTGAGCAGGGGTTATATTCAGCGTGTAACTCCCTTGCCCTCACTAGAGTGGCGGTTTCTGCCTGGCTTAGGCGCAAGCCCTAGCCAACCAGAAATCCCATTTCTAACACCTACCAAGTGATTAGCAGCACTATATAAATCCTGATTGAGAGCAGCATCATACATGTCTATTTTTTATTTATTACTTAAATTATAATTATTCATCATTAGACCCAGGAGTTAATGTCTACCTCTATACGTCTGCAGTAAAGAGAACCACCAAGAAGAACAATCCAGGGTACTCCAAATTCCTTCCTAAAAGAGTGAAAGACAAAAGCAGGTTCAGCTTTTGTAAGAGAGAAGACTGAGAATGAGAGAGAGTACATCAGTATGAGTGCTAGTGAGAGATAGACAATCAGCAAAAGGAAGGGGTAGAGAGAGGGAGAGCTAACAATGCACATAGTAGGAGAGAGAGATAAAGAATGAAACAAGAGAGAAAGTGAGAGGCAAAACAGACAGAGAAAGGGAAGGAGAGCAGAAAGACAGAGCAAGATACATAATGAGAAGTAGAAGAGAGTTAAAGAGATGGAATCAAGTGAAAGAGAGAGAGACAGAGATAAAACAAAGTAAGAGAGGGAGTGTAAGGATATCAACCTGTCATTGGCACTATGCCAGTTATTTTATGTGTTTAGCCATAGGTTTTGGACCTCACCTCTGGCCTAATGCCAGCTAAACAAGCCCACCTACTGGAATGGCCTGCGTAAGTTTCTCAATTTATCACTGTGGTTATGTGCTAATGTGGTTTGCCTGAAACATATTTCTTTCTAGGCAGATTTCAAGTGGCTGTTTTACATTTGAAACTGAGCATACAGTATATACGTGTTTCTCTCAGAGAGTAATTACATCTCCTGGGCTAAAGGTATATCACATTAGCTTGTGCTAATAACCTTGCTGTGGGCACCTACCAGAAAAGATCTACCTAGACCCTGGCATGAGCTGATTGGACAAGTATGTGTGGATAGCCTTGCTCTTCTAGAGGAGTGCTCATTGATACTCATCAGCCAGTTCTAATCCATATTTCTCCACAATCCACAGGAAATAGGAATGCCTTTGTTCTTTTGTCAGGATACCTTGGTTACTAAAGGGAGGGCTCAGAAAACTTACTTGCCGAGACGCTAATGATGGTGTGGCAACTATACGAAATGAATAGTTATCATAAACGAAATGATATCCTAACCAATACAAATTTGTTATTCCCCTTTAGGAATCCCTACTCATCCCTGTGAAAGGAAGAACAAGACTTCAAAAAGCGGTGAAAAGATGCCCTTGATGCATGCTATGTTAACAAGAATATCGGTTTCCCTGTGAAATGGAAGCTTAAATGAATGTTCTGGCCTCTGGTTGAATCCCGGCTCCAAAAAATATGTGTTTACAGGCGTCTGAAAGACTGTTTCCAGGCTAACCCCAAAACAAAGAGGAGTGGTAGTCTTCAAGGTATATCGGTTTGATGCCAGAGAAATCTGCCTCCTTGAAGTCTAAGTGACGAGTAGGAAGGTTCCTGAGCCGGGGACATCTAAAACAATTGGAAGAAAATCAATTTATTTAGACTGTTAGCGGAGATCCTTGAGGACCTCCACCATTTGTATGTAGATTGTTGGTCTGATGTAGACTGTGGGTCTATCATAATTTAAATAAGTGCTACTCTTCCTCTTTGGATGGGTTGACCACTGAAATCCTCACTCATGCCATACTATTTTAAGAACCACACGTCACGTTGAATTGCATCTCAGCAAATGCTAACAATGTCAGCTCAATCGGTGACATGAGGGCCTTAAATGGAAAGGAATGCTCTTGCCACCCTAGCACAAAGGTTGTTCCGACATTGAGAGGCTATTGTTGAACTCCTGAAAGGGGAGGTGTGTATAGTTGCAGTGAGAAACTTCAATAGGATAATTTGCTATGTTGAGATATTGTATGTGTACAAGTCAGTTGTCCTTGCCAGTGTTTGGGGTTGGGACCTCCTTATGGTCAGACAGTTCACTGGTATGGATAGATTAATATTTCAGACTCATATATCAGAGAAAAGGAAGGGGTAATGACTTCAGGAATGGCTCTTCAAAGCTTTTCAAATAATGATAAAAATAAAGAGGAGAAATATAATTATCCTGTTAGAAAACAGGTGTACCGAGAGATTAGTTGTGTGTGAGGCTAATGGATGAATGTGGGAGGAATCGCTTTCATATGAATGACACTGAGTATGCATTGCAGAAGTCATAAACAACATTATTTTAATTCCAGAATTAATTTGTAATAAATGTGGGCATGACTTGTTTTTGAAGCAAATATGTCAACTAAGTATCCTGAAGTGTGCGGTAGCCATAAAAGCGTATGCACCGTCTGTAGTATCGGGGGCACAAGCCTGATATGCGGTCTACAATTTTTGTTACACAGGGCTGAAGAAACGGTGAATCAATTTGTTCTTTTCACAATGTCCATCATGTTCATGGTCTTCCTGTTTTTCCTTTGAAGTGCACCTGGAACATCACAGGCATTTCAGAGACAAAGGAGAGTTCTTTCTAGTGCAGGTATTACCATCAAAGCTGCACGAGGGCATTGTGGTACAGACTAATAGTTCAACCAACATCAAAACCTCAAAATGGAGAAACCGCTCTTGGAAACATTTTACGGCTGTGTATGCTTGGTGGAATGCAGTGCTTCTTACTAGGCATTAAGCGCTATGCATTCGAGTGAAAAATAGGTTCTCAGAAATTGGCTTCATTTGTGACACTACTACCGATTCGAATTTGAGTTCAAATTGTGCAAGCACTACTGTTAGCACATGCAGTTAATACTTGGGGTCATATTTACTAAACAAGTAACGCAACACAGTTCAGCAAATCACCTTGCTGTGCTCCCCTGCATTGCAGGGAAAGGGCAGGATTGTGCCGTATTTAACACAATACGGTGCATTCCAGCCTTTTCCCTAGCGCTGGCGCACAATGGGCTGTCTAGCACCAATGCAGGTACCCTTTCTTCATGGTGCAAGGGTGCCTGTTTTTCCTACAGGATTGTTTTTGTGCAGGAAGAGGCACCTTCCTGCACAAAACCAATCCCCTGAGGCATTTTCCTCTTCTATGTGTGGTGCAGAATGCAGCACACATCCAAAGAGGAAGTAACGAGGAGAAATTAAGACATTTCTCCTCGTTACATCTCCCCTGGAAAGGCATATCTTTTTGGCACATTCCCAGGTCTACTAGTGATGGTAAATCTGGGAAAGCATCAAAATCTGTGAGAGTTGCGTGGGGAACACCCATGCAACGCTCATGGAACGCCTTTCCCGTGCACAGTAACGCAATACAGTGATTTACGCTGCGTTGATTACTACTGATTCAGCTAGCCACTCAGGGCCATGAAAAGTGGCCTTGCATGGTTGAATAAATCACATTTGGGGGTTGCTTCACGCATGCCTCCTTCATAAATATGTCCCCAGGTGTCACCCACTGCTAATTTTCCATTGTAAATATGGATATTAGTATAATTATGTGTGCACAACAGGTAGAAAAAACATTTTCTCACATCACTCTCCATTACCTCCATGTCCTTCGTCTTAGTCCCAGTAATCACTTTATAAATGAATCCAGTCTCAAGACATGAAAGCTCCAGGAAATGCTAAGACTGCAAGCACCATCCACCCACTACTGGGTACTATAAGATTGATGACTCCCAAGCATCCTCCTGTCCTCCATGGCTCCTCCCTTCTCTGGCATAGGGAGAAGGAATGCACACAAGAGAGTCTTTTGAATTGATTCCTGAGCATGACTGGCTGTGGTGTAAGTAGAAATTTGGTTCTGTCTGCTGTTGAGGAACTCTGATAGGTAAGCAGGTACTGCGGTATGTACTGGTGTCTGTTATTCTTCTGTTGTTTTTTCCTGCTTTGAATAACCGAGCACCACTTCAGAGATTCTGCTATGTCAATTTTAGCGCTCTTCATAATCAGCTTTACGCATCCATCCCCACGTCTTGGTTGTTGTCCTTAGGGAGTGGAAAGACCCAGACAAGATCAACTTGTCTAGATTAATTTAACAGCCTCCCCGCTATCGAGTCCAACTTCCAGACGTTATTTCTGTGGATTTGATGGTGGGTAGCCTGCTAGAGAGTACGTCTATGTTACAGAGTGCAATAATAAAGGATGCCGCTGACGAGAAGATACAATTCTGTTTTAAAAAGGGTTTTTTTTGGCTCCCATTTGTCTTTGGGAGCTGGGATATACCTCTCATTCTTTATTCACTGATTTCAACTATTTGTTCAAGGAATTTGAAGAAGGGGCTGAGTGATCTGCCACGTTAAAGATGATGGAGAGACAAATTGAGGGCTTGTGATGGAATTGCATTGCCCTTGTGTCACTCAGGGAGTCTCAAGTCAACACAATACCCAAGTCAGATTTAACAAGCAATGCAAGGCCACCTTGTGTGGCCCTGCATTAGTTGGTAAATCGAGACTGACTCAAGGCAGCACAAGCCGCTGCCTTGTGTTGCCCTGCCCTGGGTAGGCGTTTCAAGGGTGGAGTGTGGGTGTTCTCACAAAGACACCCGTGCATTTTGACATATTCCAAGATGTATCCGCTGCAGGGGATTGAACAAGCTTTCAGCCCCCAAATGGGAGGCTGCTCTGGCCTCAGCTGTGGCTGGGAGGCATAGCTCTTTCTCCCCCGCGGCAGAGGGCTTTCACAACTGGATTACTCAAGCCCTAGATATTGCTGCCCCTTTCAAAGACTGCATTTTTAAGAGACCCAAACCGGCATCACCTTGGTTTTCTGACAAACTCAGATCACTTAGCAGTGAGTGTCGCAGACAGGAACGTAGATGGCGGCTGGACCCTTGTACTAGGGAGAAAACCAAGCAGAAAGTTCTTCTCCAGGAGTATAAACTCGCCATCTTTCAAGCTAAATCTCACTTCCTTACTAATAAGATCCTCGCTGCAGACAATTCTTCTAACATGCTCTTCAAGGTGATCAAGGAGATCTCCGAACCTTCCGGGACACAATCGTTGCCCCCTTCTTAAGATCTCTCCGACAGTATAGCTGCCTATTTCGAGGACAAGGTCTTTAAAATCTTTCGCGAGCTTGACCATATGGAAATGGAAGAACAGGAGGTTGAGGAGGTCGCTCTGAACCAAGTGATGGGGAGTGCCCCTGCTACTCTTGCAACTTTTCCCCAGATCACTGTTCAACAAACTCTGGCTCTTCTCAGGGGCCTTTAGTCTGGCTCTCCCTCTGACCCTTGCACGCCCCTCATTCTCAAGCTGGTCCCCAACCCGATTTCAGACTTTCTATGCAAGGTGTTTAACAACATCCTCCGATCTGGCTGCTATCGGGACATTTGGAAAGAGGCTATTGTTACGGCTCTACTTCAGAAACCCAATGCTGACCCCTCTGAATTGAAGAATCTTTGCCCCATCTCACTTCTCCCTGCCACCGCAAAAATCCTAGAGAAGTTAATCAACACTGAGTTGATGAACTATTTGGATTCCCATGAGAGTTTAGATCAGTCTCAAAATGGTTTCCGCGCCGATCACAGCACATAGTCCGCCCTTATTGCTGCCACTGATCACATCCGCATGCAGGTCGACCAGGGTGGCTCGGTAGTGCTGATTATGCTCGATCTGTCGGCTGCGTTTGACACCGTCTCCTCTACTCGGATGGTCCAACGTCTGCAAGAGGTGGGAATTTCGGGTAAGGCCTTGCAGATCCTCCACTCCTTCCTGACAGAGAGAACTAATATTGTTAGCTGTGGGGGTTTTAGATCTAAGGCATTCAGCCTACCCTGTGGCGTTCCCCAGGGCTCATCTCCGAGCCCTACCCTCTTTAACGTGTATGTGACCCCGCTGGCCAAGCTGGTTAGATCCTTTGGGTTCCAGGTGATTTCCTACGCTGATGACACGCAGATCATTGTTTCTATCTCCCATGATCTGCAGTCAGTAGCAGGAAAATTTAACCAGTGCATGGCCAGCATTATCAGATGGATGGAGAATAACTCCCTTAAGATCAACGCAGAGAAAACTGAGGTCCTAGTTTTCGGTCCACAGACCTCAATCTGGTCAAATGCCTGGTGGCCGGTAGATTGCGGTCCCCTTCCTACTCCGGCTAAGACAGTCAAAAACCTGGGGGTCATTTTTGACGTGGGCCTGACCTTCGAGTCTCAGGTCAGCCGCACTGTCAGCCCTTGCTCCTATATTTTAAAAACTCTCACAAAGGTGCTCCTGTATATTCCAGCAGCACTGCATCGCCATCGACCCACCATCATTGCACTAGTCACCTCCCGGCTTGACTATTGCAATGCCTTGTATCTGAATATCAGCACGGCCTCCCTGAACAGGCTTCAGGTTGTACAAAACGCGGCTGCCAGGCTGATCCTTAATATCCCCAAACGGCATTCAGCAAAGGAGGGGCTTCGTACTCTGCATTGGCTCCCTATTAGGAAGCAAATCATTTTCAAAGTCCTGTGTACGGTTCACAAGGCCTTGCACAACAAAGGCTCGCAGCAGCTAAAAACCATGTTTCAATGGTATATGCCTGGAAGGGCCTTGAGATCTTCCTCCCAGAAAAAACTGATCACCCCTAGAGTCCGCAAAGCCAGATGGGGCGGTCGCTCCTTCTCTGTAGTGGCCACAAAACTCTGGAATACCCTACCTTCTTTGATCTCCCATGTAGAATCGCTACCGGTGTTCAAAAAGCTGCTGCACACTTGACTTTTTTCATTATAGTCAGCAGCTCTGCATTCTCCTCTCTCTTCTCTACTGCCCAGCGCTTTGGCACAGACAGGTATTAGTGCGCTTTATAAATCTTCATCCTATCCTATCCTATCCAGACTAGTAAACCTAGGAATGCATCAACAAGGGAGGGACAATGAGGAGAAATATGTTTATATCAGATGTAATGATTCTATTCACTATGGATTAGTACTGTCTGTACTCGACAGAGTGTACATTAATGGGTGTGAGAACTACTTTAAAATATCACTTTAACTAAATCTGATTAACCTAACACCTGTTCCATGTAGCTGATTTAAATTGTATAATGAACATGCAAGAAAAGAAATATGTAACAACCTATACATAAACATTTCAATACTTTTTAATAACCGAAAGCTAAAACAAATTGTTCTGTTTTTACATGACTAATTGTACAAGAATATTTGCATTTAGATTTATAAAGTAATGTTATTCATTTTTATTTTGAAAACATTTTTTTACAAATTGAACGCACAAAATTTCAGTTTACATTTACTTATTATTAGTGTTAGAAACTGGATCTCTAGTTGGCGCAGGTATGCACCCTGTCCAAGTAGGGACCACAAGCCTAGTCAGCGTAGGTCAGATACATAACATAAATGAACCTTTGCTCACACTCTGGTAGCTTGGCACAGAGCAGTCATGCTCAACTCAAGAGGCAATGTATAAAGCATTTGTGCGAAACTTAAATTACAGTAACACAGTGAAAACACCACAAAAAGACTCCACACCAGTTTAGAAAAATAGAGATTATTTTTATCTGAGAAAAACAAGACCAAACTGACAAAAATCCAATAAGTAGAAGTTGAGGTATGAATTTTTGAAGATTAAATCTAAAAACAGTGCTTAGAAGTCAATAGCACTAAAAGGTTACTTGAGGTCGCTCTAGACTGTGGTAAATCCAATGTTCAGGCTGACTGCGATGGAGGGCAGGCCAGCTACAGGATCCATGCAGTGCCAGCTGTAAAAGTACTTTGAATGGAGCAAGCATCGACGTTGAAGACTCGATGCGCCGATTCCGATTCACGCAGTCGGGTCAATGCATCGAAGTTGAGCCTCGCAGTCAGGTCTTGCATCATTGTTAAACCCCTTACGATGATGGCGCTGTGTCATCACTGATCCTCGCAGCGGTCTCCTCGGATTTTTGCTGCGTCATCATGGAAACTCCCAGCCGGGAACTCGGATCGGTGCTGTGTCATCGCCGAACCTCGCAGTAGGGTCCTGCGTTGTCGTCGAGCCGTGCAGGGATGTCGTTGGATCGACTCTGCATCAGCGTCGAAGGGCACTGCGTCTGTTCTGATCGGTGCAAAGTCATCACTGGGCCACGTTTTAAGCACATACAGCTTCAGAATCCGCTTCTGATGCCCAGGACTGGATTAGCACCTCAAGCAAGCGAGGACTAAAAAATGGCAGAGTCCAGCAGCTGAAACAGAGTTGAATGAAATCTTTGATGGCCCTGAGACTTCAAGAACAGGGGGCAAGCCAGCAAGCCATTGGAGAAACATGGGTTCAAGGATGCAGAGATCAGTTCTTCTCACTCCCAGCAGGCCAACACAGAAAAGCAGGTAGCAAAGTGGCAGTCCCTCCTGCAGCACAGCAGCTCTTCATCCAGAACAATGTCCTTGGTTCCAGCAATGTTCTGATTTGGTGGTGTCAGGCGTACAGTACTTATACCCAATTGTGCCTTAGAAATATTTGAGACTTCCAAGAGGCCTATGAAGATCACAAAGTTCCTGTGTTTCCTGCCCTGGCTCCAGAATCACTATAGGGGGTAGGGGGGGTATGCAGCTCTTTGTGTGGGAATAGGCATGCCCTATTCAGGTTCCAGTGTCAGCTCCTTCCTCCCAATCTACTATCCGGAAGGCCCATCAGTCTTGAGATGGGCTATCAGGATGTAAATGTCACACCCCAGCTCCCTTTGTGTGACTGTCTAGAGGGAATGTACAAGGCCCAGCTGTCACCCAACCCAGACATGTGTTCAGAGACTGGCAGAGGCACAGAATGGTTAAAGCAAGAACATTCAAATTTTCTAAAAAGTGGCATTTTCAGGCTTACACTTTAAAATCAGACTTCACCATAAGTTTGTGAAGTTAAAATGTGAGTCTAGAGACACCAAACTCCAAATCTCTATCTTTACCCAAGCAATCACAATGTTAACCTATAGGAGAGATACACAGTAGTGAAAAACAAATTTAGCAGTTCTTCACTACCGGGGCATGCAAAAATCAAAAGTACATGTCCTACATTTGAAAGACACAGCTACCTGCCTATAGAGCTTACCTTGGCGGCCTACCACAATTATCTTACACACAATCTGCTGCATGTACAAAACTAGACATCTGAACCTCCATTTCAGTATGCCGAAGGTTCCCTCAATTATGCAGCGTGTACTATGATGTGCTGCATTAAACGCTTCTTCAGATGGTGTTTTTGGTTTGGAAAAGGCTGTTAACAAACAGGGCCCAAAAGAATATCCAGTGTCACCTAACACGTATAAAATATTTGTAGTTAATAGTTTGACTGTTCCACTGATTTTGCAAGGCAATGGCCCAGTTTATCAACAGTGTCACAGAACACAGTGGAGCACTCAAAGTTGCTGCGTTGAGTTGCATGACATGGAGAGAGCAGAAAAGCACCAGGGGGCTTATTTACAAGACCCTTGCGCTGCCCTTACCTCACTTTTTCCCATGTTAAAAGTGACACACTGGCGGTGCAAGGAGATTGTAAATAAGCCACCATGTCTACAGAAATCTGGCACTATCATGCTCTCTCACAATCAGGAAGCCGACTGCCATGTATACACCTTTTCACCATAATGCAAAGGTGTCTGCTAGAGTCTAGCATAGGTTTTGTACTGGAGGAATACCCTTGCAGTAAAAAATACTATGCTTAGACAAACTTTAAAAGTTTTCTGACTTTGGATGTGTGCTGTACTATTGTTAGTATATAGTGTTTTGCATCAGAAACCATAGGTGGTTTAAAGGGAAACACCCTTTTCTATTCCTATAAAGATGAGTAGTTTCTGCAGGTGGAAGCCAATTCACATGCATTCGATCTATTGCACCAAGGACATGTGGAAATTGAGCAATTTGATAAAATCGTTGCTTTACTAGTCTATGATCCCGTCCAGATTTTGGAAATTGCAGGTGTTGGGGCATTATTTTAATTATACCTTCCAAGACATGTGGCAGAAATGAAGACAGTGCACTCTGAAACACGCCAACAACTGTAGCATAAGTATTTTTAAATGAACCAGAAGCAAGAAGGTGCAGTCCTGCTATTACCTTCACATGAGGTGGTAGGCATGTGACCTTCCACTTTTGGGTTCAAGGGATTCTCCAATTTGAGATAATAATTTCCCTGGTGAGCTTAAATTGTTTTACATTTTCTTCTTTATGCAAGTCAAAGAGAGAATTTCTCTGCCTGTTGATGTTTTCCTTCTTCTATTTTCTTCCTTTTTCGAGGCCAAGTAGATGGTGTCTTAATATGACCATTTGCATGGTTGTTTGCACACAATGAAGGGCTTTGGTGTACTACTGCTGGCGGATGGTCAGAGAATAACCCCAGTTTTTGCACCTGCTTTACACATGCACTATCTTCTTTATGCGCTTCACTTTCGCACAGCTTCATGTCACTCTACATGTCCTTTGTAAACACATGTATCCCACCAGTGGAAGCCTTTTGTGTGCATTCCGCCTTAACACGCTCACAATGCATACATTAATTCAATTTCAACGTAGACCAACGCAAACTAAATGTAAAGCTACATAAATATTAAAATTCAATGCAAAAAATGAAATGCGCCTAAAAGAAAATATGTGTGAGGATTTGTGTGGCGCAATATGTCATATGAGCTCCAGGGCTATACATTGGTAAATCTGGGCCATATGGTATTAATTAACCAGTTCACGATCACAGCAGAGAAATTTATTTGTGCCAGGCATCAGGTGTGTTTTTGAACTAGATTTTTACCTATGTTCTACATAATGTACTGGTAACGTACTAGCAATCTTCATTGCTCTCAGTCTTACTCATCCTTGTCCCAGTCATTACTTATTTGGTGGATCCTCCTTGACACAGGAAAACTCAAGAAAAGATTGAGAATGCAGACCCTGCCCACCCGCTATCGGGTTTCTATGAGAAGGCTGAGATACCCAGCTTCCTCCCAACATACCAAGCCCAGATAATTGTCATATCGTCAAGTGAGGGTGTGTGGGTGATAATGACTGGGATGTGGATGATTAAGACTTGCAGCAGTGAACTTTATCGGTAAGTATTCAAGGCATTATCTTAACTCCCCTCGTCCTCATCCCAGTCATTACTTATGAGGCGTACTAAAGCAACAATGGACTTTGTCTCAAAAAATAGATAAGCATCAACTATCAAATGAATTAAAGATAAATGACAAAACAAAATGTATGACAAAGTGACTCAGCCATACCAAAGTGTCTCCTATCATTTTACAAACCCTCAAGCCTATAAAATGCATTTTAAAAAAGTAACAGTTCATGTACTGTTGGCTTTAGTGCACTGGCAATATAATTATACTGAAAATGGCACCATTCACTGTAAATTTGTTTGGCAAATGGAATATATTTACATGTAGTCGCATAATGACCTCATTTCGGTAATTTCGCGTAATAAGCCTAACATGAAATTCCTGAAATTATGCCAGCCTAATTTAAATTTCACGCAGGCGTAGTCAATATACTAGTAATGCCTTCCAGCCACCAAGTTCGCATCATTAAATGCTCCGAGCAGGAGCACAGGAACTTGGGAATTCTCTCAGGATGCAAAAAGATTTATGAATGGCGTCCGAATCTCCTGCAGATTTCCTAAAAGGTGAATGAGGACAGAACTAAATGATCTGCATGGAAGTTGTCTAAATCCGTTATTAGGACAGCCTCGAAGAATAACAGATGATGCTCTGCTGAAGCACCCAGATATCCGACTAGACCTACCCCCCAAGCAATAAACATATGTCCCCCTCTGGAAATGTACATATGTCACTGTCACCATATTGTCTGACTGCACAAAAAAATTATGATTCAGAATTTGAGATCAAAAGTACATCAGGGCTGTTAGAACTGCTGCAACTCGTTTTAATTAAAAAATTTGAGTCTCCATCAGTAATCCGCGGCTCTGCATTAACATGTTCTCCATGTCGGCTCCCCAACCCAGAGTACTGAAGTCCACTGTTATCAACTTTGGGGGATTTGGGGTGCACAAGATAACCTTTCAGTAGATTTGAACGATTCAACAATAAAGAAATGTTTTGATTCCTGGTGATACTGGGCTCAAAACTATGTATAATTGAGATGATAGGGTCTAAAAACTCTGGAGGTGCTACAACATGTGCTTAAAAGTGTGCTTTAATGGATTCAGTTGGGCCCATGGAATAGAGAACGCATATGAATGTGTGTGCTCTTTTACTCTCTCCCACATTCTTGCTGATGTGGTTGAACATCCAACAGTGAGGTGAACAACTGTCAGATTTTCCAAGTCGTGGTTTCTGGAAGGTTGACCATGACTATGTCCCTACTGAAATATTCCCCAATGAATGTCAAGTCCTTGGTAAGCCTTGATTGATATTTGTATATATTGAAAAGAAATTCATGTTTCTTTAGATGTGCACAAACTACTTACAGACCTTCTGTGGCCCGAATCACCAAGTGAGCATAAAGGAGCCAATCATCTAGGTAGACAAAGACTGATCGTACCTGCAGAGAAACCTAATCACCAAGGGATCCAATATCCTTAAGAGGACCCAAGGAGCAGATCAAAGCCCACAATGAAAACCTGGATTTAAACATGATTCTCAATGATCCGGAAATGTAGATGGCATGATGCTTTACTGTGCGTTGGATGCGAAAACAGGTGCCCATTCAGTTTATTGTCACCATTAAATCCTTCTACAGTGATGAATGGGGTTATCCATTTTGTAGTGGATCACCAATGGATGACATACTTTAGGCATATCACAATCCTATATCCTTGTGACATCTAATAATGAGGAAGGAGTATGTTTTGTTTCACCTATCTGAAGAAGGAATTAGAGTTACTCCTTTTTCTTTTGGAGATCTATGATTGCTTGATAAAATGCCTTGTTTTTTTGGACAGTGAGACCCAGGAGTCCTCTTGACCCTTGAGTTTGAAGAATGAAAGTAAACTCAATATGATAGCTTGAGTGACTGTCCTTAGATTGTTCCCATGTCCTCTTGAAATACTGAATCTAACCTTCCACTGATTACTTGAGGCAATCGTGCCATTGTCAGGATCTCTGCTGCTTCTCAGAATGACTCAAGTTTTGTTTTTGAGAGTACTTGTCATAGAAATGTTTCCCACAGGATTTAAGGAACTGGATGACTGTTGTTGTCTCCTGGATGGCTGTGAAAAATGTTTTCCCCTGGACCAAGAGAAGAAGATTTAGTTGCTGCTGAGCCCTGAAGAAGGCAGAATGTGTTCTCTCTTTAAAACGCTAATGCATCCTTTTATCTTATTCACTATTAAACAGAAACATAACTTCAAAAGGCAAATGAAGAGCAGTAGATGGTATGCCAGTCCTTCAAAATGGTTATGCCTGGCTGCCACAAAAGCTCCCCTTGCTATAGCAGATGCACTAACAGGATCAAAGGAAATGTCAGATAGATATAGATTTATCAAGGTTTCATGCAATGGACCACAACGCAACGCAGCAAGATATTTTGCTTGATGTGTGAAATGGAGAGGGCAGGAACGCGCCTTATTTACCAATATATGCCACATTCCTGCTCTCTGCCTGCGCTGGCACATAATCTGCTGCCTAACACCATTGCAGGCACCCTTTGCACCGTGGTGCAAGGGTGCCTGTGTTACAAGTAGTGTTGTTTTTGTGCAGGAATGGGCACCTCCCTGCACAAAAACAATCCGCTAAGGCATTTTCCTCTTTTTAAGCATGCTGCAGAATGTCCTGTCTTTTTATGTGTGGAGACTCCGCAGTCGTAAAGATTCTACTAGGAAAATACATCTATGAATATCAAAGAATCATAAACTTACACAAAGATGTAAGTTTACCTTTGTGACTCATGCCCTCTATGTCTGCAGTACACTACTTTAAATTTACTTTAATTATTTTTGCCATTCTCTATAGTAGGTTACTTTGCCATACTACCCAGTTTTTGACAACACCAACTCAGATGACAATATACATCATTGTTACCTCTGCATCTTCTGCCACAAACAACACAACAGTGTGTTGGACCTGGCCTTCTCTGCAAGATCATCCCCAAACCTTTTGCCTTCTCCCCTCCCTTTTTATTTTTGTTGGACTTTGGACTCTGTGCCCTTTACCACTGATAACCAGTGCTAAAGTGCTTGTGCTCACTCTCCTAAACATGGTTTGATTGGCATATACCTAATAAGCATAGTTAATTTACTTGTTAATCCCTTGTTGAGTGGCATCCCATACACCCAGGGCCTGTAAATAAAATGCTACCAGTGGGCTTGTAGGACATATTGTCCCATCCACTTAAGTAGCTCCCTGAAACATGTCCCAGGCTTGTCATTGCAGCCTGAATGCAGTATTAAACTGCCATATCGACTTGGTGTTTAAACCCCCTTGCCAAGCCTTAAACTCCCATTTTATTACATATGTCACCCTGGAGGTAGGCCCTAGGTAGCCCATAGGGCAGGGTGCTATGTAATTGAAAGGTTGGACATGTACTTTTATGTTTTACACGTACTTGTAGTGAAAAACTCCTAATTCACTACTGTGAGGCCTACCCCTTTCTTAGGATAACATTGAGGATTCCTTATTGCCTTTAATAAACTGTAATTTCCAAATGGGAGCAGTTAGATATATCATGTTTAGTAACTATGAAATTGTAATGACAAACTCTCTTTAACGGAAGAGTCTGATTTTCATTGCAATTTTGAAAATGCCACTTTTAGAAGTTGGCATTTTCTCGCCCTTAGCCCTGTGTGCCTGCAGCCTGTCTTGGGTCACATAACTGGGTGCAGCCGACAGTTAGACTCTGTGAATTCTTACCTGACAGTGACACAATAGAGGGCTTAGTTGTTCCCCAATGGACTATGACTGGCGGGACGGGGCGGGACAGTCTATTCAGTTGCAAGTGGGTCTGTGCTTGATTTCCCACGCCCAGCCCCAGTTGCAACTGAATAGCCTGTGTCCTGTTTCAACACAGAGGGCTTAAACACCATGGAGCTTATTTACAAGCCACTTGCGCCACCAGTACGTCACTTTTTCTCATATTAAAAGTTACGCACCAGTGGCAGAAGGGGCTTGTAAATAAGCCCCCATGTATTGTAACTACAGCCAGCTTGGTGCCACGACAGGGGAGTAAGGAAATCCCATCCTCTACAACAAACTTTTCCAGAAACTTCTCTCACCTTCCAGAAGATCGGCACCAGAGTATAAAAATAGAACCTTCAGACCAAATCTTCAGTTCACTACTGGGCCTACGGAAGGACTGTCAGAGGACTACCTGGAGGACTGCCTGCTGCTGTGATCTGCTGTGCAGTCTGGCAGACTGCTGTTATACCTGGAAGGACTGTGTTGGTTCCTGGAACTTTGCTTGAGGCCTCAGAGTCTAGCCGTGCTGTTTAGCCCTGCATCTTAACCTGCACCCAGGACCACCAGAATTGACTACAAGGGCTGGTTTGCTGGCCTCCTGTTCAGAGCCACAGGGATGTAAAAGCCTCTCACCATCTTGAACCTGCACTTGGACCCAGCCTAAGTGAGTCCTGAACCCCCAAGAGGTGTCCCATCAATCCTGGACACATGGTTGTGGTGCTAACGGTGCTCAGATGGCACATTTCCAAATCTGAGGATTTAGACAAAATTCGGCCAAAAAGTGCTCTGAGAACCAGAAGAAGACCAGGACCAAACTGTTCACCTATCCGCTTAAGGTACATCACCAGTCGGATTGACTTTGCGGCTACTCTCGCTGCATTCTTCTCTGCAGCACCAAATCCATTTCAGTGGTCTTTCACTACAGCGGTATCCAACCTTGTGGAACTGTCTTCTGCTGCAGCCGTCTGCCTCGTCCCACCGGTTTAGATTTTTTAATTCCATTTCAACAACTGAGTCCGAAGGAAAAAATCTTCAAAGCAGCTTTGTTCCATGGCCATCTGATGACGCAGCTCCCTCCATGGACACTCCTGCAGCCTTGCCTCGCTGAACTTCTACCTTCTCAGACATTTTTCTGCAAGAATTTTTCTAAGTCCAAAGGTAAGTGCTGACTGGGCCCAATCTACTACTTGTATCCGAACCTCTTACCATCGCAGTCGGCCTTAACTTTTGATCTTGACCCGGTCTCGCGTGACTAGATGCCCGCCGTTGGTGCTTTGAACTTTTAGGCGCTAGATGCTCCTAAAAACTTGAAACATTCATAACTTTGCTTCAACTAATTAAATCCATGACGTTTTGGTGTTAAATCATTTATTAAAATGTACTCTATTTTTCTAAATTTATTTGGAATTTTTCTTGTGTTGTGTTTTCACTTTATTGCTGTTTGTGTGCTGCATCAATACTTTACACATTGCCTCTGAGTTAAACCTAACTGATTTTTGTGCCAAGCTACCCAGGGTTTAGCACATGTTAATTTAGTGACTTTTTGTGTCTCACCCTGCAAGGGATTGTGGCTGTGGCTTGAGCAGGGTCACAATCCAATCAACCAACAACTCAACTTCTCACACAGTGGTTTAGATTAATGAAGCCATGTGTTTTATGTAATCTTAACTTACTAGTTAAGGTGTGCATCGCAAAGTTGCGCATTGTATCCATTGTCGTACAACGGATGAACACATGATGAACATGCCTAGTCATTGATAAAATTTTACAATACTAATCTTGTACAAATTACTGCTATAAATTCTAGCTGGCCAAATACTCTTGTGGTGGCAAACATAGCAGCACAGACATGCGTTGGCAAACACTGCAGTTTGTGCATACTACAGGTTTAGGACATTACATTATGGCATAGTGAGGAACAACTCTAAAACGTTATTTGTTGAGGTCCACCCTTTTTACCTTATATAATTAGTATTTAGCGCAATAATTGGTCACATTACATCATTCATATATAGTGATATCTGACATGTTATCTGTATTAGAAAGCTTCTCTTGAAGTTTGTGCCCCATCTCTTTTTAAAAGTGTAAACATGAGAGTCTGTTTAACATTCACATTTTTTTACAGTTAAGTTATCCAAAATGGCTTGTTGTCCTGCCAGAGAACTCCACAATACTGCTAGTAAAATGGGTTCTAAGTCAGCTATTTTGTGACAAGAGTTCATCATCCTAACATTTTCCATAATTAAATTAATTCATATTCTAAAAACATCAAACACAGTTAAAGCTGTAATTCATATCAAAATAAAAAGGTCCTGGTCTAAATGGAAGAACCAACACTCACTAATTCAGTAAGTAAGTAATAGTAAAGGTTCCCACAGAGGATCCAGTTTGTTCATTTGATACTCTCCAAAATGACCTATATAATTTTATCTTTCAAAACCAATCTACAAGCATGTATTTTGTGCAGATGGACACACTGTCATAACAATGTAAAGATAAGATGGCATGGTAGACAAAAGACCAATGTGTAGGTTTGGTGCCCCCATGCATTGAAAGTGGTTTTACAAAAGCACCAGCACAATGGATCAGGTCTTCCACCTCCAAACGCTTTTCTGGGACACAGTGGTTATTGGAGGTGGGAGGTTGTATGTAGTGTTTGTAGTTCTTCATTCTGCATATGACCTGGTTCCAAGGCTCACGCTCAGGCAGGTGCTGGCCAATATGGGTATTCCTAAATGCTTACTGGCCAACATCATAAGCCTTCATGAGCACAATTATGCACAGGTGAGGTGTGGTCAATTAGACGAGCTGACAGAACGTTTCCCTTCACAAGAGGTGTCAGGCAAGGTGGCGTTTTAGTATCTACCCATCTTACAATCTATGTTAATGACCTAGTTGACCACCTGAATGGGTGTAAGGGAGATTCTGAAAGACTCGAAGGCATCAGGGTCCCAGCCTTCATATTCGCGGACAACACTTTATTAATATCCAAATCACCCATGGTGTTGCAGAGGACTCTAGACAGTTTTGATAATTTCTGCTCCAAGAAACTAGAAATCAATGTCACGAAATCAAAATACATGGTACTCAATACTTGTCGCACCACTAGACCCAACCCAAAGCTTAAAGGCTCCTCTCTGGAACGTGTGCACACTTTTGAGTACCTTGGGTTGATCCTTCCTGAGCAGCTGGACTGGTGTCGCCACATTGATAGGTGCAGACTCAAACTCGAGCAACACACTGGGGGGTTGTTAAAAGTACAAAGAAGCTCCAAATTCTGATCAATTTACCCAGCGCTGCAAATCTACAAACAATAGGCCACAAGGATGCAACAGCCCTTACTGTGGTGGAAAATCAACTATTGCGCCAGCTGACAGGCCTCTCTGTCAGCACCCCATTGCTTCCACTCAGGTTAGATATGGGTATGCAGTCAATCTCAGACAGGATAGGGATGAGACCAGTCCTCTACTGGAGGTGCCTCAGGGCCACTCCTGAGCTTGTATCATACTGACAGGGGTTGGAAGAAATCTTTGGTCTGTCAGCTTCTGACAAAATCCCATGGATTAGATACGTCAGAGACACACTGAAAAAGTCGGATAATGGGATTTATCTGGTAAGACCTGATGCCAGTGGGGTCTATTAGCAAGAATACCATCAAAGCCAATTATGGCCAGTACACAATGAACCTAATGCAGTCCCAACACTCCCTCGGCCCCCTAGCCAATGCTTTCCTCTTGGTGAAGGATTTAAGCCTCAGCGGTTCCTTGACGAGATTGAACCTGCGGCAGCTAGGAAACTATAGCTGTAGTTTCGTTATGGCACCCTTCCCTTGCTTTCCTTCACCTCAGGTTGGGGTCAGCCACATGAACGGGACAGGTGGCCATGCCCCTCCTGTGGTGCCCGAAAGGAAACTATGGAACATGCACTGCTCTTCTGCCCCACCTATGTAAAGTGGGGGGAAAAATGGATACGTCTATTATGCCAAAATGTAGGGCTCTAGAAACATGTTGAGGCTCTTCGCATTTTAAGATACAACACGAGTCAAAGCATTGTTTTTGCTATTTCCCGCTACCTTCTGATGATGGAGATGACTAGGCGCATGATGTTCAAGCTTAATGTGGGACTTTGAGACGCTGTAGTTCAGGACTGTACCTATACATTGTTAAAGCCTAATGTGCCGTTGGAAACTTTTTTTCCCCTATGCGCCAGTACCATGAGAATTTACAGACCAAGACTGCTATGTTCACCTTTGTGACTCTTTTACAGAGTCTATGAAATGTTTTGGCTGGGTCGATTTTGTCAAATATTTTATAATGCATGTTTGACCTAATCAAGTTTTATAACTTTTTTGGTGTATGCTTGTCTGATTTTAATGTTTTATACTATGTTTTATTGCTCCTTTATGACTTACAGCTGAAATAAACGTCTGTTAAAGGTAACGCATCCTCCCATCACTTTTTGTGTTTCATGTAATTATGCAGGCCACATATAATCCAGATATATATTAGAAAATAGTAATGGGAACAGATTTATTAATACTTAACACTTTATCCTCAAAAAAGTTGATATATATTTTTAAAAGTACAGCATCTGCATTTACTTCCCTGTGACAATCTTCATCAATACTGCAAACATGGAAAATATTAATGCATAGGAGTGCTCCTGTTTGTTTAGCATGACACATGGCCAATACCATGTAATCACAAATTGAATATTATCACAAACACTTTGCTTAGGATAGCAGATACTAATTATGTGAATGTCATTTGGCTTGCTAAGACCCTAAAATGTATTATTTTTATTTTATCAAAATTTAAACTTTCTCTATGTATGCACACATCTGAAGTAGGAAAAATGTACAAGTTTGTCAAGTCATACTACATTTGGTTGTGGAAGGGTACACTTACACTTAGACGCCTATGCTATATTCACGCAGACACCTTTGCAGTAAGGTGCAATGGTGTGTGTATGGGGCGGGTCAGCCTGATTGTGTGCCAGTGTCAGAGAGAGAGCAGGATAGTCACATTTCTTAGTAGATATAGTGCTTTCCTGTGCTATCCCTCTCATGCAACGCAGCACAGCAACTCTTTGTGGTGATCTGCTTTGGAGACATTATATGAATTCAGTGGCTGATTGTGAAAAGATATAAACTATGTCTATCATTAGGATTTCAATACACATTGGCATATGTGTAAATGGCTGTGTGTGTTGTTGGTATGATAGAAAGGTGACACCTTTCATGGGACAGCAGCAGGGTGACATATTTTAGTTTATGTATCAAGTTCATCCTGTTGCTCTATTACACAAACCTGTCCACCAGCTTTGGTGGTTGTGCTGTGTAGTGTAGCTTATTAATAAACATGCAGATTATAGACACACTTATCAAGCAGTGAAGCAACGCATAGCAACAAATGACGCTGCAGTGTTATTTATTGTTTAAACTCAGTAAGCTGGATAGTGGGTTTTTATATAGGATGTGGGGCCGGTCTTCTGTCACTCTACACAGGTCATTTTTAGGCAGCCATCTTCCTATACACATAATGTTATGCCGTACTGTAAGGGGGTATGTCTTTATGAAGCATATGTTTTACACTAGATAGTGTCCCTTCCAATGCAAAAGCTTATGACCAAATGATTGCCAAAGTGTGTATATGTGCAATACACTGCTGCAGCCACCAACAAATTAGGATTACGGATATAAATACGATTTGTACTTGTTGTGGCAGACTCAAGTAGGTATAGATAATGTCCACTAATCACAATTTAGTATTCTGTTGAGGAAGTGATGTGAATCCAAATACATGTCTGCTTTTTATGGGGATGCCCATGCAAAATATGTGGAATGCACACTTACCACAATGTTAGGCAATGGAGTGCATTGATCAAATTACCAATAGTTAGCATGACACGTCTATGCAATCAAATAATGATGATAGATAGTAACTTCAAACAAAAGTTATGTGTTTATTTTGTCTCTGTAAATTATTGCACACAGAATACCTGTGTTTATGATTCTGTGCCTAAAATGTATTAAATATGAAATTATTAACATTCAAAGAGAAAATGTTTGAATTTGAGGCAAAAAAGTCCTCAAAATACATTATTTCATATTGCCTTATCATTTCATATGTAATTAAAAAAAATATTTACTTAAACATATGTATTACACATATAAACATTAACTTACCATCATCTAGACTATCACTTGCAAACTCTGCTGGGTCAATTAGACCTGGCCCTCCTAAAATATAAATATACATTTTCATGTTAAAAAACATGAAGGAGAATTTTTAATGGCACAACATTGAATAAATGTAGGCATAGTAATATTTTCCAAATGTTCAATATTTTGTATTTATTAAAAAATAATGTATGAAAGGACAGCTTCCTGCAATCATTTAAACATATATACTCAAAACAACATCCACACATATATATGGTATTAATTTCAAAGCAAAATTGTATTATTAGTAGTTAAAAATCATGTGCATGTTATTCACAATAATGCAAACATTCTTACACACAGTTTTCAATATGCCTATTTTTAATGTAAAATGGTAGTATACTTACCCACTGGCCCATTCACTTCAATCCCCAGGTGGGGTAGTAAATCCTTCCCAGGTGCCACAATATCGGCCCATGAATGTTGCACCTGTTGCACTGTTTGCTGTAGGCAACTAGCTTGAGACACACAATAAGCTACCCTATTCCACCGAAATGTTCTCTCGTATAAGAGATATCCCTGCCCTACATGACCTCCTGCGTGAAGCACTTGTGGTAGGTAGCGTAAAACATAAAATACCAAAACACTAATTTCTTTTTCTCCACATTTATGGTGGTAAAACTTGCACCATCCTGTGCTCCCTGAGTATGTTTTGGCTTGTTACATTAATTCATTAGCCAACACAAAACAAAATGCAAACTAGAAATCCAATAGTTAAGTATATTATAATTGCAAAGATCTGAGTTCTATGTATAAGCTTGCCAAAAGGACTTCTTGTAAACTATTCTCTTCAAGTTTCTGTGTAGTTTTAAGTGGAAAGGGTGTGTAATAGGCATGTGTGGACATGAGTTTTGCGATGACTACATACGCTCACATCATTTTGCCTGGCTTTGCGTCTGTTTTACAAGAGTTTGCAGGAAAATTATAGCACAAGTACTATAATATTATATCATTCAAATGTATGTGATACAATGCAATACAAACACCAGAATCACTTAAGTATTGCCTTTTTTATTTTTACATTTCACATTCACAATTTTTAAATTTTTTTAAGTTGATTTATAAATGATATATGTTAACTATCATAATAAAAATGATTGTAATTATTATTTTTTTAGACAGTGAAATAAGGTTCCAATTTTATATTGGCCGTTGGCCTGCCTCTCATCTTTGTAGGGGGTTTTAATGCATCCCTCGTGGTAGTGGAGGTTCCACAGCCCAATTTTTATATTTGACAGAAGAACCTCCATCAGCATTGGAGTTGTGTTTATTTGTCTGCGACATTGCGAAATGTCAGCTGGCACAGCTGTCATTTGTAGCATTGTCAAGTACAACCATCACTGCAGTTCATGTCAATACATACCGATGCCTCCATGAAGGAGTCATATGGCACATTTATTATGTTTGTTAGTTTTTCACACAAATAAAATCTAAAATGTGTATGTTTATATTATTTTTATGAATCTGTTTTTGGTATTAATATGCTAATATTTTATATATTGGTTAAATTAATTGCTATATTTTTTATATAATTGTTAATATTTGTTATGTTGTTTTGTATCTGTGTATACATTTTGTAGTATATGAGCTATGTTAATATGAATGCTTTTTAAAATACTAAATATAAAATAATAAAAAAATAATTTATATATAATGTAAAATAAATATTTTCAATTCTTATGTCAATATACACACACACACACACGTGTGTTATAGAAATATATCTTCATATATATTATTAAAGAATGATTGTAATTTATTAACTTTACATTATATTAAAATCATATATTCATATATTTAACTTTTACTACTTTAAGATGTGTATATATATAAAAAAGACAATATTTTTGCCCGATTTTGGACGATATTACTGTCAACGCTATTGTTTTCCCCATATGTTGTCATTTCAATTATAGGAATAGGAACACAATATTGTGGTATTTTTTGTCATGATATTTTTGTTAATGATATTTTTACCACAAAGTTAGTGTGCTGTGTTGCGTGGGAGGGAGAGCAGAAAAGGTTCATTAACAGAAATATGTCACTGTCTTGTTGTATTAATAGTACTGGGGCCTAAATAGGCTGCTTTGCACCACCCAAACCCCTTAGCACCATAGTGTAGGGCTGTGTGTGGTATGTCCAGACTAAGGTTTTATACTGGAAGTGTATGCTTCCAGTACAATATACTATGATTATATTTACTTTTCCCAGTTTTGCTGTCTGTTACAGTGTAGCACACATGCATATTTGTTAAAGGTAGAAAGAAAGTAAAATGTTCCAGTTTAAGGCTGCTTGTAATTGTTGTAACATTGTGGTGCAAAACCCTTTGTACTATTCTTAGTAGTTAGACTTTTACAACAAAAAATCATCATTGATTGGGTGGAAATGTCCATGTGCCACTCATGGAATCTGGCCTTGATGCACAGTAACAGAAAGCAGTGATTTACACTAGTGCAAACTATATTTTGTGGTCTAAAGTTAATCCCTAAAAACATTTTTGTCTATTGTTAAAAATAGAGTTGCTGTTTGACTGGGGTATAAACCCTGGTCAAGCAGCAACCACTCTTCTAGTCAGGGTAAGGCACAAGCAAACCTCAAATTTACCTGTGCTCAACCCCCTGGTAGCTTGGCACAAAGCAGTCAGGCTTAACTTAGAGGCAATGTGTAAAGTATTTGTGCAACACTTCAAACAGTAAAACAGTGAAAACACCACAGAAATAGATTCCACACCGGGTTAGAAAAATAGATCTTAATTTAATAAATAAAGCAATACCAAAACAACAAAAACCCACTGTTCAGTTGTGTAACAAGCTTATGCAAAAATATAGTACTTTCATTTTCTTGACAAAAGAAAGGAAATTATTGTATTCATTCACTTCTTTTGTCTGAATATAAGATATCTTTGTCGAATGTAGGTTATCTAAAATGTACGCCCCCAAGTGCATTAATTAAGACGTCTGTGTTGTATGGTTCATACCAGATCAGGCAGGGTGTGTGTTTGGACAACATAAACGTCAATACTGTGCTAGACTGAATCCACGCAAACCATAAGTGTATGTTGGCCTTAGACCTGGCTAGCTCAGAGTGCACCATCTGGATCTCTAAGCCTTACAAGGTACTGGATGATATGTGCAACCTCAGAACATGACAACTCTGACTCCCCAAGGATATAGTGGAAACAGATCAGTCCCTTTCGTTTGTAACCTGTGCTTGCCCAAAGGGTAGCACAAGAAATACTTAAATTGGCATTTCAATTATTTATTGAAGCAATATGATTCTTGTGTAAAATACTTGCACTGCAATGATTAATAGAAGGAAACATAACAGCGTAAACAGAATATAGAATGGTAAAGAAGAGAATATATCTCTTTACATCAAATGCGCTACAATGCATTCCATTACAACGCGGTCGTTACAACGGCTGCGTTGTTACAACGCGAACCATTACATCGCAAGTCGTTACAACGACTTGCTGTAGGGGGGCGCGCTGGACTTGGGAATAGTATAATTTACTATTCTTACTCCAGTTTGTGCAACAGCAGGGAAGGTGTTGGATTGTAAATCCAACACCTTCTGCCCCCAACATTAAGTCGTTGTAACGACTTGCGATGTAATGGTTCGCGTTGTAACAACGCTGTCATTGTAACGACTGCGTTGTAATGGATTACGTTGTAGCGCATTCGTTGTAAACGATGTCTCCCTAAAGAAGATAAAAAATTGAACCGTTGTGCTGTTACATTGATTATATCCATATATGTATAATCGCATATGTTAGAGCTGATGGTTCCTCAGGAGCAGTACCCTCAATATGCCCACCTTCCAGCAGCACCAATTCTGTGATGGAGGCAACAACAGAAGGTCAGAGTGGGCAGACGAGGGGAAGGAGTTTGGAGAGGGTACTTGAGGGTGGGAGACCTGGAACGAGACAATGATCTGCTTAATGATGGTTAATTCTACTCACTGGTTTGTATACATCAACAGTTTATATGCCTATAATCAAGACCTGTTTATCATGTTACCTGTGAAAAGAAGATGATCACAGAAGCACAATTGCAGTTATGTAATGTTCTCAATTAAGGTTTCTCCAGTTAAAGCAGTTACAACTTATGAAAGCCAAGGATGCTATGATCAGTACTTGTATTTCCTCAAATGCGTGACTGATAAAGAGTGACGCGATAGACTCTTGTATGCAGAGTCACAGCACAGTTACATTTGGATCCATGGGACTGCAGCGTTGTGACAGTAACAAAATATACCCTCTCTGGTATGTTAGGCTCAACTTGGCAATAGTCTGAATACTTGTTTATTTTGAAATCACATTAGCACAGTGTATCACTCTTGCATGCAGTTAATGAGCAGTCTCTTAGTCTTTGAGCAGCGCACTCGCACACAAGCGACTTTAAATGGGAAATGCCTTTGAACTTGCAAAGTGATCTCACGGTTCAAATGCGCACTCAAGCGCTGTTACCTTTTATTATGTGCAATGTTCAACACGACTGCACTAACATAAACTTGCACTCTCTCCCTTACTGGGATTCTGTAGACTGGCTCAATGCTCGTTTTACTCACCAGTGGTCCGGAAGCTCTCTGGAACACTCCGATTCTGTCAGTGATTTGCAATAAGGAGAGGTAGGCATCGGGTGCAGCCAATCTTTATGGGACTGTCACACCCAAGATGGAGCCCAAGAACTGGAAACTCTCATGGGAATTAGCTGCTTCAGGAGCGAATAGCAGGGAGCCTAAAACAACAACTTGACTCGAGTCGGAGGAATAAGAGACATGCACAAGACCGTTACATGATCCAGGGATTCTCTTAGGGCTTTTAATGGGGATCCTTGTAACGGCGGAACCCGCCTGGATCTGTGGGCAGGGAGCATTGAGCTTTGCTGCAATACTTCCAATTTCAAGTTGGAGACACTGTTAGAGTCGGAGGGGGGAATAGCAACTATCTCTAGGCTCCACGACGAAAGATCATCCAGGGTGAGAGCCTGCCTTATTAACTGCAGATCTCTCTCGAAACATGTGGATGACATCTGGCAGTCACTAGTCGATAATACCTGGGATGTGATGTTCCTCACTGAAACCTCGTTGGAGGGCTCAAATTCTGACGTGGTTTTGGCAGGTTTTAGAATTGTGTGTGCGTACCAGGGTGGATGTAGGGCAGGGGGTGGTGGTGCTATTGTCCTAAAGGAAAGGTGGGAGATCTCCACATCTAGGTTGGACCAAATCGGCAATATTGAGGGCCTGACCTTTTTCATCAAGCTCTCACCAACCTTTTCCTTTTCAGGCCTGTTGACCTACAGGCCACCTGATTGCCCCATAGCCGCATGATGGAGCTTTGCGACACCATTGCCCAGTTGACATTACAATATGCCAACGTTACAGTCCTTGAGGATTTAAATCTACATGTGGATGATTCAAATTGCTCTCAGGCATCCCAGCTGATCTTTAGGTTAGATGGTCTTAACCTTACTCAGCGGGTAACCTCACCTACCCACAGAGCAGGCCATATGCTAGACCTAATCTTTTCCACAATCAAGATGTTAGAGTGGATGACCCGCTTTCCCTTGTATGGTCAGACCATTTCCTGGTCACTTTTTCTTTCTGCTTCAGGGCTAAGTCAGTCAAAAACCGGAAAGTTGTGGATAATAGGAGGAACTGGAAGAATGTAACTAAAGAGAACTTAGGGCGGGCACTTCAGGAATCTGTGCCCCAGTTATCAGGCAACCCTGATTGTGACGCATCTTGCTTTAACCAATAGGTCACGAATGCCCTAGATACAGTAGCCCCAATAAGGCCAGTTACCTCCAATAGATCTAAACCTTCAGCCCCGTGGTTCTGAGCTGAACTGAGGGTGGCGAAGAGCCACTGTAAGAAATTAGAGCGCAGCAGGAGCAAAGCTTATAATCTTGAGGATAAAAATGCTTATAAAGAGGCTCTGAGAATATTCCACAAATTGAGGTGGAGCAAGATGAGGGACTACTTTGCTAGCCACATTGAGAGTTCAAAAAACTCAGTTAAAGACATTTTTAATATCACTAAGTCCTTTATCACTCCGGAAGCCGCGGAGAGCACCTTTCTTCCCTCACCTATCCTCTGTATGAGTCTGTTGGATTTTTTTGAGGAAATAATCCAGAAACTCTAGTCCTTGTTCCCACGGGACAGGGGCCATTGGCTAACTAGGAGCCATTGACCGCTGACTCCTACATCTCGTGCTCAGAATTTCTCCCCATCTCTCTGGAGGACTCAACGGCATAACTTCTGAAATGTAAATCTAGCTCACTTACAGACCTGTGTTCTTCCCACCTCTTTAGAATGATGGCCCCATGGCTCAATCCTACATTAAACCAGATTTGGAATTCCTCCTTAAAATTGGGCATTTTTACTGGTGCCTGAAAACAAGCATTCTTATGGCCTCTGCTAAAAAATACTTACGCGGATCCAAGTGTGCTTAGTAATTTCAGACCGATTTCCCTGCTGCCAGCCCCGGCAAAAATACTCAAAAAGCTGGTTCAGAAACAGCTTACTGACTTTGCAGAAATGAATAGCCTCCTCCATGTCTCTTAATCGGGTTTCCGAGCAGGATATAGCACGGAAATCGCACTTTTGGAAATCTCTGAATCAGTGAGTCTGCTGACAGCAGTACCTCTGCCATGATAGTACTTTTTGTCCTGCCGGCAGCTTTCGTCAAGGTCTCACATTGGATCCTGCTGGAGCGTCTAAATCATCTGGGCGTGCGGAGAGTGGCACTCTCATGGCTTTAGTCCTATTTGGAAGACCGCTCTCAACAGGTCATTCTACAACCTTTCTTGTCCTCATCAAAATCGGTGTGTGGAGTGCTACAGGGCTCTGCTTTGAGCCCACTGCTTTTCAACCTCCACCTGGCCCCACTAGCCACCATTCTCTTATCCTAGGGCGTGAAGGTAGTCTCTTTAGCAGATGACACGCAGCTGGTATTTTCCCTCAAAGAGCACTCCCTGGCGGCATTCAACAAATTCAAAGAATTTCTGAAGCAGATCTCTACATGGATGTATGGCAATTGTTTGAAACTGAATGCGGATAAGACTGAGGTCTTGTTCTTTAATCAAGGATCACCACCACCGTCCAATCTGTGGTGGCCTGAGAATTGAACCCCCCTCCAACACCTGCCGAGTACACGAGAAATTTGGGTATCAGGTTTGATACCGATCTCTCTTTTACGAGACACATCCAACAGATTTCGGCCTCAAGTTTCTGGAAGTTACGATCCTTGAGGAAAGTCTTATGATTTTTGCTGGAGGAGAGCCGTAAGATCATCATACACGCCCTGGTAATCTCCCAGTGGACTATGCGAACAGCCTTTATATTGGGCTCCCTGCACATCTGGTTCACAGGCTACAGATTGTTCAGAATGCGGCAGCAAGGCTGATCTGCCGGGTGCCCTTTCGACATCACATTTCCCCTCATCTGAGACGGCTACATTGGCTCCCGGTGAGCAAGAGGATTGAGTTCAAGGCCTTGACTTTTGCCTTCAGAGCCACAAGAGGCCTTGGCCCCTGCTATCTCAAGCAGAGGCTTAGCCTTTATCATCAGGATCGCATACTGAGATCTAGGCACTCGTGTCTGCTTCATGTGCCACGATATGTCAAAGAGCGTAAAGGGGGAAGGGCCTTCTCGGTCAGGGCAGCCAAACTCTGGACCGCCTTGCCCCCCCATATGTGCCTGATCAAGTCAGAGCAAGAGTTCAGGAAGGCTTTAAAGACTCTGCTCTTTTCACAGATGTAGTATTCTTACGCTGATTTCTGCTGTCAGTCTGCATTAGCGCCAACACACCTCCGCTGAGGCAGCTGTTGCGCTTTATAAATGCACATTGATTGATTGATGGGCCGACCTCGACAGTGATAGCGATGTGCTACTCTCCCCAAACAAAGGATTGGTGTTGTCTATATAATAAACTTCACCCATGTTGCCATGCAGGAGCCCCAGTCATGCTGTCATACTTGATTCTACCCTTGCAGGGCTGTCCCGCGTGGACAACAACAAACATCAACATTTTGCGCAGTGAACTTAAGCCTAGTACATAACTTTCAAGGCCATGATAATATGCCTACGTAGAAGTGTAAATGTAAGCAAATACATTTCAGAGAATATTATCCTATATGTGAGTTCATGCAAATGTGTGTCATGAGTCAACGTCTAAGAAAGATGTCAACTTTAAACACGAACATGTAAAATTGTGATTTTCCCTGTCTGAGCCCTACATAACCACAAGACACCAGCACTTTGAAAGGCTTGACACTGCAGAACATTGCATCCAGGGTGTCTTCTGGACTATGGGTGTTTCTCTTAATTCTACTAGCTTTTACTGGCAACAGAGTACACAGTAAATCTGGGTGCATAGATCATGCTTTGCTCACATATTTTGATTAAGGGAGTACCCTCTACAAATGTCTCCAGTTAAGACCTCTGTGGATATTGTAGGTTGTGTAGAACATGCCAGCACAGACACAAGTACCTCTCTTCATCAAACCTGCCCTCCGCAACCTTCGAGAAGTACTGGTGATAGAGTCCAAGATGACAAGAAGGGCACTGGATCCACAAAGCCATGCAGGGGAGTTATCCCAGCATCAATGGCATCTAATAATTCCTTGAGAAGCTGGCCACTGTTCTTTCCGATCTTCTGCATAGCACAATCCCAAATTACACTCGTAACTGGAGTAGGTGCCAACTTTAAAATAAAAGTGTCCAGCTCATTGATCATGACATTTTCAAAGTTTGGATATTTTAATTGGTTCAGAAGTAAAATAAAGGCACTACTATGCCAAATTTCCTTTAAGCAGCGAATTTCTTTAAAACACTGGCTTTTGGCTCAGGGCTGAATCCGTCTGCGCTCGGTCTGCTCCAGATGGATCTGCCAATTTCACACTTTGGAGCCTTCTTAATGCAGTGCACTCACTCGCTAAAATGTCTCTCCAATTCTTTCTCCATCAATGACTTTAAAAGATTTGTAAAGCATAGCGTGAGCAATCGAAGCAACTCCAGAGCTATGTATAAAAAAAAGAAAATGACTTAAGGACAGATTTGGAAAATGGGTTAGAAATTTACTGCTTGTGCTGCTGACTTCAGTGCTCAACAGAAAAGGCTGTGCACTGGAAGGCACAGTACAACATGTGAAATGAGTTCCGCGATGGATGTATCCTGCAGCGGCACCGACTTGGATTGCAAATTGATATCCTGTATCGTAGACACTGTACAACTTGTTTCTTCTCTTCTTTGACCTCAGTTCCAACACTGAGAACCACATTTCCAAGGTTTTTCCATCGGGTTTATGTTACTTTTTTAACAGATCCGATGCAAAATCCTATTTAGGATTTACAAACCAACGCAAATTGTTTTTTGCGTTGGTTTGTAAGAAAATTGTGACGGCAACCAGGGCAAAGCGCTGCTTTGTGCTTCCCTGCAGCAAGGGAGCAATTCATGGGTGGTACACGGGCAATCCCGTGGAACCACCCATGGTTTTGATGCAAAACCCTATTTACTAACAATAGTAGACAGGGTTTAGTGCCAAATAGAAACACAATTTGAAAGCAGGCTTTAACAATGAGAAATACTTTTATTTCTTCTAACCTTTCCCACTTTGCATGTGTGCTGCACTGTACAGCACACATCAAACCTGGGCAACTTTTTAAAGTTAGTCTAAATATAGTATTTTGTACTGGAGGGTACCCTTCCAGTACAAAAGCTATGCTAGACTTACGTAGACATCTTTGTTCTATGGTGCAAAGGTGTGTGCTTGGCGCTCTTCAGTCTGATTGCGACCCAGAGCGAGGGAGAGAGCAGGATAGTGCCATATCACTGTAGATATGGTGCTCTCCTGCTCTCTCCCTGTCATGTTACGCAGTGCAGCCAGTTTGGGTGCTGTGCTGCAATGTATGACAGGTTTGTAATTCTGGGACTGAGTAGCTGACAATTTCTGTTAAAGTTACACTGTCATTTACACATGATCAATAAACACAGGCAAAACCACACACCAATGTAAACAATATTTGTGAAGGGTGGTTTTTGTGTTTTTAGAGCTGATTTGGAGATCAGGGTTAAAAATGGGTAATAGCACACACAGAAAGCGTACCTGTTTTTGCAGATGATATTATCACAAGTGATGCAGTGTGCTCCTAAAAAGTACCATGAAGTAGGACCAGGTAGTATTTGGGAAAGCAAATACATTGCACTCAACTTTAACAGATGTTAGTCTAAAAATGAGTGCAAATCCTGGGGTACATTTACTATTTCATGCAATGCGGCACAGCAAGGAAAATTGCTGTGCTGCATTGAGCGAAAGGGAGAGAGCAGAAATGCTTCAAATTTACAAAGATATGGAGCATTTCTGCTCTCTCCTTGCACTGGCGCACTGTGTGTGCTGCCTAGGTCCAACACGGGCACACTTGCAGCGTAGTGCAAAAGTGCCTGTCTTCTGGTCAAGATTGCTTTTGAGCAGGAAGGCACGCCTTCTCGCGCAAATCACTTTACTAGGGACTAATGATTAGTAAATTAAATATGCCAATCAGGTGTAAGCCAATTTCACCATTTCTTAGGGAGTGAGCACAACATTTTAGCACTGGTTCCTAAGGCCAACCAAAACTAATTCAGCAAAACACACAGGAGACGGCAAAAGGTTTGGGGAAAGACCTCAATAAGGCTGACAGGTCTAACACCCAGGTTTAGAAGTCTTTGTAAATCTGAGTTTACATCAAAATACATGGGTGGACGCATGGGAATGCCCATGCTTCACCCATGTAATGCCTACCCGATGCAAAGTAACACAGTGCCAGACGCTGCCTTGCAATACTTCGTATTTACTGAACTAAACAAAGCAATGGAAAGTGGCTTTCTGTGGCTTAGTAAATGACAAAAATTATTTCGCATTGGGCACCAACCCCACAGACCCAACACCGGAGAATGTCATTGCCCACTATATGCCCAAAGGGACAACCCTCCTCTGCATCCTGACCACCATAACCCACAGGCTGACGGTACCAATACAGCGGGCAACCAACATCCCACCGCAGACAAAGCTGCTGGCCGTGCTGCACGTGTTGGCCTCTGGTACCCTCCAACCAACCTCCGCCTGAGACGGAGGAGTCACACATCCTGGCCAATCCAAGTCCCCCACAACGGACATGGATTACACCATCAGCTTGGTACCCCACTATCCATACCTCACACACACTGCGCAGGAACAGCCGGAGACCAAGCAAGGCGTGTACGCCACAGCTGGCTTTCCACACGTGTCAGGGGGCAAGTGACTGCACACATGTCCTACTAGTGGCCCCTGGCGACACTGCACACAATAAGCGCAACAGAAAGCGCACGTATCCCACCAATGTGCAGGCAATAGTGGACCACCGTGGAATCTCCACCAACGACGTCGCCAACCACCCAGGCAGTGTGCATGATACATGCACCTCCTGACAGTCCATCATCAACCTGCGCCACCAGGATGGCACCCATGGAAATGCACTGCTCGTTGGCCAATACCAAATGCACACACCACACACCTCAACTCCACAATCATGCAACACACAACACAGGAAATGCACACGTCACAAGCTCACATACAACATGCACACCCACCAGACACGACAGCACAACTCACTGTGGGAACCTGGGCCAGCCATGTACATGAGCCATCAACGGCATGGCACCTCGGACACACAATGGCAGAATATCGGAAGAGGTGGGGACCAGGCATGTGCGAAGGAGGCAAGGGACCGATGAATGAGAATGTACACAATGCCAAGTGTGGCGTGGATGCGCTGGCCAGACTACACACATATCCATATCGACACACACCGCTGGTGTTTGGAGTGTAGTGGACAGTGGACGCAGCCATGTCACCCCAGCCAGTGGGGAAGTCGTGGAAATGTAGCTTGTGACATCCCCCCGCAAGCGTGAGCGGAGTGGGCTGGCCCGGCGTACGCCAGGCCAGCATAAGAGTGTGAATAAAAGGCACGTAACCCTGGGCGTGGTCCTCTTCTGGAATGCCCAACGTCTCTGCCAGGGCAGCGCCCCTCACCCCGCCACAAGGCCGACGCCGTGAGCGGTGTTGCCAGCGATCCTGTGCGCCTGCTGCACCCTGGGATGCTGGTCCCCGAATCAGTCCTGCCCGCCCCTAGGCCTCAATGCCCACCTTCCGACACCGGCGTGTGTCGATGAGGGCCCACCACGTGCCGGTGCAATCTCCAAGCCCGAGGCCTGCAACCTTGGCAGCCTCCTCCGACCATCACGGCCTCCGCAACACAGGCCCGCAGTATTCCTTTCACGTTGATGTACTCCACCGGCATGCACAGCGGACAAGTAGGTCACACATTTGGAACCGAGTCTTGATTACACCATGGCAGAGCACATAAATCATGGCTGAGTGTATGTCACTATACACCCTTCGATGTGGGGCCAACAGGTCTTAGTGTTACATCACAGCCGCAAGATTCTGTGGGCCCACGCGGACTACTGCTCTCGACCTACGCTGCGCTCGAGTAGGTCACAGAATTGGAACTGAACATCGATTATTCAAAGGCAGAGTAAGAATCATTGCACGCAAGGAGAGGCATAAGAGGATGACGCGTTGCATTTTGTAGGAAAAAAGGATCATCATTACGGAGGTGATCGAACACTACTGACAACTGCCCTGATGTCACTAACTCTGTGCATCGCGAGCCTACGACACGTGGCTGTGGCCCACTGCTGACCGCTGCCTCCGGCCTACACTGCGGTCCAGTAGGTCACAGATTCTTTAATCGTCAATGCCGGAGTTCATATCAGTGTACCGGCATCATCGCAGACTGCATCCTCTCTCAGCCCCGGTGCCACTAAGTCTGTTCCCTGACATTCATGGACACTCTCTGGTTGTACATTGGTGGCGTTTGAGTCTATGGAGTCATGCAGCTGATACCGAATTGGTGGTGGCAACGAGGCAGTCGCTTTCCACTCCTCCATTTGCTGCTTCCGGATAGCTTCTGCCCTCTGCATCATGCCCTGGAAGAACACCTTCCACTGTCCCCCGAAACACTCCGCGACATTCACCTTCGACATCGACGAGGACCCGCTCAGCCTGCGTGGCCCTACCTCAGTGGACCGCAAGTCACTGTCCCGTGGTGGTGTGCCTGCCGCTGTGCACCCGGAGCCACTAACTCTGTGCAGCTCAAGTCAGGGACCCTATCTGAATGAATATTGGATGACTTCTGTGACGGTGTGACGGTGGTCTTGGGGTCATCGACGCCATGTGCATGTGGCCGCTGCCTCCGGCCTCAACTGCGGACCACCAGGGCTCACACATCAAATCGAGTCCTGACCGGCCCGGACGTCGCATCACCGCAGGAGGCACAGGCCACCATCGCCAGGGCCAACTCCAACCACCATCTGCCAGAGTCGAGACAATGGTACTGACAGACTGACGGAGTTGCTCAGACCTGTCGTGGATGCCATCATCTGTCTGATCTCCTGCTCAGCACTCCAGGTGCCACTGACTCAGTGCACCGCAACCAATGGACCGTTACTGATTGAGTTTTGTGATGTGGAGATGTTGCGCAGCAATGTCACCTCAGGCAGTGTGGGAGACCTGGGACGTTGATGAGAAAGTTGCTGCAGGTCTAACACACCCCACTGCATCTGCATCAGGAATATCCCGAATGGACACAATCCTAGTTATTTTCATCACATGAGCGCGCACAGCTCTAGTGCCCCAACCTCAGTGCACTGCAACTCACTGACACTTCTGTTTGTATGTTGGGTGACCTCTGTACTTGCTCCGGCTCCCTCCATGTTGCTCAGCAGTTGACTCTGTTATGCAGGTGTTTTCTGTTTCCATTGCACTGGTGTCCACTGTTCAAGTTGTTGCCAGCACCGAGTACTCTGTGCGGGCTGGCTTATGCTCACCCCACACACATCCATCACAGGCATCACTGTACATGTGGCCCTGCCAATAAAGGGGCCGGGCGCACGTGCCCGTAGCTAGTTCAACATAATATCTGCGTGTGTCTCTATGGCAGTGTGGGTCTCCTTTGTGGGGTGCAGGTGGTCCCTGAAGCGTAATTGACACCCAAGTATGTGATCTAGTTCGCCTTCTAAGGGTTCGGACCACACCCGCACCTGTTCGGCCACCTCCTTTTGGCATTCTGACACCTGGCATTGGGGTGCCATGTGTGGGTCAGTGAAGTGTTGTGAGGCAGCTGTGCATGCATGTGCTTCATGCTGTGTGGTCTGTTGCAGGGGCTGGGTTCTCCTCTAAGTAGCTTGTCTGCGCTGGTCCTGGTGGTGGGTTGCGTGGGATGTCCATGGGCTGTTGTAGGGCGTCGGTGTCGAAGGTGTGTTGGTCGTGTCCTGCATCACTGATGGGTTGTCTGGTCTGACCTGCTGGAGGTGTTGTTTGTCCCTCTGCAATGTGAAGGGGAGATGCATGTTGACATTGTGTTGACATTTATGTTGGCGCATTGTTCTTGTAGACATGCAGAGTGTGTGACAATGTACATTGTGACTGTTTGGGCGGTGCTGGCAATTTGAAGGGGGACAGTGGACATTTGGTCTACATGACTGTTGTGAGGTTGTACCCGTACATATGCTTCTCACAGTTCCCTGCTCTGTCAAATGTGATTGGCCTGTTTCTGCGCATGGGCGGACCCAGTTGTGTCCCCTGTTCTGCAGTGTCGGTGTTGCACTTTGTGCCACATTGTCATGGGATGTGCTGTGATTGCCATGTGTGTGTGCTGCAGTGTGCCACGGGGATGGGGGACATGACCCTGGGTTATTGTGGGTGTGCAGTGTGCTACACGTCGTTGTGCATGTGCGCCATTGTGCCCATCTCCCTCCGTCCCCCCAGGACCTGTTCTTTACTCACCCTGCAGTTGTTGTGTCAGGTCCTCTCGAGCTGTGTCCGTACTCCCACCTCCTTGCACCATCTCCACACTGATGGCTGGCCTCCATTTCCTCCAGCTCCTCCTGTGGTGCAGGACTCCCACCTCCTGTCGCCGTAGCTGCCTTCCTGTTGGCAGCGGCTTTGGGCCTGGTTTAGGTTTTCACGTCATGCCAGCTCCTCTTGGCCTCCTCCATTGGCCTCCTCGGCACTCCGGCTGCATTCAAGGTGGTCTGAATGTGGGTCAGTTGCTGGTAGTGTTCTGTCACATCCGTGACGCTGGTCTTGTTTTCCTACGGACTGCACCCCGTCTTCCTCTCCCTCTTCTCCTTGGCCTTCCCCGACCCCGTTGGTCCTTGCTGGTGGTCTGTGGGGCTTGTGGGGTTCGCGTTGGCCTCTGCGCTGGGTCAGGGTGCATCCATGTTGCTACGCACTTTGGATTGTTTCTGGTGTGTTGTTTTTGTTGCTTCTATGGTGCATTTTCCCACCAGACGCGTGGGATTTACAGGCCTGCCGCTGGTTTTCGCTGCTTTTTGTATCGCGATCGGTCTCATCGCAGCTTTTTTGGCTTCGTGTTTCGTATTTTTGCGGCGTGGCGTTGATTTTAACGCGGTCAGTTGACGCGTTATCTGGAGGCTATCGCATGGTACCGCCGTGTTGTGAATACTTGGTTAACACGGCGTAAATGTCCAGCGATAGACTGCGATGTTGAGGGTTGCGTTAAGTCACTTTTGCGATGGTTATCACACGTTCTTGAGAATATGCCCCAATGTGTGGCAATATTGAATATTTCTCATTTGTGCATCACCAAGTAAAGTGTCTTAATTTGTTTTGCTTCTATTAAAATCTTTGTTTCCATCATAACAAATGTGCTTCATTTTTGTTTTCCTAACTGCTCAATTTGTACAGTTCGTTTACATGTATTTGCATTTTGTTTTGTCACAAAAATAACTTCCTAGAGCCTTTCCTTTCACACTCCCTGTACTTCAGCAAGATTGCCACATAATTCACTTTATTATTTTTCTCTGAGAGCAGAGGAATTTGTAAACATCAATCTCTGTTTTAAAAAAATATGCAGCAATTTGTCAAAACACATAGCCTGACATTTTACCACTGTCTTTGAAGCGTTAGCAAATGTGAGAAGACAAATACAGAATTTAAAGGCATATTTAGTTATTGCTTGGACTTTCGTGACCCACCAAAAATTGGGTCGCGACCCAGTTTGGGAAATGCTGGTCTAGATGGCAGAGGCTTTGGGGCTTATTTACTTAGCCAGAGTACCCTGTCTGCAGAACTCATGGTTGCTCAACCTATTAGAGTCGGATTGACTGTCCTGTTTCCACTGGTGGTGCCCCCGCTGGTAGAACCTAACATCGATGGGCAGATGGAGTTTGGACTGCCGATCCTAATTACTTCCGATCACCTGCCTTGTTGAGAGCAGATGGTCTGATGCAGTTTTTTTCCTGCACAGGACCTCCACAAAAATCTTTAGAAATTCGTTTTTGCAAAACAACAAAGATTACTGACCTGCCACACACACGAAACGTGATTCAACTCAGCAACCTGCCACTGTCTTCAGAGGCAGGATTGGCCGATGCAGGTAGGAGCAGTGGGGTGGAGTGGGGGGGGAGGGGGGATTCGACAGACGACCACCAGGGAAAATTAAATAAATAATTATTTTTCCCTCGTCGTCGACTGTCGAAATCCCCCCACCCGGCCCCCACCGCCCTGCTGCTGTCCAGTGGATTCTCCATAGTGGCGGCTCCTGTGAAGGCATAGAGATCTCTGGCAGGCAGGCGGAGATCTCTAAATATGATGCGAGGTAAGGCAGCTGAGGTTATTACCATCAGCCCTTTGGCAGATGGTGGACTACCCGCCAAAGACTAAATAAGGACCTAAAGAGCCACATGTACATAGGTTTTTTCCGGTTGCAAATGGTCCGATTCACAGAATCGGGCCATTTGCAGCAAGAAAAATGCATTTTCTTATGTACCAATCCTATTTTGCGATTCGGTAACCTATTACTGAATCGCTAAATGGGTTAGCGAGTCGGTATTAGGAAGTGACGTGTTAAGAGTGTCCCTTCCTAATAGCGACTCTGAAGTATATGTAAGAATGTTTTGCCAAACATTTGCATTTTACCGCCAACTTCAAGTTGGTGGTAACCCATTCCCAAACAGGTTCCCAGGGGACCCCATTCCCTTTTGTGAATGCATGCAAAAGCATTTTTTAAGGGAAAGCAGTGGTCCCACGGACTACTGCCTACTCTTAAAAAAATAAACAGAAATATTTCATTTTTATTTTTGAAATGCATCTCGTCTTCCTTTCAGGAAAACGGGCCGCATTTTAAAACGTCAGGTGGGGAATATGAGGTGTTGAGGAAATGTGTGCTATGGAGACAAAAAAACAAATTGTCAAGTGCAACTAGAGATAGCTGTTTTCATACTAACCACATTCTCAGATTAAGGGACAGTTTGTCAGGATGACGGGGTATCAGTTGAGCCTGAAATCAAGGCAGACTGGCATATGTAAAATGTCTATTGTAGAGCTTGAGCACGGGAAGAAAGTGCTCCATCTATCACTGGCTTTGCGTGGTATACCTAATTTTAATTAAAAACTGCAATTCATAGTTTGGAATGTTCGTAATATTATTATGAGATGATGAGAGGTTCAGAGGCATAGAATACAAATCCTTGCAGTCTGGAATTTACCAGGTGCGATAAATTATATCTGTACTATGTTTTTGGGAAACATCATGCATATTTTGCTTCTTATGTACCAAAATCTGCATGCCATGATAAATACCAAGTACTTTCCCCCTTTTAAATTCTGCCATGGTGTGAGAAGTTGGCCTGGCATATGCTGTCCACTAATTATAGTGGGCACCTTGCACCAGTCCAAACAACCCCTTATTGGAGATAGGTTAAAGACAACCTTATTGAAAGCTATCCTAGTGGTAGCTATGGAGAGCAGCCTTCAGGCTAAGTCTTGAAGGAATGTAAAGCAGCTTGTTTTACCAGTCTATAATCTCTTGAGTGATCAAATGAAAGAGCACCACACCAGGTATATATTCAAAATATATGTATTTATTACTAAACACACCCCTCTAGTCTCTTTATGAGGCTAGAGTTCGAAGTACATAAGTTAGAAGTTATTTAAACACAGTAATAGCACAAATACACGTTTGGGCCCTAGGGGCGTACCAAACCATATACCAATAAAGTGGTATAAGAACCACGACTGAACTAGACACTAGGCCTAGAGCCTCTAGAAGTGCTTGGACCACAAGGAACCACCCAAGGTAGTGACACAGGGGACCCACGGGGGACGCGTGCAGTGTAAATACACAACCGCGATACGCCGTTGACTTCTATGGAGAAAGTCGTGATCGGGAAATTAAAGAAAAGGGACACTTAAAGGAGGACTTGGAGCAAACCCTTTGAGATCTAGTACTTTGGAGAGTCTCTACCCACGGGAGCACCGGAGTACTCGTGTTACCTCACCCAGGGAAGCCGGGTGCATAGGTGTCTTTCGGGGTCGGGTTTCGTCATCGATTTGAATGGCGATCTGCTGCAAAGTGCTGCTGGCGACCAAGTGGAAAGTGTCCGGGTGGATCCAAGAGTGGATCGGAGTTCTGAAGAACCTGAAAGCAGAGGGGACAGAGTCTGGGTCACTAGCCAGTGACCAGGAAGGCGATGGACAGATGCCCACCGATGTCGAGTGCTTCAGGTGCATTGATGGTTGTCTTGACTCTTCAGCCACGAGGTCCAGGAGGCGTTGTCGGCAACCAGGAGCAGGATTCGGGCTGGTACATGATGTTTGTCGAGTGCTGAGGTGTCGGCGACCGGATTGGACCCAACAAGCCTTGGCAACGGCAAGTCTCGATGCAGAGGAAGATCGTCGATGGTGCAGACCAGCAAGGTCTGAGGAACTCGCCCAGCGAGGGTAAGTGAGGGCAGGCCTGGAGCAACCAGGATGCCAAGTTAGAAAAAGATTGTCCTTCGTTAAGGGCTACTAGCCAACGGGCTAGCGACCGCAAAGGAGCCTCGAGACGCCGCACGTGGATCTGGCTTACAGGACACTCAAGGAGTGGAGGCCAGTGATCTTCGGTGCAGTTGGTGCTGGAGGCTAGGGCTACTCGGAGCCCAAAGCACGACTTCGGGGGAGACCCAGAAGAGGACGCACTTGCAAATGTGCTCGGTGTCCAGGGGTCACGGTCTCAAGTCACCCACGATAGCCACGGGCCTCAGCTTTGCTGGGGACTCAGGGTAGCCTCGGGGAAGTCTGAGAATCCACCTCTGGTGATGCGATGACTTCGGCGTCCGACGGGAGCTTCAGAAATGCGAACCAGACAGATGCTTCTTTGGTGCCTGCCAAGCAGGGGAGTCACTCCTTGACCCCAAGGGAGATTCTTCTGTCCTCTAATCGTGAGTAGAGCGTTGAAGGTCCAGGATTCAGTTTCAGAGTTTCGTCCAAGGATAATCTAAAGTCCTAAGGACTGGGTTCCTATACTTATACTAAGTATAGGGGTTGGACTACTCTGTGGCCCCACCTATGGGTGGGTCAGGGCAGAGGGGTGGCTACACCCCTTTCCCTTTGTCCAGTTCGCGCCAAAGCAGGGGCTGCAAGCCCCTGATCCGGTTTGAACTGGGGTATGCACAGGGACACCAAGTGTACCCCCAGTGCAGGACTTCAAAGCACCCGAAAGTGCTCCCGCCCAGCCCCAATACACATTATCCTGTCTGGGGAGGTGGTCACACCTCCCTGGGACAGGAAACCTATTGTCCAGGCCTCCCCTGCCGGAGTTTCGTCCAGCAGCAGGAGGCCAGACTCGTGTCTGTGGCAGCAGCATCCATTTTGTGATGCCAGGGCTTTGGAAAGAAGTTACCGGGCTAGGCCAGAGTTAACATGTCTTTCCCTCTAGAAGGGTGGAATGCTACCCCCGCCACCAGAATTGGCGGGGGGAGGTAGTATTCCAAGATGTTTGACACCAAACACGACATGTTTAGGTGCAGCCATTCCAAAGTTAGCATTTAACGCGAGGTTATAATGCGCTTAAGAGTATATGGTCAGGCTGCACTACAAACAGTATCAGAGAAGGGTCTCCGAACGCTGCAGAGGGGCCCTGCTCATGCAGGGGCACCCTCTCACATAGGAACCATGCACTCTGCCTTTCGGATTGATAAGGCCTGCCTTAGGAGTGACTTATAGGTTTATATGTGTGTATGTATTTAGTGATATAGGTAACCTATATCACAGTAAGGGGTGCAGGCTGCAGTAGCAGACCTGTGGTGTCAGTTTGGATGGCCTTCCAGGGGTGGCATAATACATGCTGCAGCCCCTGGTAGGCCTCTGAGGTACCTATGCCCTTGGTACATAGTATACCATATACTAGGGACTTATAAGGGCACTCCTGATTCCAATCAGAGATGTGCCTAAGGCACATGGAAACCTTTTACAGAGAAAGCAGATAGACTGGGGCCCTGAATAGCAGGATCCCAGTCCAACTAAGTCATAAACCAGCAAAACACCATAAAAAAAGTGGGGGCAACCATATAGTCAGATTCCACCTTCCTACATAACCTCCCCCAAACGAAAGGAGATAAGGCTAACCTTGGCCAGTTGAGCCTTCATTGACTGAGTGGTCATATAAGGAAGCACCTGCACTAGCATGGTTGCCCCCTGTCTTATGGTCCACTAAGCAATCCCTCACCCTAAGGGTATGAGAGGGTCTCCACCATGGGGAATCACTACCTGTGGTGTGCTTAGGTAAAGTACAAGGCTGGTGAGGTGCCTGAGTAGGGAAGTGAGGCCCTAGGAATGTTGGCCTCAGCTTCCTCAGATCACTGGTCACCATGCATGCCTGTCTTTCCATGACTGAGTTGCACTTTGCTCTAAGGGTCAACCTTTGGCTGCCTACAGCTGGGGGTTGGGTCCCTTTGGATGGACTACTGGAGGGACAGGGCAGGTTTGGAACCTTCAGGTCCCAGGTTTGCCCTTGCCTACCAGAGTCCTTCTGGGGAGGTCCCTACATAAAGGCATGGGGGATCCCTCAGGGTGTAGAGGAGTTTTCACCTGGCTAGGGCTACTAGACTGGGTGCCCCTAATCTGCTGATGGGGGGGTTCCTCTGGACAGGGGGCCCTGGGGGGTCCACTGACCTCCCTGACCTCTGCAGCCCTGGGCTGGCTGAGGCAGGGTAGAGAGGGGCAGGTTGCCTGCTCCAGACTGGGTACCACCTTGGAAGGGTCCTCTGCCATCAGGGGTGTGGCCAGGCCAGGCCTGACTACCTCTGGGGCAGTTCCTTCACTAGGGGTAGGGTCAGTTCCCTGAGGAGGCTGACCCTTACCTACTGTCTGGAGGGAAGAAGACTTTTCTTCAACCCTTGTGCTCTCTTTTGGGGGAGAGTGGGCCATTCTTCCAGGCTCCATCTCTCCAAAATCTTGGGCTGGGGCTGTGGCCATCACAGCCCCACTAACCTTTACAGGGACGCCCAGCATCCTGAGATGGGTTTGGTGTTCAACTTCAGCCCAGGCTGAAATCTCCAGATCATTGCCCATCAGGCAATCTACAGGTAAGGTGGGGGACACTGCCACTCTCTTTGGGCCTGTGACCCCCTCCCAGCTGAGATTGACTATGGCCATGGGGTGATCTGTTCTGACACTATCAATGTTGGTCACCTGGTATTTAAACTCAGGTAAAAGCTGGTGAGGGGGGACTAGTTTCCCTGCCACCATGGTGACACTAGCCCCTGTGTCCCTAAATGCCACAGCTTTCTGACCATTAATTATTGGCTCCAATCTGTACCTGCCCAACGCTGTGGGACCCATGGTAAAGGTGGCAAATCCTATACCACCATCAGAGTCAGAGGAGTCTGTTGAGGGGTCCCTGTCTAAACTAGGGCTCACCTCTGTTCCTCTTGCAAAAGCACCCAAGTTTTTGGGTGCACTACTCCCAACTGGAGGATTACTACTGGTAGTACCAGGAGGGGTGGTAGTAGTTGTGGGAGGTACATTTTCTTTATTGCCAATCCTGGGGCAACTGGGATCAGTTTTCCAGTGCCCAGGCCTTTTACAGACATGGCAATATGGTTTCTTTTCAGGAGAGGAAGGAGTTTGGGACCCACCCCCAGAAGAGGAATTTTGGGGCCCTGTAGGGGACTTATCCTTAGATTTATCCCCACCTTTCTCTTGGGACTTAGTAGAATCTTTCTTCTGGTCGCCACCCTGATTTCTAGTTTTTACTCTGGTTCTGACCCACTTGTCTGCCTTCTTTCCCAATTCTTGGGGAGAGGTCAGATCAGAGTCCACCAGATACTGGTGCAAAAGCTGGTTTTGACAATTATTAAGGATCTGCTCCCTCATAATCAAATTGTACAATCCTAAAAAGTCATGCACTTTGTTGCCATGTATCCAACCTTCCAGAGCCTTTGTAGCACAATCTACAAAATCAACCCAGTCTTGAGTCTGAGCTTTTTGGGTGTCTCTGAACTTCAACCTATACTGTTCAGTGGTTAGGCCAAACCCATCTATCAGAGCACTCTTCAAGACTGTGTAATTGTCGGCATCCTCTTCTCTTACAGTGAGGAGCTTGTCTCTACCTTTGTCTGCAAAGGAGAGCCACAAGATTGCTGCCCACTGCCTCTGGGGGACCTTCTGAACTTTACAGGCCCTCTCCAGTGCAGTTATCCATTTGTGGATGTCATCCCCACTCTGGTAGGGAGGGACAATCTTGTTTAGGTTTCTATGGTCATAAGACCTTTCCCTATCTCTAGGGATATTGCTGCCACCATGGGACTCTAGTCCCAACTTTCTTCTCTCTCTAAAGAGATCTAGGGACTCCCTGTCTATAGCCAGTTGCTTCTTTTTGATTTCAAGCTGAGCTTCCTCATATTGAACCAGCCTCTTTCTTCTCTCATGAGAGGATTCCCTCCTATGAGATGAGACAGAGCTCCCTATGGAGGTGCCAGAGTGGTTAGACTCCTGAGAAGGAGACCTAGACCTTCTGGGCACACTCATAATCCTTCCTGGGGGGACAAAGAGGGCATCATCCTGATTATCCTCTTCATCTTCCTCAGGAGGGATTGGATTATCCAGGTCAGGGCCATTGTCGCCCTCCTGGCCAGTTCCAGAAGGGGGGCTGGGGGTATTGGTACCCCTGGTCCCATCCTCATCATCTGCCCCACCCTCAGCTCCTACCCCTTCAGTCCCCAAGGGCTTACTAAGGTCATAAGCCACCAACAACTCCTTGAGGTGTTGGGTGGTGGGGCTTTGGCCTGTCCTTATTTTTCTCAAGTTGCATAAAGCTCTAAATTCCAAGAATGGGAGTGTATCATACTTGGAGGGTGGAAGCTCAGTGGCTTCCTGCAAGGATTCTTTAGATCCTACCCTTAAAGACATTACTAGTGTGGTGTGGTGTATGCACTACCTACTCTAGTGTGGCCTACTAAACTCTCTTGAGTTGTAGAAAGGGTTGTGCTATCCCTTAACACACAACTCTAAGTTCAGTAGAACTTACTGTATTCTAAGCTTAAATTATATGTACCTTAGGTACCTTTAGTGGTTTTCAGTTGATCAATTCAATTGAGATTATCTGGTAAAACAATAGCAAGCTGGAATCCCACACGCTGCACACCAATGTGAGAAGTTGGCCTGGCATATGCTGTCCACTAATTATAGTGGGCACCTTGCACCAGTCCAAACAACCCCTTATTGGAGATAGTTTAAAGACAACCTTATTGAAAGCTATCCTAGTGGTAGCTATGGAGAGCAGCCTTCAGGCTAAGTCTTGAAGGAATGTAAAGCAGCTTGTTTTACCAGTCTATAATCTCTTGAGTGATCAAATGAAAGAGCACCACACCAGGTATATATTCAAAATATATGTATTTATTACTAAACACACCCCTCTAGTCTCTTTATGAGGCTAGAGTTCGAAGTACATAAGTTAGAAGTTATTTAAACACAGTAATAGCACAAATACACGTTTGGGCCCTAGGGGCGTACCAAACCATATACCAATAAAGTGGTATAAGAACCACGACTGAACTAGACACTAGGCCTAGAGCCTCTAGAAGTGCTTGGACCACAAGGAACCACCCAAGGTAGTGACACAGGGGACCCACGGGAGACGCGTGCAGTGTAAATACACAACCGCGATACGCCGTTGACTTCTATGGAGAAAGTCGTGATCGGGAAATTAAAGAAAAGGGACACTTAAAGGAGGACTTGGAGCAAACCCTTTGAGATCTAGTACTTTGAAGAGTCTCTACCCACGGGAGCACCGGAGTACTCGTGTTACCTCACCCAGGGAAGCCGGGTGCATAGGTGTCTTTCGGGGTCGGGTTTCGTCATCGATTTGAATGGCGATCTGCTGCAAAGTGCTGCTGGCGACCAAGTGGAAAGTGTCCGGGTGGATCCAAGAGTGGATCGGAGTTCTGAAGAACCTGAAAGCAGAGGGGACAGAGTCTGGGTCACTAGCCAGTGACCAGGAAGGCGATGGACAGATGCCCACCGATGTCGAGTGCTTCAGGTGCATTGATGGTTGTCTTGACTCTTCAGCCACGAGTTCCAAGAGGCGTTGTCGGCAACCAGGAGCAGGATTCGGGCTGGTACATGATGTCTGTCGAGTGCTGAGGTGTCGGCGACCGGATTGGACCCAACAAGCCTTGGCAACGGCAAGTCTTGATGCAGAGGAAGATCATCGATGGTGCAGACCAGCAAGGTCTGGGGAACTCGCCCAGTGAGGGTAAGTGAGGGCAGACCTGGAAAAACCAGGATGCCAAGTTAGAAAAAGATTGGCCTTCGTTAAGGGCTACTAGCCAACGGGCTAGCGACCGCAAAGGAGCCTCGAGATGCCGCACATGGATCTGGCTCACAGGACACTCAAGGAGTGGAGGCCAGTGATCTTCGGTGCAGTTGGTGCTGGAGGCTAGGGCTACTCGGAGCCCAAAGCACGACTTCGGGGGAGACCCAGAAGAGGACGCACTTGCAAATGTGCTTGGTGTCCAGGGGTCACGGTCTCAAGTCACCCACGATAGCCACGGGCCTCAGCTTTGCTGGGGACTCAGGGTAGCCTCGGGGAAGTCTGAGAATCCACCTCTGGTGATGCGATGACTTCGGCGTCCGACGGGAGCTTCAGAAATGCGAACCAGACAGATGCTTCTTTGGTGCCTGCCAAGCAGGGGAGTCACTCCTTGACCCCAAGGGAGATTCTTCTGTCCTCTAATCGTGAGTAGAGCGTCGAAGGTCCAGGATTCAGTTTCAGAGTTTTGTCCAAGGATAATCTAAAGTCCTAAGGACTGGGTTCCTATACTTATACTAAGTATAGGGGTTGGACTACTCTGTGGCTCCACCTATGGGTGGGTCAGGGCAGAGGGGTGGCTACACCCCTTTCCCTTTGTCCAGTTCGCGCCAAAGCAGGGGCTGCAAGCCCCTGATCCGGTTTGAACTGGGGTATGCACTAGGGACACCAAGTGTACCCCCAGTGCAGGACTTCAAAGCACCCGAAAGTGCTCCCGCCCAGCCCCAATACACATTATCCTGTCTGGGGAGGTGGTCACACCTCCCTGGGACAGGAAACCTATTGTCCAGGCCTCCCCTGCCGGAGTTTCGTCCAGCAGCAGGAGGCCAGACTCGTGTCTGTGGCAGCAGCATCCATTTTGTGATGCCAGGGCTTTGGAAAGAAGTTACCGGGCTAGCCAGAGTTAACATGTCTTTCCCTCTAGAAGGGTGGAATGCTACCCCCGCCGCCAGAATTGGCGGGGGAGGTAGTATTCCAAGATGTTTGACACCAAACACGACATGTTTAGGTGCAGCCATTCCAAAGTTAGCATTTAACGCGAGGTTATAATGCGCTTAAGAGTATATGGTCAGGCTGCACTACAAACAGCATCAGAGAAGGGTCTCCGAATGCTGCAGAGGGGCCCTGCTCATGCAGGGGCACCCTCTCACATAGGAACCATGCACTCTGCCTTTCGGATTGATAAGGCCTGCCTTAGGAGTGACTTATAGGTTTATATGTGTGTATGTATTTAGTGATATAGGTAACCTATATCACAGTAAGGGGTGCAGGCACCACCTTACCCAGGCTGCAGTAGCAGACCTGTGGTGTCAGTTTGGATGGCCTTCCAGGGGTGGCATAATACATGCTGCAGCCCCTGGTAGGCCTCTGAGGTACCTATGCCCTTGGTACATAGTATACCATATACTAGGGACTTATAAGGGCACTCCAGATTCCAATCAGAGATGTGCCTAAGGCACATGGAAACCTTTTACAGAGAAAGCAGATAGACTGGGGCCCTGAATAGCAGGATCCCAGTCCAACTAAGTCATAAACCAGCAAAACACCATAAAAAAAGTGGGGGCAACCATATAGTCAGATTCCACCTTCCTACATAACCTCCCCCCCCCAAACGAAAGGAGATAAGGCTAACCTTGGCCAGTTGAGCCTTCATTGACTGAGTGGTCATATAAGGAAGCACCTGCACTAGCATGGTTGCCCCCTGTCTTATGGTCCACTAAGCAATCCCTCACCCTAAGGGTATGAGAGGGTCTCCACCATGGGGAATCACTACCTGTGGTGTGCTTAGGTAAAGTACAAGGCTGGTGAGGTGCCTGAGTAGGGAAGTGAGGCCCTAGGAATGTTGGCCTCAGCTTCCTCAGATCACTGGTCACCATGCATGCCTGTCTTTCCATGACTGAGTTGCACTTTGCTCTAAGGGTCAACCTTTGGCTGCCTACAGCTGGGGGTTGGGTCCCTTTGGATGGACTACTGGAGGGACAGGGCAGGTTTGGAACCTTCAGGTCCCAGGTTTGCCCTTGCCTACCAGAGTCCTTCTGGGGGAGGTCCCTACATAAAGGCATGGGGGATCCCTCAGGGTGTAGAGGAGTTTTCACCTGGCTAGGGCTACTAGACTGGGTGCCCCTAATCTGCTGATGGGGGGGTTCCTCTGGACAGGGGGCCCTGGGGGGGTCCACTGACCTCCCTGACCTCTGCAGCCCTGGGCTGGCCGAGGCAGGGTAGAGAGGGGCAGGTTGCCTGCTCCAGACTGGGTACCACCTTGGAAGGGTCCTCTGCCATCAGGGGTGTGGCCAGGCCAGGCCTGACTACCTCTGGGGCAGTTCCTTCACTAGGGGTAGGGTCAGTTCCCTGAGGAGGCTGACCCTTACCTACTGTCTGGAGGGAAGAAGACTTTTCTTCAACCCTTGTGCTCTCTTTTGGGGGAGAGTGGGCCATTCTTCCAGGCTCCATCTCTCCAAAATCTTGGGCTGGGGCTGTGGCCATCACAGCCCCACTAACCTTTACAGGGACGCCCAGCATCCTGAGATGGGTTTGGTGTTCAACTTCAGCTCAGGCTGAAATCTCCAGATCATTGCCCATCAGGCAATCTACAGGTAAGGTGGGGGACACTGCCACTCTCTTTGGGCCTGTGACCCCCTCCCAGCTGAGATTGACTATGGCCATGGGGTGATCTGTTCTGACACTATCAATGTTGGTCACCTGGTATTTAAACTCAGGTAAAAGCTGGTGAGGGGGGACTAGTTTCCCTGCCACCATGGTGACACTAGCCCCTGTGTCCCTAAATGCCACAGCTTTCTGACCATTAATTATTGGCTCCAATCTGTACCTGCCCAACGCTGTGGGACCCATGGTAAAGGTGGCAAATCCTATACCACCATCAGAGTCAGAGGAGTCTGTTGAGGGGTCCCTGTCTAAACTAGGGCTCACCTCTGTTCCTCTTGCAAAAGCACCCAACTTTTGGGTGCACTACTCCCAACTGGAGGATTACTACTGGTAGTACCAGGAGGGGTGGTAGTAGTTGTGGGAGGTACATTTTCTTTATTGCCAATCCTGGGGCAACTGGGATCAGTTTTCCAGTGCCCAGGCCTTTTACAGACATGGCAATATGGTTTCTTTTCAGGAGAGGAAGGAGTTTGGGACCCACCCCCAGAAGAGGAATTTTGGGGCCCTGTAGGGGACTTATCCTTAGATTTATCCCCACCTTTCTCTTGGGACTTAGTAGAATCTTTCTTCTGGTCACCACCCTGATTTCTAGTTTTTACTCTGGTTCTGACCCACTTGTCTGCCTTCTTTCCCAATTCTTGGGGAGAGGTCAGATCAGAGTCCACCAGATACTGGTGCAAAAGCTGGTTTTGACAATTATTAAGGATCTGCTCCCTCATAATCAAATTGTACAATCCTAAAAAGTCATGCACTTTGTTGCCATGTATCCAACCTTCCAGAGCCTTTGTAGCACAATCTACAAAATCAACCCAGTCTTGAGTCTGAGCTTTTGGGTGTCTCTGAACTTCAACCTATACTGTTCAGTGGTTAGGCCAAACCCATCTATCAGAGCACTCTTCAATACTGTGTAATTGTCGGCATCCTCTTCTCTTACAGTGAGGAGCTTGTCTCTACCTTTGTCTGCAAAGGAGAGCCACAAGATTGCTGCCCACTGCCTCTGGGGGACCTTCTGAACTTTACAGGCCCTCTCCAGTGCAGTTATCCATTTGTGGATGTCATCCCCACTCTGGTAGGGAGGGACAATCTTGTTTAGGTTTCTATGGTCATAAGACCTTTCCCTATCTCTAGGGATATTGCTGCCACCATGGGACTCTAGTCCCAACTTTCTTCTCTCTCTAAAGAGATCTAGGGACTCCCTGTCTATAGCCAGTTGCTTCTTTTTGATTTCAAGCTGAGCTTCCTCATATTGAACCAGCCTCTTTCTTCTCTCATGAGAGGATTCCCTCCTATGAGATGAGACAGAGCTCCCTATGGAGGTGCCAGAGTGGTTAGACTCCTGAGAAGGAGACCTAGACCTTCTGGGCACACTCATAATCCTTCCTGGGGGGACAAAGAGGGCATCATCCTGATTATCCTCTTCATCTTCCTCAGGAGGGATTGGATTATCCAGGTCAGGGCCATTGTCGCCCTCCTGGCCAGTTCCAGAAGGGGGGCTGGGGGTATTGGTACCCCTGGTCCCATCCTCATCATCTGCCCCACCCTCAGCTCCTACCCCTTCAGTCCCCAAGGGCTTACTAAGGTCATAAGCCACCAACAACTCCTTGAGGTGTTGGGTGGTGGGGCTTTGGCCTGTCCTTATTTTTCTCAAGTTGCATAAAGCTCTAAATTCCAAGAATGGGAGTGTATCATACTTGGAGGGTGGAAGCTCAGTGGCTTCCTGCAAGGATTCTTTAGATCCTACCCTTAAAGACATTACTAGTGTGGTGTGGTGTATGCACTACCTACTCTAGTGTGGCCTACTAAACTCTCTTGAGTTGTAGAAAGGGTTGTGCTATCCCTTAACACACAACTCTAAGTTCAGTAGAACTTACTGTATTCTAAGCTTAAATTATATGTACCTTAGGTACCTTTAGTGGTTTTCAGTTGATCAATTCAATTGAGATTATCTGGTAAAACAATAGCAAGCTGGAATCCCACACGCTGCACACCAATGTGAGAAGTTGGCCTGGCATATGCTGTCCACTAATTATAGTGGGCACCTTGCACCAGTCCAAACAACCCCTTATTGGAGATAGTTTAAAGACAACCTTATTGAAAGCTATCCTAGTGGTAGCTATGGAGAGCAGCCTTCAGGCTAAGTCTTGAAGGAATGTAAAGCAGCTTGTTTTACCAGTCTATAATCTCTTGAGTGATCAAATGAAAGAGCACCACACCAGGTATATATTCAAAATATATGTATTTATTACTAAACACACCCCTCTAGTCTCTTTATGAGGCTAGAGTTCGAAGTACATAAGTTAGAAGTTATTTAAACACAGTAATAGCACAAATACACGTTTGGGCCCTAGGGGCGTACCAAACCATATACCAATAAAGTGGTATAAGAACCACGACTGAACTAGACACTAGGCCTAGAGCCTCTAGAAGTGCTTGGACCACAAGGAACCACCCAAGGTAGTGACACAGGGGACCCACGGGGACGCGTGCAGTGTAAATACACAACCGCGATACGCCGTTGACTTCTATGGAGAAAGTCGTGATCGGGAAATTAAAGAAAAGGGACACTTAAAGGAGGACTTGGAGCAAACCCTTTGAGATCTAGTACTTTGGAGAGTCTCTACCCACGGGAGCACCGGAGTACTCGTGTTACCTCACCCAGGGAAGCCGGGTGCATAGGTGTCTTTCGGGGTCGGGTTTCGTCATCGATTTGAATGGCGATCTGCTGCAAAGTGCTGCTGGCGACCAAGTGGAAAGTGTCCGGGTGGATCCAAGAGTGGATCGGAGTTCTGAAGAACCTGAAAGCAGAGGGGACAGAGTCTGGGTCACTAGCCAGTGACCAGGAAGGCGATGGACAGATGCCCACCGATGTCGAGTGCTTCAGGTGCATTAATGGTTGTCTTGACTCTTCAGCCACGAGGTCCAAGAGGCGTTGTCGGCAACCAGGAGCAGGATTCGGGCTGGTACATGATGTCTGTCGAGTGCTGAGGTGTCGGCGACCGGATTGGACCCAACAAGCCTTGGCAACGGCAAGTCTCGATGCAGAGGAAGATCGTCGATGGTGCAGACCAGCAAGGTCTGGAGAACTCGCCCAGCAAGGGTAAGTGAAGGCAGGCCTGGAGCAACCAGGATGCCAAGTTAGAAAAAGATTGGCCTTCGTTAAGGGCTACTAGCCAACGGGCTGCGACCGCAAAGGAGCCTCGAGACGCCGCACGTGGATCTGGCTCACTGGACACTCAAGGAGTGGAGGCCAGTGATCTTCGGTGCAGTTGGTGCTGGAGGCTAGGGCTACTCGGAGCCCAAAGCACGACTTCGGGGGAGACCCAGAAGAGGACGCACTTGCAAATGTGCTCGGTGTCCAGGGGTCACGGTCTCAAGTCACCCACGATAGCCACGGGCCTCAGCTTTGCTGGGGACTCAGGGTAGCCTCGGGGAAGTCTGAAAATTTACCTCTGGTGATGCGATGACTTCGGCGTCCGACGGGAGCTTCAGAAATGCGAACCAGACAGATGCTTCTTTGGTGCCTGCCAAGCAGGGGAGTCACTCCTTGACCCCAAGGGAGATTCTTCTGTCCTCTAATCGTGAGTAGAGCGTCGAAGGTCCAGGATTCAGTTTCAGAGTTTCGTCCAAGGATAATCTAAAGTCCTAAGGACTGGGTTCCTATACTTATACTAAGTATAGGGGTTGGACTACTCTGTGGCCCCACCTATGGGTGGGTCAGGGCAGAGGGGTGGCTACACCCCTTTCCCTTTGTCCAGTTCGTGCCAAAGCAGGGGCTGCAAGCCCCTGATCCGGTTTGAACTGGGGTATGCACAGGGACACCAAGTGTACCCCCAGTGCAGGACTTCAAAGCACCCGAAAGTGCTCCCGCCCAGCCCCAATACACATTATCCTGTCTGGGGAGGTGGTCACACCTCCCTGGGACAGGAAACCTATTGTCCAGGCCTCCCCTGCCGGAGTTTCGTCCAGCAGCAGGAGGCCAGACTCGTGTCTGTGGCAGCAGCATCCATTTTGTGATGCCAGGGCTTTGGAAAGAAGTTACCGGGCTAGGCCAGAGTTAACATGTCTTTCCCTCTAGAAGGGTGGAATGCTACCCCCGCCGCCAGAATTGGCGGGGAGGTAGTATTCCAAGATGTTTGACACCAAACACGACATGTTTAGGTGCAGCCATTCCAAAGTTAGCATTTAACGCGAGGTTATAATGCGCTTAAGAGTATATGGTCAGGCTGCACTACAAACAGCATCAGAGAAGGGTCTCCGAATGCTGCAGAGGGGCCCTGCTCATGCAGGGGCACCCTCTCACATAGGAACCATGCACTCTGCCTTTCGGATTGATAAGGCCTGCCTTAGGAGTGACTTATAGGTTTATATGTGTGTATGTATTTAGTGATATAGGTAACCTATATCACAGTAAGGGGTGCAGGCACCACCTTACCCAGGCTGCAGTAGCAGACCTGTGGTGTCAGTTTGGATGGCCTTCCAGGGGTGGCATAATACATGCTGCAGCCCCTGGTAGGCCTCTGAGGTACCTATGCCCTTGGTACATAGTATACCATATACTAGGTGTTGCATCTTACATGTATCTAGGCAACTCGCTCAGCATTCCTTCCATGGTAACCAGGTGGCCAGGTTCTGAGTGGACCTGGAAGAGGAGAGCTGGCAGTTGCAGAGAGAGGACGCATCTGGGGGTTGTGCTTATGAACTAATAAAGTTCCTACATAAATTAACTTGTCTGCGCTTCTTAAAAGTGGCGACGAGGGTGGGATGTATTTCCCTGTGAAGGCAGACTTGTGTGTAATGTTGATTACACGATCGCTTCAACCCCCAGACGGCGAAATGATTTAACCCTCCAAGGAACCCTATTGCTGTGCTGTTACGCACCCTCATCGAGGAGAATAGGACGAGCGGTATACCTGAAAACCCCATCTAATTTTGGTGCTTACACAGAAGAAGAAGACTGAGTAAAGGGGGCCACTTCCAAAGAAAAGGAAAACAGAGCACCGATCTCCTTGGCTCGGGTAAGAAAGACGAGATACCTTGCCTGGCAACGGACATTATGTGTGTAATTTGGCCATAGACTTGCGGGCTCTTGCTACTAGTGCAGTGTGCTTACGTGCGCACGGATTCTGCACCTTTATATTCAACGCATGCGAGTGTTTGTCCAGCATGTATATTGGCGAATGAGAGGGAGCGCGCTGACTGAGGGGAACATAGTGATGTCAAGGTCCTGAACGGAGACCGATTTCCCCTTCTCAGTCGCGGGTTCGTGTCGCCGTTGGGTCCAGAGCTGTGCTGCTCACGCTGCATAACATCTTGTTAGTATTTAAATCCTACTCACCGGGTGCTCGTGACTCCTGTCCAAACATTGTTGACGTGCGTCATTGTAGTGGAACTTCTATCCACGGAGCTCATTCTAACGCACTGCACTGTGGGAGTCGTTGTGCGTAGTGACGCACCACCGCCGATTCTTTCCGTGTTCAGCTTGTGGTTGCCACGGCAACCTGACGCGATCGCTGCAACGCGATAGCAAAGAAAAAAAATTAAGCGAAGGCTGCATTTCTGCCAAGTGAAGGTGAAGGAGTTGCTCTGCCACCGTGAGCAACTGGAAATATTATACAAATAGCTGAGGAGATTATCAAGTCAAGGGCAACAAAGAGAATCCTAGTAAAGGTGAAGCAGTTGCCCTGCTACCTGGAATATCACACATATAGCAGAGGAGATTCTGAAGTCAAGGACAACAGCGAGAAGTCTTGCACTCTGCAAGCGCGAAAAGACTACGGTGACCACTTTGATTGGTTAGCTTGTTATCCTCCTATTAATCTATTTCTTTCAGGTACTGATTGCAACTACTCTAATTGTGTTAATTTTTTTTTGTGTGGGTTATAGCTGGTACATTTTATTGCTCCACTTATTAATGTCCATTGTGCAACTAGGGAATCAATAATATGGATATGTCATCTATTACAGCACCACCTAAGTTTTTACAAAACCCCGGAGAACCTACCTTACCATGGGAAGATTGGATTGAATCATTTGAAACATATTTAGAGGCCATTGGTGGAGAGGATTTCATATCTTCTCGGAAGGTGGCATTGCTTAAACATAATTTGGGTATTGAGGGTAGAAAAGTCTTGAAAACTCTACCTATTGGCACTGATAAGAAACAGATAATTATCAAAGAGAATATCAGCGATGGTGAAAGTAAAGAAGAGAGTGAAGAGGGGAGTAAAAAAGAAGAGGTTGATGTAAGCCAACAGTATGAGGAGGTAATTTTTAGTGATGAATATATGGAAGTAGTTAAAGCACTGGAAGAAAATTACGGAAAAAAAGTTAGTATAGTAGTAGAAAGACATAAGTTTTTCTCGCGATCCCAATTATCTGGGGAATCAGTCGAGCAATACATTTCCGTGTTGAGAACTCTTGCTTCTACTTGCAAATTCAGAGACCTGCATGAAGAAATCATAAGAGATCAATTCATAAATAGAACTAACAACGCCAAAATTCAAGAAAGATTGCTAGAAATGAAAGACCCTTCATTGCAGAGAACCATTCATATGGCAAGACGAGTTGAAAACACTTCCAAATACCTTAAAGAATTAAGTTTGGAAAAGACCAATGTCACCAAAGTGTGTGCTGTAGAAAAAATTCCTCCCAAAAAGAAAGAAAATAATACCAAAACCACTATCCCCAAATACAACAAAGTATGCTACAGGTGTGGCAGCACCAGACACACTGCTGATTCAGACAAATGTTATGCAACTAAAGAGAAGTGTTATAAATGTAAAAGGATTGGGCATTTAGCACGCATGTGTAAGGCGGGTTCGCTACCCACCACAAGATGGAGACGCCCTGTCAATACCATTAGAGAGAACTCTGATGATGAGAATTCAGATAATGATGGGGAGGTTGAGGTAATGGTTATTTGTGACAACGTCATTAATGAGGTATCTGAAGGTTACAACCCACCCAAGTGTAACTTAGGCATCAATGGTACCAAAATAACTGTGTTGGCTGATTCATGCTCCCCTTATACCATTATAGACAAAAGCACATGGGAGAGAGTAGGTAGTCTCAAACTAAGTTTGCCTGATGTTGAACCAGTAGGGTACTGTGGGGTAAAACTTCCATTGTTAGGGTTTTTCAAATGTTCATTGTCTCACAAAGGAAAAGTAGCTACCAGCAAGGTATACGTTGTAGAAAGGGGAAAAGCATTGCTTGGGTGGTGTGAACAGAAAATGCTGGGTATTACACTAGACCCCAACCATCCACAACAAGTATTAGTCACTGAGGACGCTGAGACTATTAATTGGAGCACAAAATTCCCCAAATTATTTGAAGAAAAGTTAGGTTGTTTAGTGAAATTTGAACACCGTATTGTACTTAAGCACAATAACGTGCCATGTGTGCATAAAGCAAGAAGTGTACCTTTTACACTTAGAGAAAAGTTGAAAACAGAATTACAAAGGTTATGCAAGGCGCAGGTTATTGAACCCATTGAGTCGTCCGAATGGCTTAGTCCGGTGGTTTTGGCACAGAAACCGGACGGCAATTTACGCATGTGTATTGATCTAAGGGATCTCAACCGTAACATTCTAGTTGACAGATACCCATTACCCCACATTAATGAGATGATATCCTCTGTAAATAATGCCAAATACTTTTCACTGATCGATTTGTCTAATGCATATCATCAGATAAAATTGCATTCCTCTTCCAGACATCTTACTTCCTTTATCACGCCGGAAGGAGCCTTTCAATTCATTAGAATGCCATTTGGCCTAGCATCTGCTTCGGCAGTTTTCCAAAGAGTAATGAGTAGAATATTAGTGGGATTACCTAATGTGTTGGTGTTCCAAGATGACGTGTTGGTGTGGGGGTCCAACCGTATTGAACACGATACAACATTAACTAAAACATTGGGAAAGTTGCAAAATGCAGGATTAACAGTGGGAGTCAAGAAGTGTAAATTTGGTGTCCAACAAATTGACTATTTGGGGCACACTTTATCCAGGGATGGAGTTAAACCGAAAAAGAAATTACTAGATGCCATCACAAATGCTCCATCTCCTCAAGACAAAGAACAATTACGTTCTTTTCTGGGGCTTGCGGAATTTTATTCCAAATTTGTGCAACATTTTGCTGACAAGGTGCACAGGCTCAGAGTATTGATGAAAAAAGGTGTTAAGTTTGAATGGTCGGATGACTGTCAAAGTGATTTTAATTCTATAAAGGAACAAATTGTTAAGGCTGTTTCGCTCAAACCATTTAATCCTTCCCATCAGAGCATAATTGTTGTGGATGCCAGTGCTTATGGATTAGGAGCAGTACTGATGCAAAAGCATTTGGGTTATGAACGAGTAGTAGCATTTGCATCCCGTACCTTGAAGGGTGCGGAAGCTACTTATTCAGTCATTGAGAAAGAAGCACTTGCATGCTGGTGGGGAGTAAATTACTTCAAGAATTACATATGGGGCACACGGTTTGAGATAAGATCGGACCATAAACCACTCATAGAATTGTTTACCACTAAAGGTGCTGCCAAAGCAACACCTAGAATTGCCAAATGGATATTCAGGTTACAAGGATATGACTTTTCACTTCAGTATGTTCCTGGGATTCGTAATGTAAATGCCGATTGTTTATCCCGTTTACCCTTAGAATGTGACGATGATGAAGTTGACTCTAATGACGATTGCGTGGTAGCAAGTGTAGTTGAGTCATGTGAAGGTGCTATATCGTGTGATGAGTGGAAGGATGCCGTAAATAACGACTTCAAGGAATTAATTATGGATCTGTCCAATCCATCTAGTTCTAATGGTTTGCTCAAGAAAAAATTTGGAGAGTTTTGGACGGTATGGACAGAACTTTCTGTAGTGGACGGTGTGCTACGTAGGAGTGGTAGATTGGTAGTTCCGGAGAGTTTGCAGAAGAGACTATTGAAATTATTGCATGAAGGACATGGCGGTATGTCAGCAATGAAGAGAAAAGCTAGAGAAACATTTTGGTGGCCAGGGATGGACAAAAATATAGAAGAACATGTGCGTGAATGCATGGAATGTATGTGCAGTGACAAAACTCATAAGGTAGAGGAATCAGCTATTGCTTCAACTAATTTTCCCAGCAGACCATGGGAAAAGGTTGCCATGGATATTTGTGGTCCATTTTCGGTCAAGGGACTAAGTAACAAGTATGCATTAGTGCTCATTGATTATCACTCGAAGTGGCCAGAAGTGGCATTTACTGGAGACATCAAAGCATATAATGTTATTGAATTTTGTGACAGAATTTTTCGCAGAGAAGGATATCCAGACATATTAACTACGGACAATGGTCCACAATTTATATCTAATGAATTTAAGACATACCTTACCACAATGGGTGTTATCCACCACACCACTGCTGTCTATAATCCTAGGGAAAATGGTCTTGTGGAAAGGTTTAACAGGGCATTAAAAGAATGTATACAATTGTCTGAACAGTGTGGTGGAAATTGTAAAGAGGCAGTGAAGGAGATGTTATGGAGCTACCGTAATACACCACATTCAGTTACAAAAGAGTCTCCTTTTAAACTTCTCAAAGGTAGGCAGCCTGGCACGAAAGCTGCTCCGGGTTGGATGTTCAAAGACTTCTCACGACCGGTGTGTAATAAGAGTTTAGAGAGCAGAGTAAAGATGTATCAGGACAAGTATGTGCACAGACATAATGACAGGTTGAAAAAGAACAGTCGTGTTTTTGCAGCTGGAGATTGGGTAAGAACGTACAGTGTGGGATTACAAAAAAGAGGTCTATCAAAATGGTCTATACCCAAACGCATAACTAAGGTCATGGGTAATAGTGTTTTGTTGAGTGATGGCAAGGTGTGGAATATTCGCAGTGTAACCTTGTGCAACAAATTGGAAGTCAATACCTGGTTGGAAAAGGAAGGCCACAATCATGTGGAAAAGAGATCGGGTGATGCGAACTGTGACAAACGTGTCAGGATGATTCCAAAATGGCACAATGACTATGTAACTTATTAACATATCTGATATGTAATCTATTGACATATCTGTTGTATAACATATTGCAAAGTGTTGCTGAATCCATTTATGTCACTATTCAAATTCTGCTTCATATGTATTATTTTCTTGTGATGTTATTTTTGTATATCATTTTGTTGGGGTTGTTTAAGGAAAGGAGATGTGTTGCATCTTACATGTATCTAGGCAACTCGCTCAGCATTCCTTCCATGGTAACCAGGTGGCCAGGTTCTGAGTGGACCTGGAAGAGGAGAGCTGGCAGTTGCAGAGAGAGGACGCATCTGGGGGTTGTGCTTATGAACTAATAAAGTTCCTACATAAATTAACTTGTCTGCGCTTCTTAAAACTAGGGACTTATAAGGGCACTCCAGATTCCAATCAGAGATGTGCCTAAGGCACATGGAAACCTTTTTACAGAGAAAGCAGATAGACTGGGGCCCTGAATAGCAGGATCCCAGTCCAACTAAGTCATAAACCAGCAAAACACCATAAACAAAGTGGGGGCAACCATATAGTCAGATTCCACCTTCCTACATAACCCCCCAAACGAAAGGAGATAAGGCTAACCTTGGCCAGTTGAGCCTTCATTGACTGAGTGGTCATATAAGGAAGCACCTGCACTAGCATGGTTGCCCCTGTCTTATGGTCCACTAAGCAATCCCTCACCCTAAGGGTATGAGAGGGTCTCCACCATGGGGAATCACTACCTGTGGTGTGCTTAGGTAAAGTACAAGGCTGGTGAGGTGCCTGAGTAGGGAAGTGAGGCCCTAGGAATGTTGGCCTCAGCTTCCTCAGATCACTGGTCACCATGCATGCCTGTCTTTCCATGACTGAGTTGCACTTTGCTCTAAGGGTCAACCTTTGGCTGCCTACAGCTGGGGGTTGGGTCCCTTTGGATGGACTACTGGAGGGACAGGGCAGGTTTGGAACCTTCAGGTCCCAGGTTTGCCCTTGCCTACCAGAGTCCTTCTGGGGGTTGTCCCTACATAAAGGCATGGGGGATCCCTCAGGGTGTAGAGGAGTTTTCACCTGGCTAGGGCTACTAGACTGGGTGCCCCTAATCTGCTGATGGGGGGGTTCCTCTGGACAGGGGGCCCTGGGGGGGTCCACTGACCTCCCTGACCTCTGCAGCCCTGGGCTGGCTGAGGCAGGGTAGAGAGGGGCAGGTTGCCTGCTCCAGACTGGGTACCACCTTGGAAGGGTCCTCTGCCATCAGGGGTGTGGCCAGGCCAGCCCTGACTACCTCTGGGGCAGTTCCTTCACTAGGGGTAGGGTCAGTTCCCTGAGGAGGCTGACCCTTACCTACTGTCTGGAGGGAAGAAGACTTTTCTTCAACCCTTGTGCTCTCTTTTGGGGGAGAGTGGGCCATTCTTCCAGGCTCCATCTCTCCAAAATCTTGGGCTGGGGCTGTGGCCATCACAGCCCCACTAACCTCTACAGGGACGCCCAGCATCCTGAGATGGGTTTGGTGTTCAACTTCAGCCCAGGCTGAAATCTCCAGATCATTGCCCATCAGGCAATCTACAGGTAAGGTGGGGGACACTGCCACTCTCTTTGGGCCTGTGACCCCCTCCCAGCTGAGATTGACTATGGCCATGGGGTGATCTGTTCTGACACTATCAATGTTGGTCACCTGGTATTTAAACTCAGGTAAAAGCTGGTGAGGGGGACTAGTTTCCCTGCCACCATGGTGACACTAGCCCCTGTGTCCCTAAATGCCACAGCTTTCTGACCATTAATTATTGGCTCCAATCTGTACCTGCCCAACGCTGTGGGACCCATGGTAAAGGTGGCAAATCCTATACCACCATCAGAGTCAGAGGAGTCTGTTGAGGGGTCCCTGTCTAAACTAGGGCTCACCTCTGTTCCTCTTGCAAAAGCACCCAACTTTTTGGGTGCACTACTCCCAACTGGAGGATTACTACTGGTAGTACCAGGAGGGGTGGTAGTAGTTGTGGGAGGTACATTTTCTTTATTGCCAATCCTGGGGCAACTGGGATCAGTTTTCCAGTGCCCAGGCCTTTTACAGACATGGCAATATGGTTTCTTTTCAGGAGAGGAAGGAGTTTGGGACCCACCCCCAGAAGAGGAATTTTGGGGCCCTGTAGGGGACTTATCCTTAGATTTATCCCCACCTTTCTCTTGGGACTTAGTAGAATCTTTCTTCTGGTCACCACCCTGATTTCTAGTTTTTACTCTGGTTCTGACCCACTTGTCTGCCTTCTTTCCCAATTCTTGGGGAGAGGTCAGATCAGAGTCCACCAGATACTTGTGCAAAAGCTGGTTTTGACAATTATTAAGGATCTGCTCCTCATAATCAAATTGTACAATCCTAAAAAGTCATGCACTTTGTTGCCATGTATCCAACCTTCCAGAGCCTTTGTAGCACAATCTACAAAATCAACCCAGTCTTGAGTCTGAGCTTTTTGGGTGTCTCTGAACTTCAACCTATACTGTTCAGTGGTTAGGCCAAACCCATCTATCAGAGCACTCTTCAAGACTGTGTAATTGTCGGCATCCTCTTCTCTTACAGTGAGGAGCTTGTCTCTACCTTTGTCTGCAAAGGAGAGCCACAAGATTGCTGCCCACTGCCTCTGGGGGACCTTCTGAACTTTACAGGCCCTCTCCAGTGCAGTTATCCATTTGTGGATGTCATCCCCACTCTGGTAGGGAGGGACAATCTTGTTTAGGTTTCTATGGTCATAAGACCTTTCCCTATCTCTAGGGATATTGCTGCCACCATGGGACTCTAGTCCCAACTTTCTTCTCTCTCTAAAGAGATCTAGGGACTCCCTGTCTATAGCCAGTTGCTTCTTTTTATTTCAAGCTGAGCTTCCTCATATTGAACCAGCCTCTTTCTTCTCTCATGAGAGGATTCCCTCCTATGAGATGAGACAGAGCTCCCTATGGAGGTGCCAGAGTGGTTAGACTCCTGAGAAGGAGACCTAGACCTTCTGGGCACACTCATAATCCTTCCTGGGGGACAAAGAGGGCATCATCCTGATTATCCTCTTCATCTTCCTCAGGAGGGATTGGATTATCCAGGTCAGGGCCATTGTCGCCCTCCTGGCCAGTTCCAGAAGGGGGCTGGGGGTATTGGTACCCCTGGTCCCATCCTCATCATCTGCCCCACCCTCAGCTCCTACCCCTTCAGTCCCCAAGGGCTTACTAAGGTCATAAGCCACCAACAACTCCTTGAGGTGTTGGGTGGTGGGGCTTTGGCCTGTCCTTATTTTTCTCAAGTTGCATAAAGCTCTAAATTCCAAGAATGGGAGTGTATCATACTTGGAGGGTGGAAGCTCAGTGGCTTCCTGCAAGGATTCTTTAGATCCTACCCTTAAAGACATTACTAGTGTGGTGTGGTGTATGCACTACCTACTCTAGTGTGGCCTACTAAACTCTCTTGAGTTGTAGAAAGGGTTGTGCTATCCCTTAACACACAACTCTAAGTTCAGTAGAACTTACTGTATTCTAAGCTTAAATTATATGTACCTTAGGTACCTTTAGTGGTTTTCAGTTGATCAATTCAATTGAGATTATCTGGTAAAACAATAGCAAGCTGGAATCCCACACGCTGCACACCAATGTGAGAAGTTGGCCTGGCATATGCTGTCCACTAATTATAGTGGGCACCTTGCACCAGTCCAAACAACCCCTTATTGGAGATAGTTTAAAGACAACCTTATTGAAAGCTATCCTAGTGGTAGCTATGGAGAGCAGCCTTCAGGCTAAGTCTTGAAGGAATGTAAAGCAGCTTGTTTTACCAGTCTATAATCTCTTGAGTGATCAAATGAAAGAGCACCACACCAGGTATATATTCAAAATATATGTATTTATTACTAAACACACCCCTCTAGTCTCTTTATGAGGCTAGAGTTCGAAGTACATAAGTTAGAAGTTATTTAAACACAGTAATAGCACAAATACACGTTTGGGCCCTAGGGGCGTACCAAACCATATACCAATAAAGTGGTATAAGAACCACGACTGAACTAGACACTAGGCCTAGAGCCTCTAGAAGTGCTTGGACCACAAGGAACCACCCAAGGTAGTGACACAGGGGACCCACGGGGGACACGTGCAGTGTAAATACACAACCGCGATACGCCGTTGACTTCTATGGAGAAAGTCGATATCGGGAAATTAAAGAAAAGGGACACTTAAAGGAGGACTTGGAGCAAACCCTTTGAGATCTAGTACTTTGGAGAGTCTCTACCCACGGGAGCACCGGAGTACTCGTGTTACCTCACCCAGGGAAGCCGGGTGCATAGGTGTCTTTCGGGGTCGGGTTTCGTCGTCGATTTGAATGGCGATCTGCTGCAAAGTGCTGCTGGCGACCAAGTGGAAAGTGTCCGGGTGGATCCAAGAGTGGATCGGAGTTCTGAAGAACCTGAAAGCAGAGGGGACAGAGTCTGGGTCACTAGCCAGTGACCAGGAAGGCGATGGACAGATGCCCACCGATGTCAAGTGCTTCAGGTGCGTTGACGGTTGTCTTGACTCTTCAGCCACGAGGTCCAGGAGGCATTGTCGGTGACCAGGAGCAGGATTCAGGCTGGTACACGATGTCTGTCGAGTGCTGAGGTGTCGGCGACCGGATTGGATCCAACAAGCCTTGGCAACGGCAAGTCTCGATGCAGAGGAAGATTGTCGATGGTGCAGACCAGCAAGGTCTGGGGAACTCACCCAGCAAGGATAAGTGAGGGCAGGCCTGGAGCAACCAGGATGCCAAGTTAGAAAAAGATTGGCCTTCGTTAAGGGCTACTAGCCAACGGGCTAGCAACCGCAAAGGAGCCTCGAGATGCCGCACGTGGATCTGGCTCACAGGACACTCGTGGAGTGGAGGCCAGTGATCTTTGGTGCAGTTGGTGCTGGAGGCTAGGGCTACTCGGAGCCCAAAGCACGACTTCGGGGGAGACCCAGAAGAGGATGCACTTGCAAATGTGCTTGGTGTCCAGGGGTCATGGTCTCAAGTCACCCACGATAGCCATGGGCCTCAGCTTTGCTGGGGACTCAGGGTTGCCTCGGAGAAGTCTGAGAATCTACCTCTGTTGATGCGATAACTTCGGCGTCCGACGGGAGCTTCAGAAATGCGAACCGGACAGATGCTTCTTTGGTGCCTGCCAAGCAGGGGAGTCACTCCTTGACCCCAAGGGAGATTCTTCTGTCCTCTAATCGTGAGTAGAGCGTCGAAGGTCCAGGATTCAGTTTCAGAGTTTCGTCCAGGGATAATCTAAAGTCCTAAGGACTGGGTTCCTATACTTATACTAAGTATAGGGGTTGGACTACTCTGTGGCCCCACCTATGGGTGGGTCAGGGCAGAGGGGTGGCTACACCCTTTCCCTTTGTCCAGTTCACGCCAAAGCAGGGGCTGCAAGCCCCTGATCCGGTTTGAACTGGGGTATGCACTAGGGACACCAAGTGTGCCCCCAGTGCAGGACTTCAAAGCACCCGAAAGTGCTCCCGCCCAGCCCCAATACACATTATCCTGTCTGGGGAGGTGGTCACACCTCCCTGGGACAGGAAACCTATTGTCCAGGCCTCCCCTGCCGGAGTTTCGTCCAGCAGCAGGAGGCCAGACTCGTGTCTGTGGCAGCAGCATCCATTTTGTGATGCCAGGGCTTTGGAAAGAAGTTACCGGGCTAGCCAGAGTTAACATGTCTTTCCCTCTAGAAGGATGGAATGCTACCCCGCCGCCAGAATTGGCGGGGGTAGTATTCCAAGATGTTTGACACCAAACACGACATGTTTAGGTGCAGCCATTCCAAAGTTAGCATTTAACGCGAGGTTATAATGCGCTTAAGAGTATATGGTCAGGCTGCACTACAAACAGCATCAGAGAAGGGTCTCCGAACACTGCAGAGGGGCCCTGCTCATGCAGGGGCACCCTCTCACATAGGAACCATGCACTCTGCCTTTCGGATTGATAAGGCCTGCCTTAGGAGTGACTTATAGGTTTATATGTGTGTATGTATTTAGTGATATAGGTAACCTATATCACAGTAAGGGGTGCAGGCACCACCTTACCCAGGCTGCAGTAGCAGACCTGTGGTGTCAGTTTGGATGGCCTTCCAGGGGTGGCATAATACATGCTGCAGCCCCTGGTAGGCCTCTGAGGTACCTATGCCCTTGGTACATAGTATACCATATACTAGGGACTTATAAGGGCACTCCAGATTCCAATCAGAGATGTGCCTAAGGCACATGGAAACCTTTTTACAGAGAAAGCAGATAGACTGGGGCCCTGAATAGCAGGATCCCAGTCCAACTAAGTCATAAACCAGCAAAACACCATAAAAAAAGTGGGGGCAACCATATAGTCAGATTCCACCTTCCTACACATGGTTTGACCTGCCGAAATTTAACAAAGAGCGAGGGCTTTGTTGAACTTGGTAATTACTAGCTGTGGTAAATTTTACACAACTCAGAACTCTGAAAGACTCCCCGAACAGATCAATGTTTTTTTAAAGCATTGAGAATGCAGGAAGTTTCCCAATGTCTGGTGATATGAATCATTTGGCTGCATAGTCAGTAAATTTCATTTTTAGAATAAGGTTAGGAGTGTTCCGTTACATCCCTTCTGCATAATGACATTTTGAAGAACTGCTTGCTCATGTAGAACAGAGGTGGTAGCATGTAGAAAGAAGAGAATATGAGTAATTATGGCCTCATGTAGGGTTTGGCGGAGATCCTATATACGGTATCAGAGGTGCCTTAGGCTATAATGCCCAGGCCTGGACGTAGTTCAGCCCCTCCAAGGCCTGCAAGTTCGCTCTCCCCCTCCATTCCATGGCCCCATTCTTTACACTCCCTTCTCTTCATACATATGAAGGACACAAGCTTATGGTGTAAACAGGCCGCGGTTTTATTTCATAAGACACACAAAAAACATGGATCAAACATTTCACAACGATATGGTTGGTCATTCGCGACCCATGTCTTTTGCCATAATTAACATCTCTTGATAATATTGTCCCACTTGTTTTGTTTCCTTTCTAGCCGACAGCACTGATCTTGCGCAGTGGTCTGTCCTGCAGGTACCCCATTGTTTACTGTTCTAGGCTTCTCTTGCTACCGACCTCGTGGGCGGCCTTCAGGCCTGGCCCAGGTTGCAAGTGCTGTTCCGCTTTGCCTGTACCTTTGCTGACCACTCGCCTGCTCCTCCGTGCCCCTGCCGTGTGGCATCCCAAGAACATTGTATGAGTAGCCCTTCTATTCTGGCTGCCTTTGTGTGCTGACGCCTGCTCACCTGTGCCCCTGCCTCTACCTAGGTTACTCTATTCCATGGGTACCATTCTGTGTTGCCTACGCACTGCCCTTGCCCACTGCCTTTACATCTGCGACTGCCGTGTTCTGGTGTGGGTGGATGGGTATCACTGGCGAGGTCAGTTGTTTTCTTCCTTGTGTTTCATGAGGGCCTTCTGCCTCCTTTTTACCCTATTCCTTTGGCCGCCCCCTGGTTACCTATTGGGCGCCACCCATTTTGAATAAAGTGCTCCAATCACAGCACAGCATTTTCATGGGCTTTTGCCTTGCGACCTTGATCCCGCTCCCGCCGCCGTGAGGGGTTCCCCGTGGGCCCTGATTGGTCCCGCTTTGCTTCCCTGGCCCATGATGCAACTCCGCGAAGTGACAAAAAAACTCTGAGGAGTTCCGCAAGTGGCAGAGTGCAGTGCGAACTGCCATTCGCGCTGATCTTCTTGCTGCTCGGGTAGAAATTCTACCCGAGTGGCAACTCGCGCTCGCCAACTTACCGTTCACAAGCAGGGAAAAAACTCTGCTGCACTACGCTGCCCCTGTAATATGCTGGAAAGGATATGTGCTACATTTGTGGTTGAATATCTCATCTGCCAAAATCTTAATAAGGACCTTAGTCCTTCAGCACCTGGTGCCTTCTTTTGGAAGCCTTCCCACAGGCTCTCTCACTTTTCTCTCTATTTGTTAAATTGTGTGACTTGTTACTTGTCTGGTCCCTAAATGGTAAGGATATTCCGCCCACTTTGGCACCCATTTGCTTGGGTTTCTTGGAACAGTTAAGAGAATCTTGTGTGTTGAAAGCAGTGCATGCCATGTCTGGTGGCTTAATGGACTAATGCGGACTAATGTGGACAAATACGTCCACTGTAGTGGCCTGTATTCAACCTCATGTTCACAGGTTCAAATACCAGCGAGTCCACTCAGCCTTTCATCCTTCTAAGGTCCATAGAGTGGGTATCATTGAGTTGGGTAACAATAAACATCTGTTAATTAGTGCCAAGATACCCTTCTGGGTCAATGTGTGCTTTACAAATACACGTTATGTTGTGGTAATAGCTCTTGATTTCGTCTTCGCAGCATATGGGAAATGTTTTTCATGTGTTTGTATTTAATGCATATAATTTCATAGTATATTCCTGGTTTTGTAAAATAAACCACAGGAGATTTCTGAGGTGACAAGAGACAGACTGTCTTATTTAGATGAAAGATGAAGCAGACAACACTGCTAAATGTCGTTTGTGGTCTATGGCAATGGAACCTAAAAAGGACTGCACAGAATGGATTTCTTTAGATAAGGCATAAGGTCACACACAGAAAGGGTGGTTTGATGTGGGATTTAAGGGATCCTTTGAGGAATTTGATTTTGAAATGCGAGGCTCTGTGCTCTGCTGGGATTTGTGAGCTGAAGCTCACATCACTACTGTCAATCATAGAGTGGCTGATTGTGAGACGGGATGCAGAGCCTATATTTACACAATACAGAAGGTAGTTAGCAAAAGTCAAACGTTTTAAAGTCTTTTTTTTATCTCTTACAAATATAATAGAGGTTATATTTATTTTGCAGCACTTATTACTCATAGAGTTTCATTAAGAGTCAGAAATACAGAGAGTGTGACAAGAAATATCTTATTTCCTATTAGGATTATAGAACAGGAAATAGAATGATAAAATTGCAGAGAACTATTGCTTGTCTTTAGATAGTCATGCTTCTACAGTGCAGACTCAGCACAGCAATAAGAAGAAACAGTTTGAAGATATCGCACACCTTTGTTTCTCTCTCTTGTTCCATTCCCCTTTTCCCTGGTCTACTGTGAACTTATGTTATGCCCATTGTGTGGTTGGCAGTGGGTTCAGGGTAGTGAAAAGATTCACATCACTCGTGTTTGATCCAGAGTGCAAGATTAATGCAGACTTGAGAGGAGACTAGTTAGCTGGGCCTTAAAGAATGTTTCGCCACAGCAAACATACTCTCCTACGAGGAAAATGGGGGTTTGGGATAGAAATAGAGAAACACAGCTCTTCACTACATAGACACTAGTTTGAGCATTGGTTAGGGTGGATTTCTCTCGCTATAGATCTCAGATACGTAGCCAACAGAGAGAGACTTAAAATGGATCTTAAAGCCTTCATTACATTTCAATAGCAAGCCCCACACAATGCAAATGACCCATCAAGGCCTTCCCTGATACTACAGTGAATACTACTGTTAATGATATCAGAGAGTCTATGGAGAAGTTTACAGGCTCGGAGTACCAGAACGCACAAGTGCTAGTAAGACCAAGGCAGAGGCAGGACACACAGATAGATGCACTATCCTGCAGTGCAACACACAGGCATAAAAGTGAATGTTGTAGCGAAATCAAATATGGTAAGACAGCTACAGAGAAAGGAAAAGGAACAGATGGAAGGAGTACACAACAACTAAGGTGTCGGCACTGTACTGCGAAAAAACTAAGTGCAAGCTAGAACCACACTACCAAGAAATTTGTGAAGTTCTTATCAATGTGTGGGGACACTTCATTGGGAGTAACCAAGCGCTTTATAAGCTTTGATCTCTAATCTAATGACTTTTCTTATAGCACTCCAGTACTATCTAGCTGTGTAATCCTAGCACTGTGATTGGCCTAAGTTTGTGTCTGCCCTGGAAGGCCCTTCTCCTGTTCCTCAGTCCTAGCCTCCATAGCCCGGTATTCCATATCTTTGCAAATCTCCCCATTTGAACTGCTGTCTATGTGCAATGTGAAACCTTATAGAGCAATGTAATCTAAAACGGATGACTTGTCCTGGAATCCTTAACCTTTACTGTTGAGTCCTAAAATGATCTTGCAGTATACCTCGGATCTGAGGAGAACAGTGATCAGGGTGCCTGGTTCAGCAACCGAAGGCCACGCTGCTTCATCAATACCTGATTCCTTGTGATCTGATGGATGCCATTAGAGACTCCTGGTTTGCATTGGAACAAAAGACTGACACTGTCTTAGTAGATGTTGCAGGAAGGACTAGGATCACCGAGGATGCAGTAAGAACTTTTACTACCAACATGTCTGTGACTCTATGCTCATCAAACGGCAAGAAACTACACAACTTGAGACAAGAGTAGAGTAGAAGGCGCGAAAGGGATGTCTCAATGCAACAGGCTCAATCCTGGGATTCCCTGAGAAGGCAGACTTATCCTTGTAAAAAAGGATTCTGGACCTACGCTCTAAAAGACTTTCAAAACAGTCATCATTTGAAAGAGTGCACATAGCCCTGACACCAAATCTTAAAAAGTGTTCCCACAAAAGTAAGAATTGTTTGCTTTATGAAATTTCAAACTAGAGACACTATTCTTCTGTCTACTTGCAATGGGATGAGACCCAATATATGAGACCTGTTATTAGAGTCTACCCAAAAAACACTCATTCAGAACAGCACCAGAAACGGTCATTTGTGACAATGAAGTGTAGACTCTGAGAGAGCAGCCTCGTATATGTGCTGCTGTTCCTGGAGAAACTGAAGATCATCACAGTTGAACTGTCTCACTTTTTGTACCTCGCCAGATTCTACGTTGGTCAGGCTTGATGGTTGAAATGACGCCACTCCTGAAAAAAAGAACTTGGAGCAATTAGCTGCAACACCGAGTAGCATTTAGGGACATCTCAAGACCTAGAGAGGGATCCCAGTTTTCATTCTGTAGGCACATTGTGCTGGATAATAGTACTCTGACTGAGATTCCCCAATACCAAACACTCCGCCCATGATAGGTGTTGGTGGTGTCCGTCTCCGGGAAGGTGTTGGTGGGAGGTGTCTGTATTACATACACATATCTGACATGAACATGGTTAGCTCCCAAACTGTAACCTACATCTTAAAAGTAATTACATACACTTGTGTCAAGACATAGCTAGGCAGGGGACAGATTGTTATTTTATTAGTCGGCCTTTCAATAATTGTGGTAGCCGCTGTTAGAAATTGGGTTGGTGGTTGACTGGGGTATGAGCCCAAGTCAAGCAGCAACCACAATCTTTGTCAGGGTAGGAAGCAGGCAAAGCCTAATTTAACCTGTGTTCATCCTCTGGTAGCTTGGCACAGAACAGCCAGGCTTAACGTAGAGGCAATGTGTAAAGTATTTGTGCAACACTTCAAACAGTAAAACAGTAATAACATCACACAAAAAGATTGCACGTCAGGTTAGTAAAATAGAGCTTAATTTAATAAATAGGACAAGACCAAAACAGCAAAAATCCAATAAGTAGAACTTGAGTTACTGACTTTCAACGTTTTCAGGTACAAATAGCACCAAGAAGCAAAAAAGCACTATTTTGGATATATGGTCACTCTGGGTGAAGGCAAGCTGGAAAGTTCAGGCCAACTGCGATGGGGTGCAGACTGACTACAGGGACCCAGCTAGGCCAGCTGTACAAAAGTATATTAATCCTGGTTGTGTGGTTGTGGAGCGCTTGTGTCAATCTCTGTCGAAGATTCATCATGCAGCCGAGGGGATTCAGCAGTTCCGAAGTGCAGCGACGCTGCTGTGTCAGGTCCTGATGTGTTGACATCGAGGATCCTGTCAATGGGGCTTGCAGTGTGAAGTCTGGTGTTGAGGATGTGAGGGGCAGCAGAGGTGATGTATTGGTTCTGATGAGCTCTGAAACTGTGATGCGGAGATCAGGTGTCATCGTCGAGGCTGCTGGATGAGAGGAGCTTGTGCTGGGTAAAGCATTGTGCAGCCGCAGTTCGAAGGTAATGCATTGGTTCCAGATGTGGGAGGCTGTGGCGATGCAAGTCTTTTGTGACAGGTCCTATCTGCCTAACAGCAGCGATGCGGCGATTCTGCTTGAAGATGCGCCGGTCAGCCGAGGAGAGGCGTTGCTTCTGCTTGGGGATATATCGTTCAGCAGAGGATGCGTCGGTTTCGCTGAAGATACACCTTAGGCCCACTTCCAAAGTTCCAGGACTGGGTTGGCACCACTTAGAAGGGAAGACTCCCAGATGGCAAAGTATTGGTGCAGAAGCAGGTCGGTTGGAAGTCTTTTATGTCCCTGAGACTTCAGATTAGGAGGCCATCCAACTAGCCCTTGGAGTCATTCTGGTCCTGAGGTCAAGTGCTGCAGGTCCACTCCTTCTCACCCAGGCAGGGGGGCAACAGGCCAGAAATCAGCACAGCAAAGGAGTCCAGCAGAGCAGCAGTCCAGCATAGTGGGGGTCCTTCAGCAGCACAGCAGACCTTCTTCCTGGCAGAGTATCCACAGGTCTGGAAGTGCACTAAAATGTGTTGTAAGAGTTCCAGTACTTATACCCAGTTATGCCATTGAAGTAGGGGAGACTTCAAAGACAGGCCTATGAAGTGCAAAGATGTCTTCCCTTCCTGCCCTTGTTCCAGACTTACTATAGGGAGTATGCATCCCTTTGTGTGGGGACAAGACACAAGATATTCAGGTGTAAGTAAGGCTAGGTCCAGCTCCTCCCACACATCCTGCCATGATGGCCATCAAGTCACACCTAAGCTCCCATTATATGTGGCTGTCTAGGGGAAATACACTAAGCCCAACTGCCGCCACCCTAGACATGTGATCAGAGACAGAAAGCAGGTAGCAAATGACTAAAGTAAGAAATTGGCAACTTTCTAAAAGTGGCATTTTCAGAATTGTAATTCAAAATCTAACTTCACCATAAATTGTGATTTTAAATTGTTATTCCAGAGACACCAAACTCGCAAAATCGATCTCTTCTCAATTGGAAATTACACTTATAAAATATAATAAGGTGATCCCAATGTTATCCTATGGAAGAGATAGGCCTTGCAGTAGTGGAAAATGAATTTAAATGTTTCTCACTACCAGGAAATGTAAACATTTAAAGTACATACCCTCTTGGTTGTCCAGGGCTACTTTAGGGGTGACGTATATGTATAAAAAGGAAAGGTTTGTACCTGGTAAAAGGTTTGTTTTGCCAGGCCGACATGACAGTGTGAACTGCACACACAGGCTATGCAGTGGCAGCCTTGAGACATGCTTAAGGGCTACTTAAGTGGGTGACACAATCAGTACTGCAAGCTCACTAGTAGCATTTCATTTAAGGCCCTGGATAAAGGAAGTACCATTTTAAAAGGAACTTAAAAGTAAATTGAGTATGCCAATAGTGGATGAATCAATGTTACTATGTTTAGGAGAGAGAGCACAAGTGCCTTAGCACTGGTTAGCAGTGGTAAAGTGCACAGAGTCCTAATACCAGCAAAAACAAGATCAGAAAGAGTGGATGAGGAAGGCAAACAGTTGGGGGAAGAACACCCTAAGGCTGTCAGGTCTAATACCTGCTAAACAGCAAACATGGATGAAACACTCATCAGCATCTGAAACGGGCATAAATGCAATATTATAAAGTATTTGTTGCTTGTTCATCTTAAGGAAGTACCTCTGCAGTGTCGGGTGAAAAGCAAGTCCTATTGTCAGTCACTGTCCACCCAGCAGTTCTAAACATCTGCTCTGCCTGAATGCTGGGCACCTGAGCATTTCCATCTCTTGGTGTAATACTGCAGCCCACATCTGCCTTTTATTCTTTCAGTACAGCAGCGGCTTCCCAAGGCATACATTTTACACTAGTCATTGAGACATGCATGTTCCAAGTTCGTAGCCATTGACCCTTGTTGAGACATGGAACACATTGATCCTCAGCACAAAAGAAGGTCCACACTGGACAGCTTGCAACTTGCAAGCATACCAGAGGCAGCACCTGCCCTCCACTCCTCCTAAAGCAGCATCCCACAGGAAGGTTTCTGCCCATCAGCACTTGCAGATTTCACATCAGCTTCCTACTAGTGATCCAGCATCCTTTGCAGAGTTCCATAGTATCTGCTTGCAGTGGTGTAGCTAAGTTACCATGGGCCTTCATGCAAGAAAAGTAACTGGGCCCCCTCATTAGGTTTAACAGCTCCGTCTGTCAGCTGCCCCTGACACTTCTCAGCCTCCTTCGACAGAGTCTGCATCTACTGTATCAAACCTCACTATCATTCTCATACACACACTATTGTATTTGCACTCTCTGCACTGCCAGTCATAGCCATATTCCTAAACAGTATTCACAAAGTCAATAGGTTTGGCCATTGTGTAGCGCATGCACACAAGGATACAGCCTACAGATCCACAAATTCACACTGCTACCCTCACATAAGCACATCCCTTATGCTGCACTCGCACAGCCATATGCCTCACTATCCACTCAGGCAGGCACAACTTTCAACCTGTAGACCACTTACCCCACACTCACAAAAGACAATGTCACTCCTGCACTCTCACAGGCACACCCCTCACAATGCACTCACTAAATATGGTCGTTATGATGGACTCACACAAATACGCTGCTAAAACACAGGTACACTGCTTACTAGGAAGGAGCGGACTGTGATTACATGGTGGCACAGGAAGCACAGGTTGAGTATCTGGTGCAATCGGTCCACTAGTACAATTCAAAACTGTTGAGGTAGGTTACGCTGAATCCGGAATGTTCCCTGAGGTTATCTAATCTCCTATTAGCCACACCTTGACTAGTCTTGCATACTATGTGAGTCTGATGTTTGTGCATTTTTGAAGGGAAGAGTCTTGGCATCAAAAATGTCCCACTTGCTTTTTAAATAGCAGGGTTGTTGTTTTCTTTATAGTACAGGCTTAGGCTAAAATTCATCAATGAAAACAAAAAAATACTTACTAAATCTGCGTAAAACGAAAAAAACGAAAAAGTGAAGCTTCACAATGGTCTGCTATCTTGGAACCGTAAGAAATGTATGCAGAGTATGCTGAATACTGTTTCAGTATGGTAGCTTGGCTTTGAAGCTTGCAGCAGTTATTCTTAGTGCTCTGCATAAGAAAGTTTTGGCCCAGTAGCAATGGCAGCAATGATCCTGGCATTTTCATTACTAAATTAGCAGCGGTCTGAATTTTCATAAGCTGCTGGGGGATGAACTTAATGAAATTTCTCAGGAGGTTGGACTCCTCTTGATGCAGAGTAACACAGACTAAGTAGGCACAATACTGTTACACAGACTACCCGGCAACCTAAAGACCAGTGGTTGTCTACAGTAGGGAAAGTGCAACAGTAGGGAAAGTGTTGGATAGCGGAGGGGTAAAAATTACTATTCCCACTCCAGTGAGTGCAACAGTAGGGAAAGTGTTGGATAGCGTAGGGGTTAAAATTACTATTCCCACTTCAGTGAGTGCAACAGTAGGGAAAGTGTTGGATAGCGTTGGGGTAAAAATTACTATTCCCACTCCAGTGAGTGCAACAGTAGGGAAAATGTAGGATCCCTTAGGGGTTAAATTAACTTATTTATAAAAAAAAATTTTAAATAACATATTAATAATTATTTAACAAAATAATTATTAATAAACACCTATTAAATTAAATTAATATTTACTTAAATAACATTAAATTACTTCCCACCCTATTCCCCTATAAACACACAATGCGCTACACATAAAAAAATAACAATTAATTTATTCAATTAATCACATAATAAAAATTAAGTGCCAATTAATAATTAATCAACAATAAATTAATAAAAAATAAAAAAATAATAAATTAATTATCATTAATATAATTTTTAATTAACCAATTAATAAAAATGAATTACCAATTAATAATTAACAATACATTAATAATCAATACCAATAAATATACACATATTAACTAATTAATTATATTTAAATTACTTCCCACCCTATTCCCCTATAAACCCACAACCCGCTCTGATACTAAAACGCAAAATTTCCTTTAATTTTTTTTTATATTTTCTAAACATTTAATACATATATTTAAAAGTAATTAAAAACTTTTTAAAATTTTTTAAACATACATATAAAATACATAACACTAAAACAAAATCGATATTATTTACAACTATATTTTTGCTAACGATATTAATGACTTCGATATTACTTACTTCGATATTAAACAAATCGATATTACTTACCTCAAAGTCGATATTCTGGTCAACAATATTCTTGACTTCGATATTCTGTCCCTACGATATTAAAAACTCAATATTAGTGTAGGTCGATATTTAAAATTCGATATTTTGACTGCCCACCATTTGAATTACACTTTGTCTGATGAATAACTGAAGTTGCCTTGCCCAAATCCCATTTTCTCAAAGCAAGATTATTTATGACATTTGTGAAAATATGAGGGTAGTGAGACAGCTAGAAGTCTTTTGTTGGGACTAAAAAACACAGAAATAGAGCACAGGGAGTCCTTGGCTCAGATGCATAAGACATTTAGCACTGGTCAAGAACATCACAATATTCCTTGAAAGACACTGAACAAGTGTGGTGCTGCAGGACCAGTGCAAGTTTCCTAACAAGGACATGGAACAGTTGTGGTACTACAGTGCCAGCCGGAGCAAGGTTCCTTTAAAGTCATTGAATATGTATGCTACTGCAAGGCCTAGTCAGTACAAGCATCCTTCAAAGACATGGAACAAATGTGGCACTACAAGGCCAGTGCAAGCCTCTTTTCAAGACATGGAGCAAATGTTGTGCTGCTTAATGCAAAGGCATGGAACAAATGTGGCACTGCAGAGCCAGTGCAAGCTTCTTTCAAAGACATGGAATGAGTGTGGTATTGCAGGGCCCCTGCAGGATTCCTTTGAAGACATGTAACAAGTGTGGCAGCACCATATAACGCCTCCCTTAGATACAACAAACAAGAAGAATTTCAGATATCATGATATGTATGAGTGCTAACTGTACTCAAACGCATTGCAAGATTTTCACACATAAAAAAGGTACAGCGTTAAGCAGGAGTACACGCTTCCCTCGCACCCATAGAATGCATACCTATCTAGTCAGAAACAATGCAAGCTTCCCTCGCATGCACAGAACAAGGACAGCATCTGCTGCAGCAGTTTAAGCCTGTGTGTAAATACCAGGGCCGGACTGGCCGTAACAGGCACCGGGCATTTCCCAGGTGGGCCGGAAGGGTGGGGGCTGGTTTATGGCCTGTGGGGGCGTTATTGTTACTGAGGGCTGGTTTTGCTGCAGTGCTGCAATATTGGCTCCCTGTAGCAAAAGCGGCAGCGGTATAAAGAAGGGCCGTAGGTTCTCCATAGCCCCTTCTGCTTGCCCCCAGGGGCCAGTCAAGGGGAGCTGCCTGGGCTGGCTTCCGTTCCCAGTCCAGCCGTGGTAAACACGCACACATAATGTGCAGAATTTGGGAGCAATTTAAGTTTTCTTCACACACAACACAGGTACAAGATAGTCATCAGCAGTGCAAGATAAGATATCCTCACATTCAAAAAAGTGTCAAACTGGCAGCAGCATCTAAGCTAGTTTTAGTCACGGTATACCCAGAATAAAGTATAGAGGTGGGTGAACCACTGAAGAATCAAGCAAGATGCTGGACTCTGGTTCAGCTCGAGTTCTTCTTGATCCCTCGAGCCCTGCTCCCCAATGCTCTAACCTCTTGCACCAACCATGAATGACAAACCATTAAACTTTGATGTCAAACAGGAGCAAGAAAGGGACACAAATCTAGTGGCTGAATTAAAAAGGGTGAAACCAGAAAGCCTGGGATCAATCCGGGCTTGGTCACTAGATCAAATTGAGTAATTCTAGGCAACTATTGTATTATATCATTCCTCCTATTTTTTTCAACCCTTCATATGAGAAACCTCTGAAATATATGAGGATGTGTGCTGTACAAAAATCTCTCTGGTGTTTGACTTAAAGGACTATAATGTTGCTCCGTGTAAAATAACAATATAGCCCACATAAAGGGTACACATGAAAACTAACTTGCCTCTTAGGGCCATATGTATGAAGCTGTTTTGCGATCGCAAACACTGCGAATCGCAGAAAAACGGTGTTTGCGATCGCAAAACAGAGCCCCGCTATGTATGAGACACATCCCGACTGCCAATGTGCGAATCGCATAATTAGCGATTAGCAAAAAAGCGAATAATACCATTTTGCGAAATATTTGCGAATTCGCAAAATGTGACAAAATCTAGCGAAAATCGCAATTGTTGTGTTCAGAATTAGCTAATTCGCTAAACGGAATGCATGAATAATTCTCAATTTGCGAATTCACGAAATTCACAAAATAGAGAATCGCAATTACCACCAAGTCTGAGCAGGTGGTAACCAGGTGCAACCTATTTAAAGAGACCCACAATGCAACTGATGTTTGCCACAATGTCAGGGCTGTACGTGATAGCCAGGAGGCTGCGACTCAGAGCTGCTGCACAGAGAAGGAGACGCCAGGAAAGGATCTTCAGAGCGCGCATAACCCTGCTCCAGCGGACTGAGGAGGAGATCCATACAAACTACAGGCTGGATGAAGAGAGCATCCTGGAATTAATAGCAGAGCTCAAACCTATCCTTGAACACCCCACACGCAGGACACACACAATCCCCACCCACATACAGGTCCTGTGCTCACTCCACCTCTTGGCGTCAGGGAGCTTCCAGGGGGTGATAGCCACAGCAGGAGGGGTCTCACAGAGTGCATTGTCGCGCTTCTTCCACGCGTTCCTTGATGCCATGGTACAGAGGCTGCATAACCACATACACTTCCCAAGCACACCACAGGCACTAGACCAGACCAAGCAGGAGTTCTATCAAATAGCACAATTCCCCCACGTCATTGGATGCATAGATGGGACCCATGTCGCCATATCCCCCCCTCCCAGAACGAGTATGTGTTTAGGAATCGCAACTCCTACCATTCCCTGAACATACAGGTGGTGTGTAATGCCAGGCACATCATCACCGACATCGTCGCTAAATACCCAGGCAGCACCCACGACTCATTCATCTTCCGCCACAGTGGGATACACCGCCGACTCACAAGTGGGGAGTTTGGTGAGGGATACCTACTAGGTAATTGCATGTGATAGAAGGACACACTAGTAATGCATAGCAGTGGCAGGACAGTGTTCAACCATATTTTTCTCGCCCCACAGGTGACAGTGCGTATGCGGTCCGGGACTACATACTCACTCCTTACCTTAATCCTGCCAACGCTGGGGAGCAGAGGTACAACAGTGCCCACATAGCAACCAGATGTACCATCGAGCGGACCTTCGGAATACTCAAGAGCCGGTTTTGATGCCTACATAAGAGTGGAGGGGCACTTCAATACAGCCCCCAGACTTGTTGCAAGATAGTGGTAGCGTGTGCCATGCTGCACAACATCGCCACCAGGAAGGGCACACCAGTGGAGCTCACTGAATCAGAATCATCAGATGAGGAGGGGCCAGCTCCTGGACGCATGCCGGCCGGAGTAATTGGTGCAGCTGCTGGGCGCCAGAGGCGAGATGAGATCACACAGAACTATTTCTAGGTAAGAAAAGATGACACAATGCCAAAGATCTAATACAGGACTGTGTTTAATTTCCCTTTGTACAGGATATATATCGGCACACAGCCTGTGTGGCACACAATGTATTGTTAAAAGTACCGCACATATGTGATTCACAGTGCAAATTGACTCTTGACCAAGTGTCTGTGTGCACTGGGTTGATGCACCCATATCCATGCCTATGTCTGAGCGCCTCAACTGCGGCGCTGACGGGCTGTAGGCCCTCGCCGTGGGTGCACTGTGCCCTCTTCGCCTGTCTCAGCAGCCCTGCCGTGACGCACACTACGGCGCCTGTCCGGTGGGGGCGGTGGTGTAATGCTGCTCCTGCTGGATTGTGCGTCCTCGTCTGTTGGAGTGAGGACTCCTGGGCCAGCAGTGGCAGCTGCCCGCAGCTGATCCACAGCACATGTCACCTGTACCAGACCCCTGGCCACGTCCTGGCTGCAGTGTGACACCTCGTGCTGCATACTGATGCTGCGCCTTGACAGCACAGAGGTCGCTGAGGAAAGGCGGTTTACCGCCCTGGTGTAGAGTTCTAGGCGGGTGTGGAGGCGCTGACTCTCCCTGCGCCTAGCAGCACGGTCCGCCCTTAGTTCAGCACAGAGTGCCTCCAGTGCACCCGTCAGGCCCATGAAGCCAACCCTGATTTGCCTCTGGATTGACCATATGTTTTTTGCCTGCAGGCGCTGGACCTCCAACATGTGGCCCTCCAGCCCTTGGAAGACTGTGTCGTCTCCTGTGACTGCTGCACTAGTGGATGCACGTGGTGCCCTGCGCCTGGATGGGATTGGTGGTATTGGTTCGGCACGTGCTCGTGCACGGGGTTGTGGCTCTGACTGTCCCTGGACTGTTTGGACATTGACATCGGTGTCCTGGGATTCCTCCTCCAGTGGTGGCAATGGTGGCACTGCAATCCGCCTGCGGCGTATTGGAGGGATGACTGGGCTGCCCTCGTCTTCCTCTTCCTCCTCCTCCTCTTGCCCTGTTGCCTCTGGGCTGGGGGATTCATCCTCCCCTCCACTGATTGTTCCCTGTGTTTCTGCTGGTGCTGTGGACATAAATGCACACATTAATTTACTGTCCTGCCTTGCATTTGTCATGCATTAAATATCACTGTTTGGAGTTACATGGGTCCTATCTATCTGTATTTTGACTTTCATGATGCACACATACTGTTTGAGCCTGGCTGGGTGTCATTGCTCCACTGTTAGGTGCATGTAACTACATCTCCCATAATGCATTGCTGTGTGTGCTTGTGTACCTGCACTGGAATTGTAGTTTTGTTGTGCCCCTGGGACTCTCCTGGGTGTGTGGGGGTAGTAGGGAGGTATCAGGGGTGTGATGGCATGCTTCTTACCTTGTCTTGGTTGTGTGTGGTCGGAGCTGTCCAGGTCTGACACGCCCACTGCACTCTCCGGAAGCAGGGTCCCCTCAACCATTTCTTCGAGTGGTGTTGAAGCGGTGGCAGTGGAGGTCCCCCAACCGGTCTTGTTGGCCTCCTCCAACCTGGCAGCAACCTTCTCCTTTGAGCGCGCGCGCATATCATACCAGCGCTTCTGTAGGTCTTTGACGCTGCGATGTGTGACGCCAATTGCGTTTACTGTGCGCTGGATGTCTGCCCATATCCTTCTCTTGCGTGTCTCTGGCACACGCAGGGACTTCTTGCCAAACAGGAGCTCATGGCTCACAACCATCTCCTGTATCAGAGCCTCCTGCTCACTTTCTGTGAACTTTGGTTTTCTAATTCTGGGTGTCTCCCCCTGCTGCTTGTCCTTGCTGGCCATGTCTCCACTCTCTCCAATGTGTGTAGCACTGCAGTGATGCCTCAGCCTCAACTCCTGCTCTCTCACTCTGCTTCTGAGACTCAGGTGCAGCATGGGTAGTCACACTTCCTGGTTGTGATGTCATCAAGCTGCACCTGTGTCTCAGAATTGTAGTTCGCGAACTTCGCAATTTAGCGATTTTCGCAATTATGCGAAATTCGCAAAATAGAAAGTTCAATACTAAATAATCGCTATTTGGGTAATCGCTATTCATTTAGCGAATTTTAACGAATCGCTAATGTTTTGCGATTATTTGTTTACATACGGTTTTGCGTTTCTCAAATAGCGATTCGCAAAAAATCGCTGTTTGAGAATCGCAAAAGGGGACTTTGATACATATGGCCCTTAGTTCTCTATTGGTATTGTCATTGGAGTGGGGACATGAATATTCATATTTAAACACTATCACTTTTAGTAAACGCCTCTCAGTGCAGTCGTTTTATCTGATGCACTAAGGCGCTTGTCAAAGAAGGATACGTTTTTGAATGTTGAAGACATTTTATTAGATTTTTTTATATAATATCTGCGATTTCTCTGCGAAATGTTCCCATCGTTAAGCTCGTTCGTGGGCTCTTCGAGCCACCCTGTTAATTTGCTTGCTCACCTATTTTTACTGCAGTGCTTTGTATAGCAGTTAATCGAGTTCCCCGTCAATCAGTATCTCACTCTGGGGAGCAACAACTTGAATCTCTGAGATTCTGGCGGGTTTCCACACGTCACAGAAGTATAAATATGCCTGCTTCTGCTGGTTTTAGTAAGGAAGAATTGTGCATTACTAACACCAAGAAGTTACCCGTGCATTTGTTTCGCACGAAATAAAACAACACTCAAATCATTCATTTTCTCAGTTCAAGAACTCTATCCTTATTAAGTCTCTGTTCTTTTACTAACTGCCATAGGTTGCCCTTTACCCATCAGTGATTACTGTGACGGTCTTGTCTTCAGGAGCCACCCAGCAGCATACGCATTGTCAGACCAACCATGCACTCTTACCTGTAGTGCGCACAGTTGAGTTTGCAGAGACGGTATGGACCAACTTCCCAGTACCCTACCTTATTAACCAGTAGACCAATGCAATAGGGTTCAGGGAGGAGGGCCGGAATACTGGACGCTGGAGGGCTCTTGTCGGGACCTGCGTGGCAACAAGATTAAATTAACTATTGTGTTCTGTTGTTATTTTACACAGTTAGTCCCTCCCTTTATACTAAATAATGCTTATGTAGGTAATCTCTCCCACCTGTGAACTAGAGATGTTGGGCACAGCGTCCTAGTAGGCTTGTAATGGTTTGAAGAAATAAACAGCAAATTACTCCTATGATATATAACAGTAGGGTACATATCATACTGTGTTTTGTATCGCTTCTTTTACAAGTCACTTACTGTTAAATGTCGCCCTTTACTTGTTCCATCACTAAGAAAAAACAAAGGAAGAAAACAAACAAACATTCTACATTTTAAATTTGACATGAATATTGCTGCCTTAAGAAAGAGTCTTTATCATGAATATTGCTGCCTTAATTTCTGAAAGAGTCTTTATCTTGAAAAATGTATTTCTTTCCTCAGAAACACGTTCCAAAAATTGTCTATGAATTATTTACTCAAACGCTTAAGCAGGCATGGCTGTCTTGCGATGGGCGCCGTAAATGAAATAGAGTCACTTAACTTTCTTTTGTTTTTCTCCACAGGTTTGCAGCCGCAGTGAAGCCGAGACGCCGCAGTGAAGACGAGATGCCACTTGAAGAGAAAACGGGAGCCGAAGAGATGCCGCGTCGACTTCCAGGTAAGCGTCCCTGGATACCAGCTCTCTTCCTGGCAACAGGCGGAAGGCTAGCGCCTTCCAGAAGCTGGGTGTGGCATTAAATACTAATGCCACACCCAAGATGGCCGTTACGCCGACGCACGCTCTGCGTGATGCGGCGTTGCTCCGGTCCAGGGTTGCCAGATTGGGCTATTTCTCGCACAATTGGGCGATATTTTGCCCGATTGTGCGAGAAAAAATCGTGTTGGGCGGGTTGCCTAAATTTGGGCTACAAGCCGCCCAGTGTGCGGCGGATTCAAGGATTTGTGCGGCGCCGCCGCGCTGCAGACCATGGTTGCTTGCCTTGCCAGTTGCCACCCCTTCTCTTATTATTTTCCTGCGTCTCAGCGACGTCAGCGTCTGTGCCCTGCGGGCCCTGCCCACAAGTAACACCTGCAGGGCCATAGATCTTTGCCGGCGGGAAGTTTCTTCCAATGAGGGTCCTGCAGTGACCTCTGACCTTCCCCCAACAGCGTGCTGGCCTGCTTGGAGTTCGTGTGACCCAATCCTGGGTCCGATTGTTTCGTCACTGGTGGGCGTGTCAGGTACAGTACCGACCCGCCCCCATACCTGTTTGCCCTTTATCTTTTGGGGCTCCCGCCCACTTCCTCCTTTTGGAACGTGCTCTGCTGCGACTATGACCACCCACCCACCATCGACCGACCACCTTCATTGAGGCCTCCTGCTGGTTCCACGTGTGAAGGCCTTCGACTTGCAGCTTGCCCTGCACGCAGCTGTTCGTCCCGGTCCCAGCCCCTCGTCTAGAGTGAACTCCGAGTCCGCAGACTGCGCCGGCCCCCAGGCAGTTAAAAAGTAAGGGAGATGTGTAAATAATTGTGTGCATGAAGGCTCCAGTGCATGCGTGCACACGAGTCGCACTGTTTGGGGAAAGGTACATTTTTTTAAACATTTTTTATCTTAAACTGCGAGTGAGCCAGTGGTCCTGGAGCATCGGTGGGGACTGGGGTCTAGTTACTATATACAAGGGCCTGCAACAGTCTCAGCGGTCAGAGCATCAGCAGTTTCCTAGCACTTCATTTAAGCGCACCGATGTAAAGGATGCATAGACCAACTTAGCATTCACAGCCATCCTTCCATCGCTGCTTTGTGCCTTCCCCCCCATTAATGGTTAACTCCTTTCTATCAAGTTGGTATGGTGAAAGGGGGCGGGGGAGGTGGGAATCACAGCATTAACCTGACTGTCTAGGTACAGTCTCTCATCCAGGATGAGCCGTAAAACTGGAGGCGTTAAAACCATGTGAATTTTAAATATAAATGTGAACACAAAGCAAGTTTTAAACCTATTGCTGTAGGCAGCGCTTGCAGAGTTTGATTTTAATATATGCACTTCCTGAGTTTTGTTTTATTTATTGCCTGGGCAGCAGACATGTGAGGCATGCGGGGCTACGGCTCCCCCAACCCTCCCAATCCCAACTCCCTCCTCACCCCCACCACACAATTCAGCAGCGCTCCACTCCTCTGCAGAAAAAATGCACCACGCCTACACCCCGACCAGTCCATGCCCAAAGCACAGAGCAAAATATATTTTTAATCATCATGAAATGCTGTTCGCCCCAGTACACTCCACTTTATTTTAGGAGGAAAAACCCCCAAGACGTGCCTGCAAAAGAAGCGCAAAGTTGACAAAATACAGGCCTTCCCCCCGCTCCCTCCCCCACATGTGCGCTACCACCTAGCGTAGCTGAAAAGCTAACTCCCCCACTGTATCAGAGCCCTGCCTACATCCATGTGCTGTCATTGTGCATTTCAACATCACAGGACTGTATTTTTGTCCCATCTGCCTTCACCTTAAAGCTCATGGGTTGTGCGGCATCCATGACGTTTTAAACATACTTTAATATGCCTCTCTACTGTTTCTTATCTAGCTTTCCTGTCGGTTATTTTTATTTAGCACCGTTTCTTATCCCTCCAATCTATCTCCCTTCACTGGCTCCTCACCCGCACCCTTCACTCTTCCTCTCTCTCTCTCTCCCTCCCACTCTTTCCTCCCCCTCTTTCCTCCCCTTCCACTTTTAAGAACCCATAAAATGTTGTAGTTTACTTTGTCTACCATATATTTTCTTTTGTTATTATTTCTCAGGATCCCTGCCAATGATTCATTGCAAACTGAAACAAAGGCACATTTCATGTCTGCAGGGGAGGGTAGCGCTTAAAAAACAGATACATCCATTCTGTGCACCATAATAAGGGAAACAAACAAACGGATCATTAAGCGTGCTTAAAATACTTTGTAAAAAAATATAAAGTGGTGTGAGTAGCTATGCACAGTAGTGCACAAGTAAAGCACTTGGCACCACTTTGGCGCAAGCTTCTCAACCATTACCATTGCTGACATCACTCTATACTAAACGTTCGTCCAACTGTTGGAAGAGCAGGTCTGAGGTATCCTAAAGTTAAAAGGTGGATATTAATACGGTGTGCTTAAGGAGAAGTCTAAGATACATTTGACTCTCTCCCCGATGTTTGGCTACGGCATGGAGGGCTCTTGGTCTTTCGCTTTTTAAGCCTCCTGCCCAATGGATCTTCTATAAACTCTCCATTTCGGATCCCATGTGCCTGGCGCGCGCCATTCAAGGTTTAATAAGCAGATGGCCATCTTTAAAGTGCCTGTAAAACTGCACAAGGGAGTGTGCTGTGCTAACCCTCCTTTTCACCTCATTAAAAGAAACCCATGCAGCTGGCCCCATTGTTACAGTGTGCATAATGCGCACTGCTCCTTTCATGTGCACTGCATGAGTGCTCGGCAGTCAGCTGATGGAAACACTGACATGAGATCAAAATATTTCAATTACTTTTTTTAAGGTTCAGGAAAAAATGGGCATTTATTTTAATATTAGAAGGCGTTTGTAGGAGCTATAGTCGTGCAGTAAAGACATACATTATTCTTTTAATATTAGGTGTAAGGGATCGTAGGCCAACGTGAAGGGTTTTTGGTAAGTACATTGGCGCCCTATGCTAGACTTGCCGATGCTGTAAATGCTGATGATACCACTGCAACTTGAATAAGCACAGTTTTGGTTGGATTTGCCCGAGCACAGCCAGCTGTTAGAGTGGAGCTCGCTTCTTGCCAGTTCACACGTCTCAGAGAGACAGAGCTCATCTCTGGACTGTGCATTTTGAATTCTCCCATAGCTGCCACGGTTTCAGATTGCTTGTGTGACATTTTATTAATATCAGTGTAATTATGAGTGACAATTCAACGACTGAGTGACACTTTCTCTCGAGCAAAATCAAGCAATGAAGACGAGGAAAACATACAAGCCCTCAAGAGAGTGAGGATGAGGCACACATCGGTCACAGCCGGGCTGTACTATTTCGGGCATTGCCCACTACCTGCCCAGCCCCGCTGCTGGCACCAGATTACACGAGCCGCTGCTTGTCACAGAGCTACACTACAGGCTCCGCTGACTTGGTGAACTGTGCGCTCGGGTCCATGTACTATGCAGGCGAGGCCTTCGTGAAACACCCTTTGCTTGATGCGTGGTACTTGGCAGGGCTGGTGAGACAAGATTCTACACCCTACCGCTTTCCTGGCAGTTTTTATTTTGTCTAGAAAGCAAAACAATGTTCCTTTTCTGGAAATTACCTGCAATGCCTCCTTGGACAGTGCAATAGTGACTGCGAATCCCTGTGAAGACCGTACACTGCATCCACAAGGGCAGGTAAGAGAAGAAGAACTAACATGTTATACAGAATGGAAGGGTATAATGCCTGGCTGTCTAGGAGGATAGCCAAAGTTACTTGTGTTTATATAACATGTAAAGCGTTACTACATTGCCTCTATGCACTTTCAGAGAGAGATCAGAGGTGTAGCGGGTTAAAGTTGCTCTACATTTTGATGTTGGCTGATGGGGTTACAATTAGCCAGATATTGCATTTCATTCTTGTGGTATAGGTAATGAGTCAACATACATCATTATGACAGTGCCTAGTTTTTGTGTGCAAGGCCTTGCAGCCTGTTGGCGGAAGTAAGGGTGCTTCATTTGGTTCCCGCATTGAGGATCTTTTGTTTGGGCATTTCACTACTTGTCTGCTGGGCCTGGGGTAGCTGGGGCTACAATGCTATGGAGTTCCCCATGTCGAGACTTGATTCCCTGAAAAGGCGGGTTCTTTGGTTTGTCCTGAATAAGTAGGGGCATTGTGAATGCGCTGGGGAAGGTTGGACCCATCACTGAGATGTCAGTTTATTCTTTACTTTTTTAGTGAGTTCTGAGATGTATGGGTGTGTGGTATGTACATTGTGCATGATGAACCAATGCTGAAATCCGAGAAGGAAAATACAGCCATTAATGAGTCACTGGCGACTAGCTCCCATGAGGGAGACTTCCTCCTTCACTGAGGAGAGCAGCCCTGCAATCCGGCCCACGATCCCACCCCCAGAGAAGTAAAATATTTCCACACTTACGCACTAGTGCCATGTGTGTTCATCAGATTGACCCACGGAGTCTTTGGACGCTGTGCATGATATGTTCTCCAGGGTAGCGCAATACTGTGCTTCATACATGTATGGACTAAGCTGCAAACCAGCTAGGGCTTAAAATGCTACCTTCTGTAGGGATATGACAGCTTGGATTAGCCTGAGAACCATCACCTGCTGACACTACAATTATTTACCCATCCTTTGAGCACTTTGCCCCTCACTGCACCACACTAGCAACAGGGCAAATAGCGTCTATGGTAGTTGACAGTTTTTTCTTTCTGAAGATTGCTTAGATTTTAAGTTGACCCATGTCTGATGATGTGCTTCTTCCAGTTCTGTTATTTGTAACCAACAAGAGTAGGCCTTGTTTGTTTACTTTTCTTCTTATAAGATTGGCCCTACTAGTCCCAGTGTGTTATGTGTTGTTGGAGTGTGAGGGCATGTGAGTGGGGATAATGTGCTGCATGGCTAAACACTTATAAGGTCCCAAAGGCGAGACCTATTGGCTATGCCAATGCAAGTTTTAGACAAGGGCATCACTTGGGACCCACCCTTAATGTGCTATTCTAATTTCTCAGGGCGGAGAGAAGTAAATGTTGCTCCCCATGAGACAGGTGGAGGGGGAGGTAGAGGGAGGGAGGTAGAGGGAGGGAGAGAGGGAGAGAGGTAGAGGGAGAGAGGGAGAGAGGTAGAGGGAGAGAGGGAGAGAGGTAGACGGAGAGAGGTAGAGGGAGGGACAGAGGTAGAGGGAGGGACAGAGGTAGAGGGAGGGAGGGACGAGGTAGAGGGAGGGACAGAGGTAGAGGGAGGGACAGAGGTAGAGGGAGGTACAGGGAGGTGTAGAGAGAGGGAGGTGTAGAGAGAGGAGGGGGTAGAGAGAGAGAGGGAGGTAGAGGTAGGGCCAGAGAGGTGGAGGGAGAGGGGGGTGTAGAGAGAGGGGGAGGTGTAGAGAGGGGGAGGTGTACTAATATCTCCCCAGTATGTTCCAGGTGTTGTCTAATGTTTACCCTTGTAAAGTGGACCAGGGTTTCTGAAATGGATGGGGCGTCATCTTAGTAGCGCATATATATAATGTTCCTGGTGCCTGCAAACATTAATTTGACCTTGTATAATCCAACTGGTGCTCATGTAAAGCGTTTCAATACCTTCTGTGCCAGTTCACACTATACAAAACCGGCAACAAAATGCACAGGTACAAAGTGAAACCGGAATGCCTGGATAAATCACGGCTTCCTGCTTCAATTGTGTGATCTTAGACAAATATTTTGTTACCAAAACTTCTTTCTTTCTTGTTGCGTATACAGGTACTTTTAAATATGATTTCAGAATATTTGTTGTATGAAAACCTATTGAATTTAATTTAATAGACTATGATGTGGCTCTATAATAATCGGTGCCATGTACATCGTGTACATGACTGTCTTGCCTCTCAGTTCCCTAAAGAAACTTTGGTTCTGTTAATATTTCAGCAGCTTTACAAACACCATCACACACTTTCATATATAATCACATGTGGCACTTGCCACCATTGCTCTTTGCACTCTGCAGAGATAAAATAATCTAAACTCCACAATGGCCCACATATTAGAATTATGTCCCACCTATTTGAATTATGTCCCATTGGGAAACGCCAGCCCACAACCTGAACTCGTAGATACCTGCGAGCAACAAGGCCACAGCACAAGATTAATGCACAGTATGAGAAAAAATGGAGGCAAGCAATGTGGTGGTTAAAACAAAAAGAAATGCTATTAGGGAAGCAAATTAAGTCAAATGTCAACACTAGCTTTCTCACACTTGCATAACTTGATTATTAATATTCTTTTTGACTTGTGACCCTATTTTCCCCAGACTGCTTGCAATAGGGCTGGGCACTATAGCCTGCAAACTCCTTAAAGAATGTGTTCTCTACAACTCACAAAAAGACTCCAATATGGGCTGATGTTGTAAATAACCATGCCAGCTCAGGAACACAATTATACACAAATTTCAGATGGACAGCCCGGTGCAGTAACCAGCTAAGCAGACAATATCACATGATTGCCACATTCTCATTTTTGCATTGTTAACACTATCTGGGTATTTGCACCTCCATTAGTACCAGTTTAACACCCAAAGCTAGCAGTAAGCAACAGAAATCTGACGAGTCAACCATCGCAATGGGTCTGTAACTGCATCGCAATGGGTCTGTAACTGCAACGCAATGGGTCTGTAACTGCGTGGCAACAGATGTCTCTGTCTTGTAACTTTTGATCCATTTCAGGTGGAAACAATTAATTTTGGTAATATTTGCAGATTATGCAGCAGATCGATTTGCGGTGAATGTATCAAATCTATAATTATGCAGAAAAATGCCTCTGCCTGCGTTTTAAGGTTCAATTATGATTTAACTTTGGCCTTTTGTGTGGTTTTTTTGGGTGATCAATGCAGGGGTTAAGCTCCTCACTGCTACACAGACGCTTGGGACTAAGTGATATGATTGTTGGCTAACTTTATTGAACCAGGGATGTTGATGGCTATTCTGTCTCTCCCACTTGCAGATACTTGCCCTGCTACACACCAGAGATTGTATAGTCCTCTACCAGGTCCCAAGAAGCTACCAACTAAGTAACTTTGAAAATGGGCAAATGGTCACAGTACAAGAAAGTGTACAGGAAGGAATGGGAGTCTGACCCCGAACTAAAAAAGTGGATTGCCCCTGTAAAAACAGATGAAGCAAAGGCACATTGTAAATATTGTCATATACAGCTACGTGCTCACTTACATGATTTAAAGCTGCATGCATCCACAGCAAGACATCGTGCGCGCACGAACACACCTAGCCTAACCATGGCATCTTTTGCACTACCAGCTTGTCAATTATCAAATGACCAGAAAAGGAGAGAGCTTAGGATTGCTGTACAAACTGCATGTAGCACATCCATCAACAACATTGACAGGCTGGGCGAAATTTTAAGCGAAGAAGTTCCTCCTTTCCGTATGCACCGGACAAAGTGCACAGCTTTGATAAATGGACTTTTAGGCCCCTATTTTAAAGGGGAGCTCCTTCAAGATATGGGCAGTTCACCCTACTCTTTGATCATTGATGAATCCACTGACATTTCTGTAAAGAAACTACTGTGCATCTGCGTAAAATACTTCAGTCAGAAAAGTAGCAGAATTGTGAGTAGTTACCTTGGGATGATAGAACTGCAAGAGGCATGTGCACAAGACATTGCAAATGAAGTTCTGGAGTTCCTCAGAGACAGCAGGCTTCCAATAGAGAATTTGGTAGGGGTAGGTACAGATGGTGCAAGTGTGATGTGTGGCAAAAACCACTCCACATACACTTTGTTGAGAGAAAAGCAGCCTACTTTGCAGCTTGTACGTTGCATTTGCCACTCGCTCGACATTGTTGCTAGAAAAGCAATGCAAAGTTTGCCCAGCAATGTGGAGTTCATGGTGCGAGAAACCTACAACTGGTATGCACATTCTCCAAAGTGCCAGGCAGTCTACACAGATTTATATCAAACCTTGGATGGAGGAATGCCGCTGAAGCTTATTTCGCCATGTGAAACAAGGTGGCTCATCATGGCTGATTGTGTGGAGCGTTTTCTGGACCAGTATGATGTCCTAAAGCTGCACTTTTGCAACGCATCGTATGTAGAGCATTGCTATGCAGCTAGAATGCTGCAAGAAATGTACAATGATGAAACAAATTATCTCTATCTTATTTTCCTCAAACCTATGTTGCAGGAAATTAAGGTAGTGAACAAAACATTTCAGCTTGAATCTGGTGATGTCCTCCACATATTTCGGGATTTGCAAACCTTATATAGGTCAACTCTCAGAAGAATTCTAAAGCCAAGTGTACTCAGTACCAATAGTGAGCAGCAGTTGCGTAATTTGGATCTTCAAGGTAGTGCCATTTATCTTGCGCAGGAGGATGCTGACCTTGGCCTTGACTTCCGTAAAAAGCTCCAAGAAAGCAAGCTGCCTACTGCTGCCAAGGACTGCATAGAAAAACAGTGCACAGACTTTGTTAAAGTTCTGGCAGCAGAGTATCAAATGCGCTTGCCAGATTCGCTGAGCCTCCTAAGACATTTGGAACTTCTGAAGCCCCAAAATGTGCTTTCAGATTCTAAACTTCCGGTTACTGACTTGCCAAAAGAGTTTTTTGCAGACCCAACACACATCTTAGAAACACAGTGGCGAACAGTCACTTCATGTTCATTCAATAACTCTTCAGGCATGGAATCGTTCTGGATTGAAGTATTCAATTATACAGATGCAGTTGGGAATCACCGGTTTAAGGAGTTGGCCATGGGCGCCATTAAACTTCTGACCCTACCCATATCAAATGCACCAGTGGAACGAGTGTTCTCACAAATGACCCTGCTTAAAAATGAGAACCGTAACCGAATGGGGCTGAAACTGCTATCAAGTATACTAAACATAAAATTTGGACTAAAGCGCAATGGTCTTAATTCATCTTTGTTCAAGCCCTCCCCGGAACTGCTAGCAAAGTTCAACAGCAGTATCTACAATTAATTGTTTTACTGTCTTGCTGAGCAGCAGCTTATCCAAACCTTTGTTCGCTAACAGCAGTCCTGACACTAAACACCTCACATACCACATTGGGCTACAGAGTGTATCACACATTATCAGGGTTTTGATGTGGCCAAACACCAGCTCCAAAGACAAATCCCTCCACAGCACATGACTTGCCACAATGGTTCCAGCTGCTGCTGCATTGTCCTCTTGCCCCACCCTACCACTGCCAGACTTTGAAGGATACTGCTGCTCCTGGCAGTCCCACTGCCAGACTCTGAAAGATGATGCTATTCTTGGCAGTGTTATAGCTACAATGGTTCGACGAAATTATTAACAATTACAAAAATTCATATGCATGAAAACGCAGACAAAATTGCCAAAGCAAGAAATCCTGAAAAGACACCCAGCATAGAGACCAAAGGTAATACAAAAATATATTTCTACTCACACGGCAAATCCACAACCGCAATTACAAAACAGTTTAGGAATACTGAAAAGGTGCTTACATAGTTACACAGGGGACATCACTAAAGACCTAATGTACAGTGTAAACCACAACAATGGCCGAGGGAGACAAACTTTCAAAACAAAAGTACGACAAAGAACAAGAATAGAAGATCGCAATCAATGCTTCCTCATAAGTATGTGACACAAGACGGGCGTTGGCGGTGTTTTGCCCTAAAATGTTTCCAAGGTCTTCATCAGGACAAGGTAATTATTAAGAGAGCAATCGATTCACATAATTTGTGTAATCCGAGACAAGCATACTCAGATAAAATGTAAAAGGGACCTCATAAAGACAGCATCAGAAGTCCAACAAAACAAATGATTCATAAATCAGCATGTCTTCAATTTAGTGCCACTGTAGGGTCCGGTACAGTTTTCAAAACTGACCCGTTCGCAATACAGAGCACAAAACACGAACGTGGATGGACTAGTCAAACCAATCTGCAAATCGGTCCCCGTGCTGATTTATGATTCATTTCTTTTCTTGGACTTCTGATGCTGTCTTTATGAGGTCCTTTTTGCTTTCTATCTGGCTATGTTTGTCTTGGATTATACAAATTATTTGAACTGGATGCTCTCTTAATAATGCCCTTTTCCTGATGATGAGCTTGGGAACCTCTAAGGTCGGCACGCCGTCGACGTCTGTCTTTGGCACATACTTATCAGGAAGCATTGATTGTAATCTTCTGTTCTTGTTATTTGTTGGACTTTTTTTGTTTTGAAATTTTGTCTCCCTCCGCCATTGTTTTTGGTCACACTGTACATTAAGCCGTTCGTGATGTCCCCTGTGTAACTATGTGAGCACCTTTTAAGTATTCTTACACTGTTTTGTTATTGCTGTTCTATATTTGCTGTTTTAGTAAAAATGTTTGTGTTAACATTTGTCTCTATGCTGTGTACCTTTTAAGTATTTTTTGCTTAGATAAATCTTGCTGTGATTTCATGCATATGCATTTAATATTTAATTTCCTCAAACTATTGTAGCTATAACATTGTTTATTTACCCCAGGTTTGGGGAATTGGGTTGCTCCTGTTTGTTGTAACGGCTATTCTTGGCAGTGGCAGGACATTTTGGCCCACCTCAACCTGCCAAACCTGAAAGGATGCTGCTATTCTTGGCAGTGCCACTGCCAGACTCTGAAGGCTGCTGCTAATCTTGGCAGTGCCTGGCCCAGAAGAAGACGTTTGTGGACCTTGACCAGTCAGAACCATTTTGCCCACCTCAACCTGCCACTGCCAGACCCTCAAGGATGCTGCTACATTCTGCACTGCCAGAAGCATTTTCCACCCTTCAACCTGCCACTGCCAGACCCTGAAGGATGCTGCTATTCTTGGCAGTGCCACTGCAAGACTCTGGGATGCTGCTAGTCCTCACTGTGTCACTGCCAGACTATGGGATGCTGCTAGTTCTCACCTTGTCCCTGCCAGACTATGGGCTGCTGCTAATCTTGGCAGTGCCTGGCCCAGAAGAAGACTTTTGTGTACCTTAACCAGTCAGAACCATTTTGCCCACCTTAACCTGCCAAGCCTGAAGGATGCTGCTATTTTTAGCAGTGCGACTGCCAGACCCTGAAGGATGCTGCTAATCTTCACTGTGCCACTGCCAGACTATGGGATGCTGCTAGTCCTCACCTTGTCCCTGCCAGACTATGGGATGCTGCTAATCGTGGCTGTGCCTTGCCCAAAAGAAGTTTGTGTAACATAACTAGTCAGAACAATTTTGCCCACCTCAACCTGCCAAGCCTGAAGGATGCTGCTATTCTTGGCAGTGCCACTGCCAGACTCTGGGATGCTGCTAGTCCTCACCATGCCACTGCCAGACTATGGGATGCTGCTAATCTTGGCAGTGCCTGGCCTAGAAGAAGACTTTTGTGTACCTTAACCAGTCAGAACCATTTTGCCCACCTCAACCTGCCAGACCCTGAAGGATGCTGCTATTCTTGGCAGTGCCACTGCCAGACCCTGAAGGATGCTGCTATTCTTGGCAGTGCCACTGCCAGACCCTGAAGGATGCTGCTATTCTTGGCAGTGCCACTGCCAGACTCTGGGATGCTGCTAGTCCTCACCGTGTCACTGCCAGACTATGGGATGCTGCTAATCTTGGCAGTGCCTGGCCCAGAAGAAGACGTTTGTGTACCTTAACAAGTCAGAACCATTTTGCCCACCTCAACCTGCCAAGCCTGAAGGATGCTGCTATTCTTGGCAGTGCCACTGCCAGACTCTGGGATGCTGCTAGTCCTCACCATGCCACTGCCAGACTATGGGATGCTGCTAATCTTGGCAGTGCCTGGCCCAGAAGAAGACTTTGTGTACCTTAACCAGTTAGAACCATTTTGCCCACCTCAACCTGCCAAGCCTGAAGGATGCTGCTATTCTTAGCAGTGCCACTGCCAGACCCTGAAGGGTGCTGCTAATCTTCACTGTGCCACTGCTAGACTCTGAAGGCTGCTTCTGATCTTGGCAGTGCCTTGCCCAGAAGAAGTTTGTGTAACATAACTAGCCAGAACAATTTTGCCCACCTCAACCTGCCAGACCCTGAAGGATGCTACTATTCTTGGCAGTGCCACTGCCAGACTCTGGGATGCTGCTAGTCCTCACCATGCCACTGCCAGACTATGGGATGCTGCTAATCTTGGCAGTGCCTGGCCTAGAAGAAGACTTTTGTGTACCTTAACCAGTCAGAACCATTTTGCCCACCTCAACCTGCCAGACCCTGAAGGATGCTGCTATTCTTGGCAGTGCCACTGCCAGACCCTGAAGGATGCTGCTATTCTTGGCAGTGCCACTGCCAGACCCTGAAGGATGCTGCTATTCTTGGCAGTGCCACTGCCAGACTCTGGGATGCTGCTAGTCCTCACCGTGTCACTGCCAGACTATGGGATGCTGCTAATCTTGGCAGTGCCTGGCCCAGAAGAAGACGTTTGTGTACCTTAACCAGTCAGAACCATTTTGCCCACCTCAACCTGCCAAGCCTGAAGGATGCTGCTATTCTTGGCAGTGCCACTGCCAGACTCTGGGATGCTGCTAGTCCTCACCATGCCACTGCCAGACTATGGGATGCTGCTAATCTTGGCAGTGCCTGGCCCAGAAGAAGACTTTTGTGTACCTTAACCAGTCAGAACCATTTTGCCCACCTCAACCTGCCAAGCCTGAAGGATGCTGCTATTCTTAGCAGTGCGACTGCCAGACCCTGAAGGATGCTGCTAATCTTCACTGTGCCACTGCCAGACTCTGAAGGCTGCTGCTGATCTTGGCAGTGCCTTGCCCAGAAGAAGTTTGTGTAACCGAACTAGTCAGAACAATTTTGCCCACCTCAACCTGCCAGACCCTGAAGGATGCTGCTATTCTTAGCAGTGCCACTGCCAGACCCTGAAGGATGCTGTAGGAGAGTAGGATCTGCTTCACAGGGGTACCCCCACTTTTTGCTGATACTTCACTGGTTTTCGACATTTGTCTGGCTGGGGCCCTGCTATTCAGAACCCCAGCCTAGCTGTTTCCTCTTTAAAAGGGTCTCTCTGTGCCTTAGGCACATCTCTGATTGGGATCTGGAGTGCCCTTGTAAGTCCCTAGTATATGGTATACTATGTACCAAGGGCATAGGTACCTCAGAGGCCTGCCAGGGGCTGCAGCATATATTATGCCACCCCTGGTAGGCCATCCAAACTGACACCACAGGTCTGCTACTGCAGCCTGGGTAAGGTGGTGCATGCACCCCTTGCTGTGGTATAGGTTACCTATATCACTAAATGCATACACACATATAAACCTATAAGTCACTCCTAAGGCAGGCCTTATCAATCCTAAAGGCAGAGTGCATGGTTTCTATGTGAGAGGGTGCCCCTGCATGAGCAGGGCCCCTCTGCAGCGTTCGGAGACCATCTCTGATGCTGTTTGTAGTGCAGCCTGACCATATACTCTTAAACGCATTATATCCTCGCGGTAAAATGCTAACTATGGAATGGCTGCACCGAAACATGTCGTGTTTGGTGTCAAACATCTTGGAATACTACCCCCCGCCAATTCTGGCGGCGGGGGTAGCATTCCACCCTTCTAGAGGGAAAGGCATGTTAACTCTGACGAGTCCGGTAACTTCTTTCCAGAGCCTGGCATCACAAAATGGATGCTACTGCCACAGACATGAGTCTGGCCTCCTGCTGCTGGACGAAACTCCGGCAGGGGAGGCCTGGACAATAGGTTTCCTGTCCCAGGGAGGTGTGACCACCTCCCCAGACAGGACAAAGTGTATTGGGGCTGGGCGGGAGCACTTTCGGGTGCTTTGAAGTCCTGCACTGGGGGCACATTTGGTGTCCCTGTGCATACCCCAGTTCAAACCGGATCAGGGGCTTGCAGCCCCTGCTTTGGCGCGAACTGGACAAAGGGAAAGGGTGTAGCCACCCCTCTGCCCTGACCCACCCATAGGTGGGGCCACAGAGTAGTCCATCCCCTATTTTTGGAATAAAGGTAGGAACCCAGTCCTTAGGACTTTAGATTATACCTGGACGAAACTCTGAAACAGAATCCTGGACCTTCGACGCTCTACTCACGATTAGAGGACTGAAGAATCTCCCTTGGGGTCAAGGAGTGACTCCCCTGCTTGGCAGGCACCAAAGAAGCATCTGTCCGGTTCGCATCACTGAAGCTCCCGTCGGACGCCGAAGTCATCGCATCACCAGAGGTGGATTCTCAGACTTCCCCGAGGCTACCCTGAGTCCCCAGCAAAGCTGAGGCCCGTGGCTATCGTGGGTAACGTGAGACCGTGACCCCTGGACACCGAGCACACTTGCAAGTGCACCATCTTCTGGGTCTCCCAAGAAGTCGTGCTTTGGGCTCCGAGTAGCCCTAGCCTCCAGCACCACCTGCACCGAAGATCACTGGCCCCCACTCCACGAGTGTCCTGTAAGCCAGCTCCACGTGCGGCGTCACGAGGCTCCTTCGCGGTCGCTAGCCCGTTGGCTAGTAGCCCTTACCGAAGGCCAATCTTTTCTTTACTTGGCAGTCTGGTTGCTCCAGGCCTGCCCTCACTTACCCTTGCTGGGTGAGTTCCCCAGACCTTGCTGGTCTGCACCATCGACGATCTTCAGCTACATTGAGACTTGCCGTTGCCAAGGCTTGTTGGGTCCAATCTGGTCGCCGACACTGCAGCACTCGACAGACATCGTGTACCAGCCCGAATCCTGCTCCTGGTTGCCGACAACGCCTCCTGGACCTCGTGGCTGCAGAAACGAGACGACCGTCAACGCACCTGAAGCACTCGACATCGGTGGGCATCCGTCCATCACCTCCCTGGTCACTGGCTAGTGACCCAGACTCTGTCCCCTCTGCTTTCAGGTTCTTCAGAACTCCGATCCACTCTTGGATCCACCCGGACACTTTTCTCCTGGTCGCCAGCAGCACTTTGCAGCAGATCGCCATAAGAAACGACGACGAAACCCGACCCCGAAAGGCACCTATGCACCCGGCTTCCCTGGGTGAGGTAACACGAGTACTCCGGTGCTCCCGTGGGTAGAGACTCTTCAAAGTCCTAGATCTCAAAGGGTTTTGTCCTAGTCCCTTTTAAAGTGTCCCTTTCCTCTATTTTCCCGATCCCGACTTTCTCCATAGAAGTTAACGGCGTATCGCGGTTGTGTATTTACACTGCACGCGTCTCCCGTGGGTCCCCTGTGTCACTACCTTGGGTGGTTCCTTGTGGTCCAAGCACTTCTAGAGGCTCTAGGCCTAGTGTCTAGTTCAGTCGTGGCTCGCATACCACTTTATTGGTATATGGTTTGGTACGCCCTAGGGCCCAAACGTGTATTTGTGCTATTACTGTGATTTAAGATCTTATAACCTATGTACTTCGAACTCTAGCCTCATAAAGAGACTAGAGGGGTGTGTTTAGTAATAAATACATATATTTTGAATATATACCTGGTGTGGTGCTCTTTCATTTGGTCACTCAAGAGATTATAGACTGGTAAAACAAGCTGCTTTACATTCCTTCAAGACTTAGCCTGAAGGCTGCTCTCCACAGCTACCACTAGGATAGCTTTCAATAAGGTTGTCTTTAACCTACCTACCATAAGAGTCGATTTGGACTGGTGCAAGGTGCCCACTATAATTAGTGGACAGCATATGCCAGGCCAACTTCTCACATTGGTGTGCAGCGTGTGGGATTCCAGCTTGCTATTGTTTTACCAGATAATCTCAATTGAATTGATCAACTGAAAACCACTAAAGGTACCTAAGGTACATATAATTTAAGCTTAGAATATCAGTAAGTTCTACTGAACTTAGAGTTGTGTGTTAAGGGATAGCACAACCCTTTCTACAACTCAAGAGAGTTTAGTAGGCCACACTAGAGTAGGTAGTGCATACACCACACCACACTAGTAATGTCTTTAAAAGCAGGATCCAAAGATGCCCTGCAGGAAGCCATTGAGCTTCCCCCTCCAAGTATGACACACTCCCATTCTTGGAACTGAGAGCTTTGTGTAACGTGAGGAAATTAAGGACAGGCCAAAGTCCCACCACCCAACACCTCCAGGAGTTGTTGGTGGCTTATGATCTTAGTAAGTCTTCAGAGACTGAAGGGGTAGGAGCAGAGGGTGGGCCAGCAGATGAGGAAGGGACCAGGGGTACTACTACCCCCAGCCCCCTCTGAAACTGACCAGGAGGGTGACAATGACCCTGACCTGGAAAACCCAATCCCTTCTGGGGAAGATGAAGATGAGGATCTGGAGAACCACACCTTTGTCCCCCCAGGAAGGATTATGAGTGTGCTCAGAAAGTCTAGGTCTCCTTCTCAGGAGTCTAACCACTCTGGCACCTCAAAAGGGAGCTCTGTTTCTTCTCACAGGAGGGAATCCTCTCATGAGAGAAGAAAGAGACTGGTCCAGTATGAGGAAACTCAACTGGAGATCAGGAAGAAGCAATTGGCTTTAGATAGAGAATCCCTAGATCTCCTTAAAGAGAGAAGAAAGTTGGGACTAGAGTCCCATGGTGGCAGCCATATCCCTAGAGATAGGGAAAGGTCCTATGACCATAGGAACCTGAGCAAGATTGTCCCTCCCTACCAGAGTGGGGATGATATCCACAAATGGATAACTGCTTTAGAGAGGGCCTGTAAGGTACAGAAGGTCCCTCAGGAGCAGTGGGCAGCAATCTTGTGGCTCTCCTTTGCTGACAAAGGTAGAGACAAGCTCCTCACTGTTAGAGAGGAGGATGCTGACAATTACAAGGTCTTGAAGAGTGCTCTTATTGATGGGTTTGGCCTAACCACTGAACAGTACAGGTTGAAGTTCAGAGACACCCAAAAAGCACAGACTCAAGACTGGGTAGACTATGTGGATTGTTCTGCCAAGGCTCTGGAAGGCTGGTTGATGGGCAGTAAGGTGTGTGACTTCTCAGGATTGTATAATCTGATAATGAGGGAGCAGATTCTTAATAACTGTCAAAACCAGCTGTTGCATCAGTACCTGGTTGACTCTGATCTGACCTCTCCCCAAGAATTGGGAAAGAAGGCAGACAAATGGGTCAGAACCAGGGTGAAGCAGAAGGTACAGAACCAAGGTGGGGAAACCAAGAAGCAAGATGCTAAGAACTCTGACAAGGGTGGGGAGAAGGGTAAAGATCAAAAGTCTTCATCAGGCCCCCAAAAATCTTCTTCTGGTGGGGATTCCCAGTCTACCAAGGGTAAAGGCCAAAGAAAACCATGGTGCAAGGTCTGTAAGCAAAAGACCCACTGGACCAGTGATTGCACCAAGTCCAAAGACTCCAGTCCAGCATCCACCAATGCCCCTAAGGCACCTGTTCCCCCTAGTACAGTTGGTGGAAGTGCTCCAGCAAAGGGTTTAGTAGGGTTCACCCTGGGAACTGAGTTGGGCTCTGACTTAGTCAGGGAGCTGACTCAGGCTGTGTTAGTCTGTGATGGAGGCATGGATGTGACCTCCACTGTGAGTCCCAGTAATCTGGGCAAGTACAGACAACAGCCTTTAATCAATGGACGAGAGGCTTTGGCATTTAGGGACACAGGGGCAAGTGTCACAATGGTGACACAAGACCTTGTGCTACCTGGGCAAGTTATACTTGGTGAAATGTACCAAGTGACCAATGCTAGCAATGTCAGAACAGACCATACTCTGGCAGTTGTTAACTTCTCCTGGGGAGGGGTAACTGGCCTTAAGAAGGTTGTGGTAAGTGCAAACCTACCAGTCGAATGCTTGCTTGGCAATGACTTAGAGACTTCTGCTTGGGCAGAAGTGGAGCTCAGGACCCATGCAGAAATGCTGGGGATCCCTGCAGATGTGTTTGCTGTGACCAGGTCACAAGCTAAACTGTCTAAAACTGAACAGGCCTTGGATTCTGAAAGAATGGACCAAGTGCCTTCCAAGAGGAGGAGTAGTAGGGTTAAGGCAGTGCCTTCCCCTTGGCTCAGGAGGAAGATCAGTCCCTTGAGGGGATGATCTCAGCCCTGAAGAAGGAACTGTCCCAGAGGAACTTGAGCCTGACCAGGTTGAGTTCTTGGGGACAGGGGGACCTTCTAGGGCAGATCTGAGCCAGGAGCAGCAGAGCTGCCCCTCCCTTGAACCCCTCAGACAGCAAGCTGCTGCTGAGGCTGCTGGGAAAGCTAGTGGTCCCCATACAGTGTATTGGGATGATGGACTCCTGTACTCAGAGAGTAGAGACCCCAAGCCTGGTGCTACCAGGAGGTTGGTAATACCTTTGAAGTTCAGGGGCTTCCTATTGACCCTAGCCCATGATATTCCCTTAGCAGGACACCTGGGCCAGAACAAGACTTGGGACAGAATTGTCCCTCACTTTCACTGGCCCCACATGTCTGAAGACAGTAAGGAGTTTTGTCGCTCCTGTGTAACCTGCCAAGCCAGTGGCAAAGCAGGTGGCACTACAAAGGCCCCCTGATACCACTACCTGTGGTGGGGGTGCCCTTTGAGAGGGTAGGGATTGACATTGTTGGTCCCATGGATCCCCAAACAGCATCTGGGCACAGATTTATACTGGTGGTAGTGGATCATGCCACCAGGTATCCAGAGGCTATACCCCTTAGGACCACTACAGCACCTGTGGTGGCAAGGGCCCTCCTGGGAATTTTCTCAAGAGTGGGCTTTCCTAAGGAGGTGGTATCAGACAGGGGTGCAAACTTCATGTCTGGGTACTTAAAGGCAATGTGGAAGGAGTGTGGGG